>LR994575.1:6000000-6600000 GCA_905187475.1 Syritta pipiens
AAAACTTTATATATCTGGACAATTATGTTAAGTTAGCAAAAACTTTCATTTATAGATTTGCAATTTCTCAGTTTCATTTGTTAATTTAACTACAAAGTGTCAAAATGCTGTAAAGTGAAAAAGATTAACCAAGATGTGTGATATTAATACGCTCTAATATTAATCCACGAAGATTAAATTACAATCTTTTGTCGATTTATTAGAAAAAGTTAACTGGGATACAATTGGGTGACTGTAGAAGTGAAAATACCTTTCGGTCTTAGCTGTTCGCTTGAGGTGTCTATCTTGGTAGAAGATAAAATTGTTTTTACTTTAGATTTTGTTTTGGTATGTCGAATTGTTATTGTTGTTCAAATGGAGGTTTTTTTTTCCAAATAAACAAATGTCCCTTAAATCGCTGTACTGCACATCGCAACCGCTAAATAATTGCACTTTCAGCAGTAAGGTTCTATGATACCACATCTCTGTGCAAGCTAGAGCAATATTGTTTAAATATCGGTATACTATGAAGAAAATAAATCTATTTTGTTACTGTTGTAGTTCCAATAGTATTTCCAATCCACACCGATCCGACAATGATCTTCGTCAAACCATTTGTCTCAAGCGAGGCGAGCTGCGCTTGTCCGATGGATCTGACAACTGATCTTCTGAAATATAAAATTTTTAGTGCAAACAAATTACGTTAAAAGTCAGATATAGGCGCAACCTGTACGGTCTATCACTGAAAGACGGTTGGGTTGGCCGGAATTCCCAGATGGCCACGGGAAACTATATAACCAACAGATTAGGTTCAATTCGACTACCCGCATCGACAACACATTTGGTACACAACACCGTAGTCAATTGATACAGATACTGCACATGATACAAAAAGTCTATAAGCCCATTGATGAGGCTTCGCTGGTAGATACTGTTTTGGGTTTAAGCTCAAATCGCGTTCGGTCGGCCGGACTTCAACAGGCTTTGGTACATGTTTTATCGACTTAACGAAAAAGAATGTCAAGACACGCCTCACTCAATTTTTTAAATCGGAATCGAGCTCACGCGTTAACTTTCCCTAAATCAGCTTATCCTTGAAATTTTCCATCCCCTGAAACACATTCCTTAAAAAAACTATTTGATTTTGAAACTAAAATCAAAAACAATTCTTACTTATTCAAATAATCGCCTTTTCTCATTCAAATTTCGTATGTTACAAAAAAAACTCACATCTGTTAATCGCCCGAGTGATTAGAAAGTAGACCTAATCGGTTAGTACCGACAGCGAATTGACTAGTGTTGTTAAAAACTTTAAGAAAAACAACTCATATATCAGTATTTAATACTTTTTTGTGTGGCATTCCTGTTTAATAATCCCGCTCATTCTTGTAAGGACAGAAGCAACAAATCGTTGGCATGCCTCTCAATATACGTTTGTTTCCGAAAGTTTTCAATTGGATTCAGGTCGAGGGACTGAGCAAATCAAATTAAAACAGCAACACTATTATTAGTGAACAAATCCCTCTTTCTTTCCCTTCAGAATACTTCAGTTTCAAAACGTGTATTTATTTTTATTTTATTTCTTTTCCTCTATATCAGTGGTGGATTTTTATAATTTTTTCTGTAACGGTTGCTGGTTTTGTCTTTTGCTTTTACCAACCGGGTTCATTGCAAATAATCTAACCTTAAAATTTTGGCCAAACAATTTTTTTTTTTGCAAAATAAACTGATGTACTGGAATTTTTCCGAGTATTTTTTCCGTTTTCCGTACACCTAAATACAGTCCAATCATCATATGTCGTATCCTGATAAAACGAAACCTCAATAATTCGTACCAAACTGCTCGTCCATTGAAAAATCGTCGTTAGTTCGAACTTTTTCTTACATTTTGCTCTCCTCGTTATCTCCTCTTATAAATCGTAATTCGTTTCTTAAACCTTTAACAATTCGTAATGCAAAACGTAAAAAGAAAACCTTTTCGGTTTAACTCTCGTCAATTTTTGTAGACAGTTTTGTTGCTTTGATGTCTTCTTCATGGCGCTACTAGGAATGAGAGTGATGAGGAAGATAGCGAAGGTGAAGAAGAACTTATGACCAATAAACAAGCCAAAACAACTTCGATATTAAGTTTCAAATCGTAATGTACCAAAAAATGTTTGTAATTATTTCATAGGCTTGGAGAACACAATTGAAAACACAAACAAAAGAACATCGAGCAATCAAAAATAACTCATTTTTTTTTTAGATAACAAGCTTTTTCTTAGTTTTATATATCTTTGTGTAATTTCGTTTTTCCTTTTTTTATTTTTTGTATATATGTAGTTAAGATTTAATAACATGTGAATTGACCGCTTAGTTTTAATAAAGTTAAACAATAGGTTAGGTTAGGTTGAAATGGCCTGAAGTCGGCTGCAGCAAATATCCCACAGCCGTACTTAGGCTAGATTAGGCCCATTGCGGACAAGACCCGTCGAACCAATTGAAGCTTCGTACGAAGCTGTTGTGTCGTCCGATGCTGACGCAGGTCAGATCGAACAGATTATCAAAGAAGTACTCGATGAGATTTGTTCGCACGAACAAAGAAGGTGGGAAATGGATTCCTCCCAATCTTCATCTCTACAACTTCTACAAAAATAATTAGCAGGAACTCCTAGTCTGCTGACATGTCTGCCGATAGTGCAGTGCCCTGAAATAACACCTATCATGGCTCTAATCGCTTGTCTGCCCAGCCGCAGAAGGCAGGTTGTCCGTTTGACATCCAGTGATGGCCATAGTTGTTTCGTGCGGAGACACCTTGTAATGAGATTGGTTGTCTCAAGTGACCGAAGCCAAATAGCTAGTCTCGCTGTAGCGATGGGCATTGTCGGCAACTTCGGCCGGTTAAACAATATATATTGGAAAATAATATGAAATGTAAAAGCCCCGTTAGTTCTTATTTTTATATTCCCCCCTCATTAAACCAAAATATCGATAATTTGTAAAAAATGTTATTCCCTTGCTATTTCGATTTCTCGGAATCCAACAGTTTATGCTATTTCTGGTTCACTAAAAATCCAAAATTGGTTTGGACTTACGCCAGCTGGGCCTGAACACAACTTGTCTTTCTAGCTTATCAACGATCCGTTTGATGTGACTAAAATACTGCGCTATGTAGTACATATGATACAAGTAGTGCATTCGTTCAAATTTTGGTTATTATGGCCCAGAAAATTCGTTACCTGTTAGTGATTATCGTAATTTAAAAGAAAGTGAGACACATTTGAACGCGGCTTTAAAATTTATTTTTTTTGTTACTCATTTTTAAAAGCAATTTGATATTTTAAACCGGTACTATCATATCCCTTAACGCCATTGACTTTTCCTGATTCTTCCAGGTGTCTCTCAGACTTACAGTTCAAAGGTGTTTTTTATGGTTGTAATGCACTATTTTCGTTTTTTTAATTTGTAAGTGTGTAAGAAAAATTGAGTGCGACATTTTAAAATGGAAAAAGCAAATTGTAAAGTGTAAATATATTTGAAACTAAGACATGGTAAGTTTTTTTTTTGTCGAATATATAAACATTAATTATTTATGAAAAACCCAAAACCTTAGGCCTAGCTTTGGCCCAAGTGTACCAAAATTTCAAAATGTGTTTAATAAAACTAAAAACAGTGGTTAATAAAAGTAAAAGTATAAAAGGCTATAATAAGTATTTATGAAAAATGTTGTCGTGGTTGGAACAATCATGTCAGATTTGAACAAATTTGTTGGGACACTTTTGAACACGTTCAAATCTACAGAATACTCAACTCTGGTTCCTCAATCCAATTTATTCTTAAAATTCGTTTTTGAAAATGCCTCTATAGACTTTTTCCAGAACCGTTAATGTCGGTTTGATAATTTTTTTTAACACGTTGAATACCATGGGGGTCACCGGTGCCCGGCACTAAGTGTGTTCGTAAATGGCGTGTCATTCAATGTGTTAAGGAGTCAACGACACGACTTGCGTATCGTGTCTCATAAAACAATTTTCAAAACGATGGTATTACCGCCGGATTTCCGCTCTACCGGACTTCGACTGTAAAGGTTGCCTAGCCAACCCCGAAGATGGGCGTGGGTGGTTAGACTTGTTATGTTGTCTTATATGGGCGCCACGTGGTTGCCCTTCCGATCGAGTGCTTAACCTTTCTAAGCCACGATAAAAATATTAAGTTCACCTTACACGTTATAAGAAAAATACTTTAATTCGTTAACTTAAAATTATCTTAAAGCTAAATACAATATTTGCTTAACCTAACTTACGACTACCGCCAATTCAATTCAAATCGATCTCACACAGTGACTCGAACCCGCAAAAGAAGGAAACGTAAGTAAAATATGTTTGCTTGTTTAATTCTTTTATTTTTTATTATTTTCGTTGTACCAGTTATACCGGCGTGTACAAGCTTATGAACTGCCCTTAAAATTAAAAACTTAAAACTATGCGGCACCGAAGCCTCGTCGCACCTGATGATGTCCTTAGTGGCGTTCACTTTCACAGTGACCGATGGGCAGCGGTGGTGTAGTTTGCCCGACGTCACGGGTATCGTAACGTGTGGCACACGGTGTGATGTCTATGTGTCCCCTGTTAGAAAAGCAGCACATGCATCTATTCGCACAAACAAGGGATGGAAAATGATTATGAGCAACGCTGTCAAAAAAAGTTCATGCAAGAAAACAGAGAATGGGATATCTCTGCATTAGTTTATCCCTGGCATTTAGTCAACGACCAATAGAAACATCTGTCACAAAGGCGTCTGTCTCCGAAGGAGTAGGATATCTTCATTTTATTTTAGTAGCGTGTGTGTGTCAAGTCACATGTTTTGACCCTTATCACATTGAATGTCACGTCATGTACGAACACATTTAGTGCCAGTCACCGGTGACCCTCATGGCATTCAACGTGCTAACCACCCTCTACAGCACGCACCAAATTCCAATGATAAACAGAACTAAAAATTTGCATTTTCTCTTTTCATTTTGTAAAATTAAGAGAAAAATTCAATAATTTTCTTTAAATTGTTATTAACTTTTGACATACACTCAGTTACAAAAGTAAGTAAGCACCATGGAGTGGGCCTTGTACTCATGGAAAAACAAGCCCAAGATAGCCTTCCCGAAATGACTCTATTATGGTGCTTACTTTTGTGATGGGCTACGTATAGCTGCTCGTGCAGTTACGCATTTTTCAACTTAAAAAAATATACCAATAATATTATATAAATGGTCAAAATATTATTTTTCCTATGGTGATTGTAACTTTTTAGTAGCTGGCGTTTATTGGTATATAAAAAAGAAAAAACGTGGTAAAGAACGTAAACATCTGCAAATATTTTCAAAAAAAAAATGGAAAAGAATGCTAAGTTATAGGTTAATTTACAACTGATTGCATCTACTGACAACGGTGGTGTAACATGCCACCAGCCAAATTCGTTGCCCACATCCATCTGATTGTGCGAACCCAAAAAATGTTTGGCAGCACAATGGGCCTAGCTTTGGCCTAAGTGTACCAACATTTCAAAATGCTCAAAATGTGTTTACTGACAACTCGAAAATTCTGGCGCAATTAAAAAAAACAACCAACCAATCATATTTTATGTGTTGATATTTTAATATTCCCATAATATAAAAGTGAACTTATCGATTTTCAAATGAATAAGTAGCATTAGTTGGATTATTTTTTAATAATAAGTGATAGGATTTTAATAACTTTGTCTTTTTTTTTTTTTTGTTAATCGGAAGATAATACCGACTTCCCAGAAATACGATTTATGTACAGTCGAATCCCTCTAAGTCGAATTTTCACGGGACATCAGAATTAGTTCGAGTTAGAGGGCGTTCGACTTAGATGATGGTTTTTGTATGGAAAATTGAAGGGAATGCCAAAATATGGCGAAAAAATAGTCAGAGGGATCTTCGACTTAGAGGGCTTCGACTGTACAATAATCAAACGCATCTACCGGCAATATTTTACTGATTTTAGAACTTTTTTGAGAATCACTTCCGTTATTTGTTTTGCACCAAAAGCCAGACATTTCACTTTCGATGCAAACCTGATTCACAGTGGCAATTTTAACTAAGAAACTATCAACTGCTTTGCAACAACCTTTTACTCACAGATAGGAGACTCATCATCCTTTATAGAAAAAAAGTTGCAAGTTTGTATTACAAACGGTTTAACTATTACGCATCGTTTTCTGGCGTGGCGGCCGACTACTGGGGGTGGCTGACTTTACATGCTATCACCCTATTATATTCGAATGCTTTACCAAATTGTCCAGTATGAGATTTTTTTTTTATTTTTTCTAAAGAAACATATTTTCTTGTATAATTAATGGCTGCAAACAAAAACAATAAAAGAAAATTGTAAAATAATAAATTAGCAGATTTATTCACTTCAAAATAGATGAAGCAGGTCCTCTACAAAGCGTAACAGAGCAAACATTTTTTTCCAGATGAAGCAGATTTAATACAACTTAATTCAAACTAAAAAATATATAATTTCAAATTTAAATACTAAATAAATAATGGTACACTTAATTCTCTTTTTACACGATATATCTATCGTTTCCGAAAAATTTCTGTAAAGAGAGAATTTCTTTTCTCTGTTCAACTAAATAAAATTCGTGTAAAGAAAGAATTAGGTGTACCATTAGATTTAGTTTGAATTGAATTGCATTAAATCTGCTACACTTTAGCTGCACTATAGTGAGTTAAAAACTAAAACATTTATATTGTTTTACTTCGACGAAATAAAATAATTGCCAGCAACATACGATTAATTCTCAGTAAAACGATAGCTCGAACGAATTTTCTCCATTTTCTTTAAACCAACAAATAAAAAAAAGTGGGAACACACTCCGTTCTGATTGAAGTGGTTGCAATTTGACTGATATGCCTGCTATCTCTCTCGGCTTACGATGTGTAAGAAAAAAGTTCATATTCTACAAGCATTAAAAGAGGATGAATATACTTTGTTGGATACCTTTTGTGTATGGATAGGTATTTATTTTAGGATTGTGTGTTAACACACATTGACACACGGATTTTGCGTGTATTAAATAAAATATTGAAATTGGTTTTTTAACATTGGTTCAGCACGCACTTCGGCATTCCATTTTAATTTAAACATATCAATGTCTTTATTAAAAGCAAATTATATGAAGCATTAAAAGTACTGTAAACAAGCGAAATGTAACTTAGGTACTCATGTTCCAAATGTAATAACGATTAAGCACCTGTGTTTTCTCTTTTTTCTTTTTTCAATTTTCATCTCAGTATTTGCAACTCGTAAAGAAAAATAAACAATGAAATGCATCCTAAAACTCTTTACATATGTAAACAAAATAGTCTAAGTTTATTTGTTTTCTAAGTATAATGTTCCTGATCCATTGCCGGAGTAGTGATTGAGTTTTCTTTTTTCAAATTTTACTATTGTGATACAATGCTATATCTATATTCAAACAAGTATTTTTGTTCTGGTTTACTTTGGTAGTAAAGTAAGGGGAAACTCGGTTTATCGATTCGTTTGTAATATGTGAAATACTGAGTAAACTATGTAACAAATCATTAAAAAAAAAAAACATTTTTTGTGTGGAAATTACGGATAATGTTTATCGAAATTGTGTAAAATTTTATGAATACAGGGAATATATCCCACAGTGTTTTAAAAAGTTTTTGTAAAGTATCTTCATGGTTTCGCATCTGAAAAAAAAAAGTGTGAAAGGTGTTAATGTTCAAAAGAAAAGTATAAAATTAGCTTAGGCTAACTCAAAAAGTGTGTGAAAAGCGTATTATGTTTTTAAGAGTGGCCCACATAAAAGAAAAGAAATTTGTTGTGTGAAATTAATAAACAAAATTGTAAACAAATATTATTTTGTTCTACAAAACGACATGTTTATGGGATAAACATTACATACAACCCTTTTCTGTAATTGTTTTTAACTGAAATCGTTGAATATCTAAATTTGTAATACATATAGATTGTGCCGATTTCTTTTTTGTTTTGAGCGCTACATGATTTAAGCTCTTTTTAATCTTAAAATAGACAAACAATCCTTAAATTTTACTCGAGAATCGTTTTTCGATTTTTTTTTTTGGTTTCACCAATTTTACAAAAAGTTTTGATTATGTTTAATTTCGCATGGAGAGTGATTTTCTAACTTAAAAAAAAGCTAATTGCATTAATACGATAGGAAAAATAAACATATATTGAGTTTTACTCAGCACTAACGGATGAAGAAAGACTGTTCTAGTAATAAAAAATAAAATAAAAATAAGTAAACTATTACAAAAGACTGCAAGCAAATCAATTGAGATAAAAGAGTCTTTATTTCTTATTGGGCTTTCTGAACAATTCAAAACTGCAATGAACATCTCTTGACAGTTGCGCTTAGTCATTTTATAATTTAAATAACTAGATACTAACCAAAACGGCCAAATGCAATACGTGAATTTCATTTTTTGGCCATCTTAGCCGTGTATGCATGTATGTATGCACGAGTTTTGTGGAGGTAAAATGGTAGAATTGAAAACATTGTTTTTAAATTCATCAATGCTAAAATGGGAAAATTTAATATTGATAAATGCTTTATATGATAAATGCTGCTTTCTCTTATGTTCACCCTTTAAGGATCTAAGAATCTGAATATATCTCGATAGGCACCACCAATAGAAAAATTTAGCCGCCAATAGATTTGACTCTGGAAAAACTTCCGCTTTAATTAAAAAAAAACAACTAGATTTAGCATATTTCCAAATGAGTTAGAAATTACATTAGCTTGACGAAAGTTTAAAGAATCAATAAAAATCCATTCCTGGGGTTTCTTACAATTAATAATAATATCTTTTTTTACGTGAGCGTATGGTTGATAATTTGACACAGTTTGCAAATCGATTCATGAAATGGCGATTTGAAACTCAACGGACAGTGGTAGAATTTTGACCAAGCTCATGCATGTTCGATTTTTTCTTTTCCTATTCGTATTATTTACGTATTAGTATTATTTAGGTATTCGTATTATTACACGTTTACGTTCACAATCATGCTGCGCTTCATCTGGCGACGCATGATTGTTGCTTTCTCAGACCTCATTTCATTTGAGTTTCCTTCCTAACTTAACTAGAAACATATCCTACAATATTTGGTGTCTGGTACCATCGAATAGCACAATCGAAAGCGCATTATCATTAGTATGCACTGCACATTGGAATACTGCAGCTCTGGGTTTGGCTTGCTAAGAAGAATAGAATAGAAGAATAAACTAATTCAAAATAATTGGCGAATATATTTTTAAGTGGTAGACATATCACTTCATGCAGTTGGGTATGCCATACGATTTTTGCCTCAGGTTAATATGACTCCAAAACTGTTTGCTATTATGCCCTATATTTGTTTGCAATGACGATGTACGATAAAAAACGATTAAGGAATTCAAATTCTGTTTTTTTTTATGCCGGCGTTGATATTCAACGCAGGTTAAGTTGTCTTTCAATCTCTTAAATGCTTTATTTTTTTAATTTTTAAGATGAAACAACCTTTTGTTAAAACTTATGCTTTTTTGAGATTCGAGTGAATAATAAGTCGGATAGATTTAGGTTTTAGATAGCAGTAAGCTCTTGGTAATTGGAAAAAAACTGATAAATTAGAAAAACTGCAGCGCGTTTTTCTCAAAAAAATGTTTACTCTACCTCAATCAACCACGAATTACATGCTCCTTTTAGAAACTGTTCTTTCGCCTATTTTTATATTTACTTTAAAAATGCACTTTCAATAAATTTTAAAAGCATTCGCATATTCTGATAATCGCCTCCCAAAAATACTTGCAAATCATAGCATACGCAAAAACATAAGCTGGTTCAGGAAATGGGAAGAGCTGTATCTGCTCTGTGGAATAAAGCGACCTAACTTAGACACACGAGATGTGTTTCTAAGCAAACAACAAACTTCCTTGAAAGGTTAGATATAAAAATAAGGTCAGATCTTAATGAGGAAGCTAAAGGCTCGTCACGGAGATCAATGTACCCAAAGCTTGAGTTCAAGGGTGGAGTGGCCATACCACAAAGACCGAAACACATTGTTCATTATGCAATTTGAAAGAACAAGAAACTTCTTATCATTTTCTATCTATCTACCCCATTTTAAAAGAGTTATTTAATTTGTTTATTTTCAAAAGACAGTTTTAAGTGTAGAAGATGCAAATATTGTATAGAAACACTTAAATATCGTAAAGAGTTCATTGAAGATTAATAGAAAATAGATTTCAACATCCATCTTTGTAAAGCAAATAAACATTATGATATATCTACAGATGTATATTCAAAGTGCGTAAATTTTGAAATTAAAATTAGCTTAAAAAAAATGTATTATAAGAATATCTTGTTCGAAAACTTTTATTAACTTTCATATAAATTTAATGGAAAAGTTGGCATCTGGCAGACGGCTTTAAACCAAAGAGAAGAAAAAGAAATTATAGAATTTATTTAGAAAATATGAATTGAAAATAAACTAATACTGCTAATACTAATTCGAAAAAAAGCGGGCGCCGTTGGATCGTTCGGTGGGGACTGTTGAGCGAGATTATCCGTTTTCGGATCTAACTCGGGGGAAAAACACCACAAACAATTTTCACGGCCCTATTTCCAGCGGAGGACTAACAATCGTCATGGAGTAATTTCGTCATGAAAAGCTTTCGCAATTTATTATTCGAAACCGGCATTAGACAGTAGGTCCCCTCCACATGTGTCAAAAATTAATAACGCGCACAACGTAGTGGAATCCCGAACAAGCTATGCTCTGGTCCTGTATGGGCTGTTACGCAGATTATTTATTTTTCAATTGACTAGTTTAGTAACTTATTAGTCAAAATATCCAAGATGACTACTGTCTATATTTTTGAAGTCAAAGTCGTAAGACTAAGCCATAACTTATGTTCAAAGGATTTAGTCAATCGACTGAGATTTACTTGACCATGTAGTCAAATGGTTGCAGTCATCATAGCTCTGATTAGCACCCCTCTTTCTCTTTAAGTCATCGCCTACTAATATTGTACATTTTTTTTTGTTTTGAATTTTAATTCGGATAATCGCGAATCCAGATAACCGAGGTATCGTATTCGTGTTTTCATAATCACGCTTATTCTGAGATTCGAACGATTCGTTTATTCGATATATCTATCTGAATTTTCCGTATTCTAAGATTCGAACGAATAGTATTCACTGTCGTATGAATTTCAATGAATTTAATTTTATGAATTTGGCTGTTTGAAGGCAAATTTTTCAAATCTATTGACATTCGGATTTAAAAAAAATCAAAAAGAGCAACGAATTTAAGATATGGCAGTTGTGTTATTTTTAAACAGTCAGGACGGGGAGGAGCAGATTTGCAAAAGAAGGATAATGGATGCATCGGTATCAATTCGGTTAGTTGAAAATCCATTCCTCCATTTCCATTTCCTCCATTATCAGCAATTCTTTTTGCTCCTGGTTGGTCTAATTGGAATGTGATTGCGACCTACATACATTAATAAAACCAACATATAATTCATAAAATTTAAAATTGTAACAAAAATATCTGAACTTACATGTTTTGCGATTGTAAACGATAGGAAAATAACGAACAAAAGGAAAATGACATTTCATTCGAATGTCAGACTACGCTTTGAAAATGAATTTTCGGTTGCTAAGGTGAACTTTCGAATCGTTCGAATCTCAGAATACAAATCGTTCGAATTCGACTCACTTTCGAATGAAAACGAATCTCAGAATAAGCATCAATGTTTTAAATATAATTGTCCACATTCAATTTTTTTTCTCCTTATTTGAAACTTAAATATCAGAATTTTGTGTTTATTTTATTGCTTCATGAAATAAGAATACGTTGCCGCAGAATTTGCATTATATAATTTATGGAGATTTATTGTGTTTTTAATGTTAGGGTTCGAAATGGTAGAATAAAAAAAAAAGAATTTACTTTTTCACTTTAAGCTTTTAATTTCATTACCTTTCTTAAAATACTCCCTGAACCGCTATTGTCCCAAAAATCAATTTTTCATTGGATAATGCATCGTGTGCATAATAATACGTAATGTTCTTAAATTCTTACACTGACAACAGATTTGCCAAAAGTGCGTATACAACAAGATTTGTCATGTTTTCGTCTTTCAACTGAATCATCTATTATTTTTAAAAACAAAAGCAAATATGAGAACAAAAAAATGTAATTTATGAGGAAAATCATGTAAAAAAACCTCAACTTAAAAAGAACTTAAATAATAAGATTAGTTAAATTGATATTAATAGTTTTCTTTTTTTTAATTTTAGCTTGAAAACTCTACATAAAACAGTGAATAAGTTAAAACACACTTTCGGTGTAATACTTGACAATTGATAAACTTTTCCACAACGGCATGACTCTTTCAAACAGTCAGTCTTCTAGCAGCAATAGTAATAATGATGTTTTAGTTCATCGCACATCCTCAAATAACAGAAATTGTAACAATAGTGGCGGACCACGCCGGAATAATTGTAATCGTGGACAAAGCTCAAACAATGTAAACACTCAGTTTCATAACAAGTCCAGTAACGAATCTGAACGAAACTTCAGAAGTTACAGCTCTACGATGCCAACCGCTTCAGGTTGTAGCTACAGTAGCAGTGACACGAATACCATTGATCAAATTTCAACAGCAGAAACAAAAAATTCATGTTTGGGTAAGTAATGATTTGTAGATATATTATTTGGCATTCAACATGTTTGAATAGCATTTTATATTTTTTAAACTACAAAAAGAGAAAATAGATATTGTAAGCAGACTTGTAAAGCTATGAAGTTCCTTTGGACTGAAGTCGAAGCACAAATAATGGTATTTTCATTTTTACGTACTTTCATTTTTATAAGTACAAATACAGTTCCTTGGTACTAATACTTAAAGAAATCAATTACCAGTGAAAGTAATTGAAAATGTCCTTGCAATTCCAAAAGTAGAGTAACTTCGGGATTTGTGGAATACCCCCTTTATTTTTACGCGTTTCAACCAGATACCGTGCATTAAATGGGAAAATCTTTTCGATAGAATTCTGAACAAAGTTGCTAAAGACATCAATGTTCTATCTCTTACCATTTAAAAGTCTATAAAGGACACACAAACAAACAAACATTAATTTTTATATACGACGGATCCACTCTACCGTCGACGATCGACTGAAAATGGTGGAAAATTCATCATTTTAAAAGTGAGAAACAATGATGTTGATGTTGATAATCGTTGGGTTGTGCCGTATTCTTACTAAACATTTTAAATCTTCGTAGACTTTGAAAACACTCTAATTTCTTATTTAAAATTTTAAATTACGTAGATTTAAACTCTCTCTGAAAACATTTGCAAACTTTTTACTAAAAATTTTAAATCTACTTAGACTTTGAAAACATAACGATACTTTTCACTAACCATATAGAAAGCTCAATCTCATTTTCAAAGATCTTTTGGTTGATGAATCCCCCTAACTTGAATTTTTCGAAAAATAACTCGAACTAGTTTTGATATCCCGTGAAAATTCGACTTAGAGGGCTTCTACTGTATCATGTGCATCATAATGTCCCGTATTAGCTTAAGTGCAGGAGTTCGAAAAAGGATTCTGCACTTTCCTTGTAAATCCTCTGGCTCTATCAAATTACGTTACAATTGGAGCACGAATTTTGGTTGGAGTATTGGTTACACAGGCACATGAAAAACCTGTGTAACCAATCTTTCCCAGCTTATTCTTTTAAAGTGGAAAAGCGATTCAGGATGCATTCTCTTTTTTTGCCACTTGAAATGCAAGAGAACGAATGTGAGTCCTGGTCAGAAACCCAAAATTGACTCTCCATCTCCACAAAGGAAATAATGTCTAAGGAGAAGTTGTTCTCCGACTTTGACTGTTTGGGTTTATGTGTTCCGTTGATGAAAAATGCAAGCTTCTGCAGAGGCAGCTTAAATAACAGCTGATAAATCAATTACGGTTTTGGAAGTGCAATGTACGCCCTTGTTGCAAATTAAAAATCAATTTGCAGCTTAAATGAGCTGCAAATTGCTATTTCAACAGATAGAAAGTGCTCGAATGAGTTAGCAAACTGCATTCCCCTTAAAAAATTCACCCGCAATACTTGCCACGCTAGGAATGCTCATCAGTACACCCTCAAGCCTGCTTTCGGACGTACGGTAAAGTTTAGAGACTCATTTTTTAGCCGCACTACACGAATATGGAATACTCTTCCAAACTCAATTTTCCCATCTGAGTAACATGCAGACATTTAAAACCAACGCGCACCGGTACCTTCTTTCCATCTTTCCCTAGGTATCTTCGGCCAGTGCTGTATGGATACTTAAGGGTAGCCCCAATTACTTAAGCACGCGCCAATTATATATAAATAAACATAAGCGACTGCAGCACGGAAATGCCTACTCTGAATAAACATTCATTGATAAAGCATCAGTAGCTTGACTTTTTTTATTCGCAGGGCTAGGGTTAATGTTCCAAGGCGAAAATCCTTGCTGGATGCAACATTTGAGAAGCAAGTTTTGTTGAAATTCAATCAAAACAGGCTTTGAATATCTAGAATTTCATTATTTTAAAAGCAATTGTAGAGTACCGAGGGAATCGTAGAGTACAAAAGGAATTGTAGACTACTTTTGGAATTGAACATCAATTTTAAAGTACTTTTGTAATTGCAAAAGGAATTGCAAGTACATTTTTAATAACTTTCACTGGTAATTGATTTCTTTAAGTATAGGTTAGGTTAGGTTAGTGGGTAGTACCCTGGGTAATTTTAAAGAAGAAGGGTAGGTTGTGTGGTCGGCTGCGCAAGGTAGCCAAGCACTTAGGCCAGATGAGGCCCATTGTGATACCACATGGAGCGGATGCTAAAACAACCCACTACTCCAGAAATCAATTGGAGCTATTTATGTAGCGGAGGATACGGCTTATGCTCGTGCCAGCTAGTTCACCGAGAAAGAAAGAAAATCTCAAACGATGCCTGCCATGACATGAGAAAGTCCATTGGCATGCGATTCTTTTTTCTGGGGTTAGATTTGAACTTAGTAAAAATTTAATTAAAATTTTACACTTCATTCGGATTCACGCATTCAGTTTGTGCTTTGTCGCAGCAGGATGGTTGCATCACCGGGGGTTATGAAGGGGACGTAAAATTCACGGTAGGTGGTATCCAATGTCCTGAACAATTTCTTTTATTTGCTTAAAAGACCGATGACGACCAAATGTGTGAAGATGTGAAATTGGTAATCAAATCAGTTTCAGAAATTTTTTGTTGGCGATTGCATTTGCACGAAGTTAAATCGTCTATGAAAATTGTTATCAAACGTTTCATTTGCAGTAATTATAGAACTTTTTAAATGTTAGGGTTAGTGAAGTGATAGCAATTTAACATCAAATGTAACTGAATCGCCAAGGATTCTCGGAAAATGCTAAAACCATAAAAGGTTTCTTGGGAAAGATAAATTAAAATAACAAATTAAAAAATTAAACTTAATTAAATTAATTAAAGACAAATTAAAACTGCTAGCAAAAAAAACAACCGTCGCTAATATATGTATACTGGGTCTTTATTCGATGATTGGTAACAAGGGAATGAATATTAAACTATGTCCATGGTCCCAGGAGGCGTCAACTTTCCAGATCGAAAGCATCGAATCATTCCGCCGTTGACCCAACTTTTCCGATCATCATTGCCAATGGTGCAGATCATTGACCCCAACCAGCCAACAAGTGCATAACGCACACAAAAAAAGTAGCTCAGTGGGCAGCGCCAAGTGATCACACATTTTGTGTATGCCGTGTTGGCCCACTGCTTGCTATGATGAGCGCCCAATTTTGTTACCGATGGGCACATTGTATGTAATTGCTGTGATTGCCGTCGGCTTTGCATATGTTGATTTGCCGACGGCACATGCATTGTGGGTCAAATTCATGTTGCGCTGCAACAGTAACACAAAACGATTTACAGCATCGTGGTACTCGATAGGTAGAAGTCTTCAATCAGTGGGAGGTTCGAATGTTTAGAACACATTCGCACTGGCACTGGTAAGTTCTTTTTCTTTTTTTGCTATGAAAAAAGTCTGCGCAGCAGCCCGTGCAGGGCCTGAGCCTAGCTTTTTTCGTGCCTCCACTGCCTTGCGTGCGTGCGTGATATAATTTCACTTAGATCCTTGTGGACCCCTTGTTTTGCCCAGTAGGGGGATTTCTGTCCCATCCCCAACTTGCAGGTCCTATCCATTTGTGGCCCGATCCGTCCAGAGTATAAGTACTAAGGAATTCTATTTTTACTTATAAAAATGAAAGTACGGGTATAAGTATTTGTTCTTGTACTTAGATTTTACCAGGTCTTTTTTTATGGTTTGCGTCAATGGATGTGTAATCTTTGTAAGATACTAGCATCATCCGGGCACAGGGGCGAGTTATCGTGTCCAAATCTGTGCAGGCATTTCCGATAGCCGCCGTGACTAGACAAGAGCTGCGTGAGCTGGAAGTTACAGCTTCCCCTTGCTCTCTCTAACCATGTCGCGATTGTAGAGATCAATCTGCAGGTCCACCTACCTTTGGTGGATGCATCCCACCTGGCTTGCCACAGTGCCAGTGGTACATCCCGTTCTTCTTTCTTGACCCTCGTTATGCTTTTGCCGTTTGTGCCACGCCTAAAGTGTACACCCTCTGGTTCTCATGTGCGAGGATGTCGACCGGAACCATTCCGGCTAGCACATAGGCCGCCTCGTCGGAGATAGTCCGGAAACCGCTGATTGTTCTGATTACGCAGAGCCTGTACAGCGCCGACAGCTTCCTCTTGAGTTGCCAGTGCGCCGGCCCATATCGGGGCAGCGTATAGGAGGACCGATCTGACGGGTCTGGACAACAGGACCCTGCGGCCGTATCCAGAACCGCCGATGTTCGCAAGCATTTGGGAGAGTGCTGCCTGCATCAGCGATGCTTTCCTGCTGGCGTACTCGATGTGCGCCCTAAAGTGCAGCCTATTGTCAAGCATGACTCCGAGATACTTCAGGTAGTCCTTGGATCGGATTGATTGATCATCAATCTGAAAAGAAGATTTTACAGGTCTGATTGTAAGATATTGTTTTAATCTAAAATAACCGAAAATCATCAAAGATTTATTTTAATTTTAAACTTTGTGGCTTTTGCAATAAAATATTTTTTTTTTTGTTTAATTCTAGATGACAGACTTTATAAAATATCGCCAGAATCAGAATCATCGATTCTAAGGCACGGATCTCCTTTTCCAATAAAACGTTATACACGACCTGCTCTCTATTTACTTCGTAATGATGCACGTTCACGATGCCGGCCCAAGTGTGCATCAAAGCTTCAAGCCTTATGCATTTGGAAAACAACCATTTCCAACATTGGCCACCAAAATGGTGGAAACAATAATAACACATCGAATCCAACGGAAATGTCACCAACATCTGTTTCATCACCAAGAATGTCCTCTATATCTCGACAACAGAGTAGTCATGAACTCCATAGGGAAGGAGGAGGGAGTGGAAGCAGCGGAAGCTCCCATCACAACACCCAAAAGAGCTACATTGATCATCGTAGCATGTCATCGTCACATCTCATGCCTGCATTTGCTAAACGTCGAATTGGAAATTCGGCACAAGTTACTTTGGGAAGCAATAGTGCAGGAAGTGCAGCTAATTTATTGTCCAATGAATCAAAGTATCAAGGTGCTCAAGGTGGAAAAAATAATGAGCAAAAACAATTTTTATCACCGCAGAGAAAGAATGTCAACCTAAACCAAATGTCAAAATCTGTACAATTAAATAGCAGTAATTCGTTAGAAAATGATAGAGAGCACGATCGAGAGCAACGAGAACGCGCGGAACGCGGTCGGGAACGTGATGTCAAATTAAGTTCCTCTAATTCTTCTTCTAATGTTAGAGAACGTCGAATCGGAAGTGGTCGGGTATTGCCACGTGATGTTAATTGGGATTATCATTCTGAAAAAGATTCAAGCTCGACTTTAGGATCCTTAGGATCATTGCCCTTCGAGAAAGATTTTTCTAGTCATTCATCTTCTGGTGGTAATAATACTCAGCGCTTGTCTTCAAATTCGGGTGGAAATCAGAATCTAATTTCACGCTATGAATATTCGAATCGCTCACCATCTTCCAAGGAACGAGGACCATCCAGTGGAACTGCAAAGAACTCTTCTGACTACCGTTCAGAATCGAGGTACGAGTCACGACGGTCATACGGTCGTGACTACGAACGGGATAGTCGCGGTGACAACTCGAACTATGTGCGGCGTTTTATGTCCGATTTGATTAATCAAAATTCAAATACTAGTTATGGTAAATCGAACTCCGGATCCGGAAACCACAATGAAAATCGTCGTCGTCATAACCGCAATGACGAGCCAGAATGGTTTAGCAATGGTCCAACGTCTCAGCATGATACGATCGAATTGGGTGGATTTGATGAAGCTGATGACACCAATTCGAACAGCAGTGAGAGCGGTCCAGGTGAAGATAACCATACTCATAAACAATCCACGAAGAACAACAAACACAGCAACAACTCTCAGATCAGTAGACGTTATGACGTCTCACCAAAAAATAAGGCGAACAGTAAAAAATCAATAAGCCAGAAAGATCAAGACAGCGGTGTCCCTTCTTCCTCCAAAGGCGAGGGCGACCACAAAGCAGTTTCGTTGTCTCCTCACAACACTCCACCACCACCCAATAGTGATACTAATAATAATGACAAACTTAGCAATTTCAGTTTTAGTGAAAACAAAAAATCTGATAAAAATGACGAAATCAATGAAATCAAGTTAGACGACGATGGTAAAAAGCATTCAAACAACAGTCTCATAGGTGAGAAAAATGCTATGCAAAAGGAGAATAAACCAGCCGGATTTAACTTTGATGCTTTTCTCAACGTCGATCCTTTGGGTAACTTATTGATGGTAAGTAAGCACACATTTATGATTTAAAAATAATAATGTAGACCTACCTTCAGCCTGCAAATATAGAGAAAAAAAAGTTACTTAACCCATTAAAGACCAACGACATTAAAAATAGAGAGCTTTATAGCTGAGCACAAAAATACAATTATTTTCAAAAAAAAATGTCAAGTTTGGTGACGAGAAGGGTGTATTCATTTGAGTACACTGGCCAGATATGGGTGGTGCATTCTCGATCTAATTATGAAAAATTTTAAAATATTCTTTTTCGATGCAAAGAGTGGTTTGACACCACTCACAGATCCATCGAACTCTGCTGTGTCAAATGGGGGGAAATGGAGGACATTCCATTCACTGTGAACAATACTTTTTGTTACATTTGGCTTATTTAGAGCTTTTTTAGATGACTCTGAGCGTAAATAAGTCCTGGCTACAGTCCTAACAAACTAAGGGGACAAAGGTTTTCTTTGTTTTTCGAGAATTGGAGTCGCAAATTATTCACTGCCGTTGAGTCTAGCATGCGTGTAAACAATGGCCGCCACCACTCTTTACTATTTTTATTTTTATGCAGTAGCAATTTACAAATTGGTCATGCAGGTCGACCACACCCATGCCTTTATTGTATGCAACCAGAGGATTTTGCTGAGAAATGACTACATTTCTCTTTCGATCTTTTGATTTTTCCAAGTGGTTCCAAGTTGTCGTAGACGTTCTTTTGATTCTTGAGATTTTATAAGTTTCGCAAACCTATCCCACAGATACTGAACTAAACTTCTTTTTTTACAGGGTGAAGAAAATATCGGAGATAGTGAAGTTGGATCTCGTTTTAGTCGTTGGTTTGTTAAACAAGGTGATAATTTTAAAGTATGCAATAGCAGTCGTAAAGGACCGACTACTGAAGAAGGTTCTATTCCTTTCGATGGTAAATTATTAAATTTTTATATACTGAGCCTAATATACTGATTACTATATATTTTAGTTGAAACTGCAATGCTAAACAACGACGGAGATACTGCAGCACCGGATACTGCCAATGCAAATCAAAGCAATACATTAATGGAATTCATACAACGCAGTAAAATTAATACACCATCTGGTGGTAATTCCGAGACAAAAGCAAATGGTATTTTTTTTTTTTCTTATTCTTATTTTTACATTGGGCGGCGTAACAGCCCGTTGAGAGTCAGAGGTTTTTCGCGCCCAGAACCAAATCAAGTAACCGATCGATTTTTCATTTCATACATTTTTCCATGTTTTCCGATATATCGCAACGCTCGAGCATACTGGTTCGAAATGTTCACTTTGCTTGTTGGATATGAATCACTATTTTTTAATATAAGACGAAAACGATTTGTAATTTGCATACATTTATTGCAATTGAAACAACAAAATGAAAATTAGAAAATTTACCTAGCTGTGGAGTGAGCTGTGGTCAAGATGCAAGTGACCGAGAACAAGAAAAAATGTGTTTGCCCATCCACTTCACAGCTGGCCAAAACTCAACGATCTTCGTTGACCCTGTTTGCGATGAAAACGATTGATAAGAATGATTACGATTCCACCAATCTCAAACACTGTTTTTATTTTCTAACAACCACGTCTTGCCTTTTTCGAGCCGTCAATGTCATATGTTTCACAAAATAAATTCATAAGAATCTGAACGATATTTTTATTTTAATGACGGTACTTGAAGTCGAAAATAAACCTGATGTCTAATATCCTGTTCAATATTTGTTTTCATATCAGATCGACTTTCTTTGACTCAAGATTGGTTGCAGGGCATTGCACCTTGGAATAAATTTAGGCACTAGATTTATATAAAAAAAATAGAACCTTATACTTAGATAAAAGATTTATTCGTATTTAAAGATTAAAATTAAATTTTTTTTTTTCATGTGTAGTTGGATCTATGCCAAGCGTTGAAGAACTTGAGGCAAGAATGCGTAAAGTTGGAGAGGAGAGCAATCCTTCAAGTCAAGAGTTTGGAAATATGAATGACAATATCAACAATCCTTTAAATCAGTTCCTTAATAACAACGTGCAACATCAGCAGCAGCAACAGCAACAACAGAACCATCATCAGCACTTCACATCAAAAAATTCAAATCAACCACCGCCTATTCCAAATGTAATAAATAATATTACACATCTTCAACAACAACAACAACAGCAACAACAACAACAACAGCAACAACCCCATATGCAAATAAATCCACCTCATCAACCTGTTCATCTTGCGCCATCGTCCCCACAAGATATGGAAGCATTTAAAAAGCTTCTCGAACAGATAACTCCAACTGCATTAAACACAATAAAAATTACCACACAAAATTCAAATATTCAGTCAATGGCACCACCGCAGCCACAATCGCAGTCGCAGCAAATGCATCGCATGCCGCCGTTGTCTCAGCCAAATAACAACATTTTGACAACAATCGGCACAATACCCCAGCCACCAAACTCCCAGCATATGGTAAAAAATGATGAAATTTCCAAGTTCATGCAACAACAGCAATTACAGCGTCGGCAGCCACCGCATGTCATGACAGGAGTCCAGCATCCGACAATAAATCAGCCAACGCCAAATGAAATGCCCATCGTGCAGACAATGTTCTTGCCGCCGCAACAGCGGTTTGAAGCTCAATTACTTTTGCAAAGTAAATTTGAAAATGAAAAAGTTCATGATTAATTTATTGATGACAATATTTCTTTTTTTTTTAGGTCTATCCCGGGGTGATATCTCACAAAGTACACTAGGGCATCAGCTGAACAATCCGAATACTTCCCCACACACGAAAGAGGTTCTTGCTGCTGTGTTGAGAGAGTCTTCGCGCGATACGTCTCCAAATGTTATAATGCCTGCATCACATATTATGTCACCTGTTTTGGGGCAGAGTCACTGTGGGCCGAATATCCCACCTCCACCGCCTCCGATCATTATCCCTAGTCCACAACAAATTCCATTTAACCATCCATCTCAAGCTGGAGCACAGCCACCGCATCCATCTAGCGGGACCAATGCAGGAGGTATTTAAAAACTTTTTCTTTTTATTTACATGAAATCTATGAAAAAAAAACAAAAGAACTCGCTCTATAGACTCGATTCCACGCTAAGTGACAAGCCTCGAACTAGGACTTAAACCGTCCTCGCACAAGATGCCTCAAAAAAATTCCGACGGGTGCGGATACTCGTACTCGTACTCCGATTCGACAACGCGCCAACCCTTGAGAAAGCCAATGAGAAAGTTCTAAAAGCTTACGTGAACTCGCAACCTCACAACTGGGAAAACTCGCGCTATAGACTCAATCCCACGCTAAAAAGCTGACTCCTCGGAGGAAAAAATGACAAGCTTCGAACTGGGGCTTAAGCCGGCCTCGAATAAGATGCCTAAAAAAAAGTAAACCCCGACGGGTATCGAACCCGCGTACTCGTACTCCGATTCGACAACGCGCCAACCCTTGAGAAAGCCAATGAGAAAGTTCTAAAAGCTTACGTGAACTCGCAACCTCACAACTCGGAAAACTCGCGCTATAGACTCGATCCCAGAGAGAGCTAAAAAGCTGACTCCTCGGAGGAAAAAATGACAAGCCTCGAACTGGGGCTTAAACCGGCCTCGAATAAGATGCCTAAAAAAAGTAAACCCCGACGGCTATCGAACCCGCGTACTCGTACTCCGATTCGACAACGCGCCAACTCCCGACGACAATGAGAAGGTTGTAAAAGCTCACCTGAACTCACAACTTCACAAGTCAGTACTCCGCATTGAAAATACTTATATTAGTCAGGGTTACAATAACTTAGTATCTAGAACATGCTGTTTCGACCGCCCTTTTGTCTCATTTCCACCGTCATGTTATCTTGGGGGTCTAGGACAATCCAGGACGGGCTCGCTCTCGTTTCACTAACACGTGACCGTCCGCTTCTGCCATCTCAATCGCCTTCGTTCACTTTTCCACTACGCCAGAAAACTCGTAGCTCGGGAGAACTCATGTCTCCGGGCCAAACCTCGTATCGCTGTACTAGAGGAGACAAACAGAAGTCCATTTTCTATTTCCCCTAGGCACGATAAAACAAGTACCTTTCTCTGAATTAAAAAACACTTGACATTATCGAGGTCAAAACACAAGTCTCACGCTTAACTATTTTGTTCCCATTTTTCCTTTTTTTTCCACTCACCGTGGCTTAAATGGTTAGCGTGTTAAGCAAGAGTACCCGAGTGCGAATCCAGAGACAGAACACCGCAAACAGTTTCACGGCTCCACCTCCAACGAACGACTGACAATCCTCCTGGAGTAATCTCTGTCATGGAAAGCCTTCGGAACCGGCATCAAAACAGTAGGCCCCCTCCACATTTGTTTGAATATATCGCGCACAACACAGTGGAGGCGCTGGGGCTGTTACGCCGACTATTTATTTTATTTTTTTAAGAATATGTATAGTAATAAAACAATGAGTTACACAATTGGAACCAAGAGTGAATCAATTTCGCGATGTTTAAATGTAAAGAGACATTTTTTAATGTTACTTAAAAATACAATTTTTGTCCTCTCACACCTTAGGATGTCTGAAAAATGTTCATTTCTGATCATTGCATTCAAAACATTAATTGTTGATATCTGTTAATTTTTGTAATCTTTTCTTTTTCAGGTTTACCACAAAGAATACCTTCTCCACGTGAGCTACAATACCATACACAGTCAATAATGCAAAACGCATTGATTAAGAAGAAATTGGAAGAACAACAAGAAAACTTTCGTCGTCGTCAAGAGATCCAAAAGCAACATCAACAATTGCAACAACATAAACCGTTGCAATCTCCTTCACATGCTGAAATGAATGATTTTGCTGTTATTGTCGGACCCTCTCAGCAACAACAGTATCAACAGCAAAGTCAACATCAAAAAAAATCACAGCAACAGCAGCAAATGATTCAAGGCCAACAACAGCAACAACAACAACAACGACATATTAACTCGCCAACACCTTTAGCATTCACGCCAACATCGGTATTAAGAAAAATGACTGCTGAAAAAGACGGCGGCTCATTTCATGCACCTACTCCAATAATATCATCTGCACCAAATGCAAGTGGAAATGCAAATACGTCACCAATTATAGCGACATCCACAGTGGTATTACCGAATATGGGAGCCAATAATTCAAATCCAAACAAGCCAATGCATTCACTTTTATTGCATTATCAACAGCAACAACAACAACAGCAACAGCAAACAAATCCGCAGAATCAACCACGAATGATTTTGGGCGTTGGTAATCAACAACAACAACAGCAGCAACAGCAGCAACAGCAGCAACAACAGCAACAGCAGCAACAACAACAGCAGCCACAGCAACAGCAGCAGCAGCAACAGCACCAACAACCACAACAACTCCAACAGCAATCTGGTGTGCCAATATTGTCTGGCCAACAATTACAACAACAACCACTTTCGGATCAGTCGCGATTAAATGCGACGATTCGTAATAATCAAATCAAGTGGGCAGGAGCTATCATGAACCAAATACCGATTACAAAACCATTAGGTACTTTTAAATGTTTATATTTTCATAAAATTTATTCCTTAATTTCTTTTTTGTAATTTATTACTATTGCCCAGTTTCACAGTGAGAGTTTAAAGTGAAGTTTAGCTAAACCCCAAAACAAGTTTAAACTTTTCGTTAAACTCGTTCGGTTTCACAGTCAAAAATAGACCTCCGGCTAGCTGAACCCAATTTTGAAAGTTGTGTCTAAGGAAATTGTTGGGTTTTGGTTCTGTAGTATATGAAATTGGGAAAAAACACTAGAAGAAACAAAAAAAAAATCTAAAAATAGTTCGAATCGAACGTACAACAGTCAAATCGCAATAATTCGTACCCCGATAAATCGAAACCAAAATGATTCGTAACAAACAGCTCGTTCCTTGAAAAATCGTCGCTGTTGCGTAAAATCTTCAAATATTTTGCTTCCCTCGTTATTTCTTTTTTTTTTTTTTGCAATGCATTCAACACGAAAGAGTGGAGGCGCGAACAAGCTATGAACTGGCCCTGTATGGGCTGTTACGCAGATTATTTATTATTTTTATTGAACACAAAACCTCATAAGTCGTAATTTGTTTCGTAAAACTCTCATAATTCGTAATGAAAAACGCAAAAAAATACTTTTCAGTTGAACTCCGGTTAACATTTGTAGACAATTTTGTTGGCTTGATGTCGCCTTCATGTTAAAAAGGACACTTTCCCATATTGACACGGTCCAGTATAAGTGTGTTTTGGCAAACTCTTGCCTCTCGCGTCGATTTTTAAATGAAATAAATGACTTTTTTGCTTTGAGCCAGCATCAAGCGCTCTTAGCCAGATCATCCTGGTTGAAATTTTTATTGCCAGTTCCTTTTGTATAATTGTTGACGACATGAAGGGGGTCCTTGTAATTCCGTTATCGTCGTGGCAGGTGGTTTTTCGCGGTCTACCGCCTCTATGCACTGTGTTGGCAGTTCCCGAGCTCGAAACCGATCAATTATTTTAGAAATGACGGTTTGGCTGGCTTACATCAAATTTGGTGCCAATTCACGTAACCGATTCACAGCTTTCAAAATTGTCCACAATCAACTCTTATAAGTTAACTCTTTTTGGCTTTTTCACGTTGTCAATGTCACACAAATAAACTCTTTTCCAGCGTTAAGCATGTGCTTGAAAAAATCATAGTGAACTTTGATACAAAATAAAAAACCAAGCCTGAGTACTCTAAGGCCGCTCGTACAGTGAAGCGAGAAAACTGTTACCACATATAGTCTTATGCAAGTGCGCGCAGTGAAGCGATTTTAAATGCGACAAGTGACAACCTTTTGCAAGCCTGTCGCAAGCGTCTCATAAGCTTCTCACTTCCAAACTTTTCTGACCAGTTTTCAAGCGAGTCTGTGCGAGAAGTATTAATGGTTGTTGTTGCTTCATTTGATGATTTGATTACAACTGTTTAGGAAATTGCATTTATTTTTGAAGAAACATCAAGACACACAAAAAAAAATTATTAAATTATTTTAAGCCTCGCAGTTGTTATAATCGAATGTTTTAATTGAAATTTTTTGCATATTCGACGTGTGCTTTTTCGCCACTGTGAATATAAGTGGCGAAATATGCTTTTTCTTTTCACATTTCTTTCAATTTCATGCATTTTTCTTTTTCTGTTTTCTATTTTCTAAACTAATTAAATATGAGCTCTTGCAGCAGCAGAACAGCTTCCACTTTGCGCACTATATCGCTTTCTTGCTTCACTTTGCGCGTGGTCTAAGCCTCTTGTATCGGTTTTTATAGCAAAAAAAAAAAAGAAGTCTTCAACAAAAAAGTATGATCTATATCGGGAGAAACTGTATATTAAATATTAGAAATACTCAAATATTCGAATCTATCAAATATAAGCTGTGCGATACCGATTAGATCTTCTGCAGCATTTTTTTTTTGTTTTTGCCTATATGGTTTTAATTTTTCTTTGCCCATTTTAGGACGTCCGATTTTGAAAGGAAATCTCACTCAGACAATACCACAACTTGGTAATTCAGGAATAAATCCTGTTCATCAGCAGCAACTACCGCAACCTATTCAGCCACAACCTCCGCAAATGACGTTCGCTTCGAAAATAGAATTTCAACAAATTCAGCAGCAACGAGTTACCAACAGTCAACAGCCACCATCACACCCACCACAAAAGCAACAGCAACAGCAGCCGCAGACAATGCCAACGCAGCAGCAGTCCCAAAATATTCTTATGACGCAGATATATCAACAACGCGCGGCTATGCAACGCGCTCAATATCAACTCCTTCACCAACATCAGCAGCAGCAACAGCAGCAACATCAGCAACAACAGCAGCATATGAATATAATACAAAATAATAACCGCCCAAGTAAGTTCACATTTTATTGTACTACGAATACTAACATTTGTTATCTAAGTTTTAATCGTATACCCTTCTTAGTCACGCAGAATTAAAAAGAAAAAAAAATTCTAATTCTAATTTATTTTTTTTTTTTCAATTTCAGTAGATCGTATAAATGCCCATGCTAACACCAACCAACAAAACTCTAGCTGTGGTAATATGATTAATTATCAACGTGATGGTGGTCTATCACCAACAAGTAATCAGTTAGCTCGATGGTTTTCACCAGAACTTTTGGCTCAAGCATCTGCCGGAAAACTACCACCACTTAATATGAACCAAGCACTCAGCTTAGAAGAATTTGAGAAGAGCATACAACATTCCTCAACAGTTGTAAACAACTAAAGAAAAATAAAAAAAAAAAATAAAAAAACGATGCAAGAACTGGACAACTGGAGAAGTAATAATTATAGTAATACCGATAAGTAGTGTCTACAAATATTTGATATCGATAAATGTTGACAAGAATATTTCTACAATTACTTTCATCACACAATTAACTGTCTTCACCTGTTTAAAGTAAATAATGATAACTGGATTAAATGAAATTACTACAAACAAGACTTGTAAAAAATTATTTTAATAGAAAAACAAAAATAGAAATACCTAGGGAAGGAAAAAACATGAAATCCTTAAAAATTTTAATTGTGAATTGTGGGTTGTTTCTGTACCGATTTCAATAAAAAGTAAGCTAGGAGCTTAGGCATGTGTTTACGTTTAATATATGCATACATTCATATAGTCGTATCCCACTGAGTCGAATTTTCACGGAATAGTATCAAATTAATGCGTGTTAGAGGATTTGATTTTTTTTTTGTTTTGGACTATAATGCTTACAATTGGAATCTTACTGGTAGACATGTGCATGTTACTCTTTTTAAAGTGAATTTCGAATACACGCACTAAATGAATCAAGAATGCATCTGAGATACTAACTGTTTTCAGATTAAAAGCAGACTATTTTGAGCTGAACCCACAACACATTGAATAAGCAGCGTGGTAGTTCATTCAGAGGCGCACGGTTGGGTGCCTAATGTGACTAAATGTGGACAACGACCGTGTTCGCCGTGTAGTGCTATGTTTGCGAGCAAATCCTCATTTTTGCTGTGGATATCGTCTGCTCTCTCTATTTTGCTTAGGTACACAATCATAAGGGCAACCACATGCGTTTTTTTTTCGACGTGATTGCACTGCAAGAATCAACACCAAATGAATGTTCGCGAAGTTTGTTCGTTGTCTAGGACAGAGGATGCGAGTGTGCGTACTTGGTACAAGTTGCGAGAGGAAATCTTTTTGTTTATTTATCAGCTAAAAAAAAATCGACTTAGAGGTATTGAAAACAGACCAAGGGTCGAAGGAATGTATTCGAGTTAGAGGAATTTTCGATTTACAGGATGATTTTTGTATAAAAAATCGAGGGGAATGCCAAAATATGTCGAGTTAGAGGGTAATTCGACTTAGAGGAATTCGACTGTATATGATGTATTTACGATGTCGGTTACTGGTCGAAACCGACAGTCGATTCATATTTTGCAATAGATTCGAAATGGTTTTTATTCCCCCGCCGATCAACAATGAGAATAGGAGTAGTATTCTTTCTGAGTTGTTCTCGATTCTTAATCGAAATCGGGTAACGTCGAAAAAAATTGCGAAGGTCTACGCACAACTGCGAACTGATGCATATGCGATTAAGGCCCCTATTACTCACCACAATCACGGAACTCGCATACGACACTCAGATGCGAGCACAAATGAGCTATAGGTGATTTGTAGATGCGAGTATGGTCGGATTTCAGTCAGCCCAATCACGCAACTCGCATACGACATTCGGATACGAGTATGGTCGGATTTCAGTATTACCGAAGTCGTAATTTATATCGTCGTATTTGATTTTTGATGGAGGTCGTATGAAAGCAACGCGTACGAGTGAACTTTTTCTTATTCCGCTTTCGCATCTTTGTCGTATTTTTATCGTATAGAAATTTGTCTACGACTCGATGTACGAGTTAAGGGCAGTTTGGAAACACGTAAATACACATATCTGAATGTAAAGGGTGATTTTTTAGCTGTTATCTTTTTGGCAACACTGGTTTAAACAGCTGACGCACGTTTCATGTTTTGTTTCACTGTCAAATATCTTCAGTTTAGTCTATAATTTAACCATGAATCGTCTTACAAACGAACAGCGCTTGTAAATTATTGAATTTTATTATCAAAATGCGTGCTCTGTTAAGAAAGTTCATCGCGCGAAAAATTGTGTTCAGCGACGAAGCTCATTTTTGGCTCAATGGGTACGTAAATAAGCAGAATTGTCGATTTTGGAGTGAATATCACCCAGAAGCATTGCAAGAGCTACAAATGCATCCAGAAAAAGTCACAGTTTGGTGCGGTTTATGGGCTGGTGGCATCATTGGACCGTACTTCTTCAAAGATGATGCGAATCGTAAAGTAACTGTGAATGGTGAGCGCTATCCAACTTTTTTTTATCCAAAATGCAAGAGCTTTGCATGACATGTGGTTTCAACAAGACGGTGCCACATGCCACACAGCACGCAAAACAATGGACTTATTGAGAGGCGAGTTCGGTGAACATTTTATTTCACGTTCGGGACCGGTCAATTGGCCGCCTAGATCGTGCAATTTAACGCCTTTAGACTATTTTTTGTGGGGCTATGTTAAAGTTCATGTCTATAGACAGCATTGAAGCATTTATTCGTGAGATACCGGCCGAAATGTCGGAAAGAGTATGCCAAAATTGGACTAAGCGGATGGACCATTTGAAACACAGTCAAGGTCAACATTTGCATGAAATAATCTTCAAACATTAAATTATATGGGCCGTACTATCGATTCAAATAAAGATTTCGTGCATTTTTCTGAATGTGTGTTTTTTTTTTTTAAACTTTCCTATAGCTAATACAAACATCGCTGTATCAGCGATGCAACCAACGAATATTTGATTTCAAATCTGTTGCGAAATGTCAAACGCGCGGCGATAACGAGACTTGTTCTACTTCGTCGCTGGGACTGCGCTTACGATATTAAAGCCCAAATCGGAACAATCGCGTTCGGTCGGTCGGTCTTTAACATTTGAGGTAGAGTACACGTAAAAGCATTGTACAAATCGAAATAGCGCGGTCGGGCGTTGCAACTTCGCAGACCGTAGTATCATAAGTCCGACCGACTGAGCCTACCATCTACTCATTCGTTTGACAGATGTGTGTATAACTTTTTTTGTTCACATACAAAATTTTAATGAAAAATAAAGCGACTATTTGAATAAGTAAGAATTGTTTTTGATTTTAGTTTCAAAATTAAATAGTTTTTCAACAGAATGTGTTTCAGGAGGTGGAAAATTTCGAGGATAAGCTGATTTAGGGAAAGCGTCTAACGATGAGATTATCAGAGTTTCAGTCAAAGTGTGGCAATCTGTCATTTTTTTTTTTTAAATTATGGGGTACTTAGCTTCAGATCTGGCAATCATGTGAACCTAGCTATACGCATGCAATCGGCCATACTTATTGCATGTATGTGTATACAACTGAGCAGGAGACTTCCAGCTGGAAGGCTAAATTTTTAGCTATAAGTAATTTATTCAGTTTTCAGGTATGTGTTTTCTGCACCCACCACCACGTCTAAAGTAAATAAAACAAATAACATCTTTCAAATCTGCATTTAATCAATAAATTTGTTAGATTGTACACTTTATAATAAATTTGAAAGTTTATAATTAATGTGAAGTCTTGCCGGTTTTTTTTAAGTCTATATAGAAAAGTCTTATGATAAAATAAATGTAGAGTTCTTTTTTTTTGGATATAAATGCCTGAAAAAAATTTAGTTCTTTTGCTGATTAACTTTTTGATTGGCCTAAGATAGATTATAGTCTCATAGCCTCTGTGTTCAAGGTGATTAAATAAAAAGTCAAAGTCTCTGTGATCCGTTCCACCGTGATGTACAATGCATATTTTCCAGTCAAAATCAACAATGCAAGACTTGAAGAAAAAGGTTTGTTTATATTATAAGAAAGAATAACCAAACGCCCAAGAAGTTGGTTTTGAAGAGTTTTGTTTACCACAAAGTCTATAGAAATATTTTTACAGAAACGGTCTGATATTTTATGAGTTATTTATTTGTTTATATATTTTTCCTTTTTTGTTTTGCTTTGCTGTTCAGTTCGACTTTCAGTTAAGAAAACAAAAACACTACAAAACTAAGCTTTATACAATTTTTAGTTTGACTTTCTGGAGTCCCAACTTTTCTTGGATCTTAAAATATGCTTATAAGAACTTAATATGAGAAAGCAGATTATGTTTTAAGACATGAGGACATACGATGTCCTCAAAAAACGAGTCAATATTATAATATGATGTTACACAAAATCATTTCGATGATCAACAAACTGAATACACGAAAACTTGTACCAATATTTGCTTCTAATGACAATTATGAATTAACTACATTCCCGACTTTTTCAATGCTTGATAATTATAATTAGACAGTTTTGCATATAAAACTAAATAAGTAAGTGAATGGATTTTGAGCGAAAAAAAAATTGACGTCGACCAACACAATAACATTAACAGAAAAAAACAAACTTTGCTGGAAAACGGACAAAATACCCAATTCCAAAATCCCCAAATGGCAGAATCCCCGTGTTTTGAAAAATCCCCAAAAAACCGAAGTCACAAAAACAAAATCCACAAAGACTGAATCCCAAAAACCGAAGCCACAAAGTTCAAATCCATAAGAACAAAATCCCCATGGACAGAATCCTCACAAGTAATAGCTAAAATTCTTGAAGTAAAATTAATAAGTAATCAATCAAATGGAACCACTGTTAGATTCGGAATAGCCAAGAAGCCGCTTGCATATATATTTGATATAAATTTAATCAAATTTCTTGAGTGTAGTTTTACTCACATCCGAACGTTGTATAATGGATCTGATACCTTGATAATAGGCGCCTGCCTGTTAGTTATTGAGCGACGAAATCGTATGAGCATCTAAACCAGTCAGAGAGTCGATTGAAATCCTTGCGACACGCGCCTGCCATTTTTCGGGATTCGTAGTACGAAAGCGTTACATCGGTCCTTCTAACAGGGGTGACTAAGTCTACAATTTTTGAATGTACTGTATGCGTTAAAAAGATAGCACATTTACCTTTTTTACTTAAAGCTAACAAAAGCAGCTTCACTTTGCGTATTATGAAATACAAATTAGAGCATAAGAGCATTATCTCAAAAAATAGAGCTGCTAAAGAAAACCTGATTAAAGATTTAAAAGCGACCTCAAATTATTAAACAACAGACATAAAATTTAAAGCAACAAAGAAGTTTGATTTTTTTCCCTTGTGTACTGTAAACTTAATTTTTTTTCATAGAAAGTACATTTCGTGTGCTTAAGACTGCGTCTTATTTTGAACCTCCATAACATTAATAATAATTTGGGCAACCGAAAATATGCTCTTAAAAAACGATTTATAGCGCTTTGAATATTTTTTTTTTTTTTTTTTTTATATTTGGTGCGTGCTGAAGGGGTTGGGGCTACCCTGAAGTATCCTGTTTAGGACACAGCACGGGCCGAAGGTACCGAGGGAGAGATAAAAAGAAGGTACCGGTGCGCGTTGGTTTTAAATGTTGTCATGTTATACTCAGACGGAAAAACTGAGTTTGGAAGAGCATTCCATAATCGTGGTCTATGCTCTATGCTCTAAAAAAGGCATTATACGCTATAAAAACTATTGAAAACCGAAAAAAAAGCACGAAATAGTAAACAAAAAATAAATTAATTAAATTTAAATAATCTTTATTTAACCCTTTCATTACCACATTTTATTCCAAACCAAAGAACAATATTTTTTGCTAAAAGCTGGCTTATGAGGGCTTAGCTAAGCCAAATAATTCATAAATAATTTCAGAATGCTGTTGTGATTTTAAAACAAGTTATGAGACCTGTTGAAATGTAACTTTTTATTGAGATTATCCTTCATCAAAACCAAAGTAATGGGTTCCGAATATAATATTTGGTTTATATTATATTTAAAAATATGCGTATTTACTCAAAATATGCTCCGACGAATAGGGACCGTATATCTATGTAATCCAATCTTTAATACGGTCTCCCAAATAAAACATGCTTCTGCATATTTCCGGTTGCCCTAATAATAATAAAGATATAGATAAATTGTATTATATAATATTTTTTTTCAAAATAGTCCATGGAATAATTTTGTTCTCTTCTTTTTTCTCCATTTTCAGATAGACAATCGAAACTGTTTTCAATTTTATATACAAGACTGATATGGTTTTCTTATTCTTAGCTAACTCATATATAAGTATATGCAATACACAAAATAAACAGCTATACTATAACACAAAGAGCCAAAGGATATATTTTAGTTCTAAATTAATATGTGAATGTTGTTGGTATAAACTATATAAACAAAGAAGAAATCGATTTCTCAAATCGATTTACACAAGAATTAAAGAAAAAAAAAAAACAAATTTTAAGAACTGTGCCTTAAAACGATATTTGTTTGTTTATGTTATCTTCTTTACATCTTAAATCAGTCGTTTTTAGTAATTTGTGTTTATTTATTTCAATATAAATCGTGTAAAAATCAAATTAAAGGAAAATAGGTTAATAGAAATCCAAGAAACATCTGGTAAAATGCCATTTTGGAATTGTTTTAAATGCATGCGGTTTCGAAATGACGAGTTTATTACGAAACTAGATCTTAGCAACTGTGCACTTGCTGACGTACCACCCGATATCTCTCAACATGAACGTACACTAGAGGAAATAATTTTATCTTCAAATAGGGTAAGTTAAAATTTAATTTATCTATTAATTAGCAGTCGTTTTTTTTTGCAAAATTTTAAAGACCTTTATCATCCTCTTTGATTTAGAAAATTCTTTTTCGTTTTATATATCGGCTTGTTCCGATAATTATAAAATTAAGATCTTAGAAAAACGAAATTTGGATATCTAAGCTTCAAGTTAATCTGTAATTGTAATGGCTAAAATGGGTTTAAAAAAAAAGTAGACCATTGAATTGGATTTTTTTGGTCAATGCCTATGTTAATTCTGAATCGAACAAATTAAGGATGTCTCTAGGAAATTGATACGACTAACAAAACAGAATTGCTACTCTGCAACGGAAATCTGTTGGAGTATATGGTAGACATGTTCACCAATTAACTGAGGCAAAAAATGTTGCAAAAGTCCGACTAAAACAGGAGATATGGTTATTTTTTTTGAAAATTAATGCACTCATCTCTCGTTTTTCGCGGTTTCGCCTTTGCGCGCTTTTCAAATATCTACCCAAATTCAATTTGGGGAACTTTTCTTTGCGTTTTTTCTTCAAAGAATCATGGCACACTGTTTTTTATGTTAAAAATCACACATGTACGCGGCTTCGGTTTGCACGAAACTTTTCATTCCCCTCACCTACGCGCAAAGCGACGGTTGAGTGTAGTTGTTTCTATTTTTTGGTCATAGCTATATGTTAGATTAGGTTAGGTTGTATGGCAGGCTACGTAGGGCGGCCAAGCACTTAGGCCAGACTTATGGTGATACACTCATCCCTCCTTTTGCGCGGTTTCGTTGTATTCGGTTTCACCTTTGCCCGATTCTCAAATATCTACCCAATCAATCAATCGATTTGCGCGAAATTAAATTTTTTCTTCAAAGAATCATGGCCCACTGTGGTCTTCCTGTTCATAATGCATTCATGTACGCTCATAAATCGTTATGCGCGGTTTCATTTTGCACAAAACTTTTTATATATATACACAGTGTATATAATATATCGCACACAACACAGTGGAGGCGCGATGAAGCTAGGCTCTGGCCCTGTAGAGGCTGTTACGCCCACTATTTTTTTTTATACAGTGTTTTACTTCAAACATAAAACTTGGGGCGATATAAATTTTTTTTTTTCGTACAATTATTATAGAATAAGTAAGCAAAAATGTAAATCTAATTTTATTTTATTTTTCAGATACGAGCGCTATCACCACAATTATTTTACTGCCAAGAAGTACGTGTACTGTTCGTTAACGACAATGAATTGGAGTCTCTGCCAAACGCTATCGGATCGTTGCGGCAGTTACAAAATCTTAACTTAAGTCGAAATGGAAAGTAATTATTTATTTAGATTTAGAATTGTTGAAGATCATGTCAGGATATGCGGTATGTTTACTTAGTTCGGTATTACACGGCGCATGAGTTTAATGCGCATATTTTGATTATTTTCTTTTCAATTGAGTCATTCGGTGATGCGCGAACCAGGCCTATTTCTCAGGCAGTTAACCCTTGGAGAGCTGTGCCTGCCTTCTAACATTGACGGTCTCGGGCATGCTGATTGCAGTCCAGATAACTAAGCTGTCTTGCATCCGCGATCACTTTATCTCTACGTCAAAGGTCATTGAAATTGAAACGTTAAACATCATTGAAATTAAATTGATTGATTGAAAAAAAGGAAAAAAAAAAAACGAAAAATGCAAGAAAAAGTCAAAAAACGCGCAAGGGATTCTTACCCGAGCAAGATCTCATCGATTTATTTCTGTTTAGTTTTTTGTTTGTTCTTGATCTTTCGCACTTCATTCATGCGGTATAAAACGTACGTGTAATACCGGTCTTACTTAACAGACTATGTAACCAATCGAGAATCTAAACCTGAGCTAATCTTGCATTCTATGTTGGTGGTCTTTCCAGTCGAATAGGCTAAGTTTCGTTTCGTCTGAGTTCCTTGCTCGTATTCAGAATCAGGGTTCAGACGTTGCTTAACCTATGCACTTAAAACTTTACCACAAAACTTTACTACCCCCATTCTCAAATGATAGTTAAAGAATTTGATGTTTATGTATATTTATTATTTTTTTTTTCTAAATTAGGCTTATCCACTATACCGGATAATATAAAATCATGTAAAAACCTCACGCGATTGGATCTAAGCTTGAATAACTTACAAAGAATCCCTGATGCTATTACTTGTCTTATTTCCCTTCAAGAGCTTTTGTTGAACGAAACAAATCTAGAGTTCCTGCCGGCGAATTTTGGTCGTTTAGTAAATTTGCGAATACTTGAGTTGAGGTCTAATAATCTAATAACCTTACCGAAGTCTATGTCACGTCTATCTAATTTAAATCGGATCGATATTGGTGCAAATGAGTTCACAGAATTGGTAAGAAGAAAAGTTTCTTTTTCGATAAATTTTAATTTAATTTTTTTTTTCGTTTTTTAAAGCCAGAAGTAATATGCCAATTATCACAACTTCGGGAGCTATGGATTGATGTAAATCGCATTCGTCGCATATCACCAAATGTTTCTAATTTACGAGAATTAAAACATTTTGAAGCAAACAATAATCTCCTATTAACATTACCCAGCGAAATAAGTAACTGGCCAAATTTAGAAGTACTTTCTGTGTCGACAAACGACATTGAGTCATTACCGTTTAGCATTGGCATGCTTAAAAGTCTTGTCACATTGCACTGCGAAGCCAATCAACTCCGTGAGCTGCCGGACAGTATATGCCACTTAGAAAATTTAGAAGAAATGGTCATAAATCACAATTTCATATCGCGACTGCCCAGTACAATTGGAATGCTAAAAAAACTGCGTTTCTTTTGTGCCGATGAGAATATCTTACGAAATTTGCCACTTGAAATATGTAGCTGCGAAAATTTGGCTGTGTTGAGTGTGCGTAGTAATAAAATCACAGAATTGCCACAAAATATCGGGCACTTGATTAATCTTCAGGTACTGAACTTAGTCGACAATTATATAAGTTATCTTCCTGTCGCCGTGCTTAATTTAACTAAGTTAACAGCTCTATGGATTAGTGATAACCAATCACAGCCATTGGTGCCATTGCAATATCTTGATACCGCCACCAAAAGTTTCTTAACTTGTTTCATGTTGCCGCAGCAAGAGCTGCCCCAACACAATGAAAATAGTGAAAGTGCTCTTCTCCCGAATACTTGGTTCAGCAATCAAAACGAAAACAAAAATCATAACTCAGTCGAGAGCTACTCTAGAGACAGAGAAGTACAAAATAAGATCTCCAAGGCAGGTCGCGCAGAAAGAGTATGTTTTTCGAGTACAGATGTAGCCAATGATGGTTCATTCGATGCATCGCAAAATTATTGTGTGACGAGTATGCCTCGCAGAATTTGTTTTGCAGATGAAGTCAAGGGATCTGAAACCACGCGCTTAATGCGATCGCCAACTCCTTACCCAAAAGAGCTACGTTTAATGGCAAAGTATGTTCGCAACAACCGCAATGATCAACTGCAACAGCAACAGCAGCAACAAGTATCTTACGCAGATAACATGTTGGCAACAAGATCTCTTTCCGTCCCTACAACATATGAACACGAAAAGAAATATCTCTCAACCACCTCGTTAGGTGGAAGTGGAACAGGGGCAGGTCCTGATGAAGTTAAGGAGGCTCGTGTTTTATTGAATCCCAGTGGGAGCTCACAACCGTTATATCAAATTCAAAATACAGCAAGCTATCGTCTGACTGAACGGCCGAATGTTGATGTAAGTATTCTTTTCTAAAAGAATCGTAGTTCATTTATTTATTTTATCAACCTATTTAATTTAGGGCATACATCCAACTAGTGCAAGTCCAATTGACACGATGAAAAGCCGAACGAATGGCATCCTCGCCCACCAACAAACTCTCGATATTGACATGAATGATGGACGTCAAACTCCCACAGCGTACATTTGTCAACCAATTTTAGGACAGCAGCAACAACAGCAACAATGTCATTTACATTTTCAAAATCTCAACACTAATGACACAGCCCCTGGGTCGCAACTTTACTCACACCTACCAAGCATATACGACGATCAGCTGGCGGATATATTCAGTGAAAACTCTAAGTCTATCCGTCAACTGAGTGCTTCTCCATCTGCCAATTCCTTTTACCTTCAGTTAGGCTCAGAACAAGTTCAAAATGCTGCAATTGTCCAGACAAGTAAGCCACCACCGTATCACATTGCTAGGACCTTCACAAAAAAGTCACGAGAAGATCTTTTAAATTACGACTCGATACGCAATCAGATCACCCACGATGAGTCAAATGTGAGCAGCAAATGTTATCATTTTGATAGTGCTGGGGTGTCAGATTATGACAAAATCAACGGGGGACAAAATCAACTGGAATATTGTGAAAATAAAATGTCGAATCATCGCAGCTACACTGCGTTAAATGAGCACGATGATCAATTTACGTTAGACACTTCTCTGCGGCCTAATATGCTTAATGATAATGAATATGATTCGGTTGATTATAAAAACAACAACAGCAGCACATTAAATCGGATTTATTCGGTGAAGAACAAGGATGCTCTTGGCAAATGCTCTAGTTTGCTTTCACTTCAAGCTCTAGAAAATGGATCATTCGATGGTAGAGAGGAGTTTTTGCAATCGAATCAGCCTGAAAAATGGAATACACCTGCAATTGAAGTTAATGACATGGAAGTAGCTAACAGTGCACAAGAAGCTCAATGCAACACCAATAACATATCATGGAGAACACCGTCGCGCTCTAATTCCACAACAACATGGCTATTTGGCTTGCACAAAAATCCAACTGTGGTAAGTACTACAATTTATTTTTTATCAGCATTTATTGGGGGGAAAATTTCCTGGGTTCTATTTGCTATTCTGCTATTCATTCGAACCGAAAGCGGATTGACGGCGGGAATGTCAGTATTTTTTTTATTTATTTAAAGCTAGCTAAACATTTCAAAATTGACACCTAGATAAATAAAGCCAGAGTAGGCTATAATCGATTGATTAATTTATTAGGTGTACAACTTTGCTTTCCCCGTTTTGCAATAGATGGTTGTAGCGAAAAGTGGTAGTCGAAATAAATAGATCGTAGATGTCATACAATAAGCTAAGGTATTTGTAAACTTACCTTCGCCGATGACGTGGGTGACCACGATGACACCAGAAACAATTTTCACGGTTGCACCTCCAGCGAACGACTGACAATCCTCCTGGAGTAACCTCTGTCATGGAACGCTTTCGCAATTCGCCGTTCGGAACCACATTAAACAGTGTCAAATTATATCGTGCACAACACATTTAGAGGTGCGAACAAGTTATGCTCTGGTCCTATATGCGTTGTTGTGCAGATTATTTATTTTTATTTGTAAACATAACGCCATCGAAATATTAGTCGATTTGTGTCTGCATCATAAAGTTATTCTCGATTAAACATGTCAGCTTACGAGCCAAATTCTCGTCATTTGCGGGAGGCTTTAATATGAGAAAATCTGCGACTGAGGCTCTTCGAATGCTTTTAAATGCTTATCGTCTACACACTGTAAGATAAAGTAATAGTAGTTACATTTATTTCCATTGATTAACATAGGTATTACATATTTGTTTTGAACTCAGCTTGCACAGAGATATAATAACAATTTATCTTACTACTGAACAGGCTTATGATATAATATTAGGTTGTCAAATATCTCCCTTCCGCCTTTTTGTCTTTTGAATTGCCCGGCTATGTACAAAGCGCTACAGAGCTCGTATCCAAACTAATCATGCATAGCGTTGTTTTGTAGGTTATGTCAAATTAGCCGGAAAATTCAAAAGACAAAAAGGCAGAAGGGAGATATTTGACAACCTAATATAAACAATTTCTAGTAGAAATCTTTTAAAGGACAATGACAAAAACCTTTATTTAACTATTTTTTTCTTTATAAAATAGCAAATAAGTGGTTAGGTTGCAATAAAAGGAGTAGCTAGAAAATTAACAAATTATAAAAATAGATAACTAAATAAATAAATAAATAATAACTTAGATATATAAATAAATAAATAATAAACAATTTTCCATATAAGTAAATGGATAAATAAGTAATAAATAGATAAATAAATAAGTAATGGATAGATAAATAAATAACAGTTAAATCAAACCAGTAAATAAATAGTTGGATAGATAAATTTGCAAAACAGTGAATAAATATGTATATAATTATAACAATATTAGTCAGCAACATTACATTATTATACATTAAATTACAATGAAATTACAATTCATCACTTGCAAGACCTAGTATAAGTGGATTATTTGAATATTAGCAGGTTGTGAAGAATTTTTCATTTCTGCTTGATCGTGTAATATCATCGTAGAAAAGAGCCCGGGGGAGGTTGAGCATCATTTTTAAAATCGTATTCTGAGCAATTTGGAGTTTTTAGGGTTTCGTACCAAAGGAATACCGAAACCCTTATGGAATCACTTTGGTGTCTGTCTGGCTGTGCCTTTTACATATTTGACTATAACTTATAAGTCTTTCACAGTTCAGGGATGAAATTTGAACTGAAGATCTATCTAAGCAACCCAAAAACAAATCATGCAATTTTTTTTGGAATTAGTCGTAGATTATAGAAAACGTTAGTACTAATACTAACGCCCGAAAAAACTTTTATCAAGTTTGAAAAGGGGGCGGTGCCCTGACTATGAAAATGTCCGTCTGTCTGTCATTGGACTTTAATCTTGGTAATTGGCGAACCACTAAGAATTAAGAAATGATACTTCGCCAAAATATGTATTTCACTTGTCCAAAGAAAGTTTAGGTAAAAAAAATTTAAAAAAATTCATATTAGCAAAAAGCTTAGTACAAATACTAAATTTAAAAAACAAATTTCTTTTATTAGTTCCTTGATATGGATATCGTTGGAAAGAGAATGATAGTTAGATCAAAAAGTTGTATTATGGTTATCACCTTACTCTTATTGGTAAGAAGTTATTAGCCAACAAACTTCCAAAAACTGACTTGTGTACCGTGTCCCCCACCTTATTTTCTAGAATATTTGACAAAAAAGTTATTGAGTTATAGGGCAACTCATCGCAATACCTCAAAATTATCCGAAAATCGTGTATGATTTTTTATTCATACTGAAATAAATTAATTACTAATTTTTTTTGAAAAAAATTTCACGGGAATTTATTAAGTGAGATACCATCGGATAGGTCTTGCAAAATGAAGTAGAGTTTTCATTTTGAACTTTTCATTTGAAAGTTAAGTTTTCGAGATATTAAGCTTCAAAGTCGAAAAAAAGGCGTTCCTCCCCTCTCATTTCCACACCTATTGGTCGAAAAATCTGAAAAAAAAATCTGGAATGTAGGTTTTGATGTAATCTTTGTGTTAAAATTGGTTTGAGCACTCTGGCCTTAATAGTTTTCGAGATATTGGCCAAAAACCAAAAAACACCAACATTTGAATTTTGAAGATCCGAAAACGCCATTTTGTAGATCTCGGCGAAAGAGCAATAAAATGTTATGTAAAAAAAATATTTTCATACAATTTTTCGAGATACGAACGATTTAAATCGAATCAGTTACCTGCAAAAAATGATGAACTGACTGCAGTCTCAGTGTCGCTTGCCGCATTTCATCCCCTAAATGTATCAAAGCAATTCTCACACTGGTGGCGCGATCAGCAAATGGAAAACGATTTTCTTTTGTTCAGTTCCGTTCGAAATGAAAAGAAGAATTTTGAACAGTGAATTGAGTTTGATTTGATTTGACTTATATTAAGTCTTAACTACTAATCTGTTTGCGAACGAAACTGTCGTGAGTAAAACTCACACTTGACCGGTTTTTTAATGTGAGATCTTGCACACGTACCCCATACAGGACAAGCATATAACATAATAGGCTGGAAAATTACTTTAAATAACAGAATTTTGTTACTTTTGCTTAATAAAAATCTGCGGTTTACTAGAGGATAAAGCATTTTTATGGCCATGTTTATTTTACTCAGTATATTTTTGAAATGAGCACCATAGGTCAATCACTGCTCCAAATATACACCTAGATATTTGTCAAAAGAGACCCATGGGATATCAGAATTCCTTATCCTCAACTGTCCATTCGCGTGAAAAAAGAAGCTTGAGTTTTACTTTCGTTTATATTGATCTTCCAATCAGGTAGATATTCAACAATCGTATCAAGTGCTGTTTGGAGATTGTTTAATATAATGTAGCCTATCTCATTTGAGCTGTAAAGGGCAGTGTCATCCGCAAATATAACAATTTCACAATCAGATAAATTGGGTAAATCTGCGATAAATATTGTGTAAAGAATTGGGCCCAATACAGATCCTTGCGGAGCACCAGGATGAATTTACTTAGTTGTTGAATGGCTTTTATTTAGGACTATTCTAAACTTTCTCGCATCTAGAAAGCTTTTAAGCAAACAAAAATTGGTTTCGGGAAAGAGTTAAAAATTAAAGTGACAGAAATATGATGTCAATGGAATTAAAATGAAAAATAAAAATAAGGAATTCAAGAATTAGACTACATTGAATAAGAAATACATTAGTGAATAGACTACATTGGCTGGAGATACATTTTTAAACCAAATTTGAAACTGCTTACATGCCTTAACGCAGTCGGTAAAGAGTTAAACATGCGGATGGAACTTACAAAAAACTGGTGTTCCGAAGTTGGATAAGAAAAACGAGGGGGGGACTGTAATGGTGGAGCTCTTAGAAGATGCGACTGTGATTTTGTGATTTTGTGAGAGGGAAATATGTTGACGCGTGAAAAGTATGTTGGAGAAATGGCTTAGGGTACAGTACCTAAGCAGATTATCAAAAGTCATGCCATAAATCAATTTTGAGTAGTGGGATGTGCGGGTATGACGGCTCAGACCAAATACGTAGCGGCCAATGCTGGTTAGGCCACTATTAGTGAAAGAACGTACCGAAAATGGTTTCAATGCTTTAAGAACGGTGATTTTGACGTCGAACACCGGCATGGAATTGGAGGCATTACTTGATCAAGACTCGTGTCAAACCCAATCGAATCAAATGTAAAACGAATCATAAATGTATAACCAGTTTATTACAATAAAGCCTCGAATTTCGGAAAAAAAAACGGCGGAAGCAAAGTTGTACACCTAATACTTTCTAATTTCGTGCCCAACAAAATGTTTACGGTCGAAATCGAAAATGTGTTTTGATTGTATTTCGCTTTTTATTGTTACAGAGACAACTTACCATCAAAAGGGATCAGGAAATTGGTTTTGAAATTCAAGAAAAGCCCAAACAGGTATTTATTGCTACTTCTAACATTTACCATACAGCTCTATATATTTAAATCTTTTTATCCTAGGGAATATTCGTGAGTGCCATTTATCCTAATACATCAGCAGCTGTACTTTTGCAAGCAAATGATAAATTACTCGAAGTGGATGGCTATGATTTCACAAAAATACCTTTGGTTGATGCGCAACAAATTCTGGATAACTCGGGATACGTAATAAATGTCATGATATCACGTACGTAGCGGACAATATCGCTGTAGTGTAAGATCATGACACACACACAAATTTAAACCGTGGGACTATTGAAATGTGCTAATTAGATACTTGCCATCAGTTTTTCCATCATGCGTCGTCTAACAATTGATAATTTATAATGAAATATCACTTATGTATTCAATTTGCCGTGCTTGAGATATAACGAGAAATTCTAGTAAAGTTTTACTTCCTTTTTTTTTTTCAATTTAAATGAAACTCTGCTAATGTGCAAGGCTGTACTTTTTGCCTTGATTTTACTTAAGTTTGCAAAATAATAAGACTATTATAATCGGGAACATAATCGTGTTAATTTATCAAAATATTTTAATTGGAGTGAGGAATTTATAAAATTGGATGTACTCCTAAATATAGTTAAAGAGATTAGTTCAAAAGTTGTGAAAGGCCGAATTTGTCAGAAATTAGGTCTTATTTTCTTTTGCAAAGTAAGAAAGTTCAAGATGAATTCAGATACTGGCTTTGATTCGTTTTGAAAATAGAAATAACAGCGCAGGTTGGCTGCATGTAAGCTCTCTTCATGTACATGTTTTGTATATTTTGTATAGATTTAAAATAATGATCTGGCTTATAACCCAACCTTGCAATTGATCAAAATCCAGCATCTTCCCTTTTCCAAGACGAAAAAAAGACAAAATTTCAGGCTTTTGGTCTAATTTTTACCAAATTTTTTGACAGCATGTTGTTTTTATGATCTGCGAATACGTGTTGGCTACGATAGGTAGCTGCTCGTCTTTTTCAGGGAATTTGGTTTATTTGTTTGTAGTTAAAGACTTTTCAATGATCTACATATGTTAATTACAAATTTGTGAAATAAGATATGTTGTTTTATATTCGTTTTTAGGCTTTAGAATTTTGCTTTATTTATGTGAATTGAAAAATTACATTTTTCCCAAAACAAACATCTGTCTCAGAAAGAAAAGTCGCCACGCTATGTCCATAAAGTATATGCCTTAAGCACGAATAATTATAAATGATTATACTAGAAACAATATTAGTAACAAATAAAATGTTATTATTTAAATACGGCTAACATATACATTACTTAACGGATATAAGAAAAACTAGAAATCCAACGAATCTTTTTCTTTTAAGCGTTTTCTTTCTTTTATGAGAGTAGTAAATTATAGGGGAGAGGAAATGGTGCATTGTTGCTTGTTTCTTTTAAGTGTTTTTTTCTTATTTAAGTTTTTCTTATATCCGTTACATACTGAATGATGAAACTTTTAACGCGTTTTTCTTGATCATGATAACTCAAAATGCGCCATAATGTGGTCTGAGCGATGCCCAATTCTGACTGATTGCCTGATTTGGATCGTTTGCTACGGACGCCTGCGACAGCGGCAGAGATATTTTCTCACTGACGCGGCAACATCACCCAACGAATACGTAGACTAAAATTTTTGAACAAAAGAGCTAACGCTCTTGAAGGTACGGTCACCGACTCCAAATTTCAGCAGAAAATTTGTATAATTTGCAGACGTTGTTCGTTCGTGTACTTTACTGAACAAATTGACAATGACAGTGAAAGGGTGCATTCATTCTTAAAGCCGTCGGCTTATTGGTATATACCAATGACTAAACGTAGTTCCAAAGAAAATAGTCTAGAGCAGTTAAATCTCACTAATGAGGCGGCCAATTGACTGGTTGATCTCTTGAGATAACACTCTCATCAAGCTTACTTTTCAATAAATCGATTGTGTGGCTTGTGGCGCCATCCTGTTGAAACCACATGTCGTCCAAGTCCATATCTTCCAATTCAGGCCAAAAATAATCGGTAATCGTGACGCAATAACGCTGGCCATTCACAGTAACGTGACGAGAAAAAATTAAGCCCAATACCGACGGTGGCATGCAAACCGCACCAAACATTAATTTTTTGATTTATAAAGCAGATGTGGATTTTCACCCGACCAATAAAGCATATTTAGCTTATTGACGAACCCATTGAGCCAAAAATGAGCCTCGATGATGAGTTTGCTATGAAATTCATCATCTTGGTGCATCTTCTCCAGAACCCAATCGGGCGATGAATCAACGGGAAAACTCTGAATGGGAAAAGGTTAGAATGACGTTTTTCAGATCAGGCCACGGATTTTGTTGGCCTAAATATTAAAAAAAAAAAAAAAGGCAAAGCAAAACTCTCAAAAAGGCATTAATGCATTATTATAGATGTAAAAAAAAGGTTTTAATCATTATCTATAATCAAACTGTACAACCACATATATTTTGAAATTCCCTGCAACAAATTTTCAACGAATGTCAATTAGAAGAGCTTTTAAAAGGACTACAGCACTTCTCCACCTGGGTAGAGACAAAGGGAGCCCAATTAAAAGACGCCGTCGTACAGTGGAGAAGAACGCATCAAAAACTAGAAACAATTCAAATTTTGAAATGAAAAATGACTGCAAGTCTGGTTTGAACGAAGCCATCGGTAGGTGGGTAAAACTTAAACTTTCCCGGTTTTTCCAATTAAGCTCATAAATCAATCAAACAAGCGTTAATTAAACAGGGAATATTGTCCTTCCGTTATTCAATATCACATCAGCATTCGCAGCAATATTGTGTTGCAATATTGTATACGATAGCAAATCAAATAGAAAAAATTCAAAATAGGCTTAAATAGACCTCATACTGCGAATAAAAATTAGCTTGAATAGAGAGACCTTAAAGCGTCTCATAAAAAGAATTTTTTGAAAAAAATTACTCAGTGATTTTTTGAAAAAAAAAAAATTTTAATTGGCTTGAATTGGTCTCACCTATAGATTTTTTGCAAAAATATTAAAAATTGGCGTGATTTGATTAAGCACATTTTTGAGAAAACAAAAAATTGGCTCATATAGTGAAAAAATTAAAAATTTGATTAAATTGGTTTCACACAAAATTTTATTTTAAAGAATTAATTGCCTCTATCTGTTCTCACTAAGCAATTTTTTGAGAAAACTAAAAATTGGCTTGAATTGGTCTCATATAGTGAATTTTTGAAAAAAATAAAAATTTGATTAAATTGGTTTCACAGGAAATTCTTTTAGAAAAAATTAAAAATTGTCTTGAATTGGTCTCATGTAGAGATTTTTTGGAAAAAAATTAAAAATCAAGTAATTTAAAAAAAAAATTGATTGAATTGGCCTCATATAGTTTTAAACTGAAAATTTACCCATAAAACGTCTCATAAAACGAATTTTTTGAAAAAAATTACTCAAATAGTGATTTTTTGAAAAAAATTAAAATTGGCTTGTATTCGTCCCACGTATTTTTTTTAAATTAAAAATTGACTTCAATTGTTCTCATGTAGCAAAATTTTTGAGAAAACTAAAAATTGGCTCGAATTGGTCTCATGTAGGGATTTTTTTTTGAAAAATTTTAAATTGACCTGAAAGCGTCTCATATAAACAACTTTGAAAAAAATTACTCATATAGTGAGTTGGTCTCATGTAGGAATTTTTTGAAAAAATTGAAAAATTTAAATTGACTTATTACTCATATCTGAATTTTCGAAAAAAAAAATAAAATTATAGTCAGATTAAAAATCAAGTGATTTAAAAATAAATAAAAATTGGCTTGAATTGGTCTCATGTAGGGTTTTTTTTTAAACAGTATTAGGCTATTTTCGAATACAGGGAAAAGAAATGGGGGAACAAAATTCATTTGGGGAATAAAATGGGAATTTCGTCTGGCAAGAATCTGGCAACATTGTTTCGGGCAATAGTAAATCTGTATTTTTCTGGACAGGCTTCAAACAAGTGTGCGTGAAAATCCGACACGCCTTGCATGTGCACGTGTACGTGTGCTACTACAGACGTGGGAACTTCCAGCTGGAAAGCTGAACATCTCACCGACCACCACCGACTTTGGGTTGTGAATTCTGTTTGGTGGAGCAAAAAAAATAGGAGAAATAAGTGATAAATACTGAACGTTTGTTGCCTCCTTCAGTTTGCTGTTCTAAAATCACAAAAGCAATACCAAGAAAAAGAAAAAACACCGTTCAATTTGTTTTTCTTTATTCGGCTTAAAAACATTTCCGAAGAATAGAAAATTTAGAATCTTTTTTATTTTCCGAATTGCGAGTCCAACAGTGCGATTCTTTGGTTCTCCCGATTCGTAGGCAAACAAGCAAAAGTAAATAAGAAAAAAAATGGGTTTGACTATCTCAACTTTGTTAACCCGCCTATTTGACAAGAAACAAATGCGGATACTTATGGGTAAGTTGTGAATTAAAATCTATTTCAGCGGTCGTCACCGCTTTAATTGCAGTATTTTGTCTCGATTTCTTTATCTCAGTTCAATTTACAAGTTCCCTCCTCGCCCGGCCGGGGATGTTGTGAACACCGCATAGAGCTGAAACCATACCAACAACAAGAACCTACGTGGTAAACCTAAATGGCTGCGTGGATATTAATAATGGAAATGACTTTAAAGTACTTTGCTGACTAAATATTCGTCTGAGAAAGGGGATTGGGTGGTGTCTAGTGTCAATCTCTCAAATAATCCCTGTCTGTTGTCTATTGTTAATTCATTTACATTTCTTTTTTGTGTGAAGTTTTTTTTATTTCTTATTTATCTAGTCCTTTGTGCGTTGGCCGTGCGGCATATGTTAGTGTGATTGCATAGTACCGATTTTATCTATATCATGCTCGAAATTAATTGTTTTACTGTCGATAACCTTGATTTTATGTTCGACAGGTACACTGAAATGAAAGATATCGAATCTCTTAAATTATTATTGATGCCGGGTGCACCCTCTTACGAATTCTTGACATGAATTGATGTGTTTATTGGCAAATCGACTATGACGAGAAATTTTTTGATTCTTCTTTTTGAACTTGCTTCCCATTTACTAATTTATGTGATGTGAATTTCTGAACAGTGATACAAAACAGTTTTTATTGGTTGGAACATAAAAAATAATATTAAAGTTTAAAGTTTTTCATAGTTGCCTATTGTTAGCTGAAATTAAGTGTTGAGTGTTAGGTTAGGTCATGGGAGGAGGCTTAAAGTGAATCATTCTTTGCCCAGTTGGTCATCTCACTACCCGAGCAGACTCAGGCGGATAGAAATTTACATTCAACCGCTAAAAAGAATCGTCAAGTCAGGCTCTGGTTGGCAAACTGCTCACACAGTCAGATCTCTTGAAGAACTCTCACTAAAAAAATGTCAAGCATTTTTTTTTGTAATTGGCGCGTGCTAAAGGGATTGTGGCTACCCTTAAGTATCCTGTTTAGGACACAGCATGGGCCGAAGGTACCGAGGGAGAGATTGAAAGAAGGTATCGGTGCGCGTTGGTTTCAAATGTCTGCATGTTTACCTAAATTAAATTAAATTAAATTAAGCCCACTCTGGTACCACAACGCGGATATCTACTCCGCACACTATTGTGCGTTTCTTACGAAGCTACAGATCTGGTCGATGCTGATGTTACTCAGATCGTTCTGACTATCAAGGAAGTGCTTTCCTAGGTGAGCAATGCTACGAAGTCTGAACGATTTGCTACGAAGTGGTAGATCCGCGCACGAACAAAAGAGGTGAGTGATTGCGTTTGCTCCTCCTCCTTATGCTGGCAACTTCTGCCCAAGCCATTCTGCCGATGGTGGAGTGTTCCGTAATGACACCTATCATGACCCTTAGCACCGGTCTGCTCATCTAAAGATGGCGGCTTGTGCGTTTAACATCCAGTGCGGGCCAAATTTGTTTGGTGTAGGAACATGTTGATCCTTCTTGCCACCGGTGATTTATGGTTCTGAAGCTGTGGAGTGGCTAATTTTGGTAATCTGGTAATTCTCTTTAGGATTGTAAAGACCGTCTCGAAATCGAAAATAATTCAATTTAATTGTTAAACGCTCGCTTAACCTCCAGTTGCCTCTGTGGTTTGTTATCAATTTTAACTGATTGCGATTCAAGATTCAAAGCAAAAAACGGCTGCATAAAAAGTACTCCATTTCCACGGTTTAGATCTTAGAAATAGACCTTCTAAATAATTGAAACCCTATTATTTAATTTTTCAGTTGGCTTAGATGCTGCAGGTAAAACTACGATCCTATACAAACTGAAACTGGGTGAAATAGTGACAACTATTCCGACAATTGGCTTCAACGTTGAGACCGTCGAATATAAAAATGTCTGCTTCACCGTGTGGGATGTCGGTGGACAAGATAAAATACGTCCTTTGTGGCGTCATTATTTCCAAAACACTCAGGGTGTAATATTTGTTGTTGATTCAAACGACAGAGACAGAATATACGAGGCTGAGAATGAACTACATAACATGGTATGTAAATATCCAGCTGTTTTTATTCTGATTGAAATCCAGATTGATGATGATTGATCCTTTCCAGTTACAAGAGGATGAGCTGCGCGATGCAGTCCTTCTGGTATTTGCTAACAAACAAGATTTACCGAATGCAATGAGTGCAGCCGAGCTCACGGATAAATTACGCTTGAATCAACTCCGTCAGAGACACGTAAGCTTATGCATTTTTTTGGTCTATATCTTGATGGGTAACGAGATGTGTGTTCATATCACTGCAGATATAGGCCAATTTTTTGCTTTTTTCTTTTCCTTGAAATGCCTTACTTATGATCTTTTCTTTTTTCAGTGGTACATTCAAGCAACTTGCGCTACACAAGGTCATGGCATTTACGAAGGTTTTGATTGGTTATCGAAGGAGCTCGCTAGAAAATGATGTAGCTCAGAGGTTTTAAATTAATTCTTACCAAGGATCTTTATTTAAAAAATAAAATAAAAAAAAAAAAACAAAAAAGAAATATTGATTAACACAAACATATGAAGAGAGATCATATACATTCGATAGGAATATATACAGTTCAGTGATGGATATATCGATTCACCATGAAATAATCAAGAAAAACAAAAAATATACTAACTGAATGATAATAATTTAAGCAATTCAACAAAATAAAAGCATTATTGTAAACGAAAAAAAACTACATGCTCGAACTAGAATTTAGGCATTTGTCAGATGGGTGTTGCTGACTTAAAATTTTAACAAAACCCAAGAGCCCTCTTACGGTGAAGATATGTTTGGGCGCCGTTAGGTCGATCGGTTAGTGCGTCGGGCTGTCATTCATTTTGTGCGTTGGACTGTTGAGCGAGAGCGGCCGGGTTCGAATCCAGCTCGGGGAAAAAATACCAGAATTTTTCACGGCCCCACCTCCAGCGAACGAATGAAAATCATCCTGGAAAAGCGAAAGCTTTTTGTGACTTACGTTGCTAATTCGTCCTGGCAAAACGTGGACTTAAGTCGAAGCAAAAAAGAAACAGAAGAACAAACATACACCTAAACTGAAAAAAGAATAGTTTTTGTGAGTGTCAAATTTCGAAATTGTACGGTCAAAGGATTAATTGTCGTAACTCAGCGTCTCCATTGGCAATTTTTAAGACGATAAATTAAAACATATATCGCCATTGCCTCGGATATGGACAATGTAGATCCTGTAGCAATGGCAATAGCTATTGACCGGCCCATGGCAGGTAGAGTTGGGTCGTTCCGGGCATGTATAGTTCCTGGAACCAGTTCCTCAATCGGAACCCGTTCCGTTCGTTCGAAATATGGCCATCGTTTTGGACTCGAAACATAAATATCGTTCCGGACTCGAAACATGCCCATCGTTCTGGCTTTGGAAACATGCCCAACGTTTAATTAAAAATTAGAACATTGAAATTCAATGTTCAATGGGACGAAGGGCATGTTTTCATCAACCAGACGTGTATTTATTTATGTAGACGTGGTAATAAGCTCGAACAGTTGTGCACACTGCAACTGGATTGAAGAAAGGTGATAAAAAATCGGTCTGCACTCCGTTTATGGGCGGAGCCTCTGGTGTGAAGAAAATTAAAAGATTTTGATTTTGCGCACAGACAGCGCCCGCAAGAGTGTCGAGTGTGGGCTGGTATGCATGCTTTTGAACTGGCTAGCGAATGGTCTAGGCGCTATCAAATTTGTTATTATTACGCACATACTCTGAAGTTCATCTTTTTGTGTTAGTAAAAACATTGCAGGTTTTATACCTGGGCTCATTATTCAACTTATTAACAATTTATATCTAATGAACAATGCTCCCATTTTATCTATCCCATCTAACAGCATACACCTTATCACTTTTTTCACTCTCTTTTATGTGCCAAGCAGAAATGACGGGCCACTAGCGAAGGGGCGACGACGTCATCGATATCACTTTTCCCTTTTTCTTCCCTTAATCATGGCTACATATTCGTTCCGCGGCTGGATTATTTTGCGCAGTTGCTAGTCCCATGTTCCACATGTTCTCTGAGGAACTAAAACGTTCCAAGTAACCTGTTCCAGGAACCAGTTCAGACAGGGAAAAGAGCTGTTTCAGGGATGGAACTATTTTCCGCACCTCTAATTTCAGGCATTTGTTGCTTTCAATGTTACCAGCATTTGATTTGATAGTTCCTTTTCAAATACAGTGGAAAATGAAGTCGCAAAGGAAAGATGATTGGTAAAGAGGTGCAAGCATGTCGGAGCTATGGTCGAATTTAAATTCTTCGACACACTGAATTGATATTGCCACACGGACAATGCTGTCGTATGCCATTTTAACAGTTAACAAAATAAAATTGCTTAGCAATGAAATGCCTACTCTTTTTTGAAATCGCCATTGTCATTGCTATTGCCATTGCCTTAAAAAATGCCAATGGAGACGCAGCGTAAGGGGTGGCGGTGGAGCGCCAACCACATAGACCAGTGTTGATCCATAAAGTTATTGTCGTATCTCGAAAAATAATCTACGAATGTCGAAGTAAGCTTCCTATATTTGTTTCACGTCGAAGTCGAAATGATTTGACTCGAAGTGTCGTAGGTCGACTTTAGGCTTCTTCTCAACCACATTTCTCTCCACCACATTAAATTCTGATAGCCAAGACAACGAGGAACAAAAAAAAAAATGACCGTCATTGGTTTTCACATTCTATTTCTGTCGCAATAATTTTTTATTCTTTCTTTATACTATATGGTACAACGAATTGCTATTTATGGCTATGTGCACTACTTCTTGTCTTGAACAACCTTTCACGTGAATGAATATCTGTAAAGCAGCCCATACTCGTTTCAATTCGATTGTAAACTGAGTTGTCAATTGAATTGAAAACTTGCCATTTTAAAAATAATTTATCACTTCAACACTGAAAAAAACTCGTTTACAAACGATTTCACAATGAATGTCTATGGCAATTTCTTAAATTTGAGTTGCCAGTCAACTTCGTCAAATCGATCAATTGACAAAGCCACACACAGGTTGATTTCACTGAGTTGATGATTGAATTGAATCGTATATGAGCTGCTTGAGTCATAACGATTTTGGCATTCGCATTCGACCTACAAAATACGAAATATCCGTAAATGAGTTGGTAGCATTTTTGATTTCCGAAAGTGGGCATTTCCTATAGAGATGCAAAATACGAATTTTCGATTTTGGAATGAATTTCCGATACCAGAACAATTCAAAATCATCCTCCTGTCATCCGATTATGTGGACTAGTATAGGCAAAGTAGGTTCGATGGCGTTGGTACCTTTTAATACTTCGCTTCTCCTTTCTTTCTCCCTTTTTTACTTTTCGTTATTCCTTCTATCCTTCTTTCGACCTACATTCGAAAAAGATTTCAACATTTTAATTGTAATTCTTTTATGTTATAAACTCTCCTGTACAAAGCCGAAAGCTGAATCAGATGTAGGTTAATTGTATAGCGTTAGATTGAATTAATAAATGAAATGAAATGAAACTTTGTCATCATCATCATCAAGGGGGGGGGGGTAAAGGGGTTGAAACTTTGTTTCAAGTAAATAGATAAGCAGGATATTTCTCAGGCATATCTTTGGTATCTTCTTACCGTCACATATAACATTAAATAATGCAGAGTACTTACGAGAAAAAAACTATGATCATTACAAACTTAAGCTTAAAGCCAGTCAATACTTGCGTCACACAGTGGTCAATTTTGAGGATCTAGCGTAGCTTAATTCAAAAAATTATGTTTGCCTGAGTAAACATTTTTGAATCTGAATTAACAGCTAGAACCTCATAGAATATTATTCTGCAAAAAAATCGATTCTGGGAATAAAATTAACCGTTCTGTAGCATCCCAAAAACCTGCAAAATATTATCAAAAAAATAAATAAAATTAGTTGCGCTTTGTAAGTCGAAGTGAACGTTGGAAATAAAATAGCTTAGAAACCCAGTGTGTATAGTATATACATTTTTTGATTGTCTTCAATTCCGTCGTTTTTTTTTAAGGTATGCCAAATTTATATACTATTTATAAAAGCTGAGAAATTCCATGCTTTCAAGAATGATTTGCACTTGTCGTTATTTTTTGCTTCTCCAACTTTGTGAAGACTTTTAAATATATCGCCTGTAATCGGCTTGATATACGGTCGAATCCTTCTAAGTCGAATTTTCACGGGACATCAAAATTAGTTCGAGTTAGAGGGAGTCGACTGGATTATTCTGTAAAAGAATAAATTAAAACTTTTTGCCCCTAGCTGTTTACCCCATACAACAAAGGTTTTTGTTAGGCCTATCACAAAACAACACTATAAGCCATTTTCAAGGTATGGGTAAATTCTAGCCTTCATATCCGTTAAAGGAGTTTGCATTACGTTTACCTAAAAAGGTTACGAGAGGATCATCACAGCCCAAAAGGTCTAAGTCCGCGACGCCGACGCGTCGTTTGAGTAACGAACAAAAAAGTCCTAAGTCCTGACCTAAAAATAAAAAAAAAAATGCAAAACTAAACTCTGGGCGCCGTGGCTTAATCGTTAGTGCGTCGGACTGTTAAGAGAGAGTACCCGGGTTCGAATACAGCTCGGAGGAAAAACACCACCGAACAATTTTCACGGCCCAACCTCCAGCGAACGACTGACAATCCTCCTGGAGTACTTCTGTCACGGAAAGCTTTCGCAATTCGCCGTTCGGAACCGGCAATACCGTAAGTCCCCTCCACATGTGTCAAAATTATAACCCGCACAACACAGTGGAGGCGCGAAAAGCTAGGCTCTGGCCCTTCGTGGGCTGTTACACCACTACTGATGGTGATGAAACTCTGAAAAAGGTATAAATGCCATTTATTGCAATGAAAAGGGTAGGTGAAGTAAACGTTCTCTTGTATGTCAGCATACACCTATTGTTTTCGACTGATAGCCCGCTGAGCCTTCAGTTGCAAATACAAATAAATTAAAAAGCTATTGTGACCTATGAAACTTAAAAATTAATACTTCAGTTCAATTAATAGTAGATTTAGCAAACCTACCGGCGAAAGCTGGATCTTGAGACATCTTGACAAGCCGATTGAAGTAGTCAAAGAGTTTTACTACCTAGGTTTTCTTCTAAGGGCGAATCTGGACATGAAAGCATATATTGATGTCACTTTGGCACCTGTGGCAAGTTCGTTAGGACACTTCCTTTCTTTTGGATCGATTTGATAGAGGACATGTGTGTGCAAAAAGAAAGAAAGTCTTTAATTACCTAGGCTTTCTTCTAAGGGCGAACCTGAACATGAAAGCACATATTCATGCAAAGACAGTGGCTGCTAAAATGGCCATTGATTTAATGTGGCGAAAGTTCTTTGGGAGCCAACGAAGGGTGTGCGTCAAAGTTTTAGGTATTCAACGCCATCGTTAACGCGTGTCAACCCGTGCTGTGTCTTAAACAGGATGCTTAATGGTAGCCACAATCCCTTAAAAAAAATAAATAAAATGCGCAACAGCCCAGGCAGGGCCAGAGCATAGCTTGTTCGCACTTCACTGTGTTGTGCCCCAATAGCCCCAATCCCTTTAGCATACGCCAATTACAAAAAAAAAGTGCCTCTGCTACGCTAACCAAGTTTTCGGTTATAAATCCTTCGAGGAGTGTGAATCGATCCAACCGATTTTTTTTTCAAACGGATCTTCAAACTACAGCAAACAACCCCCTCATATGTTATCCACGTTGAATCTGGAAATCTGGAATCTGAGAAACTTAAAAGCAAACGCCGATTATGTGGTTAAAATTATGCAAAGGTCAAACGATAGTCAGATCGCCAAAAACGGTTTCTGAAGATGACTCTTCAGTATAGCCTGCCACCCTTCAAAGATTGGAACGAACTCGCATGCTCATGTAATATTGAATTAGGTCTCACAGAAGCGATTGTGAGTAAGGGGAAAGATAAGCTCTATGAATGCATAAAGATATAAATGGAGCCATATCTTCGCCTTCTTAGCTTCTTCGCCTTCTTAACTTCTTCACCATGCATTAGGGACCAATAACTACTCTAGCGCAAAGTATTCAGCTTATCAAATAAGCATAATATTTAGGGCTAGAACCGAACTACTTAGACTAAATCGCATGCCACATCGACAGGATATCAATGCAACCTGTACCCTCTGCATAGTTTAATAGGTTAATATGAATTGAGTTGGATCAAGTTTAGAGTTAAGTTAAAGTTAATGAGTTAGTCAAAAGACTTTTTCGTGCTGTTTTTTTCTTGTATATATATGTATATTTATTTATTAGTATTTTTAATGCTCTATAGTTTCACAAATAAATTTTTATATATTATCATATTTCAGTTTTTTGCAGTATCTTTAACATATTATTTTCACAAAATCTATACATTCCTTATTAAATATTCTAATGTTATCTTCGGTTTTTACATTATTTGGTAACATATTGTATAAATTAAGTCCTTTATATCTAAAAGTGTTTCTTGCAAATTCGGTGCATTGATGTCGCAATCTTAAATGATGGCTTTTCCGCAGTTTATATGGCTGTACTTCCTCCACATACCTAACCTCGTCTGTAAGGTATCTTGGTGCTTGTCCGTGTTTTATTTTGAATATGGCTAAAAGGGTATTCAGTTTCAGCGTTTGGTCTATATTTAACTATTTGAGGGATTCAAGCATGTTCCTTACTAGTGTTAATCTATTGCATCTCAGGATACCTCTCATGGCTTTATTCTGCAACCTCTGTAGTCTCTCTATTTGTCCCATATTGCAAAATGCACATAAAATTGCTGTTTAACTACTGTTTCAAATGTTTCCAACTCTGTTCCCTCAGTATTTTTGTTTTGTGAAGTTATTCGGAAAAATGCGTATTACGAAAACTCTATAACCACTGCCACGGCTGATGCCGAACAAAAAAAAAAATTGTACTAGACGCGTAGCACACATAACATCCCTGATCATCCACCAAGAAAAAAAAAACTAAGCACAATGACATAATTCTCGTTCCCTTCTACACGAATATATACATCCAACCGAGTGTAGGAGCCGAAGGCAAACTAAAAATTTTCTTATTGCAGTTCGTCTATGGTTAGTACGCGTTCTGGGCTTAAGTAATTTGCGTGTGTTGGGTAACAAAAACGAAACAAATTGTGTGTTAAAATCCAACTAAAAGAAATATAACAAATAAAAACAAATAAATAAACCTAATGAAAAGGTAAAAGTTTTCTTCTCTACCCTCTGCCAAAGCCAAAAAAGGTGTTGTGTGTATCGAAATAAGAACGGTCTTTAATTAAAAGTGAAGAAATCTAGTTGAGAAGTGAATGAAATAAAAAAGGAAAAACAGCCTGCGCCTAGTCCTCTCGGTTGTGCAGTTTTTCCCCCAAAAGTGCCACAAGCCTAAAAGCGTTGAGACTTATTTTCCTTCGAACTCATTTAATTCAAATTGAGAGGATGTGATTTTCGTGTTGTGGTGGCATTTTTTTTTATTGTAACAAGATTAAAACTCTTGGATGCAGTGATGTGTTTCATGGTATAGAGTGAGTCAAAAAAAGAAAACGGCTTAGAGGGCTTTTTCTTTCGTCGTCTTCTTCCACTTTTCACAATTCTCTTCGGCTCTGTACGCACATGCAGTCCGTGGCTTTGCTGTGGGTGGGTTTGAAAGCCATCCAGGGATGCGAGAAACAAACAACTGACCTACACACACCCCAACTCATCCCGGGCCGTGTTTATTTCAGGTTGTGTGCAGGATGGCCTAATTTGAGGAAGGTTCATCGAAAAAAAAAAAAACACCCCTTCGAGGATGAGAAGCTGTTTTGCTCTGCTGTGTGTTTACTAATGAGTCCCTCAATTCTTTTTCTATTGCGTCACTTTGGCACCTGTGGCAAGCTCGCTAGGACACTTTCCTTTTTTTTTTTTGATCGATTTGACATGTGTATGCAAAAAAAAAAACGTCTTCAACCTTTTTTTTTTTTTGGCGACCTTGATTGGCTGTTTTTGGCTAGGACTACCTCATCATGAGAGTCGCTCACCATCGGTGTCGGTGTACAGTCAGTGTTTGACCTTTGCGTTTCTGTGGCCCCCACGTTCTGTTCTGCCACACACCACATAAGTATTAAATCCCATGTATACATGGAGTGATATCATCGTAATAGGAAGCTCATTTGAGCGAAGTAAATGGTTAGAGCAGAACACCAGTGCGCTCTAAAACCGGCATGTGGATCACTTTAGTTCTGCAGCAGCTTTAATATTCTCCGAGTCTTGTTTGGTTGGTTTTTTTTTTTTTTTTTTTTTTTTTTTGTAAATTAATCATTTCCTCCTTCGGTCATGGTTAGGTAAATTCAGTTTTATTCTTTTTAATTGTTTATCTGATAAAATGTGGAAAAAAGCAGAGTGCGTAGAGTGAGTGAGTTCCGACGCATGTTGCTGGATGTTTGTATATAATTACGCTCTAAATGATTTTGTTTTTTTGTATTTGTGGGCTTAACGAACGGGAGAAAGTGGTAATTCGTTTTTAGGTATCTTGAAGGATAACTCTTTGTTTTGGTGAGTGGTTTTTGTTTCTTTTTAAGCTTGGGTAGAAGATTGGAATGTTTGAGTGATGTCTTTCACGATCTACAGCCGATGGGGCGACTATTTTTTTTTGTTTTTTTTTTTTTTTTTTTACTGGAAGACACTGTCCTTCGTATGTAACTTGTTTGTGTTGCTTCAGTGTAAACAATCTAAAGCAATGTGTTGCATCGGAGTTATGTTAAACATTTTCAAGTTCAGGCAGCTTCCCAACCGCATGAGTGGTCCACCAGACTTCAGATTTGGTCAGTCAGAAAGAAAAAAGAAGAAAACAAGAAAACATCGAACGAAGAAGATTATCTGGCGTTTTGTTTAATCAATTTGTGTTTCTTTTTTATGTCTTTCAACTCGTTTGTATTTTGTGTTTTATTATCCCAGACATGGAAGTGATTCTAATACAGCCCTGTTTTATTTTTTCTATCTAACAGAAACTTTAAGAAGATGCGGTTATGATTTCTCTCCATCAAGATGGTGTGTTGTTTTTCGCAATTTCCAAGATTCCAACTAGAACTTGTTTGAGCAAAAAAAAAAAATCAATTCGTTGGACCTAGTAACGAAGAGTGCTATCGATTTTTTCATGTTCAAGATTATTTTTAGCTTGTTTTTCTTTTTTTCAACGGAATTAGTGTGCAATTGAAAAAAAAAATATAAACTATGCTACATATGAAAAACAAAAAGAAGTTTTTTTAATTAATAATTTTTTTTTATGTCTGTGATTGTTCGGTGGTACAATCCTTTTCATGTGGAGAAAAACTAGAATCCTTCCTCCTTAGGAATCCTGTGCGTTCATAAATTCAATTAATTGTTGCATGTCCTCGCAAATTTTGTTGGTCAGTTCGTTTAATTTTTTAATGTGAATCCAAGTCATCCGCCGCTTTACCTATTCTTTGCAATTTTCATTGAGGTTGACTAGTGTGTAAGAAAAGCCTGTTATTTTAAGCTCCTCGAATGCGATCCCGTCAGGAGGGCTACTGCTCGCCAGACCCAGGATGAAATGGCTGGATCAAGTTCGCCAAAAGCTCGCTTGGACATACCTTCTGATGAGTTAGAGTCGGCGGCGGAGGATCGGGTTGTCTGGAGATCTTTTCTGGTGCATTGTCCCCGCGACCCCATTAGTGGAACATGCTGCTACAGAAGAAGAAGATGATGATGATGATTTAAAGTTAATAAAGTCGAACCCGGACAATAGCACATCAACTGAGCGATGAAATATTGTGACATTAAGCGGGCTGTGCCTTTATGCGGGCAAAATTGTATGTGAACTGTTTTTTGTCATATGTTTTACGTGCTATTAAGCGGTTTGTGCCATTAAGCGATGTGATATTAGCCGTGTTTGAATGTAAATGGGTCCGCTGCCTCATTAAGCATAAAAACACTTTCGAGATAGATACACGACCAGAATTGATTAGCGCGATCAGAACTGCTGTTTTCACTTTAAGTAGACAGAAATGGTGAGTTTATAAAACCAACATTGTGGCATCGGAAGACGGTAGTCTTGCAATGCATGTATGGTTCGGACTATTTAGGTTAGACATAAAGTCAAAATAATAGCAGTGCATAACAGTAATAGCGTGAGAGAATATTTTTTTCTTGAAGACTTTTTCTGTCGTTCGCCATCCAAGATGACGAAAGGTACATTAAGTTTTGGTAAACGCCACAATAAGACGCACACTTTGTGCCGTCGTTGCGGACGCAACTCCTATTACATTCAAAAGTCAACTTGCTCCCAAAGCGGGGACCCAGCCGCCAAGATGCGTTCATACAACTGGTCAATTAAGGCCAAGCGGACGAAGACCACTGGAACTGGTCGCATGCGTTTCTTGAAGGCCGTGCGAAGGCGCTTCCGCAATGGATTCCGCGAGGGAACCCAGGCCAAGCCGAAGAAAGCAACGTAGAGATATCAACGTAGCAACGTAGAGATATTTACAAATGAAGTAACGATTGATTGGAAGACTTTGTAAATTTTCGTCTACTTTAGAACAATAACTGAGAGGACTAAACCATTTTTCAATTACTCCAATCATTAGCATGATATTAGTATCCTTTAGAAAGCAGCACAGCTATTATTTTGAACGGAACTGTATGTTTATTTTTTTAAGTTCATTTTTTTGCTTATTTCATTAGCGCTATTGAAAAAAACCCCAGTCAAACTGAACTTCGAAAATATTAGGTTGTCAAATACCTTCCTTCCGCCTTTTTGTCTTTTGAATTTTCCCGGCTATGTGCAAAGGGCTACAGAGCTCGTGTCTGGCAATACATCATTTGAAAGGTCTTGACATAACCTACAAAACGACGCTATGTATAATTAGTTCGTTTAGCCGGAAAATTCAAAAGACAAAAAGGCGGAAGGGAGATATTTGACAACCTAATATAAAAACAATAGCCAGTAATAGGTTGGAAAATAATATATGGACTGATTTATATTTTTTTTTAGTTAGATTCCATATCGGTTAGAAGAATTCAAATGATAAATGCTTGATTGTGACTGTGGAATTCAAGACACGGTGTGTTTTTGGTTGCAGCCATATATGACTCCTTATCCATTCAGCTCAATATGGATTTGACGTTTTTGTAGTACGAAATCGAATTCCTTCTATGGAAAAAGTCTGTATTTTATGAGATCTGTTGAAATTTAATTTTTATTGAGATTGCTGTTTACCAAAACCAACTTAAATACATTTTTCCGACTTATGGTCTGTTTCCAATACCTCTAAGTCGAATTTTTTCTTCTTTTGCACAAAAATAAACAAAAAATGTCCTCTCGCAACTTTATCAAGAACGCACGCTCGTATCCTCTAACTCTTTAAGGTGGCCCTAGACGATGATTACATTTAGCGAACATTCATTTCGTGTTGATTCTTGTAGTGCAAACATATCGGAGAACAAATCGCATGTGGTGAAAGTTTAAATATGCAAAAAAGTGAGAGTAGATGATGTTCACAGCTAAAATGAGGATTTGCTCGCAAACATGACCAATGAATGAACATGAGAGTGAACATGGTGGTCGTGCAGCGCCGCCTTTAGTCGCATCGCACACACAACCGCAGGCCTTTGTATGAATAACTGCACTACTTCAATTTTTTTTTAATCTGAAAATAGTTAGATATCTGAGATGCTTCAATTAGTACGTGTATTAGAGGACGTCTACCAGTGACGTAAACAATTCAGTGCAAAAAAAGACTAACAAAATCTCTTTAACTCGAATTTTTCCAAAACTCCCTCTAACTCAAACTAATTTTGATGTCTTATGAAACTTCGACATGGAGGGATTCGTCTGTATAAACAATATATATCAATACAGTGGATAACAGATATAAGAACATTCTACAGTACGCGACAAAAAGATAGCTATATACCTTTTTTCGTAATTATTTACTTAAAGCTAACTAAAACAGCTTCACTTTGCGTATCAATCATTTAATAAAAACTATTAAAAAATGCAATGAAATACAAGTTAGAGCAACAAAATAAGATAATCCAATATATAGTTTTAGCACCATAAGTGATGTGACAAAAAGATAGCCCTTTTTAAAAAAAAAAAAATGTAAAAAGCTGATTGTAGAAAATTTCGGTATTTCAGATGATAAAAACTAATAATGTGTTGATTCTGCTTGTTTCTCAAGGAGGAATTATTACACTTAAACGATGAAAACAGTATCTCAACTCAACTAACTTCGTAATCATGTCATTTGCTATGTTTTTGTAGCGGAGTGTATATAAGAAAGACACGCTTGTAAGACACACATCCTAACTCCATGCACTTTGCCATATATTCATGAATTTACAAAATCCTATATAAGAAAACTGTTTATAAGAAAGACACTGATATAAGAAACGTATTTCGACACAGACTTCTATGAATTATAACAAAAATTAATCGTATATAAGAAAGTATTCTCCCAAATTCATGTTTTATAAGTTCCCGTACTTTTCATATAAACACGAAAATGAAACGGCGTGCAACATTATGTTTATATATGTCTTCTATACGTGGTCTGTTCCATTTTCGTAAATACTGCACGAGCGATAGGTTAAGGACCATTCTAAAATGCAATATGGATTAGGGTGTAGGGGCAGTGCTTACTGCACAAGAATCAAGTCTTTGTTGCTATTACAAAAATGCGCTTTACGTACAATTTGTGGTGCCACGCGTTTTAGCCGTTCTATGGAACTCTTACGGCGACTGAAAATCTTGCCAGTTAGACATCTATATTATTATAAAGTATCTAAAATATTTTTCATGAGAGGTGGTTATTTACAAAGCCCTATCTCTGATGCCCGTAACCTACGCAGTAACGTTGAGCTTCTGGTTAGTATACCTTCATTTCGAACCACCCACTTTAGAGACTTTTAGTCCGTCGTTAGTTGTAAACTTTTCAATTGACTTCCTAATCTGATTCACGCAGTCAGAACACTTTCATCTTTTCTAAACAAAATAGAAGAATGGCTTCTTGAGTTCGATCACAATCAAATTGAAGTTTTGCTTTCCTACGTATCTTAATCTTAATCTTACTTTTCTTATTATTTCTCGTGTATTTTTCCTGTATTTTTCTTGTATTTGTGTGCAATAAATAATTTAAAATCAATGAACATGAAAAAAGAAATCATTAAAAAACAACGACAAAACTTACAATGAAGTTATACCTAGTACCAGTTTTAAAAGCCAGAAACTTGTTCTTTAATCCTGCAAATAAATCTTTTTAACTTTGCTAATAGATTTTGACAAACTCGCTTGCAAGCGCAAAATGTTGTTAAAAAAATTAAGAAAAAGTATAAACCAATTCGTTTCTTTAAAATTCTGAAATAAAGAGGCAAATTTACTTTTTGTGGTCGATGTGTATTTTAGTCCTGAATCAAACACAAAAAATGCAATAAATAATTTAAAGTCTTAATGTCCGTTTATATTGATCACTTCCATATAAATTTGTATAAAATAATAATATTTATAAATCGTTTTGATGTGGCATTCAACACTATTTGTTATTTAAATACGAACGTCACTACTATTCTTTCTCTACCATTAATTTTTGATATTACATTGTTAACTACTTGACTTCTTGGCTTTTTTTTATTGTACTAGTAGTTTAAGAATACTGATAATAATACAAAAATAAAAAAAGAAATAAATGTACGCCGTATGTTCCGAAAAACGAATTATAATTATTCATCGAAATAAGTAATACAAATAATGTGTCTATCAAAGCTAAGAGATCTTTTTCTTCAAAAACATTTGTGGTATTGTTAAGAAGTTTTCTTTAATATATCCGTGTTATTGGTATAAGAAAATACAGTTGAATCCCTCTAAGCCGAATTTTCACGGGACATCTAAATAAGTTCGAGTTAGATGATGGTTTTTGTATGGAAAGTTGCGAAGGGAATGCCAAAATATCGCTAAAAAATTCGAGTCAGAGGGAGTTCGACTTAGAGGATGGTTTTTGTATGGAAAATTCGGAAGGGAAATGCCAAAATATGACGAAAAAATTCGTGTTAGAAGGAAATTCGACTTAGAGGGAGTTTGACTTAGAGGGATTCGACTGTATCTTTCTTATATCTGTTTATTGTATATAAGAAAACACGGATAAAAGAAAGAAATTCCTTGGCTTTTTCGACTTTCTTATATCCGTCATCTACTGCATTATTTAAAAAAAAAAAAATTAACTAGCCCAATACGGTGACTTTTTGTCACCACCTGGGTGGATTATGGAAAAAATTTACGTTTTGGCTGCCAAAACAACCACCTTCTCTTTAAGTCCTAACACCTGCGACATTCTACGACACCTACGAAGGGTTGTTTGCTTACGTCATCCATTAATTACGTCACGTCGTTGTTTTCACTTTCCTGTGTGAACATTGCCAAACTGGTTTGGGGTTTGACTGACCCACTGTTTTGTGATCAATTTGTTTACTCTGTTCACATCAAAATTTGGTTCTTCAGTTTAGTTTTAATGATTTCCTTAAGTCAACTCAGCAGGGGATGGTGATCGTCAAAGGGGTGATTTGTGTTGAAGTGAAGAAAAATGTACGCTAGGGTGTGTTCCATTAAGAATTTTTCACAGTCGACTGGGTCTATCTGTGTTCTTAAATAAGGTGAAGAAATGGTTTTGCGTGCGCACTGAGAAAAAAAGAAAGAACACGAGAAACGCTGAATTTTTTTTTATTTCAGTCGAAACTGAACGCACAAAAACAGAGGTGTAGTTCTAAATAAAAAAAAAGTACTCATTCCTCGCTTTGCGCTACAGTTAGGGGAATGGAGAGTTTCGAGCAAACCGATTTATGAGCGTACATGGATGTCTTTTGAATAGAAAAATCCATGATCCATGGTTCTTTGAAGAAAAAACGTTATTTCGCGCAAAACAAAGTCGCGCAAATCGAATTTGGGTATATATTTGAAAATCGCGCAAAGGTGCAACCACGTAAAAAGCACAATTGAGGAAGTATAGGTTAATTGTGGGAAAAAGAGACCGCGCAAAAAGATGGAGTGTATATGGCATATTTAAAGAGTTAGGTCATATTTTTTTCTAAATCCAAGCGACGGAAGGAAGCAACTATCATTTATGAAATTTAATAAATTTAATTGGTCTGGCTCTGGCTTTGATTCGTTAAGATTAAAAAAATGTATGGCAAATTTTTTTTTATAAGACTTTGTGTGTTCTTGTCTAGTCTGTGTGCTCAATATCTAGTTTGATAGTATTTTTTAATACCAGTGACTTCACACAATCAAAAAAAAAAGTATAAAAATTAGATTCATTGTACAACTCACAGCCACGCACACATTTCCTCGTTTTATTAGAACACCTCCTCATTGAAGAACATTAAAATTTTCAAAGATTTTGACTGGAAACTATTTTATTCATTTATGTGGTAAAAACAAAAGTTGTTCAAGCGCTTGAAAAATGAACTCAACGGCCAGATTGAATAGAGTTGAAAGCGTTTAGTAAATACGTTGGGTTAGGTTCGGTTAGGGTAATACCCTGCCTCACTTAGGTTCTTGTGGACTCATTGCATTGCCCAGTAGGATTGCCGTCCTTTCACCAACTCCTGAGTTCTATCAGTCTACAGCCCGGTCCGGCTGAATGGTTTTATCTCTTCTAGTTTTTGAGAAAATCTAAAACTACAACTGTTGTGTTATTTTTTTTTTTGCATTTGTCCACTCAAAGAAAGCCTTAGAACCCACCACTTCACAGACCTAGGCGTCTGTCTGGCAGTTGTCTAGAGCGTCTAAACCAGTTAGAAAGGGGGTTAAAACCCTTGAAGCTCGCAAAGCGGACCATCCACCATCTAATGCACGTAGGCGCCTGAATGTTCGAATGTTCTTATCGTATTAAGAGACGTCTAATGCAGAAGTTAATGAACTGAAATTTGGTTTAAAATGAACTTGAAGACACTTTTACTGCAATTGCGCCAATATTTTTGAGTTGTTCACAAACAACACTGGGCATGGAAGGGTTAAACTTGAAGGTATTATTTCTGTTTACTTAAGTTGTGCCTATCCATTACAATCCCGAAGGGAATTACCAGCCATGCCACTAGCTACAACCAAATTACACATAAAACTTCACAGGCGGCAAGAAGACTCAACATGTTTGCACACCAAACAGATTTGGCCCGCGCTGGATGCTAAGCGCTCTTCCTGCCTCCTTCGGATGGACAGACCGGCGATTGAATTAAGTTGTGTCTTCTATGGTTCTATTTACAATATTTGAAAACTTACTATTTGTATGTATGTAAATATAAACAAAAACGACCGAATTCTCTATATAAACTCAGCCGCAAAATGGCGAATGAACAAAAATATTTCTCACGCATTTCTTTCCGTAAGACTATATTTGTAAAAAGAAAATAAGCGCAACCACTGAAGCCCTAAATTAGACATGTGTTCCTCATAGCAGCTCTAATTACGTTTATTTTACGTTGGGACTTTACTCAGAATTAAAAGTGGTTAGAAATAAGTTGCTCTCCTGTCTTATTATCTTCACTTGGTCTCGTTTACTAAACTTGAATGTCTTGAACATAAACTCTAAAGATTTAATACACCAAATGTTCTTTTTGCTTTTCGAATTGATCAACCAAAATGGGAAAATAATGTGAAATGTTTCAGCGAAAACTTAAAATCCAAAAGCATTTCGTAATTGTATTTAAAAAAAGAAGTTGTGTATATACATTTGAGCATATTTCGTTTTTTACTTAATTGCAGATGTTACTCAGATGTGACTCTTTCACACTTTACCAATTTCCAAAGATCCAAAGAATTTCTAAAAATGTTTTCTTCAACGCAAAACCGTTTCCCAAACACATGGATTTTTTTGTCTGGTAAAAATAAATAAATGTAAATTTATGTTCAGGAAAAAAGTTTTTTTTTTTTCGTATAGTGTGTAGAGATAAGTAGGGTTAGTTTAATTCACAAACAACCGAGAAATCATTGAAAAACAGTCTATTTTTTGCAATGAATTTGTAACACTAATTATTTGTGGCTGGGTATGTCTGTGACATCGATCGGCACAGCTTAAAAATGTATACAATTTGCAATTTAAAAACATACAGTATCGGAGAAAACTAAAGCACCCCATAAGCAAACTGACATTTTTGATTGTAGCTTACAGCGTTTAAATCACAATTAAAACTAAGAGAATTCATAATTGCTACAAAACATTGCAACAACTTCTTGACCGGTAATCGGTCATTTTTTTATTCATCAATGCATGGAGAGTAATGAAGAAGCGACCGGGTAAGCAAGGGAAACGGCGTCAAATACCTCTGAATTAGTGCACATAGCATGAAACATTACTTCAATGAATTTTAAGTCAAACTGTTTACAAAGGTTAGTGTAAGGTAGAACCAGAGCACATCCTGCCGTATCACCAAAGTGTTTTAGCCGAATTATAATCTACGTAAGACGGCTCTAATCTTATTATCTTATTATCACGCGGCATTGCTGGCTCGGCCATGACGCTTTTAAAATAGGTCTGATCCCATCAAATTTTTGCAGGAACTGAAGAAACTCGTCAGCGGTCTGCATCTGCCCAGCGATAGATCTGAGAAGCTACTTTATCAAGTCGTTGAGTGAAGTAGCTAACCTTAAAACAACCCGTAAAATATTTGATTGCATTGTAATTCTCCTGCGATGTTACAATAAACAAAACTCTTTAACCCCGCCCCCCAGCATCATTAGAATATCTTTTGATCCTAGGGAAAAGACTTTCGTTCCTCCTTTTTTTTTTGTGTTACAATAAAAAAAAAATACCATAATCGATACCAAACATCTTATCCACTTAACCTTTTGGCAAATATCACTTAACCGATTTCATTTAATATCCGTAGTGTCTCCCCACACAGGAACTGTGTCATTATTTAGACCAAAACTGCAAAAATAAATAAAAGCAAAATCAACATCAAATCATCACCGAAAATGGCTCTCGGTGACACAAAAAATGGCAACGTGCCCACATTAACAAAGGACAACCAGCTGCCGTCAGCAGTTGTAACAGCCCCACAAAATAACGATCAAGTCGAGAAGGGTTCGAATGAAAAGATGGCAACGAAAATCAACAAACAGGTGAGTTTTAATTTGTTTGCAAAGTTAAATAAATAAATCAGTTTTTTTTCATGCGATATTTAAAATTGGTTGCAATGTTTTTTTTCGTATTCATTTGAGTGGTGCCACCACCATTTTTTTAGTTTTTATTTAGGAAATGCAATTCATTTAAGGGTGAGGTGATATCATGCATTTCGGAAATGCGTAATTGAACCACCCTCGTTCACATGTGCAGCGAGGGCGTGGTTGTTTATCGGAAATGCTTTTTATGTCGAAGAAATGATTGAGTGTAAGGATAAAATATTTAATTCTTCCAATGTAAAGCGCATTTTGGCAAATCTCCAAGACAATAAATTATCCCTAGACTTTTGTTTTGCCATTATGCTTTGCTCACATAAATAATTTTAAATATTTTTAAATGCACATTCATGATTAAGCTTTTAAGAACATAAAACAGAGAGACCAGATGTCGTTCATGTCGATGAATTTTTTTTTCTTTTTTTTCGTTTTTTACTTTATGTGAATTTCAATTGGCACTAGCAATTTTGTTTGTTTGGAAAAAGTAAATTCTTTTTTTTTTTTTCACTGTTACTGTTCATTAAACAATTCGTGGCGGAAAAGGGATAACGAAATATAATGTAATAAGAACAATCAACCTTAAGTGTGAAATGGCTGCCGATGAGTTAGTGCATGGAAACTTCAGTTTTACGAATATTTTAAAACTTAAAAGTTTTTTTCAATCAAAATAAGTATATTTTCTGACCTGTGTAGATATTTTCCTTTTGGGACATTGCCGTACGGTGAGTGAGCGTTTAACTCTTCCGATTTTCTTAAAAGCAAATCGTTTTCAGACACACTGCCTCTTAAAGTTTTCTTGCATCTATTTTTTCTCGACGAAAAATTCCTGAGAGTCCCCAAAAGAAAGATATGGCTTCCCCATTAGGTCTACAGTTTCCATAATAGTTTATTCCTCCGAACAATGTTTATTTGATGTTACATCACCAAATATAGTTTTTTTTTTTTTCTTACCTTCATTCGTAGTTTGTGGTTACCGCAGCTGTAGTTGCAATGCGGTCACATCGAGGAATACGATTGCGTGGTTACGCAGCGGCCTCGTTTAACCATAGCGCGCGAGTATATTAAGATATAGTTTTCAATGTTCAAACTAATTCACTTTATCGATTGATTGCGGATCCCCATAAAGTATTGAGTTCGATTTATGTGCAAACGTTGAACCGCAGTGCAATTATTTGCTGTTGGAAAAAAAAGTATCGAAAGTATCGATATGTAGGTGAATAGACAGGCATTATGTTGAGTATTTTATTATTTTCCAGGATTAAGTACATGATTGTAAAGAGGATTCTGGGAAAAGGGGACAATGACATGGATTGAAACGTTTTTATGTGTTTTTGAATGGGACGGCATTTAAGTAATGAATTGATTTTTTGCAGTAATTTTTATTGGAACATCGCTTTATCGGGACAGTTGTCTTGTTGAGATAAAAAAAAAAACAATTTAGCCTGGTGTCTCAAGCACAGACTACCCAATATAGACCCCTATCTGAGCAGATGCTATTTCCCCTCACTTTTTTTTTTTTTTAATTTTGGTACACTTCGGCCAAAGCTAGGCTCACTGTGCTCCCAACCATCTTTTGGGTTCCTACAATCAGATGGATGTGGGCAACGATTTTGGCTGGTGGGATGTTATACCGCCGATATTTCCCGTCGCCCATCGATGAATTTGACAGTAATTCGCGAACTTAACAGAAATGCGACAGCATTTTGACAGTAATTCAGGAAGCACCGATTTTCACGCACATTTGTTTGATTTGTCGTTCAAAGCACAGACTACCCAATATATTGGCTCATTTGTGGTTCTAAGCGCTCGCACGTATTCACAGACAAAATGTTATAAAAAACGCTGTCAAATTAAATAAAGAGGCAAGAGAAGGAGAAGTTGATTATCTGTATTGGCTCATTTGTGGTCTCAAGTAAGCGGAATCATGTAAAGCAGGGGTGGCCAAACTTGGAAGCTATGTTGTTCGATTGTTCGGACTTCGTATGTTCTAGTTTTCTTCAATACTAGAAGACATAAGTTGCGCCGTGGCTTAATCGTTAGTGCGTCGGACTGTTAAGCAAGAGTAAGGGTGTTCGAATCCGGCTCGGGGAAATAACACCACAAACATTTTTCACGGCCCCACCTCCAACGAACGACTGACAATCCTCCTGGAGTACTTCTGTCATGGAAAGCTTTCGCAATTCGTCGTTCGGAATCGGCATTAAACAGTAGGTCCCCTTCTCATGTGTCAAAATCTATTACGCACAACATAGTGGAGGCGCGAAGAAGTTAGAACTTTAATATTCGACAAGAAAAGTTTCTTAGTTTGAAAATGTAAATTAGTCTATCTTAAGACTAATTTACATTTTCAAACTCACTTATCAGCTAACTTACTCTACGTCGGTGCAACGGGTATTTCTGCTGATTCAGGTGCACGTGCGTGCACAGGTAATTCAAAGAATCGCCACGACCCGCGGATGTTCGCCAGACGCTGAGTGTGCGTAATTGTTTCGCGTGTGGATTGCAACTCTATGCTTGTTCGTTGAATTACCGGCAAGTTGTGTGACCCTAGTCAGCAAATAAAAAATGATATTTAGATTATTGTTGGGATTGTAACTGTTAGACTCTGGCCCTGTAGGGGCTGTTACGCCGACTATTTATGTTTAGAAGATATATGACCATTCGGTCTTCTCACAACATTCATTAGATGGGATGTCCTCGAAGTCACCCTCGGTTACGTTCGTTCTGTTGATTATTTTGAATCTTATCAGTTTCAGGCTTAGACAGTTGGTTAGTAAGTGCTCCACTGCCATCCAGTAAGTCTCCTTGGCTTAGCCACAGTGTCAACACTATGGACTAACACTGGTCTATTTGATCGGAGTTTCGCCGCCACCTATACATAGCCACAGTGTCTGCAGATTTCCGTGCTGGTGAGACCCATCTTGTGAAGCTGGTAATTATATGCTCCGTGTCCTACCAGGCAGAGCTTCATTGGCATGTTGTGGCTCAGATTCATGAATTTCGCAAATTGTTGATTGAAGGGTGTTCAATCCTGGTTATTTTAGAACTGATTTTTTTTTTCTTTGCGCTGAAAAGCAACAGCCAACAAAGTCGTCTTCTTGCACTCAAAAAAGTTAGAACGTCTATGAATATTCAGGAAAGTAGACACAGAGTGCAGATCCTGGAAACAGAAAGAAGATTGTGTATGTGGGAGAATCAGCAAGTAGTAAGTAGAGTACTTAACGGATATAAGAAAAACTAAAATTCCAAAGAATCTTTTTCTTTTAATCTTTTATATGAGTTTTTCTTATATCCGTTAAGTACGGTATTGTTTAATTTCCTCCCAAATTTGTAAAAACCAATGTAAAAACCATCCAGTCTTAGCTTCCTTAAGTATTTTCGAGAAAAATTGCAACTTTATTTGTGTTTGCGTTTTCCGTATGTTTCTAATGAATTCTGTGATCTGCTCTCATCGACCACACACACAAACACACACATGTCATGTTATTTGCATTTCTATGGTCGTCGCTTATTAATGTGTTTTACGTAGCCTTATCAACTTCCATCAAGAGCACGGCCTTGCACAGCGGTTCTCACATAAAAGTTAATGTAATTAGAGAGATTTTCTGCGCATATTCTTTTGCTTCGTGCAGACCACAAATAAAAAAAAACACTACAACACAAAATCCGGATAGCCGACCTCACTTCTAAGTTATTCTTTACTGCATGAATGTTTCAGGGAGTTCCTTAAAGTGTCCTGTTAAATTGTGGCTTTGCCATACATACATGAGACTTAATTAATTTAGTTAAAAGGTTTTTTCTTGATTAGTGCGGATGTCACGACTGGACTTATTGACATGTGACACGTATGCTGTGGATGGTGTTAATTTTCTTATGTTCTTCTAGATTGTGCCATTTAGAATTCCTGGATCTGGACACAAATTTACTGGCGAGAAATCAAAAATATTTATTTTTCTTTTACATCTAATGCTTAGGGTGGACGAGGGATGTTGTTTTAGAAAAGATGGCATCACTATCAGTGTCCATGAGACAAAAACATTTGTTTTTTTGTTCACTCATATTCGTAATCCGGTATTTGTCAGCGGCCGAATGCCGAGTCTAATTTGTACATTAATTTAGTTTCGAATTCGCCTACCGATTAGATCACCGCCATTGTGAACTATGAAATGCCTTTTTTTTATACACGCACACATGCGGTGAGGGCCGTATGGCTCCATGTAAACGACGCTGTGTTTGTCGCGTCATATGTATCTACATATCTGAGCGAATATCTCAAGAGCTGGCAGTTGAACAGTGTTGTTTTTTTTTATTTTTAAATTTCGTGAGCAGCAAGAATTAAAAGAAAAAATGTAATCATCTTGTACTAATTACCAAAAAAATTCAAGGCATGTTTTCATTTATTTTCGGTTTGGGGTATTTTTTTTTTGTTCTCTTCTCTTCTCCGGTATGGTAATCATTCGCGCCTAGTTCGTGACGTGATATCTGTCTTTAAATCAACAGCAGCGACAGTAAGCTGGTTATCCATTGAGTTGATTAATATGCCACGATATTTTTTGTCACGGCACTACCATCGAACGGGGGAAATGTTTTTATTAGGTTTTTGGTGGTTTTATTTGCAAAAAAAAAAATGAATAGAAATGAAAAATGAGAATTAAGAGACAAACTCAAGGTTAGAGGAAGTAGAAAATTTTTTGGTGAAATCACGTTTTTCCTCTATCACGATATCGGCACGGCAAACGCGGGAGTTCCCCGACCCGGCATGCGTTTAGATTCTGTTGATTGTTGTTGACAAATTTGAGAGGTTATGGCAGCGAAAAGTTGTAATTTGAACTATTTTGGGCTTCCTTTACATAAAACTGTTTTTAGTAATTTCTTGAAGATTCGATCGACATCCTTTTTGTCAGCAACGATCCGGAGAACTAAGCAAATCTAATTAAAAAATGGTTGATTTTTTAGACACCCGATTCTTCTTCTGTAGAAAACAGGCCTCATCTAAGATTTGGTCGGTAAACGGAATGTCTTTTTATTAAAAAAAAAAAGACAACTTTTTTAATGCACTCTGCATGTTAGTGTAATCCCATTGAAACAGGTGGAGAAGTTCATGTACCTCGAGGTCTTCTTCACGAGAGATAGGAGGAGTGGAATTGGTCGAGCTGGATAAATTTTGAAACAGCTGCACAGATGAAGAGAGTGTGAAAATTATCGCTCACTTTCTGCACCCATGCGAAACTTAATCGCACCGCGTAGAAAATCTTTTTTTCTAAATTTCAACGATAAAGTCGGTGATTATTCGTCACACGTTGCAAGCTACAATTCGAATGGAATAGTGAGGTGAAGCGTAATATCACAGTCGACTTAATCTGGCTTCGTGTGGCTCATCCTCGACCAAAGCTGCGGTTACATTAAACTGCTTCAATTGAATACACATGTAAGTAAGAGGCTTAGGAAAAGAGGAGGTCAGGTGTGACTAGGTCGGTTGTTCTTAATTCGATTTTATCCGATTGTTTATATTTCTTTTTTTGATGAAACTACTCAACAGCCAACAGAAAAGAACTAAACCATTCATTGAACTTAAAGCGATATTGAAACGATAGTGAAAGCAAATGCGAGCTATTGAGAGTTACAGTGAGAGTCAAATGAAAGTGTACACTTATGTATTAAATATTTATATACAGTGGTGGTCAGTGGTCACAGAATTAGAAATGACTGCTTTTTCCCGTATTTGTGTGCAGTCTTCCGAACACTATCCCATCCAAATCCAAGTTAAACTTTGATTCGTCATTCGAATTTTTTTTTTTGATTCAATAGATTTGTTAGGTACATGATTTAAAGGGGGAGCAAACATTGAATTTTGGGGCTGAATTCTCTTGGTATTGGCAATCCTCCTGGAGTAGCCTCTGTCATAAGGTACCGGCATTAAACAGTAGGTCCCCTTCACTTGTGTCAAATTAGATCGTGCTTATTTCGTATCACTTTCGGATGCGGAAATGAAGTCCGATCCTGAAGTCAATTCGTATTTTGTATCACTATCGGATTTGGTTACAATGATGCCAACTTTTCATCAAAGATTTCCGAAAGTTACTGTCAAACCAATGCAATAATTCTTGATGCCAGTTGCTAATAAATTAATTCCAATAAATTTTGTCTTAATTAGAAGCAAACAGCAAATTTTATTTAATATAAAAAATTGACAACCGACTTAACGAAACCTGTTTCCTAAAGCCGAATCTTCAGGAGTCGGCCAGGGCGGGCGACCTCAGAAGAATTATTAAAAAAAATTCTTCTTACTGCGGCGTCCCCAGATTTTCTTAAATTTTTGTTCAATATTCAATAAAAAGAATCTATTGATTAAACAAATACAATAATATAAAAAACCTACCTACCATATTTCACTGATTTCAAAACTTTTTTGAAAATCACTTCCACTATTTTTTTACACCAAAAACCAGACATTTCACTTTCGATGAAAACTTGAATCAAAGTGGCAATTTTAATTAAGAAACTAGCAACTGCTTTGTAACAACCTTTTGCTCACAGATAGGAAAATCAATATCCTTTATAGAAAAAAAAGTGAAATGTGTATTACAAACGGATTAACTATTACGCATCGTTTTGTGACGCGGCGGCCGACTACTGGAGGTGGCCGACCTCACATGCTATCACCCTATAATATTTGCAGTTTTGTGAAAAACTATCGACTATCAAAGGAAGCCTTTTGCACACACTGGAGGCAATAAAAAGTGCAAGTGCAACAAGACCACAGGATGATGAAAGATTCCAGGCAATGATTCCACCGCATAACACTCGTCACTTCCTAAATTTTTTCACGACAATTGCTCCTAGACTTTTTAACTCTCTACCGCTGTATATACGTTGCAGTCCCAATTCTTTTTCTTTTAATCGAGAAGTAAAAAAATGACTTTTTAATTTTGATTTCGATGAATTAAAAAATCTAATCAAGATTATGGCCTAAAGTAATTTCAATATTATGCATAAAAAATGATAAACTTTTTCTCACATCTTTTCACCTTACCCTTTTTTTAAAATTATTTTTTAAACAATATCTTTTTTGCTTTTTACCTAACTTTCTATATAGTATGTAACTCATAGATACATTCGACACTAGCTGTCTCAGCTATAGAATGCACCTACAATTTGTTCAATACATAATGAAATACACTTTAAATAATTATATAAATCCTGCAATACTATCTTTACTATGTTTAACGTAATTTAAATAAATTTGATGTTATATAACTGTATATTTACATTTGAATCCTTATATTGTAACTTTTTATTGTAACTTATGAATTGCATTTTATTTGTATTGAATAAAGTTCTACTACTACTACTACTACTACATTCCCGTGCAAAATAAAACTATAAGCTACTTCTTGAAATTGTTTGCACAAGGAGGGCATCAGCGCCCAATTGTATAAGACAAATTACCAAGCCTTAGCGAACTGCAATTGTCGGTGTACATGCATTAGAATTGAACAATTTTACGTTGTCCACACAAAACACTCTCGTGTTGTTGCACTTCATTAAAAAATAAAATAAACAAAAAGTGAACAAAAAAAGTTGTTTTAACACATTGAATGCCACACCATTTACGAACACACTGCCGGTCACCGGTGACCCCCATGGCATTCAACGTGTTAAATAAAAAATACACTAAGATGTTGTGTTAAAGATTCAATTTAATTAAAATCGCCTAATAACGCCACTTTTGTGCAGGAAGAACTAAATGATCATAACAAACCCAATCCGACAACAAACGAGTTATCGGATAAAAATCCGCACGAGACAGCGATTTTGGCATTCGCTTTCGACATACAAAATATGAAATATCCGTAAATAAGTTGATAGCAGTTTTGATTTCCGAAAGCGGGCATTTCCTACATTTTTCGGATGAATTTTCGATACTATAGCCCTTAATCCGATTATGTAAACTAGTATAGGCAAAGTAGATTCGATTGCGTTGGTACAAACCTTTCAACACCTTTCTTTCCTCCTTTTTCACTTTTCTATATTACCCAATTTTTGGTTTCCGAAAGCGGATTGTGGGCATTTCCTAAAGAGATACAAAATACGAATTTCCGATATTCGAATAGATTTCCGATACTATAGCAATACAAATTAACCCCCAGCTCTCAATATATATTTTTTGCCAACCTGTGTATTTTAAGATTTGCTTTTCGAAAACGTTTAAAAAAACCCAAACGATAAAATTCTCTAGATGAAATTTTTGGATTCGATGATTTAACTGAAGAATTATTTCCGAATTCTTTTACTAGATTCGAATACTAAGATCATCATTAAAAATACTCTTTTTCTTTGACTCGGCAAATGAACAATTAAAAAAAAACATATTGTGTCTGCAACCGATCACAAAAAATAGAGCATTTTTTTTGTTGTTTTTTGATCGATCATGACGTATTTTTTGTTCTGCAAACGATTGTAGGAAGGTAAAAATGGACGCGCATACGAACGCGCGTCCATAGATGACGTAAGCAACGCTTGTGCCACATCCCGGTACGTCATGGGGTGACAATGAAGTAATCCACTTGAGACAAGTTATCACATGTTGTAGGTAATGAGATCTCGTTTGAAAGATAATTCAAAATAAATAATGACTACAGTCCGAACCAACGATGTGTTAATTTCACAAAGCTTCCGCGGGCGTCAAGTGGGGGAGTTGGCAAGAATGTCTTTGGGTCGAAATTTTGTGAGCCTTACTTTGAATTGACGTCATCAGTGCTAAGAAGTGAAACAAAGAATTCGATTGCGTAAGTAAGTTAATGCCGTTGCGATCGTGAGTGATCATATTTTATAGGGTTGAGTATTGCTTAATGAAGGGTCATGCGAGCAATGAGGGGAAATTTTCTATTGAATGGAGTGGAGTGGAGAAAGTTCGACTTCCTGTTGTCTATTTTGCATATGAATCGTTAAATTTTATAAGCTTATACAGTCTTTTATTTACAGCTTAACTGCGGCGTCATATTTTACGATTTTACAAATTTAATTACCGAAAATGGTGGTGGTGCATCCCAATACAGTCGCATCGCGATAGTTCGTACCCCGATAAATCGAAACCTCGATAATTCGTAACAAACTGCTCGTCCCTTAAAACCTCGATAATTCGTAACAAACTGCTCGTCCCTTAAAAAATCGTGGCTAATTCGTAAAATATTCATACATTTTGTAATTTCGTGTTTTTTTTTTGCAATGCATTGAACACAAAACCTCTTATAAATCGTAATTCGTTTCTTAAACCTTTAACAATTCGTAATGCAAAACGTAAAAAAAAACCTTTTCGGTTTAACTCCCGTCAATTTTTGTAGACAATTTTGTTGCATGGATGTGTCCTTCATGGCGCTACTAGGAATGAGAGTGATGAGGAAGGTAGCGACGATGAAGTAGAACTTATGACCAATAAACAAGCCAAAACGGCCATTCAACAACTTCGATATTATGTTTCAAAACGTAATGTCCCAAAAAATGTTTGTAATTATTTCATAGGCTTGGGGAACACTATTGAAAAGATAAACGAAAAGAACATGGAGCAATCAAAAATAACTCTTTTTTTTTTTTAGATAACAAGCTTTTTCTTGGTTTTATATATCTTTATGTAATTTCGTTTTTCCTTTTTTATTTTTTGTATATATGTACTTAAGATTTAATAACATGTGAATTGAGCGCTTAGTTTTAATAAAGTTAAACAATAGGTTAGGTTAGGTTGAAGTGGCCGGCTGCAGCAAATAACCCACAGCCGCACTTAGGCCAGATTAGGCCGTCGAACCAATTGAAGCTTCGTACGAAGCTGTTGGGTCGTCCGATGCTGACGCAGGTCAGATCGAACAGGCTATCAAAGAAGTACTCGATGAGATATGTTGTTCTACGAAGCGCTAAATCATCACACGAACATAGAAGGTGGGAAATGGATTCCTCCTTCTCTTCATCTCTGCAACTTCTACAAAAATAATTAGCGGGAACTCCTAGTCTGCTGGCATGTCTGCCGATAGTGCAGTGCCCTGTAATAACACCTATCATGGCTCTAATCGCTTGTCTGCCCAGCCGCAGAAGGCAGGTTGTCCGTTTGACATCCAGTGATGGCCAGAGTTGTTTCGTGTGGAGACACCTTGTAATGAGATTGGTTGTCTCTAATAGCTCGCTGTAGCTATGGGCTGTAGCTATGGACATTGTCGGCAACTCGGGCCGTTTAAACAATATGTATTCGAAAATAATATGAAGTAAAGCGTATTTTTATGTTAAATGTTACCTCGTTAAATCGAAATCTCAATAATGCGCAATCTGCGGTAATTCGTAAAAAATGCTATTCCCTTGCCATTTTGAATTATTGGGACTTGACTGTATATTTAGGAAGATTTTTAACCAAACATGTATAGACACTTTGTTTTGCGAAATAATCCCTAGTTTTGGGTGGTCGCGTTTTACGCGGTTTCAAATTTGAGCAATTTCAAACATTAACGCAAATTTGATTTGCGCGAAATTACATTATTCCTTTCCTGATTCTTTCATGGCTTACTGTGGTTTTTCTGTTCCTAAGACATCCATGTACGCTCATAAACCGTTTTGCGCGGTTCAGTTTCGGTGCATGAAACTTTTCATTCCCCTAACCCCCACGCAAAGCGAGCGATGAGTTTAGATAAATTTTTAAATTTCTGTAATTAAAATAATTAAATTCCGCAAATGATACTAGCGCGGAGATAAAACGAAGGATAACCCTGGCCAATCGCTGTGTCTTTGGGCTTAGACGGCAGTTGCAAAACAAAGGCCTCTCTCGAAGTACCAAGCTATCTATTTGTAAGACCTTGATAGTCCCAGTCCTTCTGTACGGCGCAGAAACATGGACAATATCAACTGTGGACGAAGAGATCCTTGGTCGCTTCGAGAGGAAAGTCCTTCGGATTATTTTTGGTCCCGTTTGCGCAGAGGGAGTTTGGAGGAGAAGGCTAAACGATGAAATCTACGAGCTTTACAGCGACATCGATCTAGTTAAACGAATTCGAGTGTCCCGACTGGGATGGCTAGGTCATGTGGAGCGTAGGGACACTAACGCTCCGGCTCGTAAAGTCTTCGAGTCCAACCCTGATGGACAACGCGGTAGAGGAAGACCTCGCCTCCGGTGGCGCGACCAGTTGGATAGGGACCTAAATCAGCTGGGCGTGCGAAACTGGAGGCGCCTAGCCCAAGACCGCGCTAGATGGCGGGGGCATGTTGGCTGAGGCCCAGGTCCACCCCGGACTGTAGCGCCCGCAAAAGAAAAAGATTTAAAATAATAAACAAATCAAAGACGATGCCAGTTGTTGGAAATGAAAACCCCGTAAACAAGTGGACGGATAACGAACATTTATTTTCTTGGTTTATGTGCATACAATCTATCCACATAATCTTATCTGCAGCATCTTTCAATAAGAACTCAATAAATTTTCTTTTTTCACTCTGCATCTTTTCATTAACAAAAATCAATTTTACAAAAGCCTACTCATTTCAGAATAAATGTCAAATATTGAATTCTTCTTCGGTGTTGCAAAAGATTACAAAAGGTGCGTTTACGATCTAGTGCAAACAAAAAAAATAAAATTTTGCCCTTTTACTAGACTTGTTGCGCCGGATCGTGAAGACACCTATTATCTTGTGTATAAGAAAACAAATTTCCTTCATTATTTTGCTTGTTTCTAATTAATTTTCCACCACTTTAAATCATCATTCAAGTCCGTATCTGTAGTCTTGAGCATTGTAACTTACAAATCTAAAAGTCGATTCGTAGATATTCACGTTATGAAAAACGGCACCTCTCAACTCGACAGATTTGCAAAAGAAAAAAATAAAAATCACTAAAGGTATCACCAAATTTAAAGTGATTGCATTTACGTCACCAGACGAAGATAACTCAAATATTTGACACAGTTCTTGTCTTTTTCGCAATTCCCGTCACTTTTATCGACTGCTATCATTTTTAGTTATTTATTTATTTTTAATTTCGCATCTAGACCAAAAGATAAGCCCTTCTCAGACAATTTATGATATGATAAAATCGAAGAAAATGGGATTAGGTTGCTCATGAATGCGCATCCACAACGAATTGGGAGAATGGAATAAACTCTCATACCATGACTGCTTGAAGTTTTCATTTAATTTTTTTTTTTTTTGACTTAATGGGACCTCCAGACCACTTTTTCAAGCGCAATTCACATGCAATGACTCTTCACACACAATAAGCGGGTAAGTCGACTGTGGAGGAAATGCTTTCAAAACGTAAATGTCGCACATTTCGACTGTCGTTGTCATATGGCCGACAGCCGCACGAGGAATTCTACTCAATTAGTACCTTTTATCCATTCCTTTTTTATTTTTTTCATTTTATTTTCATGATGTTTGTTCGTCATGGGTGGATGTCATTAGATTCTTGAAAATTTACACAACAATAAAGCAAATGACAAGTCAACATTGGCCGGGGGTGGCATGGAGAGCCTTTGGACTGATAGGAGGTCAATTGCTGCGGCAGATGTTCTGTTCTGTTGCGTGAATCATCCGGGTTGATGGGAGTGGGATCGGGATCGTTGGCAAATGAATTTAAGGGCGTACATAGTGGTTATGGAGCCAGCACGCGCACATGTGCATGTGTGTGGGTGTTGCGTACGACTGCGTGCGTGTTTAATAGGGTTAAATTTTTTTGGATGAAACTTATAGCAAGTCTTTATTAACGATTAACTCAGAGCCATGGGGAGGAAACAAAACGCCTTTTTAAATGGCTTGGTATAGAGAGTTTCGAATTCAGATCTCTTTTCTGTTTACTGAAGCAGAGGACGTTACTTCTTGGAGGGCGTTGCTTTTTCTAGCAGCACCGCCAACAATTGTGGAGTCTCTGGCGAGTAGTGATAGACATGACCTTAGGAGCTTGGTGATCGTTCAGAATCTCTGTCGTTTCTTTAAGTTCCCAAATATTCTATGAACTACGAACCGATAGAACATGAGTGAGTGTGAAAAAAGGAAGACATAAAGAGACATCAGAGAGTTGTGGACTCTCTGATATAAAAAAACATCCCTTTGCTTGTGCTGACAGCGACAGTAAAAGTAAAGAAAATGCGATTTCTGTTTGCTTTCGCTTAGTTTGTTTTTTATTAGTAAACTCATAGTTAATTAGACAATGATACTTAATTAGAAAATGACTAAGCCAATTCATAGTTAGACAGTCTGCACTCTGGCGCAGAGGTGAAAATGAGTTTGCTTATTTGGCCAAAAACAATTTACTGTGATTAGAAAAAGTATTTGTTTTTTTATGTTTTCGTGGTAAACTGAAAAGTTTAGTTTAGTTTAAAAAGAGCAGGAAAAACTTTTCTTGAAATACAAAAATGATTGGTATCGGTTATGAATTACTCCGGTTATTCAGGAAAAACTCCAAAATTGACGTCAAAAAATATTTGCACATCTTGCACTCGTTGTAAGAGAAATATAAAGAAAATAAATAAGTTACAAGAAAAAATGATATTTTGTTCGGAAATTCTATTTGCTACGATAATCATTTGTAATCTCTTCGGCTGCAAATCGTTAAGATTTCGAAAAGTTTCATGGCCTATCTGAAGCTGAAGCTGAAAAATGTAGTCTTTAGGCTATTTTTGTTTAAAAGTTCCCTTTCTCTTGCTTCGTATCCACAAATAATGCACAGATTTTGTATAAGGTTCACGTCTTCTGATTTGGGAGACGTCTTAAGTTGTTGGGCGGCTATATACAATAACCATTCTTTCGTAGGCCTTGCGCCGTTTCTCCATTTGTAATGACCGTCTTTGTCCCATTCAAAGAAAACTGCCCCTGCATTTCCAAATTGATGGAGATTTGGGTCAACTTACAATGTAAAATATTAAGAATCTCATAAGCCTTCAACATTTAATCCAAGACTGCCAACTCCTTTGTAGGCCACGCGGCTCCTAGCCATAACATGACTACCACCATATTTTACTGTAGGCTTTAATTTTTACTTTCAAGTTCTTCATCAATCTTCTTTCAATGGATCCAAAAAAGTTAAAAATGTTTTCATCGGAAAATAAGTCATTTCCACAAAATAAAATGTATTTCGCAATATATAGTCTCATAACGCTAAACACCCAACTTCAAAGTAAAAATTAAAGACTACAGTAAAAAATGAATAGCCTTGAGCGACTGTGGTCATACTGACATAGACTTGCGACCTATGGGATATTGTTCATACGAAGCAGTAGAAAATTTTCATCGCTACCCAACTACATGCTATGGCTATGACTTAAATGGCTTTGCCAACGTTGATCAATAACCGTCCGTTACCCATTCCTGCTTTTACGGATGTGAATTTTAGTTTCTTCAGATTTCCTAGTAGTTCAGCCCGTGCTGTGTCTTAAACAGGATACTTAAGAGTAGGCCCAATCCCTTTAGCGCGCACCAATTATGAAAAAAAAATCTCCTTCTGTTCGACTAGGTCAGAGAATCTACTTATTTTGATTGAAAAAGCTTTTGTTTCCTATGACATTATATTTCGTTATCCCTTTTCCGCCACGAATTGTTTAATGTACAGTAACAGTGAAAAAAAAAAAAGAATTTACTTCTTCCAAGCAAACAAAATTGCCAATGCCCAATTGAAATTCACATAAAAAAAAAACTCCTTTGTAAGCCATGCGGCTCCATGCCATAACATGACTACCACTATATTTTACTGTGGGCTTTAATTTTCACTTTTCCATTCATGATTTATTTACTAACTGAAACATTGTAATTCAACAACATAAATAGCTAGTAAGTTTCAATAATTAGTTCTTAAGTTAATATTTAAGCCGAAACCTTTGCAGTTTGTACCAGAAAATGTTAGCTCAGTAATTTTATTTTTAAGGTAATGTATTATAATAATAATAATAAAACTGGTAAACAGCACCAAAAAGTCTACCTCAATAACTCAATAACTTAAACTTAACTCTAAACTTAATCCAACTCAATTCAAATTAACCTATTAAACTATGCAGAGCGTACAGGTTGCATTTATATCCTGTCGATGTGGCACATAATTGAGTCTAAGGAGTTCGATTCTAGCCCTAAATGTTATGCTTATTTGATAAGCTGAATACTTTGCGCTAGAGTAGTTATTGGCCCCTAATGCATGGTGCAGAAGTTTATAGACCGACTGCGAAGACGAAGATTTGGCTCTGTTTATACATAATCATCATGTCTCTTTATGCATTCATAGAGCTTATCTTTCCGCTTACTTACATTCGCTTCTGTGAGACCTAATTCAATGTTACGTGAGCATGCGAGCTCGTTCCAATCTTTTTTTTAAGTAATTTCCTGTGTTTTTTCCTTATATGTATACTCTTTTGAATAAAATAAAGGCTTTTAAACAAAATAAAAATATTAGTCCTTCTAACTCGAATTTTTCGAAAAATCCCTCTAACTTTCTAAATTATTTTTGATATCCCGTGAAAATTCGACTTAGAGGGCTTCGACTGTACCTAGTAAGTTTTAATAATTAGTTCTTAAGTTAATATTTAAGCCGAAACCTTTATAGTTTGTGCCAAGAAATGTTAGCTTAGTAATTTTAATTGTAAGGTATTATAATACGTAACGTAACGTATTCTAATAATAATAATAATAATAATACTTTTCCATATACAGTCGAGTCCCTCAAAGTCGAGAATCCCTCTAACTCGAATACATTCCTTCGACCCTTGGTCTGTTTTCAATACCTCTAAGTCGAATTTTTTTTGCTTTAGCTGATAAATAAACAAAAAAATTTCCTCTCAACTTGTATCAAGTAAGCACACTCGCATCCTCTGCCCTAGACGACGAGCGCACTTCGCGAACATTCATTCCGTGTTGATTCTTGCAGTGCAAACACGTCGGAGAAAAAAGTGCATGTCCTTATGATTGTTTGTTTATGATTCACTTATGCAAGAAAAAGAGAGTAGACGATATTTACAGCAAAAATGAGGACGAATGAGCACACAACCGCTGGCCTCTGTATGAAAAATTCCACTGCTTATTCATCGTGTTGTTGGTTGGTCTCCAAAAAATATGCTTTTAATCTGAAAATAGTTATCTGAGATGCTTTCTTGCTTTATTTAGTGCGTGTATTGGAAGTCTAATTTAAAAAGAATAACATACAGACTTTTACCAGTGACGTAAACATTGCAGTGCAAAAAAAGGTTCTACCTCGAACTAAATTTGATGTCTCGTGAAAATTCGAGTTAAAAGGATTCAACTGTATATCATTCTACACAACCTTTTCAAACTATCCCGAAAACATACTATAATACACTCGACCTTAATCTCCATATCAACTCACTCTCGATAAACGCCACATGATTTTCGAAAACAACAAAATCGTCAACAAAAACAAAATTTCGATCGTAAACTACATTAGTAAAGTAGACAATGTTTCTCGTCATGAAATAACAAAAATAACAAGACTTAGACTTGGTCACTGCAGACTTACTCACGAACATTACCTGAATAAAAGCATATCCCCCCTCTCTTCATACTGTAATCAATGTCAAATTAATATCCACCACATCCTATCCGATTGTCCCTTTTTGCTCTCAGCTAAACGCAAATTTTTTCCTCAAAACAACCCCACTGACCTCACAAATCCTAGTATCAATAAAATTAAAACTATCATAAATTTCCTTAAATTTTCTAACTTATTTAATATCATTTGAGCAAAAAATTGTAATAACCATAAAGCCTAAGGCTCTTTCGTCTTGGCTTTTTAGCTAATTTATAAATATATAAATAAATATCCCGAAAACATAAAAAAACTGGGTGTGCAAATATTTTTTTAGTCACTGTACGTTCCTTGATTAACTGATGTCGTAATTTCGAAATAAGTATGTGAACTGTACACCAACTGAAGACGGTTTCAGCTGTTCAACCTAGGAACTACTTCCGTCGCTCGGGTTCATTATTACATCATGTATGACACGCACGCCAGCAGGAAGTTCAAATCCGACACACAATGACTCTTTGATTGACAGCCATTGCATCCAACTACCGTAGCTCAGCCCACCATGGACAACTGTATTTGCTGAATTAAAAAATAATAGATTCAATTTTTCCAACTCCATTCAGGTGCACAACAGCAAAAAAAAAAAAAAAACAAAACAAAAACAAAAAAATAGGGCATACGTAATGACTGTTCTGCATTTGAAATAGGCTCTATATGTGTTTGGTGTGGAAGCTTAATGGAATAATAAAAATGTGCTGATAAATAATTATTTGATTACAAGTTTCGCTCACAATTGCAAGTAATTAGTACTGACCTATTTAACAAATATAACAACTCGAATAATCAAAAAAAAAAAAAGATGACAGGTTTAAATTGTTTTAATTGACATTAGATGTAATTGAATTTCAGAGTAATTAAGGAAAAGTGTAGCGTCCTTCACTTTAACTTAATTTACATCTTAAAACATGGCTCATATATGTTTTTGTTTGTGTCGTTCATTGTTAGTTTTATTAATTTAGAAATCGAGCACTTTATTGGCTAAAAGAACAAAATAGAATACGATTCTTTTGGTTGAATGAATAAATTGAAACTTGTGAAACAATGCAAATTATATTTGCTACTAACCCTGTCATGACCGGAATTAATTTCAGCCGCAGAAAAAAAAAATGTTTTTTTTTTCACTTCACCAGAAACGAAGTAGAAGATCTCCTCGAATGTTCTTATTGCATTAAGCGACGTTTGATTTAGAAATAAATGAACTAAAAGTTTGATGCAGAAATAAATGAACTGAAATTAGGTTTTAAAATCAAGACACTTGAACTACAATTGCGCTAATATTTTTGAGATGTCGGCGGAAATTCACGTTGTTCACGGACAACACTGGGCATGAAAGGCTTAATAGTTCTATTAAGGATATTCAGCCCGCTTTTTGGTTTTTTATTATTTTATAGTAAGGCTGCGTTTAGGGCAAATCGAATTTGCGTCGCGCGATGCGATGACTGTCGTGCGGTTTTAAGTGATTCAGTTTTTAAAGCGGAGCTATTCGCTTAGTTACAGTTGTGTTTCTAATAAAAGGAGCGCCCAGTTAAAAGACTGTATTGGCCTGCTGCGAAATAGCGCAATATTCTTTGGTCGGATGAAGGCAGGTTCGTTTTGTTTGATGGTCACATGGTTTCCGTCGTCCGTTCAATACAAAATATTTGTTTCAGTACACCCAGAAAAAACATTTAACATGGTGGTGCTTAGAAGTCATGATTTGGCCATGTTTTTCTCACCATGTTGCCCATATATTCGATAGATTGTAATATGGATCAATCCAATCCTTATACCAAAATATTAGATAAGATTATGGCCCTATAAACCGGATAGAATATGCCGCTTACATAGGCCTTTTAACAAGCTAACGGCGCCAAGCACACCAGCCAAAAGTAATAATTAGGTTCGTGAAAAAGGGATTGAGGTTTTGGAGTGGCCCCCCACAGTCCCCTGACGTGAATCAACATTTACCAAAAGAAATCCATCCTTTTAAGCTTTTATAAGATAAATTTAAAAATACAAAAAGTAATCCTTTCATGTTTCGATAATCACGACACTAAGCGAGGGTGGGTGGGTGGTGCTTAGTTGGATTGGGTTTTACTGTCAATGGTGCGCCCTCTGCGTGTGCGGGGTTTAAGTGTTTGTCTTTGATATCCTTGTAGCTTATGCGTTTAGCTCTCGTGATGGTGATGACGAGGGGGTTATTTTTACTTAAGTGGGTGGTATTTGCAAAAAAGTCAATAAGGAATGAAGTCGGGAAGAAGAAGGATAACGCAAATGTTTAGATGTTGTTTTGTTTTACCATCCATCCAATTCAGCCGTAATGTTTTGCTGGAAGCTCGATTGCCTTTTTTGGGGTAATCGCGGCTGAGTGCGTCTCGTATTTAAATTGACAATCTACTTGAGAGCGTTATAAGTGCGTCTCATAACACGACTAAGTGCAAATCCAAGAGATCTAGTGCAGGGTGTTAGTTGATACGTTGTTAAATAAGTCGAATTTCGAGTAGGATTCGGGATTGGGGTGTCTTTGTCTAGTTTAAAAATACGTAAATTAATGCCGTGTGCACAGTGAAATAAGAACGTGAGAAAACTGTTTCTTTATAGTCTTATATAAGTGGGCACAGTGAAGCGATTTTCAAAGCTACAAGTGACAACCTCTCGCAAACGTCTTGCAAGCCTCTCTTAAACTTCTCGCTTCCAAACTCTTCTATACAGTTTTCAAGCCAGTCAGTGCGAGAAGTATTAATGGTTGTTATTGTTTCATTTGATGAATTGATTTCAACTGTTTAAGAAATTGAATTAATTTTTGAAGAAACATCAAGACAAATCAAAAAAATTCTTAATTTATTTTAAGCTGGAATGCTCTTCCAAACTCAGTTTTCCCATCTGAGTATAACATGACAACATTTAAAACCAACGCGCACCGGTACCTTCTTTCTATCTCTCCCTCGGTACCTTCGGCCCGTGCTGTGTCCTAAACAGGATACTTCAGGGTAGCCCCAACCCCTTCAGCACGCACCAAATATAAAAAAAAAAAAAAAGCCTCGCAGTTGTTTTAATCGAATGTTGTACACGTCATTTTTGCATATTCGACGTGCTTTTTCGCAATTCATTAATTGTTAATATAAATGGCGAAATATGAATTTTTCTTTCCACATAAATTTCATGCACTTTTTTTATTTTCTACTAGCTGCATAACACAGTGGAGGCGCGAAAAAGCTAGGCTCTGGCTCTCAACGGGCTGTTACGCCGTCCGCGTCGGCTTAAAAATGTAAACAATTTACAACTTAAAAAATATTTTTGAATATTTAAAAACTTGTTAGTACATTTTTTATGTTATTCGTTATTATTAGGGGCATGAGGTAGTGCTTTGAAAAAAAACACTACTGCTCTTGATTACATTGTTCTTATCGGCAACCATAACTCCAAAAATGGTTTATGTACTCTTTGTGTAAATCGCCAAATCGTTTCTTATTCATTTTACTTAACCAACAACAAATCGCAAAGAAATTTTTGATTCACGACAACTTTAACCTCTGCTTCAGGAAAAAAAAAATACATCGATCGCCAATGAGTGGTTTTAGAGAATTAGAAAAAGGGTACTTTGAACACCTGCATTCTTTTTAGGATTCGATGCATCTACTCGTGAGTTGTCAAACTCAATGCATCGAAGCGAAATGTTGCTTTAAGCTATGTTTGAAAGATGAGGAACTTACTTTCGAGAAACTTTCGAATTCCAAATATTAATAGAATCGATTTGATCGATTTGCCCATAGGGCTAACCGATTTCGATGAAATTTGAAATATAGATTTCTTATGCCCTAAACTAAAACATTAACTGATTTGAATTTGGATGCAATAAGTTTGACTTCAACTCAAAAAGCAACACCAGGGCATAACAGGCCGACGTTTATTTATTTATATTTTAAAATTGCAACAAACTTAGGGACTGCGCAGTGCAACAATATTATCTCCCGCGACTTCTGTGAGCCACAATGCAAAGTTATTTCAACCCCTTTTTGCTCTACACAGTACAGAATACGATCGCCGAATAAAAAATAAGACAAAAAGGGTCATTCGAACACCTGCGTTCTTTTTATGATGCGTTGCATGCATTTCAAAATTGAAGTCAAACTTAATGCATCTAGATAAAACATACACTAAAACAAAGTACACAGCATAAGAAATCTGCGTCCCAAATTTCAGCCAAATCGGTTAAGCGGTTTGGGAGCCAATTCTGACAAGAGAAAAATTACAAACATCCAAACATCCAAACATCCAAACATCCAAACATCCAAACTTTCGAATCCATATAAATAAAAATGAATCGCCGAAAGCTCTGTAGCGCTTTGTACATAGCCGGAAATTTCAAAAGACAAAAAGGCGGAAGGGAGATATTTGACAACCTAATATGTAATACTATAACTCAAGAACGACTTCACATGATTTAGATGAAAAAAAAGGTTAAGAAAATTGAGAAAATCGGGTGGAAAAACGCATTCAAAGTTTTCCAAAACATTTTTTATGTATCAGAAAAAAACGACCTCGCATATGATGTGGCAGTGGCGCAGATGATAAGATCGCTGCTCCAGGATCCAGTAGGTCCGGGAATCGAATCTCGGCACTAACGTATCCTTTTTTCCGATAAACTTATGTACTGGATTCATATCTAGGGAAAAACAAACATTTTTTATTTTTCTAATTTTTTTCGGGTGAAAAAAGAAAGCCCGATATGAAATCAACGAAGTGTTTCTATAAGGGTTTCATTATTCCTTTGGAACAAATCCCTAAAAATATGTCGGTACGAAGTTCGCCGGGTCAGCTAGTTTATAATATTATTAAGATTAAGATTTTCTAACCATGTTAAATATGAGCTCTTGCAACATCAGAGCAGCTTCGACTGTGCGCACTATATCGCTTCTTGCATTGCATCCTGCATCGCTTCTCGTAACGCCTTTCGTATCGCTTCTCGAGTCACTGTGCTTGTGGTCTAACCCTTTCAGGACCGCATTGATTCCAAACCAAAGAAAAATATTTTTTGCTCTATTAAGAAAATTATATGCTCGTAAGAAAATTATAATATTAATAGTTTGTTACAGAGCTCTAGCTATCAGGGTTTTCAGTAGATAATAAGGAAAAAAAGTGTGAAGTTTATATGCTTATTTGCAGAAGGGAGATGATGGGTAAGTTCATTTTTGCAACATATGTTGTCCGTGCACTGCACAAAATATTTTATAATGCAAAAATGAACACACAGCAAGTTTGCAGCTATACAGCAAATTCAAAAAAAGAGTTAAAAAAAGGCAACATCAGCAGGCGGCAAAAAAAAAGCGTTCCGCATATTTCCTACTGCTCAACATGGATAAAATCCCTGCTACATTGATCGCAGGGTAACAGTCATAATGCTTTTATGTTATTGCAAACTGTTGCGATGCTGCAGCAGCTGCAGTTTATTTACGTTTATGAACGGAATGCTTTGGAACACTGCCACAGTTTGACGTTTATAAACTCACCCAATTTTAAAGACTTGTATTAACTTCTTCTTGTATTAACTTCAGAAGGGATAGAAGGTAGGATGGGTCGATTGGAGTTGAGGCTTATACACATTATCCTTGATGGTCTTGCATCGGAAGATGAGATAGTGTGCGGAGAGCGTAGCATTACAGAGATAGCATTGCGGGGGACTTTTTTTTATTGATAAGGTATTCATGTTCCTTTTGTTCCAACTCTCACCTATGGTTAAGAAATTTGGGTAATGACCGAAAGAATAAGATCACGATTAAAAGCTGCCAAGATAACATTTCTTCTTGCTGTTGTGGGAGTTACTCGCCGAGATAGGGTAAGAAACACGATGGTGCGTGGAGAGCTCAATGTTGAGCAGCTACTTCTCCGAACGGAAGCGGCTATACTTCGATGGTTTGGTCACGTGGCACGAATGCCCCCATCACGACTTCAGAGGCGTGCTTTGAATGCGATCCTGTCAGGAAGGTGATTGCTCGGCAGACCCAGGATGAGATGACTGGACGAAGTGCAAAATCTCGCCTGGTTACACTTGGGCATATCTCTTGCCGAGTTAGAGTCGGCGGCGGAAGATCGAGTTACCTGATGATTTCTTCTGCAATGCCCTCGCGACCCCATTAGTGGAACACGCGGCCAAGAAGATGATGATGATGAGGTACTTATGCGTGGTCCTTGTATGCCCCAGTCGGAGGCGTATGTAGGGTCTGATCATGCTGGCGGGAACATTTGGAGGATATACGATTGGCGTCTGGGTTAATTAATTTGTAGAGCAGGATGTGTGGACGATTGTCTTCTCTGCCCTTTTCGTTCCAGTAGCGATAAATGTGTATCTTCAAATAAGTTTTATTGCAAATGGAGAACGTTTTGAGGGGGTAAATGGAATATTCCTGTATATTCTCATATGTAAAATATTTACCAAACATTTGCCATTTGGAATTTTAACTATCGCCATGAATTGAAAAAAAATATTGCAAAAAAAACAAGAATCAATTTTTTATTGAAAATTTGTTTAATCCTTTCAGATTGATGCCACAATTTCTTTTCTTCGAGCTGGTCGCAGTGGAGAAATAGGAAAAGTTATAGAATTCCTAGAATCCGGACAAGTGACAGACATAAACACATGTAACGCTGTAAGTAAATGCGTCGCTCTTGCAGATCAGTCCTAATGGAAATTATGTTTTTTTTCTTTTGTTTTTATAGAACGGCCTCAACGCCCTCCACTTAGCTGCCAAAGACGGCTACATAGACATCGTGAGTGAGCTGCTGCGCCGCGGGGCGAATGTTGACAACGCAACAAAAAAGGGCAACACAGCACTCCATATCGCATCGCTTGCCGGACAGAAAGAAGTCATCAAGCTGCTGATCCAATACAACGCTAACGTGAATGTCCAGTCTTTGAATGGCTTCACTCCGCTCTATATGGCAGCGCAGGAGAATCACGACGCGTGTGTGCGGTATCTCCTGGCCAAAGGAGCCAATCCTTCGCTCGCCACAGAGGTATGGTTTAAAATTTGTTCGGTCCCCTTTTTTGTTTTTTTTGTTTTATTTAGCTTGTGACAAAAACCAAATGAATGATTTCTTTAGGATGGATTCACACCTTTGGCGGTGGCGATGCAACAGGGTCATGATAAAGTCGTCGCTGTTTTGCTGGAGAGTGACTCACGCGGCAAGGTACGTCTTCCTGCGCTGCACATCGCCGCCAAGAAGGACGACGTGAAGGCAGCCACATTGCTCTTGGAGAACGAGCACAACCCTGACATAGTCTCGAAGAGTGGCTTCACGCCACTTCATATCGCGGCCCACTACGGCAACGTGGACATCGCGAAGCTGTTGATCGAGCGCGGAGCCGACGTGAACTATATCGCAAAGCATAACATCACGCCCTTGCACGTGGCCTGCAAGTGGGGCAAGACAAACATTCTTCAGCTGCTCCTCTCGAAGAACGCTCGCATCGACGCCACCACTCGGGATGGACTTACGCCGCTCCACTGCGCAGCTCGCTCGGGCCACAAGGACGTGATTGAGCTCTTGCTGGAGAATGATGCCCCTATTCTTTCCAAAACGAAGAACGGTCTTGCACCATTGCACATGGCAGCCCAAGGGGAGCACGACGAGGCAGCTCGCATTTTGCTCATGCATAAGGCGCCTGTCGACGAGGTGACAGTGGATTACTTGACTGCACTGCACGTGTCCGCCCACTGTGGACACGTAAAGGTCGCAAAGCTGCTTCTTGACCACAACGCCGACCCCAATGCACGAGCTCTTAACGGCTTCACGCCCCTACATATCGCCTGCAAGAAGAACCGCATCAAAGTGGTGGAGCTGCTGCTGAAGCACAACGCCAGCATCAGCGCTACAACGGAGAGCGGACTCACTCCGCTGCACGTCGCAAGCTTCATGGGCTGCATGAACATCGTCATCTACTTGCTGCAGCACGATGCCAATCCAGACGCGCCCACTGTGAGGGGAGAGACGCCCCTGCACCTGGCGGCTCGCGCCAACCAGACAGACATCATACGAATCCTGCTGCGAAATGGCGCCCAGGTCGATGCAAAGGCACGTGAGGGACAGACTCCACTGCACGTGGCCTCGCGCCTCGGCAACATCGACATTATCATGCTCATGCTGCAGCACGGTGCCAACGTGGACTCGACGACCAAGGACGCCTACACTCCCCTGCACATCACCGCCAAAGAGGGACAGGACGAGGTCGCTGCTCTGCTAATAGAGAACAACGCGTCCCTGGACGCCGTGACTAAGAAGAGCTTCTCGCCGCTCCACCTGGCCGCGAAGTACGGCAAGGTGCAGGTGGCCCAGCTGCTGCTGCAGAAGGGCGCAAACGTCGATTGTCAGGGCAAGAACGGAGTCACGCCCATTCACGTTGCCAGCCACTACGACCACCAGAACATCGCACTGCTGCTGCTGGAGAAGGGTGCGTCCCCGCACACAAGCGCCAAAAACGGGCACACCGCCCTCCACATTGCTGCCAAGAAAAATCAAATGGAAATCGCCACTAATCTCCTGTCATTCGGTGCCGATCCGAATGCCAAGAGCAAGTCCGGCTTTGCTCCCTTGCACTTAGCCGCTCAGGAGGGTAACGTTGACATGGTCAAGCTTCTCCTCGAGAACGGGGCCGACGCAAATGTCTCTGCCAAGAACGGCCTCACACCGATGCATCTGTGCGCACAAGAGGACAAAGCCGAAGTGGCCAGGATCCTGCTTGATAACAATGCTCAAATATCCGAACGTACCAAGGCTGGCTACTCGCCGTTGCACGTTGCCGCGCATTTTGGTCAGATTACAATGGTTAAGTTCTTGCTGGAGAATGACGCGAACATTGAGCTAAGTACAAACATTGGATACACCCCGCTTCACCAAGCCGCTCAGCAAGGACACACGCTGGTGATAAACCTGCTGCTCACACACAAGGCCAACCCAAATGCGCTAACAAACGTAAGTACAGCAGTATGGAGATTGAATGGTTGGCTGCCAAACTGGTCAGGGGAGGTCATTGTTGTTTACGTTCTTTCTGACTCGTCCTTGTCCCCGTACCTCGTGTAGGAAGAACTCCCAAATTAGAATTCATGTTATATGAATTTATGTTCATGGTAAGTTAGTCGGTCCGGCTTGAGTTTGAGTAACTAAACATTAGGTTAGGTTGATGTGGCCTGCTGTTGCAAATAACCCACAGCCACACTTAGGCCAGATTAGGCCCATTGTGATGCCACATTGTGGACAAGACTCCGCATTACTTGTCGAACCATTGGAAGTCGTCCGATGCTGACGGAGGTTAGATCGAACAGACTGTCAAAGAAGTACTCGCCGAGATGTGTTCTTCTACTAAACGCTAAGGCTTCACACGAACAAAGAAGGTGGGAAATGGATTCCTCCTTCTCTTCATCTCTGCAACTTCCATAAAAATCATTAAACAGTCTTACGTTCACGACACCCATTTGGTCCCTATAGTCAAGGTTTGGTCCCGTAGGCTTGGTTCTCGAATCGGGAAGAGCGTATTTGAAATCTTTTTTAGCTCGACGTTGGTGTCCATGCGCTTGGTATGGATGGAATTTTGCACATCTTCATACAACTCTGAAAGCCCGAGCAAGAAGCGCAAGCTGTTACTCTTGTGGTTACTTAGTTTGCAAGAAAGAAAAGAATAAGAGAATGAATATGAATATGAATGAAATGAAAGAAGTGCTGCCAGATTTTTGAGAGACGAAATTCCCATTTTAAGCAGCAGGTACACAATTCAATTCGATTGTAAACTGAGTTGATAGTTGGCCAAACACTACATCACTTGAATTGAAAGACTGCTTTTACTGTCAAAAATTTTATTATTTTTGTTAAGTGGACGCGACGCAAATTTTGTACGATGAGTGAAAAAAGAAAAATATTAGCATTATTGATAATTGTAGAGTGTATAGATAGTGAATCCGAAAAAATAGAAATAAAAACACATAGAATTTGGATGAATGAATGGCTGAAAGATAAGAAAAAGTTTTCCAATGAAAAATTAATAAGAGAACTAGAAATAAACCGAATGATTTCTCAAATTTTGCACAAATGAATGCAGAATGTGTTCATGAACTTTTGAGTAAATTTACTCCACTTTTTATTATCGTTTGCAAACGATTTCAGAATGAATATCTACCGTTATTTCTTAAATTTGAAATCTTGTCGATGAACTTGCCCACACATGATTCAATTGAGTTGAACGACTTGCCAGTCAATTTTGAAAAATCAAAATCTTTTGATTTTTCAACAACCAACTCGCCAAACGTCAAACAGATTTCACTATGATTTGACTAAGTTGATGATTGAACTGAATCGTGTATGGGCTGCTTTATTCCACAAATGCATTTTTTTCCTAATTTTTCAAAATCGTTTTCCCCATTTTTTTCAGAAATATTCTAGTATAGAATTATTTTAGTGGCTTTGAATTATTTTCATAGTTAGTTACTAGATGACTTTTTTTCTTACAAATGATATCAAAAGTCGTTTTTGATTATGCACGGAGGATCCATATTTGTAGATCATTGATTTACACGTATTGCAGAAATAACACAAGATCCAGCAACCTATCTGGATCAATTAGCTTGATCCAAAAGTTGATTCACGCTATTCCCCGTTAGCTTCAATTTCATCCATGGAACCTGACTTGGCTGGAAACAATTTCCAATTTACGGCATTGCCTGAAAAGTATACAAAATAATATTTTTTGAACTAAATTTTAGCACTTACTTTTATTCCTTGAATACAGTAGTATTGTATTGTACTAATAGTAGGAGGAGTTGAGGCACATTGATACGTTTTACCTTTGGACTCAAAAAGCGCCACTACCTTAATAGTAATAATAGTGCAGTATATGTTTTTCAATTATGTGATTTTCTTGCTATCTCACATAACACGAATTTACTCTTAGAATTTGAGGACCTATTTAGAAAAAAAGAATTTTGTATCAAACTGCCCCATTCACGGGACACATTGATACAGGTCGAGGGCAACTTGATACATAGCCAAATAACCAGTAATTATGGAGAAATCCCAATTAATGTAACAGCGGTTTTTAATATGTTACCTTTATTTAAATGCAAATGTTGTACGAGGATAACAGGGATGGCCTGGAACGCAGGCGCTTTCTTTTGGAAGAGTGTTACAACTTGTTGGTTGGATTTGCCACTATTTTCTACGTACTTTTTATGTCCTTGACGCCCAATAATACAAAAATCAAACATTACTTAAAATTATATTTGACTGCAGCTTTTCTAACTAATAATTTGCATTGAAGCACTTGATATATTGCAAAAGCCACAGGAACTTCATCGATTTTAGTCCTTCTAGTTTTTTTGATTGTATGTTTACACCATTTTACCTTTGAAAAAATATTGCAAATATTAGGTTTTACATTGACGGTTTGCGGGCACATTGATACGTAGCAATCTGCCCCGAGTTCGTGTGCATCAATGTGCGCTGACTTACTTCACAAATAATTAACATCAATTGTAACTTTGACAATGTTCAATGGGAGCTTTTTAAGTAAAAATCCTATTAAGAATAGCATGTACTTACCATATAACTTTATATGAAATTTTTGACAGAAATATGCTAATACAAAAGTTTACTAGAAAGAGACTTAAAAAAATTACTTGCAAGCTTGCAAAAGCGTTATGTGCCTGTTTCGTGTAAATTAGTTGCCGAACAAGGGCGTCAGACAGACATATGCTTGCGATCATATACATGTTGAAATGTGTGCTTAGTTAGCCAGTCCATTGCTTTTTATTTTGTGCACCGTAACAATGTGCCCCATGTATCAATGTAATTCATCTGTCTGCAGAAAGTCTGCACATCTGTTTCCAGCATAAGAGTTTCGTTATTTCTTTGGAACGAAAACCTAAGAAAGACAATTCTCTCATTTCCGAGTTGATTAGGGAATACGCAAAAGTGGCTAGCTGCATCAAAAACTTGTAGCCACACGTAGGCCGGAAGAACTTAGTACTAATACTAGCGCTTATAAAAATTTCAATTTCCTTGTCTATTTTAACCGATGCTGTAAAATGTTTACCCGTCTGTATTTTACTAACTTGTGGCAGTAACAACTATCGTATACCCAAAAAAGTGCAAATGATTTCAAATGAATGCGGTGTACTGCAAAGAATGCAAACAATTGCATGGATTTAAATGACTACATTAATCAATCCTACTATCCTTCCTTAATCCGCAATTATCTTTTCCTAAAATCATCCAAAATAGACCTGATATGGATCATCGGCTACGTACACCGATACCGGGCAACGAATTCGCCGATAAAATAGCAAAAGACACTCTTAACACACCTTCCTTCTTTTACCCAAACTTCAACCCGCAAGACCTCAACAAATTCATCAACAATTTAAAAGCTTCCAATCACTTATCCTTCTGAGATAAAACATCTCAATGACATAGAAATATTAATAAATACAAGTTTTCCGTATCAAATTACACTAAAAAATAGACCCGAAGATTCCCCGTATTGAGATTACCAAAATAATAAGACTCAGGCTTTGCAAGTGAACTCACTCACAAACATTACTTGAAAAAAAAACCTATTATCTGAATAATCCTATTGCAACCAATCCCAAATAAGCATCCACCATATCCTGTCCGATTGTCTCTCTTTCCACTGTCCTAATTCTCCCTTCCAAAATAACCTCCTCGAAGCCTCCAACCCAAACCCAAATCAAATTAACAGAAAAAATAATTATAGACTTTCTAAAATCTAATAATTTGTTAAATCCCATGTAAACTAATTCATCTAGCCGAAGGCCTTTTTTTGCTCTGGCTACATTTTTCTAGCTGTCAATTTTTAGCTGGCTTTAATAAATAAATAAATGACTACATAAAGTCTCAAAGACTGCAATCAAGGTACGATGATTGTGGGAAAAATTGATTGCAATCTTGTCGTTCTCAGATTCGCAAAGTAAAGTCAGTAAGAATCAGCGTTGCCAGACGTCCTGATTTTGGCAGGACTTCTTGATTTTAAGTTCAAAATTAAATGTCCCGTGAGTTAAAACATCGGGGATACCGGAGAGCAATCGTGATCAATTTGCAACAAGAAATAAAACGACCGATTTGATTCGTGTCTTAAGTTTGACTCTTCTTTATTCTTTTTGTTCATTCTTGCAATTGTGTAACTCGCGCGGGAAAGGCACAGCCCTGCTTTCAGCGCATTTGTAAATACCTAGCATTCATTTAATACATTAGCTACAGAATCGAAAAAAAAGCCCATAAAATGGTGATTTTAAATCTTTTTTTTTTAGTTTCGAAAAGGTTTATTCACTCTCTAAAAGACGTAAAAGAAACTATTACAATAGATACAATACCAAAAATTTAACGGAAAGATCAACCAGATCAACCAGATCAACCAAAATTGACCAATTTGGAGCCAAAAAATTTTGACACTGTAATGCCAAAAACTCAAAACTAACACTATATCCATAACAGATTTAAATGAATTAAGCCTCTTCTGCTAAAGCTTGACTCAAAAGCAGAAGGATTGGTTTTTCGGCTGCTAGACAAAATAAATGTTAACAGATTTTTAAATTGTTGAATCTGAAAAATCAAAGCCATTGAAGGCTTGAATCATTTTTACCTAAATCGTCAAACGCATTAAGGCTGGCATTATAATTTTTCAGAAAAACATATTTTCGTTAAGCTCGAGTTTCTAAGCCCAAAAAAATAAATTAGTTTTGAAGTGGTTAAAAATTTTGTATCTGCATTAAACTTGTCAGGGGATGTTTCAGTTTCGTACCTTATGTGATGAATGTAACTTGTTGAAACAATCCTTGGACGTGCTAGTGGAAACTTTTAAAGTTGCCACTGCACAGAAATGGTTCTTCAACCAGTTTTCAAAAAAATGATTCCAAAAATATGTTTTAACTAGTTTCTTTTATATTACGTTGCCCAGCCTTAAACTGTTTTTACGAGCGTGTTTTTTTGTCGATTAAATTTAAAATGGTCGAATGACCCGAAAAAAAAATCTGGCAACGCTGGCAAGGATTCTATTCCCTGAGATGATATTTTAATGTTTTGTTAAAAATCCCACAAAACTTTGGATGATATCATTTTCGGCTTACGACTGAGTAAGCTCTGAAGACTTTGCCTTTTTTCATGGCTTCAGGTCAACTTGCTAAGTAACACAAAAAAAAACACGCCTTCACGCAGCAACATCACCGTACGTGTCCATCACAAAAAAATCAAAAGAAAAAAAAAACTCTTAAAATCTATTTTGCAGTTGAGTGCTAATAAATAGTGCAAACATCTGATGTCTAAGCACGAAATGCTCTGTAGGGTTTAATAGAGCCTATTCAAATTTTTCTTTTCAACTTAAATTTGTTTGAATATTTTTATTGCCTTTAAGATAAGCACAGTTTTTCCTACTCTCTATTGCAAATTCAAATAGACCGATTAGGAATAAGTGTGCTCATAGTTTGCCTCCAGTCGTCATTTAGAGAAAATTTCAAGGTAAATTAAAAACAAAAAAAAAACAATTAAGTGCACTCCAATTTAAACTGCATAAGTAACCTCAACTATCGCAAGCAAACTATTTAATTTAATTGTTGCCAATAAAAACAAACAATTCGACGAGCACAGTAACTTCTCAGCTGCTGTTTCGGTTTCGAGTGACTCCAATTTAATGATATCTCAACGAAAACGCAACCGAAACACAAACGATGTTATAAGTGATGCAATGATGTGCATTCTTAAAAATTTAGCCCCAATAATCTCCCATTGATCTTGTGAACTGAATAGGGGGGGAAAAGTGAATTCATTTCTATTTCTTTCCTCAATCGTTTGACGAGATACTTACTGCAAAGTTGCTGTGTGTTCTCCGGCGTGTGTGTTTTTAGTGTTGTATATAGAGAAAATTATAAAATATTGGCGCATTCTATTTTTGGTTTCCGCAAAGAACATTCATACACATACATCGCACACCCTCCTTTTTAAATTTTTTTTTTTTTTTCAACCGGTGACCCAATCGCGTGGTGTATTGTTAGATTGATCGTTTCATTTCGGTTTTCCTTTGCCGGTTGTTTGTGTTTTATGTTAAATTTGAGGAACACAAATGGTTGGTTTTTTCTCGGCAAGAAAGTTTTACCTCCATTCGACACAACCGACACACACAACAACAAAACGAAAAAAAAGAAATGTACTTCTAAAAATAACATCCAAAATGTACACATCATTATAAATAAATACACAGAGAAAGGTATTTTCCTAAGATCTCGGTTGGTTGTGTTTTAAAATATTTCCGATCTCTTTTTCAAAATAGACAGAATCGTTGGAGAAGATATCGTGACTGAACTGAACGACTGTGTGTGGAGAGTATCCATTCTCATTTTTGTATATTTTTTTTTCTCTTCCAAGTGACTGTGACTTTAATTTGCGTTAGTTGCTCATATTTATCCGTCTTGCGGGCTAAGACTGATTCACACAATTTACCTACTGACCAGTGAGGCCATAAATAATTAGTTTGTTGATTTATATATATTTACATTTGTTTCTTGTGTTGTGTGTTTTCTTTTTATTGTTTCTACTGTCTGTGACTGTGACTTTTTATATGACTGTAGCATGGACAAACGGCCTTGAGCATCGCTAATAAACTTGGCTATGTGACTGCGGTTGAAACACTGAAAGTCGTTACGGAGAAAAGTGTAACAAATACGGTTACCGGAGTTCTCGAAGAAAAATATAAAGTTGTCGCGCCAGAGTCTATGCATGAAGCTTTTATGTCAGATTCTGAAGACGAAGGTGGTGAGGATCACTTGGACCAGCATCAGTATAAATATATGGCAACCGACGATTTAAGAACAATGATTAACGAGAGCGATCAAAACAATTATGACACGACAGATGACGATCAGCTTGATGGAGCCAATCGTAAAAGTAAGTACAAATTATATTTTGAAAACTTTTTTTTTTAATTTTGTAAGATCACATAATTTCCAGACTGTTATGAAAGTGCATAGGCTGGTGCGGTGGTATATTTTGGGGCGTTTTTCTCTTTTTTTTTGTGTGTGACTTTGGCTATATGTTAATTTTATCACAGTGTTCTTCCAGAAATTCCACATCGCGCAGTGTCTAATACTGCTAATTTGTTTTTGAGATAAATTCGTAGGTGCGGTTGGTTGGTATTGTAAACTTCTTTTAAATATGAATTTAGATGACGCTCTTAAGTAACAGGACTCTTGTTATATGCAACAGATTCTGTTGATTAACTGTGTTGTAATCAATGAGGACGTCCTGAGTTCATATTTTGTATGATTTTAATGAGTTTCATTTAGGAGTATGATAGACATAAAAGCTTGGAGAAGATTATAGATTTCTTAAAGCGCGCAGACAACCAGTGTCAACTGAACATTTTAACATCATCTGAGATTGGTGATTTTAAGTGGGTGGACCCTAACGGCTAGTCTCGCTGTAGCAATCTGCATGACTGGCCTTTCCGCCTGGCGAGTACGTCAGCGGGGCAATTACCTGGGTGTCACTATATCCTGGCATCCATATGACTAGAATATTTAACTGCTGGGCAATTTTGTCTAAAGATTGGCAGCACTTTAGGGCGGTCGTAGAAGTGAATCAATTCGATTCAATTCAATTACTTTATTTGAGGTACAACTAAGATACACATCTTTTGTTGTACAAAATAATTCAAACATGTACCGATAGTTATATATTATCCCGCAGTATTCTTTTTTTTTTTTTTTTCAAGTAGCTTAGCTTCATTTAATTGTTTCACTTCCCTGGGAAGAGAGTTCCATAATATCGCGACATGCTCGTAAAATAGACGGGACGAGTTCAAATAATTTGATGTAGAAGTGAAGAGGTTGCAAGTCCGGTAAGATTGCACAAATTGAATTTTATCATACAAATAGAACGTAAACGGGTACTAATGGTTTTGTGCATGAAAATATAACGCTTGTCATTCAAAAAATCCTTGAGATTACACCCAAGTGCAAGACTTTTATGACAAACCTGCAATAAGCATATCTAACCGCATCGTTCAATGCGACAAGCAATTTATGATACGATTGGTGGTCCAGCTCACAGTATATCACGGCAAAACTATCAGTAATGGCTACGAGTAATGTGGTTATTAGTCGGATCTTCAGATCAGGTGTAGGTGTAAATTCCGCGGAAAGCCAGAGTTTTCTAAGTACCATATGAACTCAGCGCACAATATGGTTGATGTTGGTTACTTTTGTGACTGACTGTATTCTTCGCACTAATTTCAAATAAATTAAATTTATTCTAAGAATATTACAGAATTACGGTATTCTAAGAATATTACAGAATTTAAATAATAAAATAAAATTTTCTCATTTAGAACAAATGGCTTTTGAAAGTGACTATATTTTCTAGCAAATCAGATATTCCTTTCTTATAGTCTTCTAAGCCTACGAAGTTCAAAACCTTAAAAATGTAACAACATGACGAGAAATTTTCATCACCATCTTTCCAACGATATCATTCTTTTATGTTATGTTAACCGCCCGCGTATTTCTCCTTCCATATTGTTATCCGCGGCTACTACTAACCCTAGGTAACTGAACGATTGCACGATTTCATATTCGTGCTCCGCTATCTTGACTGTCCTTTCAATCATTTCATGGCATATCATTCAACATCAATGCCAGTTCATCAATCTTCAGATCGAACTTGAAAAACCAATAGAAACATGGAAGTGAGGAGCAGAGTCGATATTGCTCAATGAGTGGCGGAGACGGTTTAGAATTTGTATTCTTTGTTTTTAAGCAAATAAAAAAAAAGCTCGTCTTTAAGCATGCTCTTCATACAACTGATCCAAGCTTTTGCTATCGAAACTTAACATCTTGAAGAGTTAAAAATAACAACATTTAGAATCTATAGATCAGGATTTAATCATTCTACTCATAGACCCGCAGCCACATTTAGCCAAAGATAACGCCCTTTGTACGTAGTAGTAGTAGTAAGCAGAGTTAGAAAAGAATTCAATCTTTTGAGATTGTAATTCATTTGAAGTATTTTTTATAAATGTGAATGGGATTGAAAAAAATATAAGTCCCATTCTTTAAAACTCAATGACTTACGCATTAAATTTTTTTTTGATCTTGGAATTAAGTCCAATGATTTCAGTTTTTTGAAAAAACGTCATCAATTCACTGTTCGTGAGTTCGTAAATTGTTCGTAAATTGAAGTCAGCAGTGAATTCACTGTTCGTCAATTGAAGTCAGTTGTGAATTCACATTAAATCTTTTGAAGTCAAAGAATTCGAAACGAAAATAATTTGAATTCTTCTCTAAAAGCGGAATTGCAACCTTAATTCTTTTAGTCAACTACTATGTTTTCCACTTTGACTGCCAATTACAACAGATACTTGTGGATTCATTTTAATAAAAGCGTAGTTGAAATCAATCGTGCTCTGTACAATACGAGGGTACGAGGCATTGGCAAATCAATAATAACACATTTTTTGAAAATCGGTTGGAGAGCTTAGACTATTTCTTTTTAAATACTAATCTGTTGACGGCAACACGAAAGCCTCGAAGCGGGAGAGTTTGTGTTATATGAGAATAAGAAAGAAGAAAAGAAGAAAATAATTTTTTATTTTATAATGAGAATCCCCGTTACGTAAAATGAATTCAAATTTGTTCTTTGGATATCACTGACTTCAACTGATTTAAAATCCAATTCAATGACTTCAACTGATTTAAAGATGATTTGTAGGTAGAGCTTAATCTCTTTTATTGTTTTTATAATTTATTTATCTCTATATATTAGGTTGTCAAATATCCTCTGTAGCGCTTTGTACATAGCCGGAAAATTCAAAAGACAAAAAGGCGGAAGGGAGATATTTGACAACCTAATATAAAAATCAATGTTTGTTTGTTCTTTATACACTCCTAAATGGTAAGAAATAGAGCATTGATGTCTTTGGCAACTTTGTTCAGAATTCTGTCAAAAAGATTTTGGTACCAATTTTTTTTGGGGGAGGATGACTTCCACCGAGGTGGAGTGGGGGCTGACTTTCAAAGTTCGACTGATCCTGTCGAATGATATATCAACGAAAAGATATTTGAAAATGAGATTGAGCTTTCATTCAGGTTTCGTCAGTGAAAAGTACCGTTGGAAAGATATGAAGCTCCAGAGTTGGAAAAAGGTCCCCTCTAATTTCCACACCGTTTTGACTAAATATCTGGAAAAATCATGTAAAATCCGTCTTAATGAATACTTTCAATTCACAAGAGAATTATGTGTTAAACACATTCGGAGTTATTAGTTGATTTATTTTATGCGTAGCAAGGTGCACCGGGTACAGCTAGTATTTCAATAAAGTTTAAAAATAATAATAATAATAATAAACTTGATTTGATAGTTGATTAAAGTTTATTTAATATTGAATTCAATGACTTCAACTGATTTAAGACTGAAATCATTAAGCTGAACTTATACAGTGAATTCATTACTGAATTCAAGTAAAAATATGTAAATTCAATTGACCGTAAATGAATTCAATTCTTTGATTGCTAAATATTGAATGTAGCATTTAATGACCTTAAAAGAATGGGACTTACATTTTTTTTAAATCCCATTCTTTTTTGACAAAAACCTGGAAACCTGGAACTGCCTTCAAATTCTAAGAATGCATTCTTTTGTAACTCTGGAAGTAAGCAGGTTTTATTTGTACCGTAAAAGATTACATAAATATCATTATTACATGGCCTAAGCCGTCTGCCGGACGCCCCTTGTAATACCACACCTCAGTCATGAAATCAACGTCTTCAATTTGTAGATAATACTGTAACTAGATCTCGCAATTATTCTAAAAGTCAGTGTTCGAGCTAGTTCGCGTTATGAACAAAAAGAGGTACACGGCGGGTTAAATACTCCATTCACAAATTTATTTCAAGAAAATGTAAAATTTCAATATAATACAAAGTTTAATTGATAATAAGAACCGGAAACCACTTGCAAGAAAATTCGATGGCAGAATGAAATTGAGAAAATGGTCTCCCGGGAAAATGGTGTCCATCATGATATCTGTCAGATCTGATGAAGATCTGTTGGGTTTTAATCAAAAACTTAGTTCTTTCTTTATTATTATTATTTTTTTATTATACAATAAAAAATCGTATTTACTCTTATTTCGCCTGACGGCTTAAGCCAAGCACTAATTGTAAAAAAATAAAATGAATATTGAATACAGATCACATCTACTGCAATTAGAATTAACATAATTATCTTTTCTTTTTTTCAGCTGTTACTGAAATGATGTCAGCCAAATACGTCAACCAGAATATGTCGCCTACGAATCTTTACAAAATCAAATCAATTGATAATGTTACAATTATTAGACCACCAGTACATCTTGGGTGAGTAAATTAAATTTTGGAATTTTGGAACGAATGTCAATACTCGTAGATAGAAAATGTTTAAGTCTCTCGTGTGAACTTTTTTTTTCTCTAATGACTTGATTATAATTTAGTATCATTCATCATTCAATTATATGGAAAAAAAACTAGACTAACGTCGTTTGGGTGTTTTCATGCTTACTAAAAAAAATATTATATTATGTAGTTTATTTGTTACAATTTTATCTCTATTTAAACCTTACTAATACAGTATCGCAAGTAAAACCAAAGCACCCCCCTAAACAAACTGACATATTTGCTTGTAGCGGATGTCAGAGAGAACTTACGGAGATGATTTTTTTCCTCATTTCCCTAACTTTAATTACCGAAGTAAACATACACTAAGTCACTATGAAGACTTTCGATAAATCGATTAAAATATCACTTGAACAATAATTATAAAAAAAGTAAATACAGTTCTTTCGTATGTTGGTAGTTGCTTAACAGAAATAAATAAATAATTAAACTAGAATAATAACTTAAAACTCTTGAAATATTCTAAAAGGCAAAAGTATTTACGTAACCGAATTTGCACTCGTGATTTGTTGATGCACTTTAACTGTACAACTTTAACCACTTACCAGTTATCTTAATTGTTGTAAACATACTACGATAGTTGATACTAAATTTATTATGTTTCTAAATACATATATATACATAAATATGAATTATTGCATGCAAACCTTCTACAAAATCTCACCATCCATAAATCGTGCTAAAAACAAAATTTCAATAATAAATAAATCTTAAAAAACAAAAATATAAGAAACAAATCCAGATGGAAAGAGGATGTTGACAGTTTTTGTATATTAAATGACCTAGAGTGTTGCCTTGAAAGTTTCGGCGGGCGCATGCAATCTCATCCTATGTGCAGGGAAAGGTATAAAAGTCTAAGTATTTTTATTTCACTTACTTATTTTATTTAAACGTCTGTAACAGACAATGAAAATATGTTCATTAAAATGATATGTACAATTCAAATTAGTACTTAATTTACACTTTTTTTTTCGTTTCTAACATTTTAATTCTTTTTTTATACATTCAATCATTATTTATAAATAATACATTTGTTTTTGCGATTTAAGTATATCATTGGAACCTTACACCAAGCTAGAGATGGGGTAGACTTAAACTCAATCCCAGTACGATCTTAATAAAAGCAACTAAAAGCAATTTAGAGAACTGGACTGTTAAGCGAGAGTGCCCGGGTTCGAATCCAACCCGGGGAAAGAATACCACAAACAATTTTCACGGCCCCACCTCCAGCGAACGATTGACAATCCTCCTGAAGTAACCTCTGTCATGGAAAGCTTTCGCAATTCGCCGTTCGGAACCGGCATTAAACAGTGGGTCCCCTCCACCTGTGTCAAGTTATATCGCGCACAACTTAGTGGAGGTGCGAAAAAGCTATTCTCTCGCCTTGTATGGGCTGTTACGCAGATTATTTTATTTAAAAAAATAAAATCAAAAGAAACTTGAATTTGAGTTTGTTGCAATAATCAAGTCAAAAGAATTGAAGATAATTTATTTGATTACTTAAACTTCATCCGTCCAAACGTTTTTTTTTTGTTTAAGCGTGATTGTACTAGGTTGTAATAAAACTTGCATATTTAAAACGCTATAAACGGCTTTTTAAGAGTGTATTTCCGGTTGCCCAAGTAATGACTAAACGAATATGAATAAATTTTAGTTACTGACAATGAGAAATTATTCATACTCAGGATTGCTATTTATTCATACACATGATTTATAGATAGCTATAATTTAAGTTCATTCGTTAGTCATGACCAGAGAAGGGGTTTTGTTGACCTTGCCCCTTTGCCCCTTTCTAGTTTTAGTGGGGCAATAACCCTTTATTTATTGGCTTAAGGCAAGCGGAAACAAAACTTAGTCTAACTTAAGATCATTGAGGGCAGGACAGTTGAGTTGAGACAGAGTTTTAGGGTGGAGCGATTCAGACTGAAGTCAAAAACGGAAGCGGTGTTACACTTGCGTAGCATACCACCTGCATGAGTTTATTAGAGCCGTACGAGCTATCATGGGGAGGAAGTAGGTAGGGTTCGTGTGTTACGTTGTTGGGTTGATGTTGATGTGGATGGAGCTAAGAATTGTTGAGCAGTCGGTGCTGCCATCAAGGAGATGGAAGATGACAGGACGTCGGCAATGTTTCTGTGGTCTTCAAGAGTTATTAAAATAAGGAGTTTGAGATGGTCGTGGAAGGGGGAAGTATTAGGGTGTTGGACCAGGAAAGACCACGAAGGGCAAAGCGGAGGAAGCGGCGCGAGATATTAGGTTGTCAAATATCTCCCTTCCGCCTTTTTGTCTTTTGAATTTTCCGGCTATGTACAAAGCGCTACAGAGCTCGTATCTGGCAATACATCATTTGAAAGGTCTTGGCATAACCTACAAAACGACGCTATGCACGATTAGTTTGGATACGAGCTCTGTAGCGCTTTGTCAAAAAGGCCGAAGGGAGATATTTGACAACCTAATATTTTCTATCTTGGCAATATAGGTTATTTGGTAGATGTAGAGTCGTTGGTGATAATGATTGCCTTGAAGAATTGGAATTGTCGGCATATAGAGAGACGGGGAAGTGAAAGATGACATACTCTAGATCGTTGACTGCGAGGATGAATAGGAGCGGACCTAGGTGACTTCCTTGAGGGACACGCCTGATGGGGCAGCAAAGGACTGCGAAAGAAGAAGTTTTTTCCTCCAAAGCAGAATTGTACATAAAAAATTGGAGTTCGATAGGAACTAGAGGCCTTCTTACAATATAAGAAGATATTAAAATAAATATAACCTCTTCTAACATTAAAGCCACATGTGTCAAAGTTATAACGCGCAAAACACAGTGGAGGCGCGAAAAGCTAGGCTCTGGGCCGTTCGTGAGCTGTTACGCAACTAATGATGATGAACATTAAAGCCATTGTACCATTAAAGCCATCATGCACAGCTTAAAGCAGCAGTACACAGAAAATATTGACTCAACGCTCGTTTGGTGATCGCTTTGGATATGTGATCATAAAAAGTTTGATCTTTATTTTATTGCGAATTTATGGACACACCAAAATATATAATTTAGGTAAAAGGTATGTAGGGCTGATTTAGGTTCCTGTGGACTCATTGTGTTACCTATGGGGGGAAAGGGTCACCCTCCTCACTTGTGGTGTCTTATATCGCTGTGTCCTCGGTCCATTTAGTTCTGCTCAGATACCTGAAAAGATTCTTCAAAGGTAGTGAGTTGATCTCATTAAGGTCATGGAAGAAGTGTTTACCTAGTGTTCTTAACCTCGAGTGGCAAAGCCTTTGGCAATATGTAATTAAACATCAAGAACATTGAATTCTTCGAGAAGTCTTTTAAAGAAATGAAGATTGCATGGTAGAGTATTTGGCAGAGGTTTTAAAAAAACTGTATGAAGTTCATGTTTTAAATATGCAAAAGTATTGTCTATAGCTATGAAAGCTTTTTAGAAACTATCACGTTACTATACCCATTTTTGGACAAAAGCTATTGATTTCTAATGAAAATGTTAGTGTTTCTAATTATATGCACAGGCTATCTCTTTCGTTGTTGTGGTACTTGCTGTAAAATGGTTTTTCTAATAGGTGTAATCGTAGCTACAAGAAAAAACAAAAATTGCTTTTCTAATGTGGAAAGTACATGAGTTATGGTAAAAATAGAAAGATCATCTTAAGCGTTTCTAATTACTGTGCCTTGCTTATCGCGGATTAGAATAAATATTTCTGAAGATTTAATTCTCTTACAACTGTGAAAATACAAAATGAGTGTTGTTTTTTTTTGATTAAAATAAAATATTATTTTTTTTTCAAATATTGGCTTTTTTTTTTAGTCCAAAGAAAAATTATAATTATATTTTATTTTTCTGTGAACTTACTTACTTTAAAATTTAATTTTTCACTGCCCATCAGTAATTGTCTGCCTTGAGAAAGCTTCACTTACGATTTCTTTTTTATCATACACTCACTGACTGCTCAGCTCTTCTATCAGCTTGTGTGTAAGGTAACTTTTATGCTTTTATTTTTGTTAATTTGTAATAAAACTTTGTAAACAAGGCCACAACTAACTCTGGAGTCCATAGAATAAATATATAACTTCTTGTAAAAAAAAAAATTATGTAATCTAACAAAATCTCCTCTTCCTCCTAAGTCAGTCTCTGAAACTGAAATAATCTTTTATTTCTTTTTTTTCTTTTTCTACAGCTTCTTGGTGTCATTCCTGGTTGACGCTCGCGGTGGAGCTATGCGTGGCTGCCGCCATAGTGGAGTACGTGTTATTGTTCCACCAAAGTCGTGCGCTCAGCCGACACGAATAACATGCCGGTACGTAAAGCCGCAGCGTGTACCGAATCCGCCGCCTCTAATGGAGGGCGAAGCACTTGTCAGTCGAGTTATGGAGCTATCCCCAGTGGAGGCGAAATTTTTGGGGTAAGACGCTTCTTTTTTGTGTGTAGTCCTTTGTTATTTATGTGTTTTTTTTGTTTATTTAGTCCCGTCATTTTAGAAGTACCACACTTTGGCTCCTTACGTGATAAAGAACGAGAAATCATAATACTACGATCGGACAACGGCGAAACCTGGCGTGAGCACACACTCTACGATAGCGAGGAGGCCGTACGCGACGTCCTCAATGAGACATTCGAATCGAACGAACTTAGCCACTTGGAGGACCTACACACGTCGCGCATTGTACGCATTATTACACGCAACTTCCCACACTTCTTTGCGGTTGTGTCGCGCATTCGGCAGGAAGTGCACGCAATCGGGCCCGACGGTGGCACTGTGTCATCGACGGCTGTGCCTCAGGTGCAGGCAATATTCCCGCCAAATGCGCTCACAAAAAAAATACGTGTCGGCTTGCAGGCTCAGCCAGTCGATTTGAATGGCTGCTGCAAATTACTTGGCCAAGGTGTTGCTGTCTCGCCAGTAGTCACCGTTGAGCCGCGTCGCCGTAAGTTCCACAAGGCAATCACCCTCAGTATCCCAGCACCGAAGGCCTACACCCAGGGCATGGTCAACCAGTACTCGGGGAATGCGCCAACACTGCGCCTGCTCTGCTCCATCACCGGTGGACAGAATCGTGCCGTGTGGGAGGACGTGACCGGATCCACACCGCTGGCATTCGTTAAGGACAGTGTGTCCTTCACGACGACTGTGTCGGCGCGTTTCTGGCTGATGGACTGCCGGAATGTGTCCGATGCCAGTCGAATGGCAACAGAGCTCTACTCGTACATGGCGCAGGTTCCATTTATGGTCAAATTCGTGGTGTTCGCCAAGCGGATTAGCAACTCCGAGGCAAAGCTGAGCGTTTTCTGCATGACTGACGACAAGGAGGACAAGACGCTGGAGCACCAGGAGTACTTTACCGAAGTGGCCAAGAGCCGCGACGTCGAGATACTCGAAGATCAAGACATCTATCTCGAGTTTGCCGGAAACCTGGTGCCGGTGCTGAAGTCAGGCGAGCAGCTGAATATGAAGTTCCACGCGTTCCGTGAAAATCGGTTGTCATTCCTGGTGCACGTCAAGGACCAAGAGGAGCCCTTCGGCCGCATGAGCTTTATGAGTGAGCCAAAGATAGGCAAGGGCGAGCCACCGCAAACGCCGATTTGCTCACTTAACGTGAGCCTCACGGGCCGCAAAATAATCGAAGACAATCACTCCGGCAGTCAGAAGAGTCTCGACCACAGTCTTAACTACCGCGACATGCTAAACTTTGGCTACCGTCAGGCGGAGGAGATCCACAAGGCCGATATTCGCCTCTCGGACATCTGTAATCTACTCGAGGATGACTGGGTTCAGCTGGCCGAGGAGCTGCAAGTCCCAAAGAACGACATTGAACTGATCCAGGCGGAGTACACGGGCAAGCCGGCGTCACAGCAGGCAATGGTGATGCTACGCTTGTGGCTACGACAGGCCGGCGCCAATGCGAATGGAAACACCCTCGAGCAGGCGCTCCACAAGATCGACCGCAGTGATATTGTAGAGAAATGCATTTTCAACCTGGAACTGGTCACGGACTATATGGAGAAGGCCGTCGCTAAGATGCAGCTCGACCAGTCGGGCTTCAAGACGCTGAAGGACGAACTGGGACCTTCCTCTGCTGAATCCTCATTTGTTCAGCAGGATAGCAAAGAATCCAAGCTCCTCACCGCCGACGGGGCCGTCCCGTTGCCCGCTTCCCTCGAGTCGCTGCAAATTGACGAGAAGCCCATTGCAGCTGGCCGCAAGTACGAAATCGAAAAGTCCGAAGAAGACATTGCACTCAATGGAAAACACGACAGTGCCAATGAAGATTACAACACAGGTTGGTTTTGTTTTCAAACACACCCAAACTCAATCCAATCTAAAATTGTTTTTTTTAGAATTTTTGAAACATGAAATTAGGGCGTCTTCTCCAAACCACGAGCATCAGGAACCCACAATTAAATGTTCGACACCACCACCAACCCCGATGGCATTTAATAACGTGGTCAGTTACCAGACTGTGGTAATCAAACCTGAGGATGCATATGCCTTCAACGAGAAGCTTGCCACAGAAAGTGAGTAAATTCAACTAGTTATTTCGTTTTTCATCTGTGCTAACGTTAACGTTATTAATTATAAACAAGTCACTTGAGTTTACCCGATGGTACACACTGCTTGTTGATTCTTATGCATTGGGAATCTTCCGGAAACAGGGAACAGCATGTCCGCGTATGAGTTTTTTTTTCGGTTATTCGTAATTCACTATGGAGCACAGTGACAATGTTCACTTTATTTTCGAATGCAGTGTGTCAGTGTATAGAAAAGCACTAAAGTGTTTTCTCAAATGCACCGAATGATTTATTTATTTTTATTCTCTTATATGAATCCGGGTTCGCCCACAACCATGAATGTCAATCTCCTTTTCAACTTCACACTTCTCATTTAAGTTTGACTAACAAAATTCTTTTAACTTACTTATAGATTATGAATAGTGTTTTTTTATATTAAAATTTAAATCGATATACATGCGTATATATTTGTTTTCCAATTTAGCTATTTATTTTATTTAAAAAAAAATACTCTGTCTTTGCTTCGTGATGTTCCATATTATTCAATTTCAACAAAAATGTGTTGTTTTCTTAAACATATACAGTAAACCAAAAAAATTCAACACGCAATATCTCAACGACAAAATATATCAAAATGAACTAATTTGCAAATTTACATGTGTCAGATTAGGAGGCGCTAGGCTCTGGCCCTTCGTGGGTGTAACGCCATTAATGATGATAACTTGCAAATTACAACTACGATTTTTTTTGATTCTAATATTTATTTATCATTTCATTTTACTAGTTTAATAGAACGCTATGCAATTAAGCTACATCTAATTCAGCTTATAGTTTTGTGGAGGAAACTTTATGATATAAAAAAAAAATTGAAGTTAAAATGTTTAAATCTTATTCAAGTGGTGGTGAAAAGAAGGATAGAAGGATAGGGTAGTAACGAAAAGTAAAAAAAGGAAAGGAAAAAGGAGAAGGAAGGTATTGAAAGGTCAACGACCGTCATAATCGCATGATTCGTTTAATAAATATTTAAGGAGTCTTTTTTCAATATAATATCCCGTACTGCCCTTTTAATATCCGAAGAGAGTGCATTCCATAAATTAATTGCGTAAAAAAAATTGGTCTTCCTTTAATTAAAAACTTGTGTTTATGCCACAGACTACCCAATATAGACACCCATCTGAGCAAATGCTATTTCCCCTCGTCCATCGATGAATTCTGTCAAATTTCGCTGCTTTTCACAACCATCGATGAATTCTGTCAAATTCAAATTTATCGATGGTTGTGAAAAGCAGCTCACTCGTATTCACAGACACAAAATGTTATAAAAAACGCTGTGAAATAAAATCAAGGGGCAAGAGAAGAGGAAGTTGGATAACTGTATTGGCTCATTTGTGGTTTATTGCGGCATAAATATTCTGGAGTCCTGCTATTTGTTATTTCATGAAGTGCAAGGATTGTACGATGTTTAAGAAGCATATTAAGTGGATAGCCAATAATTCTTCTACCAAAATCTGAAACATAGGCGTATCGTTTTAAAGAATATCCTGCACAGTTGTTAAACGCCACGTTAAAATTCCGTGAGCTCTCGTCCATAAAAAATTCCGCAACCGGAAATAATGAGAGAAAGGACAGTCAGCCAAGGTAGTCAACCCTTGGAGGGCCTGTGGCTGAGCTAATACCGCCTTTCAATGATGACGGTCCCGGTCATGCTGCTCCAGTTTGGAAGACCAAACTGTCTGGCGTCGGCGACTACTTAATGTCTGTACCGGCGGTTCGGTCTCCCTCTTCTCCTCGAACCAGGAGGCTCCGATTCGAAGCTGAAGCGTCTGTGTACATGCGCTAGATGTGGTCCAGCCACTGTAGTCGACGAATGTTTGACTATCGGATTATATCCACATTTTTGTACAGCTCGTAAAGAGTGCGGTTATGTTTTTTTCTCCATTTGTTTTTTTCTCGATCGCAGATTGGATCGAATATCGGCCTTCGAATTTTTTGTTTCAAAGGAGCCCAGTATCAGCTCTGCAGTCCTGCTTATCGATAAGCATTCGGCCCCATACAGTAGGACTGACAAGATAAGAGTCTTGATTCTTGATTCTTCGAGCTAGGAGTTTTTACTCTAGTTGTTTTGACAAATCGATGTAACATCGGTTGCCATGGGTGACTCTACGACGAATCTCCACTACGATGTCATTTGTGGAACTTACCTACGAATTAGAGAGAAGAAGATTACGCCTCACAGTGGGAAAAGTATGAGATTTAGTTGGTCATCACTCATAAACTTCAAAATTGAGCCTAGAAACACAATGCTGCGTGCGTGCGCTGATAGATAGAGTAGAAACAACGTAATCTTATGGGGTAACAAAAAATTCGATTTCGTGCGTTAGCAGCACAAATGAGCTAAATGGGTATAGGTTATTTGTGGTTAGCAGTGCGTTGTATCTTATATATCGTAACGCAAATCTCAACGCAAAAGTAGAGCTAGTCCCTAGGTTCCCGTGCGTTTGACATTTCGTAGCTGGTTTGAATTAAAATATTCGTCGTCTACCTCGATTTTAACAAAATTAATTTGCGATTTGATTGAATATTTGTTCGGTTGTGCTTTTTTTCAAAGAAGAATATGCGTTCATTTGAAGAAAATTTAAATTTATTGCATTTGGATATAGTTTCATGTATAGCCTTCTACGTCGCTTGTTAAATCTAGTTTTGGGGCCCACTTCCACCTTTCAAAATACATAGTCTTTTTTGCTTTGTAGCCAGCATATCCGAAAAGAGAAAATAAATCAATATGAAAAAACTAATACAATTCTTTCAAATCGTGTGAATCCCTATTCCTTTTTTGTTGTTTGTATTCCCCCACTTACAACCATTCACAACAATCAACGCAACACACGAAGTAATATGGTGTGTTGCAATTTGCGAGGTTGTGCGTTTTGTCGTCCCCAAAGTCGGTCCAACGCACGCACGGACGCAGCATTGTGTTTCTACTTTGATTATGTTGTGAATTTTTTTGTGAGCGAGCTGTTTGGTATTCTGGCAAACACCTCACAGACGAACACTAAAAAAAAACTCATCACGATGAGGTGAATTCATTCACATATCAAAAAAGGATTTTTTGATTACATTCGTAAACACCATGATTATCATACACAACAAGTTGAAGAAGAATGTTGTGAAAAAAATTAAAAAAGCGTATAATGGCACAATATTGCCTACTAGTAGTATTATTCCCTATACAATGTCTTTGGAATAGGAATAATTTCCATAATACAACTACCATTTGTTGAGAAAGTATTATTCTTTTCCCGCTGTCAAAGGAATAAAAACATTTAACTTATTATATATACTATTATACTATTCAACAACAAATAATTTTCTTTTAGCTCTATTCCTTTTTCGTTTATTTCACTGACAAGATGCAAAGTCAAGTTTTCCATTTGTTTTTCAAATTTAACAATACGGCATCTTGCTTTTTTTCTGTGGGAACTGCTAAAGCAGCCCATAAACGATTCAATTCAATCATCAACTCAGTCAAATCGCAGTGCAAACAACCCGTGTGCCGCTTTGTCAATTGATCGATTTGACGTTTGGCTAGTTGGTTGTTCAAAAATCAAAAGATTTTGACTTTTAGAAGTTGACTGGCAAGTCTTTTTACTCAATTGAATCGTGTGTGGGCAAGTTCATCGACAAGCAGTCAAATTTAAAAAATTACGGTGGATATTCATTGTGAAATCGCTTGTAAACGAGTTTGGTTCAGTGTTAAACTGAAAAATTATATTTAAATTTTCAGGTTTTCAATTCAATTGATATAGTGTGTGGCCAACTATCGACTCAGTTGACAACTCAGTTTACAATCGAATTGATGATGTGATGTGTATGTCCCCAATAACAAAATTTGTGTTGTACCAATTCTACGGCAAACGCATATCCTCGCGAATTGCAACACACAATGGGACTTCATGCGTTGGATTTATTGTTGTAAACTTGTAAGCGGTGGAAAAAAAAACAACAATAAAAAGGAATATGAATGGATATGATTTGAAAGAATTGGAGGACATTTTTCACATTGCTTTGCTTTCTCTTTTCGATAAAGCAGTAAAGCAAAGAAATATGTATTTTGAAAGACGGAAATGGGCCCGAAAAGTAAATCTAAGAAGGGGCGTAGAACGTAGAACTATGCATGAAATTACATCCAAATGCAGTGGAAGTAAATTTTCTCAAAAAAAAAGAAAAACAACAGCCGATCCAAGATTCAAACATTGCAAATGCATTTTGCTAAAATTGAGGTAATCAACGAATATTTGAATTTAAAACTGCTGTGAAATGTCAAACCACAAACCACTCATCCAAACTAAATTTTCCCATCTGAATCAGACATTTCAAATCAACGCGCACCGATACTTTCTGTCCATCTCTCCCTCGGTATCTTCGGCCCGTGCTGTGTTTTAAACAGGATACTTAAGGGTAGCCCCAACCCCTATAGCACGCGCCAATTAAAAAAACCTATAGTTTAGCTCATTTGTGTGTCAAACGCACGCAAACCTAGAGACTAGCTCTACTTTTTCGTTGAGGTCTTCGTTGCATTATATTTACGATACAACGCAGTGCTAATGCACGAAGTCGCATTTTTTGCTGCCCCATAAGATTACATGTTTGCTGTTTCTAGTCTAGCTGTTAACGCATTGACAGTGTACGCAGCAACGCAGCATTGTGTTTCTGCTTTAAAACTAAATTTCATCAAGCATTCAACACTAGCTTAATTTTTCCATAAAATCCACCTCAATCGTTTGAAGAGGAATGCGAAATGTATTTTTGTTTTGTATCTATGCAGTAGAAAATATAAATAAATCAACTGGGGAACTGTAGATAAATTTGCAATTTATTTCGTTTTCATATGTTATAAAAGGGCTGAGATATTGTGAATTGATCTTGTCTGTGATGGGTGTCCCAGTTTCTTTTTGGTTCACTGTAAGCTCAAAATAAAGTTTATATAATTTCTTTTTTCGCCAAGTTTGAACTTTTCTCATATTTTTTTTACCTTTATTTGTCTCCAACCATCCTTGGATAAATGTAACTTCTTAAATTTTTAGATATATACACCTGGATGATAACTTATTTTTTAGCTTTCAAAAAAAGTAACTGCGATTTTTTTTCTGTAAAGCTAAAGACAAGGTACTTAATCTAAAAAAAAAAGTTCTAAAGCGAAAAGATAAGACGTGGAATTAGAAAATGAAACACAATCTATTTATATCCAACAAAATACAAATATATATACGTATGTGTGTTATTTATTTTTTTTTCCTTAACTTAGGCAGGTAAGCGAGTGTGTGTGTGTGTGCCGATTGAAGTTTTTATTTTTGAATTTTATTTTACTTACTATAGTCTTAAGTCCTATTTGTTTTGATTTTTCAATCAACAAGTTTGATGTACCGAATATTACTCAAAACCACGTGTGGTTTTATGTGGTGCTTGCAAATTTTGTAACAACGTTTTGCTTTATATCCCGAAATTCATCTCGACGATTTATATTCCAATGCTTTTAAATATTATGTTCACTCAGTTATAAAAGTCTACATTTATCGTTATAACGTCCAGAGTAAAATTCATTGAATAACGCATTACTTCGTAAAAATAAAAATAAAAGATGACGTAAAATGAATACCTAATAAATTAATTCTCCGTGGGCTTTGAGATTTAATACATTTTAGGGGTATATGTAGACTTGTCTGACTAAGTATACATCTTTAACCTTTGTTAAGCCTTATAAAAAGCTTTTCTTAGGAGCAAGTAATTTCCAATGTGGAAGGACGGTAGAAGTCCTACTTGAGCGTTGCTTTTAACTTTAAAAAACAGTCCAAGACCAAGAACATTTGCTATTTCCGGTGCGGAAATTTTCTAAAATTTTAATTTTTGTACAAAAAAGGACCTCAAAGAAAAAAAACAACAAAGGAAATAAGAACAATATTGTGATGGAAAATTTTTCCTTCTCTCATGCAAGGCTCACACGACTTTTTTTCTATTCACACAGTGCAAGTTTATCCAATTGAGCAAAATATATTTGATATGGTTTAAAATTAGTTCTATTTAGCTGTAATGGCGAGAAATATGTGATTTAGATTTTTAGCTAGTAAGACGGGAAGAGTTGAATCTTTTTTGTTTAAAAAAAAAGTTCGCTTGGAAGAGATGATCAATGTGATGCAACGCCATGAAAACTACATAAACAAATTGGTATCAAACCAATTTTTGGTTAGTAAAATGGTGGTGTGATTTGTTTTGATCAATCAAGTTTATTGTGCCATCCAAAAGTCACTTTGGACCTATTTTTGGTTAATAAAATAGTGGTGTGATTTGTTTAGATCCATCATATTCATTGTGCCATCCAAAAGTCAGATTGGACCGCCATGCAGGACACAAAAGACTGTTTAACTTTCATCCGTCCCTCACCCGTTACCTTTTGAATCAGAAGCAGTCTATTTTCTTAAATATTTTCTAAAATATGATGACTTGAGTTTTTATATGTAATTAGCACTTCTGGTAAAAAAAGATTCTAATCGATCACTACGTTCGCTACAGTGAAAGAATTAAAACTACAGTCGACTGGTTCAAAATGACCCGAGGGACGAATGATGGTTAAACTTGATTGTTCTTATTCTTACTAGTCATGATTTCAGTAATACAACAAAAAAAAAAGCGCCATTTGATCTTAATAAACAGAAAGTTATTGATCCCATTGGAAAAACTAAGACTCGTAAAAAAAAATTAAAAATAAACCCGTGAAACTGAAGTATAATGCTTTTGATATGATTGATAATTTTTTTTATTTCATATGACCGTCACCCATTGATATATTATGTATGGACTGCTAGTCTAATGTCACTTTCATACATTGTCTGCGCGAGATTTGGTTCCAATATCTCATGCGGCATAACAGAGTGACGATTTTGAGAAACTCACATACTGACTAAGGGATTCTATGCAAGAAAACCTTCAGTCAGTGTGTATGTTTCTTAAAATCGCAAAATGGTGAAGGCATTGATATATTATATATGGACTGCTAGTAGCCAACTTAACACTGGCTCCAACATCTGATGCGGCATAGTAGTAAAGTGGCGATTTTGAGAAACTCACATACTGACTCAGAGATTTTCTTGAATAGAATCCTTCACAGCTACCATTTGAACTAAAAAAAGCGTTCGTTTTGATCCTAAAGACTGAATTGAACCAACTCAGAGATTTGGAGAACAGTTAGATCTTTGGGTTTCGATCCAAAAAACCCTCCCGGTAGAAAGCATATACGAAAAGTTCTGTTTGTTTTTGTATTTTATTTTCATCGATATAAACTGATACCAGCAAAGGACTTTGTAATCACATATGTATGGTTATTTATACATTCATATTTTTTATTTCATAAGTTGTTTCAAATGGTTAAATGGCATTTTTCCATTTCGCTATAAAAACAAAATGAAAAATAGATTCGGCTTATTCGTCGAAGATGTAATCACAAATAAAATTGAAAACCTAGCTGTCATTTTTCAAGATCTAGAACCATCTACATCAAAAATATTAGGCAAAGAATCGCCTTCGCAATTTTTGGTCCCAAAGAATGATGAACCACCACAAGAACCACATCAAGACGAACAGAGTTTGAGTTTGGATGAAAAAGAGATGAGAGATAGAATGGAAAACGAAATAATCAGCAGTTCATCACTAAATGGTGACACCAACATTGACCAAAAGCAACCAGCTGTCAGCGAAATAAAGAAGTCAGGCTCAATCATAACTCAACTACCGCAAGGTTCTTTCCTTGATTATGGTAGCATTGAGTCATCGGCAAAGCACCAGCAACCCGTCGATCCGGACACCACAGAGCAAGTGACATCGTTCGATAACCTCGATGAAGACGAGAACTTCATGGAGATATCCAGCTCCAACCTGGCCGATGTCATTGAGCCGGACAACGCACACAGCCTATCGCATGACGCAGAGATTGTTTCCCTAACCTCAGACATTGGTGGCACTGAGGACATCATTTACGACGACGATCAAATAATATTGTTGTCAAAATCCACAAAGGTAATCAATCCACACGTGGATAAAAATGAACAGCAAAAGCTCACCACAAAAACCACTCGCACTCGATACAACTCAGACGGCTCCGAGTGCGTGGTAGTCGTCACGGAGACTCGTCAACTGAACGACGCTGGTGCCGAGGTCGTTGAAACTGTCCGTGAAACTGTCACAAGGAATAAGCTCACAGACGGTCAAATAGGTCAGACTCCGAAGTCAATGGTGGCTAACAACGAGATCTCCTTCGACACTGGTAGCTCCGGTGGCACTGGAGCTTATGGCTCGACCACAACGAATATATCCACTTCGACCACAACCAGTGTAGGACCAACTAGCGGCGGCGATGAATCACCATTCTATAACCCGTCAACTAAATCAAAGACCAGCAGCACCAAGTCGCTGGAAAATAACATGAACAAAATTTATGGCTCGTCGTCGGACTCCGACATAGCGTTGCACGAGCCTGGTGTGGAGCTAAGCGAGGACGAAGAGCACACAGGTAGAAAATAAAATCAAACTACACAACAGATATGTAGCTATATCTACATAATGTACAATAAAATGAGATTATATTCATTCATACGTAAGAACTAATCAGAATATAGCGCAAAACGTTTCACAGTTACTAATGATTCCTTTACCGCTTTGCACGTTATCTGAAGCGAATGGAGAGGAGAATTCAAATGCATGTTTATAAATGCTTGCAAATTTTGTTCCTTCTTTTTTCTTTTTTTCCTTTTTGCATGTTATATATACTCGCCTTTTTGCCTAAACCAGTTTGGATTGAAGGTCAAACTTAATTACTAACTTAACAACACGCTTATTTTTCGTATTGATTGTCTCATAGTTATAAAGACTTTAAAACAACTATTTGCACCGCAATTGTTTCATCTGCGGTATCTTTGGGGTATTCTTCAATTTTCGAATAGACTTGGAGCACAAAATTACTTGGGCTCAGTTGGCAAAATACTTTTAGGTCATCGTTGTGCAGTGTTTTGAGTATGCTATTTCAATATCCGCCATACACTGCCAATATAATTGCAATCAAACGAAAGAAGCATTGAGACCTCCATCTCTTTAAAGCCAACCGAGAAAGAAAGTCTAAAAATCTTTAGGGGTATTCACGGTCCGGTGCTACAAGTCTGGTAAAAGTGCAACGCACTTTTTGTAATCTTTTGCCACACTGAAGAAGAATTCAATATTTGACATTTCTTCTGAAATTGCTAGGCTTTTGTGAAATTGATTTTTTTTTATGAAAAGATGCCAAAAAAAGTGAAAAAAGAACATTTATTGAATTCTTATTGCAAGATGCAGCAGATAAGATTGTGAGAATAGATATTATGCAAATAAACTAAGAAAACAAAAAAAAAATGTTCGTTATCCGTCCATTTTTTTACGGAGTCAAAGCGTCGCACGCATACAGAAAAAACTAAACTACAGTCGACTCCCTCTAAGTCGAACTTCCTCTAACTCGAATTTTTTGGCGATATTTTGGCATTCCCTTCCCAACTTTCCATACAAAAACCATCCTTTAACTCGAACTAATTTTGATGTCCCGTAAAAATTCGACTTAGAGGGATTCGACAGTATTTTGTTTACACAATTTTCAGAAATGAATAACACCTATAGCTGAATGACATTTTGTTGAGCTGTTGAAAACAATTGCAATCTTACATCATCGTATTATAATATTGGAGCTGGAAGTATAGCAAATGCGTTAATGCATAATGTGGCACAAAGAAACACCTAGAAAACTGATGAAAAACATACTTCTTTTAGCTTGTCTTTCTCTTTCAATTCTAAAAGAACATTTTGTGACGCCGGAATGATTTTTGAGATAATTGCATAGTCTTAGGCTGTATAGTTGCATAGTTCTAGACGAGAGCAAAGGGCAAATCGTTCGCAGGCTAAGACCATGCAATTAGTTCAAGAATTATTTCGACGTCGCGAAGTTTTCTTTTTTACGGTACTTAATGGATAAAAAAAAAACTAAAAATCCAAAGAATCTTTTTCTTTTACCCGTTTTTGTCTTTTATGAGAGTAGTAATTCAAATGAGAAAGAATATGGTTCATTGTTCTTTGTCTCTTTTAAGCGTTTTTTTTTTATATGAATTTTTCTTATATCCGTTAAGTACTGCAATAGAGAGAAAAAACAGTCGGGCGTCTGAAGCGGCTACTGAAGTTTGCACCGCAAATAACAAGCAAGAACTTTCAACCATTGTCTGGTCATGATCTGATCTGATACCTGATCAGCAGATTAGCTGTTTCATAAAGCAGGAAACTTAACTCCCAGAGATGTAAAAGAATTAAATCTTTAATTCTAAGGCTAAAATAGGACAGCGAAAACTTATCGATTAGATGGCAGCTTTGCATATTTTTTTTTGCCCCTAGTTTATTTACAAAAAGAAAAATGTCAAATAATTAATGAAGGCTTTCGCATACCTTTCAAAACAGCAATATTTTCCCGAAAAGCATCTTTAAATAGTTGGTGGTTTAAAAAGATGTTGTCAGTTATAAAATTCCTAAAACTCTTCGTAGCTTGCGGTCTTTTCTTGGTCTTTCTGGATATTGCAGAAGATTTACTTACTTGTACCCCAACTGAAGTAATTGAATTGAATTGGATTTACTCGAGACTATTCTCCAATCAAAAAATCCCTTATAAGATATTTAGGTGGGTTAGTAAATATCAATCAAAAAAATAAAAGAGTGGAACTTGACATCAAAGCACTGGATGTTTTTGGTAAAATTCAATAGATTCAGAGGACGTTAATTTCCTAACTTCACAAAAACCTTCCGATTAACAGACACTTTTTCTCATGCGATTGAAGCAATCCTTCCACAAGATGACAAGCCCCATGACCATGATTTCTCGAACTGTATCAGCTACTGAAGTTTGATTTGATAAAATTCAAAGGATTTTGGGCTCAGAGGACGTTAATATCCCAACTTCACAAAAACCTTTCAATTGACAGACAGGAAACCTAATTTCCAGAGTTGTAAAAGAATTAAATCTTTAATTCTAACGCTAAAACAGGACAGCAAAAACTTATCGATTAGATGCCATCTTTGCATAATATTTTTTATTGGAAAACAGACCGATAGAGAAAATATTTTGTTAATCAATCTGTAGTTGCACCGAAGTCTTTATTCGGTAACCATACACACATACATTGGGTGGCGTAACAGCCCATTGAGATCCAGAAATTAGCTATTCGCTAGCCAACGAGGCATCAATCGTCTTAAAAATAACGTATGAAAAGGAAATACGCAATGCAATGAAATACGAAAAGCAGCTGAAATCGTAAGGCAGCTGACTTAGGATTGGTCTAGCTGATCAATGTAAGATCTATTTTTTATTGATTGGTAATTCAAGATACATAAAGTAGGGAGAATATCTTTTCTGTAATTATTATGCATGCGTTCTTCATTCAACAAGAACGTATAAAAGAAAAAATATATATATATTTGTCTACAGAATATTGCGTTGTTAAGAAAGTTAACGTAGGGTAATGTAGACAAATCTGAGGTTATGGTTATTTCCAGAACCCCTGTTCAATGCACTCTGCATGTCAGTGGAATCTCATTGCAACAAGTAAAGAAGTTTAAGCATGTCGGGGTCTTTTTCGCAGGTGATGGAAGAAGCAATGCTGAGCTTTCCTGTAGGATTGGCCAAGTTGGATCAATTTTGAAAAAGCTTGGAAGATCTATAATCAGGAATGTCGAGTTTGGTGTAAAGGCCAAATTATCGGTCTTTAACTCCTACCTATCTCATGAAATTTGGACTATGACCGAAAGAACAAGATCGCGAATACAAGCTGCTCAGAAGAGATTTCTGCTTGCTGTTGTGGGAGCTACTCGCCGGGACAGGGTGAGAAATACGACAGTACGCGGAGGCAACTGCTTCTTCGCATGGGAAGGGCTATACCTCGATGGTTTGGTCACGTAGCACGAATGTCCCCATCACGACTCCAGAGGAGTGTCTTTAATGCGATCCCGTCAGGAAGGCGACCGCTCGGTAGACCCAGGATGAAATGGTTGGGCCAAGTCTAAAAGCTCGCCTGGTTACGCTTAAGCATACCTCCTGATGAGTTAGAGTCGACGGTCAAGAAGATGATGATGATATGCGACAACATATTCCGCCTTGATCGCAAGCGACAATTAAGCAAAAATGAGTTAATGTTGCAGATCGATAGCTTATTCGATTGTGCGTCTTTCTGCTTCATTGTTTTTAATTTAAACTTGTAATGTAAATGCAACTGGCAAAATTTCTATTTCTAAATCGAGTTTGTACCTGTAAAAGATTTACCCATTTACACACAAAATTAGTCTTTTTATTTGCTACATTTCCAGCTTTAACTAAAGAAAATAACAACGTATCATCATGCCTGAAAGAAAGTTTCTTGCGATAAAAATCGGATGGTTATAAATAACTTGGTAAACCTTAGAGGAGCATTGAATTTTCTCGCGTGCTTTTGAGTTTGAAGGAGGCATGCTATGTTATATACATTTCTATAGTTGCCGGTTGATGTTTCTTTTCTATTTTAATTTTAAAATACTTTTTAGTTGATTACGACGGTGCTTCTTAGCCAAATATATTTTCGTCATCAAATTCAATAGTTGTAAGATGAATTTGCTATGTTATTTAAAAGCTGAGGGTCGGGTCGATGTTTTAATGGAATAAAATTGAATTTTGCAACTAAATATTTAATTTGAACACTCTATTTTTATATTTCCTGCTGAAAGCCCTGGTAGCTAGTGCATTGTCCAACTATTAATACTATAATTGTATTATGTATTAATAAAGTTTAAAAAAAATTAATTATACAACTGCTGATTCGAACTGTGACAACTATCCGAATCAAATCCATGTTATTGACCTGTGGCGCTTAACTTTTAGACCCTGGATCTTTTTCGGGTTTAGTCGCCGAAGTTTCGACGCAAAATTCACTTAGAAGAAGGAGAGTCCTTTTCGTGCATTTCACCAGATTAAACGGCTGTAGCAATAGTCAGCCATTTTAACAAAGTTCTATAAATTGGATTTGCTGCTGAACTATGAAACTTTCCAATGAAGAACAACAAATACTGTCAGCATCGACCCGTCCCTATTGACAAAAAAAAAACTATATTTTATATTCTTTTTTTATCTTATTTCTTTAGCTCTCTTTAGTTCTTTTTATACATTATATGATCTTGCTTTCATACAAACCACTCGCAATTAACTACATTCAACAGAAAATACTCGTATATGGCAAAATTTATTTATTTTCTTTAATTGCATTATTATTATTGTATTGTTTTAATTGCTTTTTTTTAATTTAATTTAAATTTTTTTATCTAATCATTTGTTTTTTTCTGTTTTTTGAAAATGCAGAACCGGAGTTTTACCAAGGCAATGAACTACCAACAGTGGGAAATGTCGTACAGACTGTGACAAGTATTGACAAGTAAGTAAACGATAGTAAAATTCGATTCGATAAAAAGATTAAAAATAAATTTTTTTATGGTGAAAAATTTGAGTTAAGGGAGCATCTCTAGCCTTTTGCACATATTTTTATGATTTTCTTTTGCTTACAGTAGGTTAGGTTAGGTTAGGTCAGGTAGGCGAGCTGACAGAAATTTTTCTTTTTTTGCTCACAGTAAAATTTATTGTTAACGTACAGTGGCGTGCAAAAATGGATACATACTCGGCGGTCGTATGGTTTTTGGTAAATAAAAAACATCCCATTAGACGGATTTGAACGATTTTTAAGTTATTTTTTTCCTTACTTCATCACGAAAAAAATTAAGTACAAACAATTTTGATCGCATCTATAAAACATCTATGTCTCCTAGTTCAAAAGAAAACTAGGATGTACTAACAACTTTTAAAGGTGTTGTTCCATGCTAGTTTTCTTTTGAACTTTAACCCATTAAAGACCAGGGACTTTAAAAATGGAGATTCATCAAAAATCTTTGAAATAATGTTGATTGAGTTTTATATTAGCACAAAAATATAGTTATTTTCAAAAAAAAATTTCAAGTTTGGTGTTTAGAAGGGTGTACTCATTTGAGTACACTGGCCAGATGTGGAAAATTATGAAAAATTTTAAAACATTTTTTTTCGATGCAAAGAGTGGTTTGACACCGCTCATAAATGCATCGAACTCTGCTGTGACAAATTTTACACCGTAGTTGAATTATCATTTTTTTTGGGAAATGTCCTCCATCACTGCGAACAATACTTGTTGGTACATTTGGCTTATTTGGAGCTGTTTTCGATGACTCTGAGCGTAAATAAATCCTCTCTGTGGTCCTAACAAATGAAAGGAGATCTTTCAAGCAATGGAGTCGCAAAGCATTCACTGCCATTAAGTTTAGCATGTGTTTAAACAAAGGCCACTACCACTTTTTACCCTTTATTTTTTTGCGGTAGCAATTTAAAAATTGGTCGTGAGGGTCGACCCCACCCAAGCCTATATCGTAATACGTAGAAATGACTACTTTTCTCTTTTCTGTTGCTGACCATCTCTTGACTTTTCCAAATGGTTCCAAGTTTGTTGCAACAGTAGTTTGTTGCAACAGTTACAACAGTGTCGGGTGGATAACCACTATCTCTCTTTCATGTCCATCATCTAGTATATCATCAACAGCCATGCAGAGGTTGGAATAACGCCTGCCATAAAAGCTACCGCAATTTATAATTGAAAAAGACATTTTTCTGCGAATCCAGTGAGAAAAAAATTTAGCATGGTTTTGGCCAGTGTACTCAATTGAGTACACCCCTTTTATGCACAACTTACCAAGCAGAAGAAAAAATGTGTGTTTGTAATTTATACGCAATCTTTTTTCTAGATAATATATCTAAAGAATAGTATGCATTATTCAATTGTTATTCAAAAGTTAAAATTTTTACTAACATTTTACTTTCGCAAAGTCACAAAATTGCTGCAAACAAGAAAGGCTCGATACAAAAATTATTGAGAAAATGTGAAAATGGCCTCCAATCACTACAAATTCACTACCAGTATGAAAGCACATGCCAATAATTTGTTCCCAATAAAAAAAAAACCAAAATCAAAACCTACTTTTTAAAAAAAATCAAAATAAAAATGAACAAAATACTGTACTCAATTGAGTACAGTGGCAGGTAATGGGTTAAGACATAAGACCATTCGGTCTTTTGTGTTCGACTCAAAATGAACGTGAGCATTAATGGCAAGGTCCTAATTTAGCACTCCGACTTACAGTTTTGAAAAAAAAATTCATTTACAGTTTCTTTTTCTATTATTTCTTATTAACATTTTGAGTTTGTATACAAATGTTTCACAAACTATGGGCATGAGCAACCTAACTTTAATGTATAATTAAAGAACAAGTTTCCGCCTTTCTAAGTTGGCATAGTACTTTATTGTAGGTGCTACCATTGTTCTGGAATGATTTTTTTTCCACGTTGTTTCATTTGTATTTAAATTGCCCATACCTCTTACCTGCTCGTTTTTGGACGCTCTATGAAAAACGATTATAAATTTTTGGCGCCAAAGTCTCCCGGCATATCAAAATATATATTTTTCTAAACGTGTAAAAATGAATACGTTGGGGTCAGGATGAACTTTTGTGAATTTTCATCGTTCTAGATGTATAGATGCGATCAAAATAGTTCGTACTTTGCTGATGAAGTAAGAAAAAAAATAACACAAAAATCATTCAAATTGGTCAAATGGGAGATTTTTTATTTACAAAAAAACATACGCCCGCCGAGTATGTATCCATTTTTGCATGCCATTGTATATGTTCCTTGTGAGTTATTTTGACTCACATATTCCATGGCTTACATTTTTGGCTATGAATGAAATTAAGACGGTTTCCCAACTGAAAATTGTTTGTTATTTATTAATTGAAATAGAAAAAACGGGTTTCGGATTGATATTAATATAAAAAAAAAAAGATTGGCGAGGCATTGGAATTAAAAAAAAAGGAATTAAATAAACACAATGCGGTATCTGCTGCACATTTTTCGCGTTTATTGAAGTGGTAAGAAGAATAGACATATTTTACACATTTATCACACCGTGCGAAGTATTCCCTAGAATTTGAGCATAAAGTACACTAGTGACAATGAGCTCTTTTGTTGGCAATTGGTTGATGAATCTACGGCAAAGATTCTATTTGTGACAGATCCTCAAACTACACTGCACTTGATGTAAAAGAGTTAGAGTTGTAGAAAAGTGCATTCTTCTTTAATGCAATCCCTGAATTCATGGAAAGAATTTTATGATTTGTGATTCATTTAATTGACTTCATTTGATGTCTCAGACTTCGACATTGAAATCTCTTATTCTTTTTGAAGTCTTGATTGGAGTAATCTTTACGGCCAATCAATTGAATGTACATCTTTAGATTGGCATTGCACTCATTGCAATCACTTTATGTCTTTGGGACATAAAACATTTTCGTTGGAATCTTTGGGATTGCAAGATTTTTCGTTTAAGTCTTTGGGATTTTTCGATGAAATCTTTGGGTTGCAAATTTTTTCGATGAAGTCCTAGGGTTCGCAAAATTGCTCGTTGAAGTCTTTGGAACTTGTGAGTAGTTTTGAAGAAATCTATAAGAGTGATGATGATGGAGAAGGGGGTTGAGGTGGAGTCATACCAATACAAATGAAACAATTAATGAAAAAAAATAATAAATAAATGCAGGATCCGGAACAAAAACCACCGAATATTATCATTATTTACATCCAGTTTATTGCATAAAGGTAGGTATATTACTTAAAAAAAGATACGTCCGTATCCCACGAATGCCGACGACCAACTGCCCGTAGAAACCATTGCGATCCTACATAAATGAACTCTTTTTTTTTATTTTATAAATTTTATGCAGTATTCTGTCGTTACAATTAAGGGTTTTCATACGTTTCTCAATAACTAAAACATTCTCTTTCATTTTTTATTTCCACAAATTGCACAATGACTCGGTATAAAGATAAGGAAAACGCTATGAATCTTATTGTAAATTGTAAAATTGCGGAAAAAAATATCCAAAACTCTAAGACTTTCAGGAGCAACAATTTTTCAAAATTGTAGTCTGAAAGGGCTCCTCGCCGAGGTATATTAAGCAACCCAGCAACTGAAAAAGCCATTTCACAGCTGCTGAGGCAGGTAGTGGAGTGTTGTACCTCAAAAATGTTTTTTTTCAGGGCTGGATATCCGCAATTTTTTTCCATTGATCTCTTCATTTGTATTGGCACGACCTCATCCCCATCCCCACCCCCTGCTCCATCATCATAACTCTTATAGATCTCTTCAAACCCGCTCACAAGTCGCAAAGGCTTCAACAAACAATTTTACAATCCCAAAGACTGCAACGAAAATTTTTAAAGCCCCAAATATGTTAGTCTAAAGATTTGCATTCAATTGATTTGTAATCAACATATTTTGGTCGTAAGGTTTGCTCCAGGCAAGACTTCAAAAAGAATGAGAGATTTCAATGTTGCGGTCTACTTCGCAGATTTAATTTATGAATTGAAAAATCAGAGGTATGAATTCAATTGATTTTATTTATTTATTTATAAAAGCATAATTTACAATTAAAATTATAAATAAACTAAAAAGCAAGAGCGAAAGAGCTTTAGGCTTTATGGTTAGTACAATTGTTTGCTTAAATGATATGAAATAAGTTAGACAATTTAAGGAAATTTATGATAGTTTTAATGTTATTAATACTAGGATTTGAGAGGAGGTTAGTGGGGTTGTTTTGGAGAAAACAATTGGTTTTTAAAGTCAAAAAACTGCAATATCTTACATCTCTGTTGACGGCATTTCATTTCTTTTGCTATCCGCAAGAACATTTGTCCCTCGCGGTATTTTTTTCCGTTGCTCGATATATGGAATACAAAGCACTTGATCAGGGTCAACCAAAAAATCGCATAGGGCCAGTAAGTTAGTTGAGTTAGTTAAGTTAGTTAAGCTAGTTTTAAGCAATTTTGTCTAGCATGTAAGTGTTCTGGAAAAATTCCAATAAAAATGCGTTGAAAATGAAAATGGGTCAACCAAAATAAACTTCTTTTAGTATGCTACTTCAAAAACTTCGCCTACCTCGGCTCTGCGGTAAAAGGTAGAAATGACATCAGTACCGAAATCCGACACAGAAAACCTCTTACCAATCGCTGTTTCTTTTGCCTCAAGGCCAAGCAATTGGGTAATAGAACTCTCTCTCTCTTGAAAAACCAAAGTGGCTTCATAGAACACCGTCAAAAACGGATAAGGAAGTCTTTTTGGGAGAAAAATTCTGCGTGCGCACTTTGGACCTGTTTGCGTTGATGGCTTCTAGACGAGAAGATTCAACCACGTGCTGCGTGAACGGGGACATGCGCCTGGCCAGGTGTCTACGGATCCAACGCCTAGGGTGGTTAGGCTATGTAGAAAGAATGGAGAGTATAGCTCCGGGTCGAAGAATCAAACCAGAGGGACAACTCAGCTCCGGATGCCTGCGCTTATTGTATATAGGTGGAGATGGGTCTCAACCAACTCGGTGCGCCATTGGAAGAATTCAAGTGTTAAGCTGAGAAATAAGGATAAAATAAATGATTAGTTTGTGGTGGCAGCTAAGGCAGTTACTACTTTTGATAAAAATAACTATTAACTTTTTAACTTTCAAGTCGAAATAAATACTATTGAATTTTTTCTGATATTTTCAGTGACGGAAATACTGTGAGAACCACAACAACAACCACAACAAAGAGTTCTATACTTAAAGACATCCCTGGCGATTTGCAACAATCTGAGAAAAAACTTCTTGAACAATTCCTGGAAAATTCAATTTTAGATGTAGCAGCAGCTGCAGCAGCTTCCCACAACAATGAACTTAAAAATCAACACCAACAAGAAGATCAACAACAACAGCAAGAACACTTCACAGCACCCTTCGGATCTGGCTTTATAACGGAAATAAAAGAAACTCCAGTCGTCGAGAGAACAACCACAACAGTGACTGTAACAAAAACCGAATCTTCTCAGCCACAAGATGATGTGGTCACCGAAAAATCTCAACAACTCCCACTTGCAGCTAACAACAACATAAGTAAAAGCGACATGCCCCTCCCATCAATTGTTATTGAGCCAATCAAAAATGTAGTCAAAGACTTTGTGAATCAAGAAAAGCAACACTACCAGTAAAACGAATAAAAATAAAAAAAAAAAAAAAAAAAAAAAACATGAAAGGAAAAACAAAAAACAAAAGTGTCAAATAAGAAATGAGAATAAAGGCAATTGTTTTCTTTTTAAATATTTTTCTAATTAAAACTAAACAAAAAGAAACCTATATATACTGTTAACGCATATTTATTATTATTGAAAAGAAAAACAAAAATGAGACAAATATTTGAAATGTACATTTCACTTCCTCATACACAATTTATTTTTTTTTTTGGCTTAGTCGAGAAAGCAAGTTTAACTTTAACAATTAACAAATCAAAAAAAAACCTTTGTATTAATCTAATCTATATAAATGTTTGAATACACTTATTAACTTATAAAAGAAACGTATATATAAAAACACAGTATATGTCTTAAATTATAGTAAAAGTCACAAATCAAACAAAAGTTGTATGTATGTGTATGTACAAAAAAAAAAATAAATGGCAACATTTGAAACTACATATATTCAGCTCGGTACCCTTAAGGTCTTGACGACAATTTTTCGGTGATAGATGTCTACACAGCTCTCACAATCTAAAAATTGAAATTAAAGCATAAAACCCGCTCGTGCTCTTCCTTGCTTGTTATTTCTACTCTATCACAGTCTGCTTCGCTTTTTTTTTATCGACGATTGGCAACTACAAGTCGGGAGGGTCGGTTTATTGTAGTTCATTGGTACGTCCAACAGCAGTTTTGGATATTAGAATATAATAGTTGTGGTTGTTGTTACCGAACGAGAATGATGCAATAAATGTTGATGCTATAACAACATGAAGTCTTTTAAATTCAAATCAAATGTTACATTAAACTCAGAACCTTTTGCATCAAGTTGTTGTAATTGGTTCAATCCCATTCGCAAGCATATCACGTGCATTCATTTTATTTCTCTCTAAAGCACTTTCACTGTTCGACTACGTTTCTCTGTTTAAGGTTAGCAAAAATCCTTTTGCGTACGGCGAATTTACTGAATAGTTTTCAATGCCTCACATTAGTTTAAGTCCCATCAACATGCTCATGCTTATTCTGAGATTCGAACGATTCGATTATTTACATTTAATTTCTAATGTGAAATTTCTCTTTTAAGAAATAACATTCATTCGAATCGAATGCGAATTGATAGCCGTAATATCAGTAATGTCGGTGAATCGATATTGTATTCTGCTAGGGTGACTTCACGTTTTTTTACGTTTGATTTGCTCTTAAAAATCGGTGTTTCTAGTAAAGAATAGGCTATTAATCATTTCCAATTAAATAAAATGTTTTAACTATGAAAACAAAGTCATTTTTAGGGTACTTACCACAGAAAACAAATTATTCACAGAAAATGTAAATGAAAACGTCATTCTTGAGTAGTCGGCCTCCTTTACCTCAGAAGTCGGCCAGTCAAGTATTCAGTAGTCGGCCCCTGTTTTTACATCTAGAAAACGAAAAAAAACAAACAGCAATTTTTTGCCAAGCCAGGGCCAGGACTTCAGGAGAATTATTAAAAAAAATGTCTCCTTTCGGTGGCCTCCCCAGTTTTGATTGATAAAACAAATACAATAATATAACGCACCTACCGGCAAAATTTCATTGATTTTCTAAGTTTTTTGAAAATGACTTCCACTATTTTTTTAACAGCAAAAACCAGAAATTTCAAAACTTGAATCAAAGTGACAATTTTAATTAAGAAACTAGCAACTGCTATGCAACAACCTTTTACTCACAGATAGGAAAATCATTACCCTTTATAGAAAAAAAAAGTTTTAAGTTTGTATTACAAACGGATTAACTATTACGCATCGTTTTGTGACGCGACGGCCTCATATGCCATCACCCTATTCAAGTGAACTAACAGTGACTACCAATCTTTCTTAGTCGGCGGCGCACCTACATGTTTAGAATATTGCCACGGCGATTAGAATATTTCTACATTCGCTAGCTTTTTGAAACAGTGAAATTTAAAATTAAACCATCCACAATATTAAACTGATTTTGTTTATAATATTTATAAGAATTCGCAGATAAAGGAGAGGCTGAAGAAAAGCAAAAAATAAAATAAAATATCTCAGTCAAATCAATATAACGGGTGATAATTGTGATCACCACCGGTTTTTCGAAGCTAGGAACAAGTCTTGATACTGCTTTTTTTTATTTCTTGCTCCACAGTGATCCTTGAGCAATATTTGCCCTTGATTAAAGCTACAGCTGAAAATTGAGCCTGAGGCAAATATGATAATGCAAGTGGAATAAACATTTTTGCAGGTTTGCAGAAGTTAAATTGTGATATTCACTTTCAATCGATAACCAAAACTCCACTCAACTAGAACAGATGAATCTAGATTTAAGATTACTATCGCAAGAGAGTTCAATGAGGCTTTCTTCCTCTTGTGGTGTAAATTTTGGTGGAGCTTATACATGAAATGGATCTTGGATACATGCAAACTTTTCGACATCATCATCTATTAAATATGATGATTTATTTCGTCTATCAAGTATAATGTACTTTTGAGACTACAATTCATTATTTTTAAATAGACATAATAAGAATATATACAATTTTCTTTTACAAAATCGATTTCGATTTAAAGAAAACTTTCGGTGAGCTACCAAAGCTGTTCGGTGAAAAGAGCCATCAGGTCTTGGGAGACGCAGACAAACAAACACTGAAGTAAATCTATAAAGGTTTTATTTTGGGTCGAAACGCTAATAATGAATAGCTAGTGAATAAAGGCAGTGCAACAAAAACCTTCAATGAAGTCGGCAATATTATTGACGAAATCTTGAGAGGTTTACATTTAAATTGTATTCTAAGTGGATCAGAGAGCAAAACCCATGGATACAAGACAAAAATATGTTTCATTTTGAGAAATATACAATTCCAGCATGATCAACTCGAACTAATAAGCCCCATCAGAACTCCAATCTCATTACTAAATCAACGGAAAACAAATGTGAATTCAATTCACATAAAAATGACTGCAGCAAATGATTGCAGAACACCAAACTATATGTTCGAAAACCGAAAGCACTTTTTATGATATCGAGTGAAATGCAGAACCTCTAATTACAGTCAAACCCGATTAATAGCACATCGCTTTATGGCACATAAAGCATACGACAAAACAGTTTTGCCCGCATAAGACACAATCCGCAATATCACAATATTTCGTTCCACAGTTGATGTGCTTTTATTCGGGCTTGACTGTACTGCCTTTCGAACATAAATCGACATAATTTCATTCTAAATGCAGCCACCAAATTCACTTTTCGCAAGTTGAATTTGCAAAGTCAATTTAGAACTTAAAAATTTATCACCTCAACATTTTCCCTTAAGATTTTATGTTGTTTGAGTTTTTTTTTTATAAAAAAAAAATGCGAACTATTAATTTGATCACTCATTTTGAGTTGGCACGTTGGATTTTATTTTTTAACTCGAATCTACCCAAGTGAATTAAGTGATAAATAAATGATACCATATCGCGCCCTAATCGCCAAATTATCGTAAGCGACATTTTAAGCAAAAATGAGTTAATGGTGCAGATCGGTGGTTTATTCGATTGCGCGTTTTTCTACTTTATTGGCTTTTTAATAAAGCATTCTAGTTGTAAATAACAGAGAAACAACATTTATCGTAGCATCGCATCGCATCGCATCATCGTCTCAGTTGCCATTATGATTCTTTTTAACTAGAGATAAAACGCGAATTAATGATCACATTTATATGAAATTTTACATGAATGCACTAAAATAATAGCATTACTTGATAAATAAGTCAATTTATATATACAACCACAGCTTCACCCCGAACCGAGAATATTGAACGCCCCTCGTACATACGCCTCTCCTTTAAAATTGTTATTTTGTCGCTTACGATAATTTGGTGCGATATGTTTGCTCCAGTAATACGTCTTTTTTTTAACCTTTTGTTTTGCAATTCTATCTTTTTCTAAAAGGCGGTTTTGGCTCAGGCACAGACTCTCCAAGAGTTAAAAGCCTGATAGGTAAGTAAGAAGTAAGTTTCATTTCTACGTAGTAGGCCATCAAAACCGATTTCGATAAAATTTGGATGTGCAAAACTAGGCTTCATTTAACCCTTTCATGCCCAGTGTTGTTTGTGCACAACATGAACTTCATCTACTCAGAACTCAAAAAATATTGGCGCAATCTAAATAAAATCTGTGTTAGATTCCTGCTTAGAACTATTTTCATCATCATTAGTGACGTAACAGCCCACGAAGGGTCAGAGCCCAACTTTTCGTTCCCCAACATCCCAATATAGACACTCATCTGGGCAGCTGTTATTTCCCTTAGCATCAAAAACTAGCTCATCATTTTTACGCACATTTGTTTGATTTGTTATGAAAAGCAGCTCACTAGTATTCACAGACACAAAATGTTATGAAAAACGCTGTCAAATAAAATCTAGAGCCAAGAGAAGAAGAAGTTGGCTATCTGTACTGGCTCATTTGTGGCATTAAGCCAATCTATCCCAATAACATCGCCCAAAAACAGATCCATATCTACACCCGACTTCGACTTGGACATAGTTATATCACCCACAAACATCTCTTCCACAAGGAATCACCTCCTACCAGTCACACTCACAATATCGCATTTTCTCACCTGCAACAAAGTTATAGCCACCAAGAAAACATTTTCCAACCATAGCCACATATCCCTCACACATGTAAATAGGGAAAACATTAAACTTGTCTACCAAATCATCGATAACCTCAAAATCGCTAAACTTATTTAACAACCTACTATGAAAAATCAACTAGTTAAAGGCCCTAGCAGCTAATACTTGTATCGTATTAAATTGTAATTCACTTGCAATTTAATAAAATTTAAATAAATAAATTAATTAACGCTGCAATGACTCGAGCTAAGATGATGCTCAACAACTATATCTTAACATATGTAAAAGGGGTAGCAACGTAAATGATGCTTTTGCTGTTTTTCTTTTTTCCTAAGAAATAAAGTTTTTTTTACATCCCAACTCCATGTAAAAACCACTTAATTATTGTCATACAGACAGGAATTAAATAAATATGGGAAATAAAAAAAAGGAAAAAAGAAAAAAGGTTTTCGGGAGAGAAAGAAAATGAACGAATTGTGCACAAATCTAGATCTATCATAAAAACAAATGCTTTGATATTGCGTAAATACTCATGAATCAAAGCATTTGTTTTGATTTTATGAAATTTCTAATTCGCCCATTTGCAACCCCATGGATTAGAGATTAGGGTCCTGCTCACCGATTTTGACAATCGAAAAAACATAGAATACCAAAATCTTGAGGATTTGGGGATTTCTGTATAAATTCAGTGAGATTTTAATAATTTTGATGCAATCTACAATCAAGAAGCCATTCTTCCACTCTTTATTGGACAGTTTTCAAAAGCAGATTGAAATTTTGTTTTCTGGATGAAATGAGTTTACATTTTGGAAAATTCATCTCCTCGTTGGCAGGACATCAGCAGCAATTTCATCATTTCTTTAATTATTTTTTTTTTCAACCGAGGGGTGTGACTGTCACTTTAAGAGAATGGGATGGAGAAAACATTTGAGTGGTTATAATAAAGAAACATATAATAGGCCGAAGCCCTGGTAGCTGGTGCCGTGATCTGAGATTAATCATGTAATTTATTACTGATTAAGTGAAATTTAGTTTTATAAAACTATTTATATAATACCAAAACTACATTATCTCCTTATAAATATGCAAAATTTTTCTATCCGCCATGGATTAGAACCTGGTTGATGTGTGCGACATCTGGCAGTGAAAAAATGAAGTACTTCGCACTTGCTGGGACTGCGTGTTCTAAAAGTTCGTTCTAAAGCACACCAAACTTGCTGATAAAAAATATTCAATAGTATTTAATATTCACAGTGAATATTTACTTATGACAAGAAAATAAGAACACATGATATGAATGGCTTCTGCAGTTAACAAAACATGATTGATTTGTTGGAATGATTTTTTTTTATTTGTGAGCGTATGAGATATAAAATTTCAGTCCTTAAATCTACTGCAATTACATTGAAAATTCTAATTCTCAACTCAAAGAATTTGTGTACAAATTAGAAATCGTCCATTTCAGAAAAAATTATTACCGACATTTCTATCGTATATCCTTTTCTATTCACTGAAAAGAAGGATAAGGGATTTTTAATAAGCATGCGTCAGTCGACTCCATTAAACATACCAAAAAAAAAAAATCTACCTTGCTTTTTCTTCGCCACCCTGTTTGTCGAGTGGATGCACTTCCTCCACCCAAAGAAAAAAAAAAGTATCCTTCGTCCGTGTTGGCCCGTGTATGTATTCGTTTTTTCTCATAGAACGCAGTTAAATTCGTCGGCGTCAAGTAGACTCTTTTTTCCCCATTCAAATAAATAAAGTTGTTGCTTTTGTGCAGAAAACGAACTCGCAACAAGTCGGACGGTTTAATTTCAACTCCAACATCTTAATTCTTCAGGTTTTTGATTAGTTTGTTTTGTGGAAAGAAAAGAAAACGTAGGATGGATAGCGATGACGAGGTAATTGATGAGGAAACTCGCATTTTAGCGGAAAAGGCTATGGCAAGGATGTCAGGCAGGCCCCACCAGTTCTCATTCATCCCCATGGACTGGGACAGTTGGAGACACGACTTCGAGGTCTATCGCTACATGTCTGGCTTGCGCGAAAAGCGCGACGTCGACCAGATCAGGGATCTGCTTAACGAGATGGGTCCGCCGTCAGCTAATTTGTATGTGGCGCTACAACTGGATACGCTCTACAAGCGTTGCTACCATAAAGTAATGGATGGCTTCGAGCGGGTGTTCCTTGCAGAGCCAAAAGTAGCGAGTTATCGGTCCAAGTTCTTTACGATGTACCAGAGCAAGGACGAGACCGGGGAGGCATTCGCTAATGCTCTGTACAAATTGTCGAAGAAGTGCAAGTTTGTGACACTGCGAGACGACATGGTGCGGGATCGCCTGGTGTTGGGAATCCGGAACAAACAACTTTCGAGGCAACTCTTAGAAGAAAGGAACTTAACACTCGCGGAGGTTTTGCGGGTGGTTCGCCTGAGTGACAAGATGGAGAAGGAAAGGATTGAGGAGGAAGAGAATCGCAAGATGATGGCGATAATTTTCGCAAAACCGTCCAGCGATTTGCCGCCGTCGAGTCACGCATACGTTCCCAATCCGAAGCCGGTCAAAATCTGTCCAGGCTGTGGGTGCTTCCACACCCGTGACGAGTGTAGGAAGTGTAAGCCCAAGGAGCAAAGTCAAAACCCAACCGCGGGAAGCTCCGGAGCGAAACAGGCCGCCAGTCAACAGCAGCAAAAACAAGACAACAAGCAGAAGACTGAAAAGCCGAAGCAGAAGGAGGACAATCCCTCGTTGCCGTACTCATTCTCGGTGCCGATGCTGAGGGAAAATCCAGTCGATCATCGCATGCATGTGCGCGAGCTGGTCAACCAGGCCAAGTGGCTCAAGTTGAAGAGCCTCGCCAAGATGAAGCATAAAGCCGATCTGGAGAAAGAAGCCGAACTGAAGAAAGAAGCCGAACTGCAGAATGGCGCCAAGCAAGAGAACACAGCCGAACAGGATGACGCAAAGAATGATACTTTGAAAAAGCCGGAAAAGCAGCAACCAGCCGTCATTGAGGTGCAAAAGTCCACTCCAGAAAAGCAAAATGAGCAGGATATTCCGCAGAAGGGAGCCGGGAAGCAGGGACTAAAAGCTGAAGCAAACAAGAAAGGAGAAGGGATAAAGCAAGAACCCAAGCAAAAAAAGAAAAAGTTCAGGAAGCACCGTCAACACACTAGGGCAGCTGAGTCTTCTACAGAACGCGAGAAGGAAAATAAGTGAATGATTTGTCAATCTCATGACACAAAAAGGGTCGCCAAGGGTGTTCACTAAATATCGATCTGTTTTCGATTTCAAGACTTATCTTATTTTTCTATTGATGTATTAGATTACCCGATGTACCCGAGTCGGGGAATGTTTTGGAAAGGACACTTACTCCACTCACCAAACAACTGCGGAGAGGACACTTGGACAATTGCTGGTCTTATTTTTTGAGGTACGGATATGGATTATTTCTTTTTACTTTAAAGTGCTGGAAAATTATGTTTCTTTTTTTGTTTCTAGAAATTTATTGTGGACATTGTCTAGTGTAAGTATCAAGTGAACTGGGTTTTGGGCTTAGTGTGCGTTCGGCTTAGTGCTAGGACTAAGGATCTTTTGGTGTAATTTTATTTTGACACATATTCAAGAAGAGCATTGTTAGCTAGGAGTAGGGTGATGGCATGTGAGGTCGGCCACCTCCAGTAGTCGGCCGCCGCGTCACAAAACGATGCATAATAGTTAATCCCACTCACTCCTCAAAAACTTTTTCTATAAAGGATAATGCTTTTCCTATCTGTGAGTAAAAGGTTGTTGCAAAGCAGTTGCTAGTTAGGGTTTCGTTCCAAAGGAATAACGAAACCCTTATGGAATCACTTCGGTGTCTGTCTGTCTGTCGCCTTTTTTTTAGTTAAAATTGCCACTTGGATTCAAGTTTTCGTAGAAAATGAAATGTCTGGTTTTTGGTGTAAAATAGTGGAAGCGATTTTCAAAAAAGTTTTCAAATCAGTGAAATATTGCCGGTAGGTTTTTTTATATTATTGTATTTGTTTAATCAATATATTCTTTTTACTGAATATTGAACAAAAATTAAAAAAAAATATTTTAAACAAAAACTGGGGAGGCCGTCGCACAGTGGTGCGCTAGTGGAAAAAAATCATAAAATTTTTTGTTTTTGTTTGGAAAACCGATATGGTTTTTAAAAACATAGAAAGCCAAAATTTTATGAAGTTTGGATGCTCCGTTCGATTAGGTTAGCTCAAAGTTGAGATTTTAAAATGCATGGAAAAGTATGCATTTTTTTAAACATTTTTGGCGCTAAATATCTTTGGACATGTGACGAATACAGAAAAAAGTTTACATTCATTTTACAGGGTACATTTTTACCTTTCAAAGTGTATTCACATCTTTTTCATATTCCTTGCCAATTTCACAAACTAGGCTTTTGACTAAGGAGACTTTTTTAGAGGGGTATCCCAATGTTTGTTCATAAAAAAAATGCTCCAAGAGGCTCCCACGGTAGACCTACATTTTCTGGAAGCTTGAAGTATTTTTTTTCGATAGTGCAAAAACTAAAAGTCACTTTTAATCACTTTGGGAGAACGAGGCGTTTAAAGATAGCGATATCTGAAATTCTAATACAATTTTGACCGAAATAAATTCTGTAAAAATATTTTGCAAAGCTGTTTGGAGTGAAATATTGTATTGGGGCAACCGCAAATTACTTTCTTGTGCTTAAAAATGAAGAGTAATTCGACTTTTGTGTTTCTTATACAATTTATATGTTTCATATACTTCTTAGTTTTCTTCATTTTGATCTTAATAAATGTATTGTTATTTTATTATTGCGTTACTTTGTTACTTGCTCGTTACTTTTTCGTTATTTTGTTACTTGTTCGTGTTTTTTTATTATTTGTTTCCTTGTTTCTTTTATTAATTCGTTCAATTCGTACTTTCACGATGGCTAGTTTTGAAATTGAATATGAAGTTCTTCGTGGTTATTTTCTAAATGGAAGTATTTGTAATTTCTCTAAATTTTTGTTAGAGAATTATAGAGACTTGACACCATGTAAAAAAAATGAAATAGTGATAGAGGTGAAGAGAAGGTTCTTGCCTCATTTTTACGAACGATACAAAGCAGTTCGGTACATAAAGCAATTTTTTTAAACTAAATATAGTGACTGGGCTAGAGGGAAGTTTTCAGTAATTTTTTAGAAACATAGAAATGAAGTATCAACCTATTTATGTATTTATGTTTTATAGTATTAAAACTAAGTCCTAAAACTAAATTTAGCAATATTAAAAATAATAACACAAATATTTTCTAAGCCAAAACCAACACACTACCTTTTTTTTTTTTAATTATTCGACCTACGATTACTCCGTAAGATTAGAAGAATTAAAGATTAAAGAAGTGGCAGCACACATGCTATGTTCCAAATTTCATTTAAATCGGTCCACGGGTTCTTATTTTACAGATTTTTTTTCCATCGCCCCATACAAGTGCGTCGTAAGAAGACATTTTTCAATAATTCTTCTGAGGTTGGCCGCTCTGTCCGACTACTGAAGATTCGGCTTTGGGAGACAGGTTTTGTTAAGTCGGCCGTTAATATTTTATATCAAAAAAATTGCTGTTTGGTTTTGTTTTGTTTTCTGGATGTAAAAACAGGGGCCGACTACTGAATACTTGACGAGCCGATTTCTGAGGCACAGGAGGCCGACTACTCAATGACGTTTTCATTAGCATTTTCGTGGATAATTTGTTTTCGGTGGTAAATACCCTAAAAATGATTTTATTTTCATCAATAAGACATTTTAATTAATTGGAAATGATGAATAGAATATATATTTTATTTGCATAGCTTACACATTAAGATCCAATATATTTTAAGGTAGTGAAGCTACTAAGCATTTTAAAGTTAAAAGGAAACTAGTTAACAAAATTTCAATAAAAAACAGTAAGAAAAAACAAACAACTAAAAAGAAATACAAAAATTCAAGAGATTAAGATTAAAAGAAAAATTAAGCCAAGATTTGTTGAGATTTGTTCTTCTTTAAATCTGGTCTTCTCTTTTACATCTCTAATTTGGCGTATGAGGGAGTTCCAGAGTCAAGTGGCATAAACAAAGATTTGACGTTCGGAAGTCAGGCAGGAATAGCGCGCAGGCAATATAAATCGAGTCCTAGTAAATGAACAGAACGTTAGTCTGTTAAATAAGTTCTGAGGTTGATTTGTGTAGATTAAAGAACGAAAAATTAAAAGTTTGGAGAATTGGGAATTGGGATTGGCCTATTGTTTACTACAAACACCGATCTTTAAGAGCAAATCAAACGTCAAAAAAAAGTTAAGTGGCCGACTAAGCAACTAAAATCCAACATTTAATTTTCATAAGCCTCTTAATTGCAGCAGAGAAATACAATTCAAACAAAACCTCAAGAAAAAACAAACAACTGATGCAAGTTTTTTTTTTTTCCTTTCAGCAAACGATATTGTGCTTCTGATCATCGCACACAAACAACTATAACCCGTGATCCTGAACCAGTCTAAAATTAAGCTCTGATTTTATCTACTACTCTTACTTTTTTATATCATAATGGAAAATTTCTAAAAACACCATCGGCACCCAAAAATTAATCGAATTTATTTAAAAAATACCAAACTAAACTTTAAATATTCAATTACATTAAATATTAATCAAACATATATGTATTATTCAAACATAAATATCGATGTGAAAAAGTAGCTTCTCCATGTTCTTTCAAATTACCAAAAAGAAATTGTCACAGGTGGCATTTCAAACATTTTATTCATGTCATATGCATATTCAAATAAATGTATTAATCACTGATCAATTGAAATGCGTTTTGTTTCTATTTTGGATAATTTGGAATTTGAAATGTAAAAAAAAAGATTCAGAGTCGTTAATTATTTTGAAGACGTTACACACCATTGACAGATTCCTTGGGGAATTCCATTTTAGAGGGGCCATTTAGAGGGACTGTGTGAGAAGTTATTGTTTTGCTACAGTTAAGAAAGTTTTTGATATAACGAAATATTTTTATATTACTTACTATTTATTTATTTTATTGAATTGATATGCTGTAATGTAAGATGAATCTTATAAGCGTGAAAGACTTCATAGTTACAAATGAATACAGAAACATACAAATGTAAGTAGGTCAGATAAAAAAAAAAGTAAACGGATAAAATATAGAGCAAAGAAAACAAAGCAAAACGTTAAAAGATAATAGGAATTAAGAAAGGAGAAAGAAATTTCAAGTTAAAAGATAATAGGAATTAAGAAAGGAGAAAAAAATTTCAAGTGTGTCGAGTGCTAGATGTTTGAAGATAGAGCTTTTGAAAGAGGTAGTGTTTCTAATTCTTCCTAGTTCGATGAGTAGTGCGTTCCATAGACGGATGACATGAACGAAAAATGTTTGTTCAAATGTATCTTGACTAGCATTATATGATCTCTTATATGAACAAATTATTTGTTTGGAAATTTGAAATGCATGCTCTCCAGATTTTTTATAAATGCCAAAACGTAGTCAATTGTGAAATTTCATCTTTCTAACATGATCGCAACCCGTGCCGACCGAGCTATGAAGTTTATTAAAAAGTCGTATTTTATCCTGATACTTCGGTCTGCCACAAAACTAATAAGCATTCATATTATTCACATTGAAAAAGAGTTTAAATAAAATAAAATAAATATTGATCTTAGTTTAAAATCGTTAAGTAGCAACGATAGGGATACACATTCTTTTGTTCAGAGACATAGATGGTTCAATGTCACTGGAATTTGTTTTGAAGACAGATTTCTAGACTAATTCATAAACACGATGATGAAGCAACAATTCTTTTCCATAGTCTTGGCCAACACAACACAAGCTCCATTGACACGGCCAGTAATCAAGACTACTCTTTCGCTGCATATAAATTGTAGTTTGTTATGAAAGTTCAGTTCAAGTAACCAATTGAGATGGCTTTAGCTTCATGTTGATCAGAAGAAGTCTGTAGTCTGTAGCACTGCATTGTCAAATGAAGCAATAATTGAGCCGTTCAGATCACAAATCGATTAACTCCTTGAAACAAAAGAAAACGATGAAATAACCTTCATTCGTCTGAGAGATACACTATGCTTTTTTTCAAATAGTTGTCGTGTAATGGTGGTAATCTTTATCATTATGGAAAGATATTGTAGACATAAGAAGATATACTAAGTGCTTTGACACATAAATCTAAAAGTGGAGTTACTCAATCTGTGCACTGAACGGCAAATATTCTTCTGTTGAATTTCGTGCATTCAATATAAGTAATAGTTTTCCAGCCTAATGGACTATGACCACGTCGGGTGCGGAAGAACGCAAAAGTCAGTTTTTTAATTTCTACTGCGGTAGATTTGTTCGCCTGCGTTCTCGTGCAAAGCCTTTAGCATGTACAATTTACAAATTAGTTCAAGTCAAAATCAAGTTCAATATTTGAAACATTTTCACTCTACTGACCATGACCTAACAATTATTTTGCAACTATCCAAATCTATACTAAAAATGATCAAGTTCTTCTACGCTTTCGTGGGAGTTCTTCTTCTCAAATTATTGTATACTCCCTGATCATAAGATTTGCAATCATCTTGATTACACGAATATTGTAAAATAGGATAGCAAGAACTTATCATGATGGTAATTTTGCACCATTAATTAGTCTAATGGTTAGGCAGTCTGGCAAGGAAAATATTTCGTTTATTACTCCGAAATCATTATGCAAGAAACAATAAATAGCTCACTCATAAATTTTAAAATCCCAATGAGATGAAAAATTAAATATGTAGTTTCAGTTCGCAGTATTAAATAACTTTTACAAATTGTTGTAGGCCTTGTAGTCCATTGAAAAAGATTTGGAATAAATAAATGAAAATAAAATGAAATGGTTTCGCGACGAGAGAATTTTGGATATTTATCGCTCAAGATATCGTGCCGCCAAATTATTGTAAGCTTTTTTTTTGTTTCTTGTCTGAGCTAATAACCATTTATTCTTAATTGTTATTTATAACTGGAATGCTTTATTTGAAACAAAAACCAATGTTGCAGAAAGACGCACAATCGAATAAACTATAAAACTGCATCATTAACTCGTTTTTGCTTAAAATGTTGCTTACGATAATTTGGTGGTTAGGGCGCGATATAGTAGAGCGTCAATACACCCTTTGTTGGGCTTAAAACCAACTTGGTTAGGACTTATAAGTTTATTAGTTTCAATAAACCAAAGTAGGCTCTTAGCCATGATTTTTTTTTTCAGAGTCTTGAAAAAGCAGGATATTTATGCATGTATGTTTATTTATTTTCTTAATTACAATTTGATAAAAAATAAGACAAAGATAAAGATATTTAATGACAAAAATAGTAACATAATAAAGACATTTTTTTATGGTGGCATTCGATATTTAATACAACGCATATACAATAGTGTTGAATGCCACTTAAAAATTAACAATACCATAAGATGGGGTGGGGTAATTAATCAAAATAAAAGTAATAATTTTCAGCAAAAATATATACAACTAAGAAAACTTCAATTTTATAGTATTTCATAAGTGAGCCAAAATTTTAACAGACAGGTTAGCGAGATGAAAGGTTAAACTGAAAAATTAAGTCAAGATATTAGAAGTGAGTGAGTCTAAGCTTTTATAATCATGTAAAAATAACAATTTTTTAACGCGCTTTAAAAATCCCTTGTACATGTGGCTCTGTCTGATTTCTTTCGGGAGAACATTGAATAAACGACTACAGAGGACTGAATAGAAATTTCTATAAGCAGTTGTTCGGCAATATTAGAGAGAAAGTAGGCGTTTAGCTATGATGTTTGTTTCTAGGACCTTGGAAAAGCAGGATACTAGAGAGATAAGACAATAGGTGTTTGGCATGTTTTGTTTTTTTATTCGGCTTAAGGATTGGAAGGACAGTGGCAGTTTTTCAATGTTGGGGCATTATGCCTGTGTCCAGAATGTTGTTAAATAGCTGTATAGGCTTTAAATTTGCTGGACGACAAAAGGTTCTTAACGCTAGAACTATCAGTCAGACTTGTGCTTGCAAAGTATTAAATATACAATACAATTATAGAAATTTAAGAAATATAATTGTTCACAAAAAAATAACATTTATTGTTGTGAAGACAGGTCGTTTTGCTAACAAAATTTTAGGAGTCAAAATTAGTACGTTCAATATACAACATACGGGAGATAGAGTCTTATATCGGGAAGGAGTTGTTCTCGTAGCTTGGAGATGTACGCTTAAAGCTTAAGAATTGATATGTCGTCGTCTACAAGCAGTCAGGTAAAATGGGAATCAACTACTAAACTGATTGAGGATTTCTTCTTTATTCTTTCTAAAGTCGATGGGGAAGTTTGAATCTTAAGAGTTGTCGGACCAGCTAAATGCAAAGGCGAGACATTGCATCTTGTTTAATGTTCAATTCTCAGGCACTACCCATTTTTCGCACTTCTACACTGTTATAGCACTAACAATATTCAACAAGCCTTATCTGGCACAACCTTATCTGTAAATATGTTCTTAAAAGACTGGTTACTCACGGTTCATTATGACGTTTTAGAATCGCTTATTTTCAGTAATCCTAAATGTTTTAATGTCAGCACAAGTGCCGTCTATCTATAAACTCTATACTTTTATTATTACTTTTTTTTTTTTCTCACTTTTTTTCAATATTGAATTTTTCGTATCTTTGTATCTTTTTAGGTGCGAACAAGCTATGCTCTGGCCCTGTATCTTTTTAGTTAACTATATGAAAAAAAAAAAACGATATTTTATCCCACTTCTGAATTGTATTACTTAGTTTTAAGCTATTTTGCTGTGTCATTCCGTACGAACTCTTGAGTTTTGGTTTGACAATTATTATTTTTTTTTCTTATTAACTTTGGTATTTTATAATGAAATTGTACATTATTCAAAAACAAGAATAAATGCAATGAAAAAAAAGAAAAAAATACTGCTGTAGCGCTGATTATAAGGCCTTGAGGCGTAATTGAACGCAGGTATAGTAAGCTTAATCGACTAAATCAACCGAGAAATCAACTAAAACTCTTGCATCATTTATGTTCATTCGCTAGCCCATTTCGTATGCTACAAATATTATTATTATTATTATTATTATTATTATTTATTAGCATAAAATACAATATTTGTACACTGATAATATTATGGAGCACAATCTGCAAGGGCTTTCGGCTCTCTGGTTGACGAAATGTTGTAAGCTAATTAGATGATATATAGAGTGTAACTGAATTGCTATAATGTAATTTTAAATGTGAAGACTATATTGTTCATGGTATTTATTAGGTACACAGGCCATTTTTGCGGCGGTATCAGCCGTTTCATTACCGGGTATCCCTATGTGTCCAGGAACCCACATAACCTTTTATTTGCCTCGGTTACTTATGAGAGTATCTCTGATATGACGAATAATGGTGATTTATTTTTTAAGTTGTTGACTGCCAGCAACGCAGACAGACTGTCCAAATTACGACTTTATGTTTGGATGCTATAATTAATTGTTGAACATCATGTGAGCTCCAGTCATTGCATCTTTTAGGAGTTAAACGACAGAACGTGCCGTCAAAGAAAATTCTCATTTATCATTGCACATAGTTAGGCAAAATAGCACTTCTAGAAAATGATATTTTGTATGGAAACTTTGAAGGCTTATATCTCCGAATCTGGGAAAGTCCGACATATACAGTGATGTGCAAAAATGGAAACATACTCGGCGGTAGTATGGTTTTTTATAAATAAAAAGCCTTCCATTTGCTGATTTTAATGATTTTGTGTGTTATTTGTTTCCTTACTTCATCACCAAAAAAATGTACTAGGTTGTCAAATATCTCCCTTCCGCCTTTTTGTCTTTTGAATTTTCCGGCTATGTACAAAGCCGTATCTTGCAATACATCATTTGAAAGGTCTTGACATAACCTACAAAACGACGCTATGCATGATTAGTTTGGATACGAGCTCTGTAGCGCTTTGTACATAGCCGGAAAATTCAAAAGACAAAACGGCGGAAGGGGGATATTTGACAACCTAATATGTCGAGTATACATCCATTTTTTGCACGCCACTGTACATCCCAATCCTTAAAATGAAGCTTAGTTTCACCTATCCAAATTAAACCGATTTTATCAAACTTTGGGTGCATGCCCCTAATCTAAATAATTACCGATTTCGACGTAGTGGTATGACAATGGGTCTAATCTGACTGTGGGCCTCTGTTGCTCCAGCCAGCCACTTATTTGTGTTTTTTTGTATTTATTTTTTATTTATTTTCTTTACATGATGAAAGATAAATGAAAAATACATAATTGATAAAAGCACATAGCTATATAGCGGAAAAAGTCAAGAAAAAAAGACTGCAATCTATAATTCATAAGGAACTAGAAGCGAAAGCAGCTGCATTAAAAACTATCACAAAAGATCGGATATAAATGCACGAGTCTAACCCAACCTGACCTAAACGAAGAAAGTAGCAGTGCAATTTTAATTTTCTAAGAGTTGTGGATCTGTATTTAAACAATACTTTAAAAGGAAAGAAAAAAAATTCTCATAGGGTCAAAGTAATTGTAAACGATTTTGCATTTTCTTTTTTTTTTACAATTTATAGTTCTTCATTCTTTCAGCTTTTAAAAATAAATAATTGTAAATGTGTAAGCTTTTTATAAGCCAATAACTTCTTTAATTTGTTACAAACAAATAAAAAACACTTAACATGCATTTACACTTACAGCTGCGGTCAAAATAATAGCAGTAATAGTGTGAGAGAATATTTTTTTTTTTGAGACTTTGGGAATGTCCTTCTACTTTAGAACAATAACTGAGAGGAGTAAGCGCTTTTTCAATTTCTCCACCTACAATTACGGGCACCGAGGGAGTGCTTACTCCCTCGGTACCTTCGGCCCGTGTTATGTCTTAAACAGGATACTTAAGGGTAGCCCAAATCACTTCAGCACGCGCCAATTATTAAAAAAACAATCCTACGCATGATATTACTCAAGTTGCAAGAATGTATCCTTCAGAAAACAGCTCTGCTATTATTTTGACCCCAACTGTATATCTAACATAACTATAAATAAAAGAGTTACTTACTTTGATCATTTATGTTTTGTTTTAAAACAATTTAACTAAACACTGAAAAACATGAAAACAGAAAAAATAAGCTCTCACTTCAATTTAGATAAAAAGAATTATAAATATGTAAATTTATTAGTTTCGTTTTTAAATTTACCCCCGCTTTTATTTAGGCAAAAACAAAAAATAGAGTAAATGAAAACAAAGAACTCAGCCTCTAAGGGCTGTGGAATAAAAACATTTGAGGTAAAAGCGAACAAAATCAAAATAAAAACACTTGATGACGAAAAGAAACCCAAAATGAAATGCAACTCACCTATTTACAGATTGCGTCTGGCAAGTGTTAGCATGACGAGAATATATCGTATTTTCAAATAATGCCATGACATGCCGAGATAGAAAATCGTTTTTTGTAGAATTTTTGCGTTTACAATTACCCAATTTCACAATTACCCCCTTGACACTGTGAAGTTCCATAGTTATCCTCCAAATGTCCGCAAATCGCAACCGCTAAACAATTGTACTTTCAGCAGCAAGGTTGTATGAAAGCATATCTGTGTGCAAGGTAAAACAACTTTGCTTAAATATTGTTATACTAGGAAGAAAATAAATCTAACAAGAAATAAAAACAAATCTCATTAATCATACACATACACAAAATACTTTTATTAATTCCTCTGACTATAAAAAATATCTCCACAATTGTATAGTTGCAGATTAAAAATAAAATTTCATTAAAAAGAAAACTAGGTACTAAAGACTAAATATTTCAGTAACGCTCTATCATCTCACACTAATCAATAGATTTTCTTTTAGGTTTATAATTGTAATACAACTAAAGTTTGTACATTTTTGTACAGTCATTTACATAAAAAAATAAATAAATTGTATATTGTAGGAATGGAGACATTATCATTATATCAACTGTTTAAGACAAGTCCGTGAACCTTTTCTTTGCGTTGATGCCCCATGGAGTATTGAAGATGTACTCAGGCTTGTAATACTGCTCCAACCACCAGTGTTTGATGATGTTGATGCTGCGAATGCGCCTGCGTCGGCTGTAGTAGTTCAAGTTGGTTATATTCTTCTGGATGATGATGTCTAGAAGAGGCTTGTAGACACCGTAGATCTTGTTGAAGAGCAGCTTGTATAAGTTGATGTCAAAGTGGTAAAATGCCTTGATGTCGTGATAGATATTCAAGTAGCGCTCCTCACTCTCGACTAGTTTTGTGTTCGGGTAGAACTCATTCTCGAGACTCGTGATGAACGTTTTTATATCCAAGTGGCGGTGCTCAACAATAAAATCATACTCTTGGTAGAGGTCATCCATCACGACCCTGTAGAAGTTGAAGAGCAATTCCCTGCGATGAAAGATTTGGTTATAAGTACGGGTGGTGCAGTCGTAAGCTGTAAGGGAGTTCTTGTTGTTTTCGACTTCGCACGCCCGACAGTGGATTCCATTTATAGTGGTCACCGAGCACTTCAAGCAAAACAAGTCCGTCTTGTGAATTGAGCAGCGTATCTCGCACTTAAAGCATATCAGATTGGTGCAGTAGCGGCATCGCTTATTGTCAGAAGACACAGATTTCTTGCATATCACACAGTAGTTATTGTGGTACTCGTGCTTCTCCAAGTCAAGCCAAAAATTCAACGAGTCAACAACACTCCTGTACTCAAATCGATTGAACTGGACAACATTTTGTAAGTTGGTAAGAAATTTTCGGTAGTAATTGTTGTTGAAGTCATGGATCGCAATATCATGAGGGGTAGTGGTCATTTGCTCGATGAGCTCCTCGTCCTCATAGTTATAGAGTGGCTTGAAGTGCGGAATATACTTGGAGAAATCGCCATCCCTGGAGATGTCGATATAGTGATAGACAGGCTGGATAGTAAATTGAAATTCAGGAAAGGCATTTATAAAAATCGCCTTGCAAGCTTCGTATTTTGACAACGGTAAGTTCATCAATTGAAACATTTTTGGTTTTTTTTTTTTTTCTTTCAAATTGACTTTGTGTTGACTTCAATTAAGCAATGTACAGCAAAAAGCTATGAATAACATTCATAAGCTAAATCCAAGGTGAGCCTTAGAAATAATTCTATGGAGTTTAGTAGTAGAAGATCCTTCTGGAAAAAAGAAAAAAGAAAAAAAAAAGAAAAGAATGAAATGTTAGTATTTCGGATTAATTTTGTTTATTTATTTATTTATTTATTAATTAATTAATTTTTTTATTTTTTTTTAACTGAATTAATTTATTTAATAAATTTATTTATTTATTCACTTATTTATTTATTTATTTAATACTTTAAACAACAAAAACGTCGAAGTTTTGTATTTTTGTATTCAAAAAATATTTTTCGTCTATTCAAATGAAATGTGCAATGTGCACTGAGCAAATGCAAATTCCAGGTGTTTACAAAACAGTGGTTCAAGACGAAGTGATTTGAGAAAACTCTTGCGCTGTTGCGGAAGACAATTGAAATGAATGAATTTTTCTATTTGAACTTTGTGTATTTATGCACTTGAGCACGTTCCAAAGGAAGCGCTAAACCACAGTAAATTGAAATCGCCACTCAGGAATCAGGATACACAGAAAACTCTGAAGTACATTTCGAGTATGCACTTCTTGGAAATTGAAAAATACCACCCACCTTTCCGCCTTCATCAAAAACGCAACACGCAAACGTTACCCACACAAACTCATGATTTGTTACACACCAACACCGAAATTTAATTTTAAAAATTTAAAAACAAATAACTAGGCATAGGAATTTAATTTAATACTACTTACCACAAATCCAAGGGAGATTCCAACAAAAAGGACGTACAAGTAAACTGGTCACTTTATTTTTTTTTTGCAAATAAAATTTTGGTAATTTAGTCAATAACACTTTGCCGGTTAAATTGCAGGTGCCGGCTTTTGTAAACAAACTTTAGTTATTATTCTTTTGTTTATTTATTTTTTTGTTATTTTATTTTTATTTATTTTTTGTGTGTTGTGCACAATTGCGACTGCACAATAGCAGAGTTCCGAAAGGAATGAATACGCCAGCAGGAAGCTCTTTCTTTATCGGTTAGAGAATATCCACTTGACGAACTTGTGTAGGTGCTGCAAGGAGATGAAAAGAGATGGATGATTGGGGGTTTTGATTTTGCTCCGGATTTTATGTAGATACAATGTGGTTACAGTCAGGATAACAAGATACCCTCTGTTCCTGATGTGTAGCTTTTCTGAAAAGCTCTATGTCAGCTTGGTCGAAATTTAGTTTTGATATTAGACGGTGTCGTTTACATCCTTGACGGTACCCCTCTAAAGGGAACTTAGAGCTTTAGGTTGTTGTTGGAAAATCCATTCACAGTAGTGCAAAGCATTTGCAAGTTTTTTTTTTCCAAATACAACAACGTCCTTTATTTTGTTTTATATTTATGTTTCACTTAACCCTTAACGGCCGAGAGCTTTTTTTGTAATACTCGCCCATAAGACGATGAAAAATTAAATTCTAAAGGGTTTATAAGGCTGAAAACTCAAACTAAACATTTAAACTGATTTATTAAGATATGAATTCAATATATTTACTTGATTTATAATTTTTTAAATGAAATTAATTTTTATAATTTGTAGAAGTATGACATTGGGACATGTTGAACAATATATGGCTGTTCATTTAGAGGCGCCTTTTATCTTTTTATCAGAATATACTCGACAGCCTTTGTTACTTCTAGTACTAAATTGCCATATTTGTTAAAGAAAATTGCAGCGAGGATAAATAAATGAAATGCAAATTGAATTCTTTTCATGTCCCCTTATTGGGGCTTTTCGTTTTCTATGGCATAAGTGCTATGTCCCCGTAACGAGGCCTTTCAGCCGCTAAGGTTTAATATAGATGGTTTTCCAATAAGAGGTGTCATTTTGATATTCAAAGAAAAATGACATTTTTTGTGATAAATAATCGGATGTTTATTTCAATGTAAAGAGGAAGGTGTGCCTTGAAAAAACAACATAAGTAAAATGACCGCCTCGGCTGCGCTTACAGAGCCTATTCCTTTTTATGAATTTTCCATCACTAGATCGCAAAGTGGCTGCTGTATGCCCTCAATAGCTTCACGAATTCCATCTTTGAGGTCTTGAATCGACGCTGGGCTCTTGGCGTAGACCTTATCTTTCACATAACCAAAGGATGAAGTCGCAAGATGTTAAATCGCAAGAGAGAGAAGCTGCAAAGCATTCAATGCAGGGCTATCAAAATCCTGTCGAGAAGAGAAGTCACGAGGTTCCAGACACTGAACATAACTCTAATATTTCAGATGGCGTTGTTTATACTATAATATGTGATTTGCAAACTACAAACTCCAATAGCGCATTCTCTCAGGACAAGGAGCCAAGCGGTAGGACTATTCCAGCTACCGCCGATCATCAGTGAATATGGGAGAAGACCAGGAAGTACCAGGTGCCGAAAATACTAAACAATTTGCCACAAAATCTCAAGAAGCAAATGTTAAAAAACAATTTTTCATAGAAAGCCTAACTTAATTTACAATCTCTTTATATCCGTATAATTGTAATGTGTACTATAATTTTCTCTTATTTTCTTTGTCGTAATGTCTGCCAATGTTCATGCTATTTTAATCATATATTTTCTGCTTTCTAATAATTTTTGTTTATTTCGTCAAACCTAATGTAATTCAAAATAAAGCAAGGAATGATCTTGAAAGATACTTTTATAATACCACATAAACAACCACCTGCAGATAAGCCTTCGGCTTCGCAGGTATACAAATTGTTAACTTGTTTATGTACTTGAATCCCAATAAAATTAAAATTAAAAAAAAAAAGATCTCGTTGGTCAATTGTGATCATCCCTTCGAGAGATAACACGGTCCGGAAACTTTTCCTGTAAAAGATCGATGGTTTCGTTGCTTGTGTGGCACGAAGCACCGTCTTGTTGAAAGTGAACGCTGTCCAGATTACCATCAAACTCCGGCCAAAAAAAATCTCTCGATAACGCGATCCATTCACCGTAACTGTTGCTCCAGCCTCATTTTCGAAAAAGTAAGGTTCAATGACCCTGCCGGACCATAAACCACGCAAAACAGTTGCACGTTGAGGACGGAGAGGCTTTTCATCAATAAATCTTGCGTTTTCCGAGCCATAGATGGGACAATTTTGCTTATTGACGTAGCCACCAAGGTGCAAATGGGCCTCAGTCCAAATGATTTTTCGATGAGATTCCGGATCATTTTATGCACTTCAAGGACACAATCAGTAAAGACACGACATTGTTGATGTTCGACCGGCTTGAGTTCTTGTGCTAACTAACTAACTGTGCCTTAAAAACCAAGTCTTTATGCAAAATACGATGTAATGACGTTTGTGCAATGCCCAATTCCAAACAACGACGAGGAATGGACAAACCTAGGTTTTCTTCAACACTTTGGGCTACAGCAGCAATATTCTGAGTTGTTCTTCAGCGACGTGCACCGGTTACATTCTTCACATCACTAACTTGTCCCAACAGCCCGAATTTTCCCATCAATTTTTGTATTGCGGTCCGACAAGGTGCTTCACGACGACCCAAACATGTTTTTGTTTTACGAATTTTTGCCATGTTTATAGTGAGTTTTAATAGTTTCAATGCGTTGTTGAAGAGTAGGTAGGTAGGTAGGTTGTGTGGTGGGCTGCGCAAGACAGCCAAACACTTAGGCCAGACGAGGCCCATTGTGATACCACATGGAGCGGATGCAAAACATCCCACTACTCCTGCAACCAGTAGGAGCTATTGATATAGCTGAGGATACGGCTCATGCTGGTGTCAGCTAGTTCTCCGAGATTATTGAGAAAGTAGTGACCAAGACGCCTCTTTCTACGGTTCGCGAGAGCGCTGCAGGTTCCTAAAAGGTGCAGCGAGGTTTCTTCCCCTTCTTCGTCTCTGCAGCTTCTGCAGAAGTCGTTGGCCGGGAGGCCCAGTCGGGTAGCATGTTTGCCAAAAGTAGAGTGCCCAGTTATGACACTGATTAGATTCCTAACTTCAATTGAATGGTTCCCCAATCCAATTGGATGGTTGTTGAAGGGTGTATCGTTCTATTTTTATCAATGGCGTAGTTTCTACTTGTCAAATGTAAAAAACTTACAGCTTTAAAAGTGGCATCTACCACAGTAGCGGGCTATTTAAAATAACACCTCTTATTGAAAAGTCCGATAGTAAAGACATATACGAGTACAAATGTGAGGAGGTTTGAATAGAGCTTGATAAGTAGTCCCCAGAGAACATTCAATGAAGCATTCTCGTAGGAAAAAAGTGTCCAACCATTATTTATTTGTGGTTCTAGAATTTGTGAACCATTCTGCAGAGCACTAAATAAAATTCATTAAGGGTTAAGAAAATCTATTTATTATTATATCAAGTAGTTGAAAAATTCTTTTCATCTTTATCTTCAACAAGTCTTATTTTAGAGAATGAGAACATTTTGATTCTTCACAGCTATGATACAATTAGATACAACAAGTTGCTATTTAAATTACATGAGTAGACTAGTTTAAGGGAAAACTATTAACAAAAACCCTTATGAGATACTTAACCTAATATTGCATTCGCACTTGTGCCATAATAACCATAGGAATAAAGGACATTGTCCTGCTTGCTTTTGATACATCCCAATTCCATGTAAATATCGGAAATAATAAAAAAAAAAAAATTCACACGTTGGACTTTTAAAGATGTGATTTGTGATAAATTTTAATTAAGTGAAAGTTCATTTATAAGTTCGAATAGAAACTCATTTTAGATCTGCAAATGAGAAAATAGAGTAAGTAGTACTCACATTTATTTTCATTCACCAACATATTTACATGTTTGTGGTGAACTCAGCTTGCACAGAGATACGATAAAATTTTTCGAATTTCGCTAGTGTTTGGAGCCGTACGGGCTACGCTGATACTAACAATTTGCATAATTTGACACAAAAACATATTAAAACGGATGAACATAATCGTAGCTGTTTGTCTTTGCACGAATTCGGTAAATCGGATTGAAACCTCTTTAGGTAATTCTTTTATAGCTTACTTAATCAGTTGATGGCAATGAAGAAAATGTTGCAGGTGAATTCTTTTTACCGACTTACCTTTTCATATTTTCCACACAACGCCACTGGTAGAAAGTCTTTAAAAGAAAACAATGTCAGATATTTTTCTTCATTTTTCTTTCTTTTTTTCGTTTTTTTCTTCATAAAATACACGGAAATTGATTAAGTTGCTAGTAGAAAAATGCCAGCAAATGATGCATCATTTTTGAAAGCCTGTTTTGACATCTTTGCAGTTCTGACTTGTTAGCTTTAGCGCAACACACACTCTAATGACTTAAAAAATTAGTTCGTGAATTGATATTTTGTTTTCAAAACTTAATTTGGAGTTCCTGCAAATCAGTGGGTACAATAGTAATAATTGTTGGTTTTTTCACTTGGTCAATTGTGGCAGAAATGTTGACCTGAAAATTAAGTTTTTGGTCTAGAATTATTCTTCTTCTTTGTGCGGCGCTACAATCCGGGGTGGACCTGGGCCTCCTTTAGCAACCTCCTCCATCGACCACGATCCCGTGCCAGCTGCTTTCAGTGACGCACACCGAGTTGGTTCAGGTCCTTCTCTACCTGTGTACGCCACCGTAGTCCTCTGCTGCGTTGTCCCATAGTTTCAGAGTCGAAGATTCTTCGGGCCGGAGCGAATGGCTATGCTGTCCATTAGCTCTACATTGCCTAACCACCGGAGGCGTTGGATCTTGGCCAGGTGCATACCGCCGTACAGTTCGTGATTGAACCTTCTCCTCCAGTAACCATCAATGCAAACAGGATCAAAGATTGTACGCAGAACCTTTCTCAAAAAAAGGCCAAGGGCTTCTTCATCCGCTTTTGACAAAGTCCATGTCTCCGCGCCATAGAGCAGGACTGGGATGACCAGGGTGTTATATAAAGCCCGTCTAGTTTTTCGAGAGAGGGCTCTATTACTCAATTGCCTCTTGAGCCCAAAGAAACAGCGATTGGCAAGAGTTATTCCGCGTTTGATCTCGGTACTGATGTCATTCGTACTTGTTCTAGAATAAGTCAATAAGCCTGCCCTGTCGCCCAATATTATTAGATAGGAAACACTCGTTTCGACGCCTAGTGCACCAAATAGCTTGTGTCTTTTGAGAATTTGGCTTAGTCTTCCATTTGAAACAATATTGCTGCAGTTTGTAATTTGTCGTAGATATCTAAGAACAATGTACCGGATGCAGGTGAAGACAATCTATTTAAGCAGAAAATATTTATTTGAGTCATCGTTTCATCGCCCTGATTAAGAGCTCAGCGTTCCAGCTTGACTCATAAGATTGCAATTTATTAGGAATTAGCTGAATGTGTGGCAGATTTATTCGCAATAGAATCAGTTATCTCTTAGATGATTTGGCCACTAAAATGCCGCATAAGAAAATTAAAAAAGTTATAATTTGTACTTCTTGACGACCTTGTCCGACTGAAATTGGTGGGAAAATTGGAGCTGTTGGGACAAGTTAGTGATGTGAAGAATAAAACCCTTGCACGTCATTGCTCAATAACAACTGAGAACATTGCTGCTGTTATATATCACAAGTTTGTGTGGGTAACGTTTGCGCATTGCATTTTTGATGAAAGGTGGAAAGGTGGGTGGTATTTTTCAATTTCCAAGAAGTGCATACTCGATGTACTTCAGAGCTTTCTGTGTATCCTGATTCCTGAGTGGCGATTTCAATTTACTGTGGTTTAGCGCTTCCTTTGGAACGTGCTCAAGTGCATCAATACACAAAGTTCAAATAGAAAATTTCATTTATTTCAATTGTCTGCCAAGAGTTTTCTCAAATCAGTTCTTCTTGAACCACTGTTTTGTAAACACCTGGAATTTGCATTCGCTCAGTGCACATTGCACATTTCATTTGAATAGACGAAGAATATTATTTGAATACCAAAATACAAAACTTCGACGTTTTTGTTGTTTAACGTATTAAATAAATAAATAAATAAATAATTAAACAAAATTCCTTCTTTTTTCCTTACTACTACTAAATTCCGTAGAATTATTTCTAAGGCTCACCTTGGATTTAGCTTATGAATGTTATTCATAGCTTTTTGCTGTACATTGCTTAATTGAAGTCAACACAAAGTCAATTTGAAAGAAAAAAAAAATGTTTCAATTGATGAACTTATTGTTGTCGTGAACATTCTCTTTCTTTTTTACATAGGTAAACAATCATAAGGGCAACCACATGCGCTTTTTTCTCCGACTAAAAAATCAACATGAAATCAAAGGTGTTCGTCGCTCTGCGCCAAATTGAGAGAGAGTCAGAGCAAGCAATACAAGTTGCGTGCTTGATACAAATTGCGAGAGTACATTTTTTGTTTATTTTTTTGCAAAAAAAAATATTCGACTTAGAGGAATTGAAAATAGAGCAAGAATCGAAAAAATGTATAAGAGGAGAGTTAGAGAGTTTTTCGACTTAGAGGGCTTCGACTGTATATGGTTCTACATGTTGATGAATCTCGACCCTCATCTTTTCCTACATAAGAAAAGTCATTTACCTCGTATCTGTTTTCAACACCAGAGAATAGCCAACATTTTTTACCGCATTTTTAAGGTTTATTTGGCAAATATTGTGTTAACCTGCATCTGGCCTTAATTGCAAAGAACTGCCCCTAGCAATTTAGCCTATTTTAGACAATTTAGACTATTTTCGACAAATTTACAAATTTACAACAAACTGTTGAAAATAAATTGAATACGTCCCTTTGCAAACAATGACGCTCTCATTTTTTTCGAAGCAAATAAAACGTAGAATCTCGATAAAGTCTTATAGACCAAGAACCCACAGCAAATTTTGAGCGTGAATGATAACAAAGAATGGCATATACCAACGTGAAGGTCTTCGACAGACTATCAAAACCACAGGTCTGGCGGCGATTTGTCATCGCCAATGGTTGTAATGGTCTGCTGAAAACGTCAATTTTTCCGAAATCTGAATTTTTTATAAAACCACTTGAAAGCAGCATCAAATGAAAGATTAAATTGCCACGACTACAAAAATGTGGGTGCCAGACCACTTGTTATAGAAATTCGTATAACCAAAAACCGATTACACCAGTTGAATTGTGAGAACGTCCTGATTACAAAAATGTGGGTACCAGACGTTTTACACGCGCCGTTACCTCCACCAGCCACGCAAATACAGAACAAAGTCGTAGAAAAATCTGCTTTTCTATTACACGTATAAACTGAGAGACTTCAATGTTTAATATATGTATACATAAATATGAACATAAATGGAAAATTAAATAACAAATAATGAAATAATGGGGTATATAACACTCGTCTTCATCTGATTCATATGATGTATCGCTGGTATAATTATCATCATCATCATTATCAGATGCACCCACGTCTTTAACTAAAAATATAAAAAAAATCATCAGGGGCGACATTTCCATCGAACCAATCGACTTTATATGTATATCATTTTGCAATACCCAACCACTTTCCAGTGCTGATAATTGAATTGGTTCATTTTTTACAGCACTTTTCCACAGGTGACATATACCTATAGTTGCATCTATTGATTTGCTTGGAGGCAAAAGACTTCCTTCAAAAACCAGGAAAAAAATATAACACAAATAAGTATATTATAGATTTCGAGCCGCGTAACTTACTTTTAATATTTTTGAAAATTTTGTTTGGTAGCTATTATAAGCACATCTGTACTATTACAACAAATTAATAGATGCATCTGATAATGATGATGATAGTTAAACGAGCGATACATCAGATGAATCAAATGAAGAAGACTGGTGTTTAATACCCCATTATTTCATTGTTATTTAATTTTCCATTTATGTTCATATTTATGTATATATAAAACATTGAAGTTCCCCAGTTTATACGTGTATTAGAAAAGCAGATTTTTCTACGACTTTGTTCTTTATTTGCGCGTCTGGCGGAGGTAACGGCACGTGTAAAACGTCTGGCACCCACATTTTTGTAATCAGGACATTCTCACAATTCAACTGGTGTAATCGGTTTTTGGTTATACGAATTTCTAAAACAAGTGGTCCGGCACCTACATTTTTGTAGTCGTGGCAATTTAATCTTTCATTTGATGCTACTTTCAAGTGGTTTTATAAAAAATTCAGATTTCGGAAAAATTGACGTTTTCAGTAGACCATTACAACCATTGGCTCTGACAAATCGCTTCAGAGTTGTGGTTTTGATCGTCTGTCGAAGACTTTCACGTTGGTATATGCCATTTTTGGTTATCATTTAAGGCCAAAATTTGCTGTGGGCTCTTAGCCTATTATACAATAGTTTAAGCAAAAGTGTTGGTTTCCACTTGTTATTCGGTAACTACTCAAATCTCAATTTTTTTATTCTTACGCTCCACATTATTATAGCTGCCCCAAGTGAGTGAGGGGTGGTGGTTCTTAGAGAACCCAATTAGCACTAAGTGCCGTTTCGAAACCACAGCTGTGAAAGTTGGGTGTATGTTGGGATTTTAGAACCATCGTGCGGTGTTGAGGAACAAAATCAAGTCTTTGATGTTCATTCGAGATACCTAAAGTCCGTGGCCTTGCCCTGGCAAGCGGTGGACAGGTGCTGAGGAAGTGTGGAAGTGAATCTGGCTCTGCTGAGTTATTACAACTCCGTGCAATGTGTATGATGAGGGATCCCCAGCCCCAATTTTAGAAATAAATGTGCGAGTCCTATGAAGCAAGTCGTTAGTTCGTGATATGCTGTACTTCGGCCAAGTTTCCCTAGACCAAAATATATTTATTACATATACAGTCCCCCGCAAAAGTATTCGTAATTTGATTATTTCGTCTTAAAAATATAACAAACTGACTAATTTTGGGCGTAGAAACTTATTTTTTTTTTTATTTTTTCCTTGTTTTTTTCTTCTTAAGAAATGCTTAAGACAATAAGCCTTCCCAATTCGTGATCGTGCCAGAAAAAAATAATAAGTAAATATTGTCACTTCTGCGAACCGTAAAAGTATTCGTAATTTTTTGAGGCCGACCAATACACAACACAACAAGTACGATAGCTTTGGCGCAAAAAAAACTAAACGATGGGCTTTTGTAGAGGGGTCGAAAACAGCCATTACAGAAGGAAAACGCTACATGCAGTAGCAATATTAAATTGAAATTGCAAGACCAGTCATTTTTACTGGTCTGATTAATCTAATGTTGTGTGTGTGAGGTGGTGGTTCTAGGAGAACCCAATTAGCACTAGGTGCCGTTCTGTAACCACAGCTGTGAAAAGTTGAATATAAATTGGGATTTAGAGCCATCGTGTGGTGTTGAGAAATGAAATTAAATTTTTAATATTCATCCGAGAAATCTAGTGTTAATAAGGGGCTTTCCAATAGGGACTTGACAACTTTAAATTTAATTTGTGAACGTACCCTTTTACTAATCATCGAACTGTAATTCTCAATTTATTCAGTAAACTCAATATTTTCATCATGCTTAAGTACATGAACGAGCAACGTCTGCAAATTATAAAAATTTTCTACCGAAATTCGGAGTCAGTGACCGCAACTTTAGGAGCAGAATCATCATCAGTGACAAGCTGATTTTTGGTTCGCCAATAAAAATGACTATTTATTGGAAAATAATCGATACATACTATACACACAATAATTAGACTGCAAGTCCTGGCTATTTGTTGCATCGGCGCCGTATTTCTATATACTTCTACTTTGAAAAATGAAAAACAGGTGTTAGGGGGTGGGTAGCGAAGAGCTTTGAAGTTTTTTTTTATACATAGGTAAAGGTGGATCCGAATATGGGGATGGATGGAAGCTGGAACAAAACGAAATTTCTATTTGAAACGACTGCTTACACACCGAATGGGGTCAATGCAACAGTTCAAAAACTATTGCATCGGGAATTTTGTGTTCAAGATTGAATATTTTGATGAATGTATTCCACTCCAAAATGACAACCAGTTCAATTCACTTCAGCACTTTTAATAACCCATTTTACTGTCGTCAAACAGACATTTTACAGATGTTTTTATCTTGAGTATCTGAAGCTGCTCTGATAATTGCACGTCTATCGACTCTTAACGAATAATTGTATAATAATAATTGTCTAAAAGATTTTCCATAAAATAAAGGAAAACAATAATTATAGTCGCAGCGCAATGGCACCTCAGGCCCAAGGTTTGTTTTTTTTTTTTTTTTTCTCATTCGCTCTTAAATTGTATCGAAAAGCGAAGAGAACCGTCGAAAAGAAAGATGCAAGCTTTGAAATTATTGCCACTAGGAGTTGTTGGTTTTTTTTGGCCAATCATAGATGAATTATTCGTTTCACTCTCAGCGATTGATGTCCTTTGGAAATCGGAGGGTTGAAAATCACCACAAAAAGCTTTCAGTCTCTACCCAGTTGATATATGTACAGAAAAGCATTTTCCCTACAATTTCCTTCTCCTTTTATCTCTTCCATACATTTGGAGTGGCTGCCAGTTTTCCTCGGAGATTATATTATCTTCCTGTATTTGCAGACACAACACGGGGGTGTATGTTTGCACGAGTAGAGTGCAATTTTCCTATCCCAATATTGCTTTTGCATGACCATGAAGAAAAGGAGGTCATCAAAGTGGTTGCACTTCAGTAATAAGTGTTGATTGGAAAATCGGTCCTTAAGGTAAGACCGATGTAAGGACTCAAATAGGAATCTGAGACCTCTTGAAAATAATTGAATATGTCCTGAGCATGTATATCGCTTTTAAATTAAACAAACCAGCATTTTTAGGGCTGAGTTCCGAAGGACTAGGTAGGTAGGCGGGCTGACAGAATTAGTTCTGCCACACTCAGGTCCTTGTGTTACTCATGGGGAGGTTGTAACCCCGTTTCCTTATTCGTGGTGACCTAATTCCAGCATTGTGTCCGTCCATCTGGTAATTCTCAGATTCCTGAAAAGATAACGAAATCCTTATAGAATCACTTGTGTCCATCTGTCTGATTTACAAAAACGCTGATAACTTTTGAGTCGTCTTGAGTTAAGGGATGAAATTTGGACTGAAAGTGTATCTGGGCAACCCAGAAATAAATAATGCATTTTTTTTCGGAATTAGTCGCAGATTAAAGGAAACGTTAGTACCAATACTAACGCGCGAAAAAACGTTTATCAACTTTGATGATCGATATGGGGGTTGTTGAAAAGGTCCCGGGGTCCTGATTATGAAAATGACTGTTTGTCTGTCATTAGGCTTTAATCTTGGTGATTAGCGAACTACTTGGAATTGAGGAATCAAATTTAACCAGATGTTTTTTCTAAAATATGGGTCGAAAAAATATGAAAAATTTGAGGGGATGCCAAATTTGTATTTCTGTTACGATTAGAAAGGTTTATTATAGAATAATAATAAACCAAAAATTGGAGCTATTGGGCATCTCATCGCAATATCCCAAAATACCCAAAAGTCGTGTACGATTTTTTATTCATACTAAAATAAATTCGTTTATTTACTTAATATAAAAGAAAAAAAAGGAACAAATAAACGATAAACAATTGTTGGAAGTACTACTTTATTCAAGGTGACAGGACTCTTTGAATTATTATGACAGACTGCGTCGAGCTCGGCAGCCAATTCCAAATTCTGCGTCCAATATTGTAGCGTTGGCAAATTCAAACCGTGCGACCCAACTAACTCGGTGTTAAATCACGGTCAGTGGTTTGGTGGAACACGAGAAGCGTGAACTTCGTTACCAAATTCTGGTCAATCGAACTCGATTACAATATTTTGCTTAACAAAATTAATTAGAGTAACTTCGGGTATTGTGGAATATGCGACTAATGTGGAATACTGCCTAAGCCGCAGAAGGTATGGCTGCCCTCTTAGTTTTCCCAAAATGTAAATAGCATAAAAGAAGTGTTACGCTTTTCTCCTTATTGATATTACCAACCAATATGTCTCAGTCATTCAAAGATCTTATTTAGGGGTGAATGACTTTTTTTTGTACATTTTTGTATGATGATGATGTTAAATGTCTGCATGTTATATTCAGATGGGAAAATTGAGTTTTGAAGAGTATTCCATATTCGTGTGTTGCGGCTAAAGAATGAGTTTCTAAACTAATTGTATGTTATGGGTCGTAGTTTGCAATAGTTTCCAATCGGGTAATGTGGAATACCCTGAGGAGCGTAATGTGGAATACTATTTCACATTGCCCGCTTATTATTTTTTCGGTTTTTAGTTCGAAATTGCTTGGGAAGCTGCTTAAAAAAGGTGAAATAAGGCGATGGGATGGAAATGGAGTCTCGGTTGGTTGTTTGACCAAGAGTCACATTCTTTCTCTTGCATTTCAAGTGGCAAAAAAAATAATGCATCCTGAATCGCTTTTCTACTTTAAAAGAATGAGCTGGAAAGGATTGGTTACACGATTTCTTAGGTGCCATAAAAACACGCTAAGAATTCGTGCTCCAACTGCAACGTAATTCGATAGAACCAAAGGATCTACAAAGGAAAATGCAGAATCCTTTTTCAAACTCCTGCACTTAAGCCAATACGGGACATTATGATGTACGTTTTATATATTATAATTAAAATAAAGTGATGCCTATATTTATTCTTCTTAGTTGAGTCTATAATTTTGATTCGGAAATAGTATTCCACATTACCTTCCAATTTTAAAAATCTCGATTTTCGAGGTGGTATCAGTAAAAAATAAATTAAAATCTTAAAAACCGCACAAAGTTTCTGATATTGTTGCTAACGAAAGCCAATATATCAATATTCAAAATTTTTCATTTAATGCATGGTATCTATTTGTAAGATATAAAAATAAAATGGGTGTTCCTCAATATACGAAGTTACTCTACTAAATTAAAAAAAAAAAAAAAACATTGCACTAAAAGTTTTCATTTTAAACTTTTTTATTTGGAAGTTAACTTTTCGAGATATTAAACTTTAAAGTCGAAAAAAAGGTGCCCATGGATCTGAAAATTTCGAGAGCCTTTTTGCCTGTTAATTTTGTTGATCAAGCAAACCAATGGCACTATTTGCAATGGACGCAGTCGATATGGTGTGTAATTCCTAACTAAGCTAAAACAATATTATCTTAAATTTTATTTATTTGTTCTTTTCTTCTCTAACCTTTAATTCTTTCTCAATTTCCATCTTATCGTTTTGGTAAGAGTTCCAAAAAGACACTTTTGTGGAAAACTGTATATGTATGGCTGCTTGTGCAGCTACGCATTTCTTAGCTTAACAAAATATACCCATAATTTAAACGGGCAAAATGATATTTTTCCAGTGATTGCGAATTTTTGGTACCTTGCGTTTTAAGATCAAAAGCCATATATGGTTGCTTGTGCAGCCACCGAAAAAAATTGCACACGTCCGCAAATGGGTAAAGCCTTTCTTTTGCTTAGTTTTATTCAAAATGAAAAGAAGAATTTTTGCTGATGCTACATATTTTGATTTATTAATTTCTTGGACTTATATTAGGTTGTCAAATATCCGCCTTTTTGTCTTTTGAATTTTCCGGCTATGTACAAAGCGCTACAGAGCTTGTATCTGGCAATACTATACATCATTTGAAAAGTCTTGACATAACCTACAAAACGACGCTTGGATATTGCATTCAACAGTTATAGACGTGTAAGCATGGAGTTCACTATTCGCTATTTTAAAGTTTTCCTTCGTTAAAGGCAAATCCGCTAGAGAAACGTTCCGTGAGACTAATGGTGTTTTGGGGGATGGTACTCTATCACTTCGAACCGCGAAGGAATGGTTTCAACGATTCAGAGTCGGTGAAAACGACACCATGGATAAGCCAGCCGGCGGAAGACCTGTGACGACGAATACCGATCGAATCATGGAAACATCGAGTTAGACCGGCATGTGGCATCTCGTGATGTTAGCCACCAAACCATTTTAAACCATCTGCAGAAGGCTGGATACAAAAAAAAGCTCGATGTTTGGGTGCCGCATGATTTGACGCAAAAAAATCTTCTGGACCGAATCAACGCCTGCGATTGATTGACATTTTTGAAGCGGATTGTGACTGGCGACGAAAAATGGATCACATACAACAATATTAAGCGAAAACGGTCGTGGTCGAAGGTCGGTGAATCGTCCCAAACAGTGGCCAAGCCGGGATTGACGGTCAGGAAGGTTTTGCTGTGTGTTTGGTGGGATTGAAAGAGAATCATCCACTATGAGCTGCTCCCATATGGCCAGACGCTTAATTCTACCATCTACTGCGAACAACTGGGCCGCTTGAAGCAGGCGATCGACCTGAAGCGTCCAGAATTGGCCAACAGGAAGGGTGTTGTCGTTGATTACTCGTCAGAAGTTACGGGAGCTCGGATTGGAGGTTTTATACCACATAGCCCGGACATAGCGCCAAGTGTTTACCACCTGTTCCTGTCCATGGCGAACGCCCTTGGTGGTGTGAAGTTGAACTCAAAGGAGGCTTGTGGAAAGTGGCTGTCCGAGTTCTTCGCAAATAAGGAGAGGGGCTTCTACGAGGGGGGTATTATGAAGTTGCCGTATAGATGGAAACAGATTAAATCCGATCACTGTAACACTTTTTATGAAGCATTGAATGAAGAGCAAAAAAGCGGAAGGAAGATATTTGACAACCTTATAAATCGTAATTCGTTTCTAATACTTTTTATAATTCGTAATGCAAAATGCAAACCAAAACCTTTTCTCCCGTTAACTTTTGTAGACAATTCTGTTGCCTTGATGTCGCTACAAGGAATGAGAGTGATGAAGAAGATAGCGACAATGAAGCAGAACTTATTTATTTAGTTATTTATCGATACTGGTACTTTAAGATAAAATCTTATAAGATAACACCAGCAATAAGGCTGTGTATTCTACTGAGTATAAATCATAATACAGAAAAGGAAATATAAATCAGAATAGTTAAGTTAAGTTATATTCTTCTCAGAAGATAAATTAAGAACTGTCAAGCGGAATTCTAATAAAATAAAACAAAAGCAAGGGTACTCAAAAAAGTGAAGAAAAGTAATTGGCGAGGTTTGTCTTAAAGTTCTGGTATTGCCTAAGTCTTCTTAAATTGCGTAGTAGACCATTCCATAGCCGACTTATGAACGAGTTGCTTATGACAGAACTTATGACCAATAAACAATACACAAGCCAAATCGGCCATTCAACAACTTCAATATTATGTTTCAAATCATGTTGTACCAAACAATCTTTTCAAAGGCAAAAAGAACATCAAGCAATCGAAATTAAATTTTTTTTTCAATAACAAGCTTTTTCTTAATTTTTTGTATCTTTAGGTAATTTTATGTTTCCTTTACTTTGTGCATATGTAGGTACTTCAGATTAAAATCAATGCGAATAGTTTTAGTTAGTTTTAAATGACTTTTATTCCAAAAAATTCTTAACAATTAGTAGATAACTAATGGTTTGGCCTTAGGTCGTCTACAATTATTAGGTTCAAAGCGCTACATAGCCGGAAAATTCAAAAGACAAAAAGGCGGAAGGGAGATATTTGACAACCTAATATATCTTGATTTATATCTTGATATTATAATTATCTTGATTTAACTTACAGATTAACAACTGATCTAATATAATATATGAATACTAAAAATCTCCTTCTAAAACTTGTGTTCTATATCGCAGTGCAACCACTGTGTATGCATATAGAACATCCCAACCTTGTTCGCCGTTTAAAATACTTAATGCTTAGGAGAACGTGCTCCTAAAGTATCTTTTGAAAACACCATCACACGAAGTTCTCTCATAAATGTGAATATAGCGTTCCTATAAAGTTAAACAATATCTATTAGGTTGTCAAATATCTCCCTTCCGCCTATAGAGCTCTGTAGCGCCGGAAATTCAAAAGACAAAAAGGCGGAAGGGAGATATTTGACAACTTAATATGTATTGGAAAATAATATGAAATGTAAAAGCCCCGTTAACTCGTATAATTATGTTTCCCATCTCATTAAATCGAAATCTGGATAATTCGTAACCTGCGGTAATTCGTAAAAAATGCTATTCCCTTGCCATTTCGAATTATCGGGTCTCCACTGTATAACGAAACAAATAAACCGGACTTGCAGTATACAAAAAAAATTACGAATTTTCATCCGAACCACCCCTTTCCTGACCATATTGCTCTACACAGCATCCTATCCATTGAAACTTTGGTGAATCGAAAATTCGAGACATTCAGTATTCAGATACAGAAATACATATTTCAAAGTGGGAAAGATATAGATATTTAAAGTTAAAGTTAAATGTCGTCTCTAAGGGGACTTAAGGGACTTAAGGACACCGACAACATCTCTCCCAGTGCAATAGTTGAAATCGGTGAGTGATATCAAGATTATTTTAAACGGCGATAACTGGCCAGCTACGTTAAAATTGCTTGGAAAGTTTTTGATCAAGTTTTTATCAGAATAATTGCGAGACATTACTGTTTTTGGAAAAATCGAACTATCTATTATTATTTCTTTATTAAAATATCTTATTTACTCTTTTTTCGGCTGACGGCTTAAGCCAAGCAATAATTGTGAACTTATAATTATAAAAAATTAAATGAATATTCAATAAAGATCACATCTACAGCTACTACTACAATTAACAAATCGTTGATAAATTTTCTTTTTGCCAATGAGATGAGTTATTACAGCGCGGTTGTCCCTGGTGCTAACTAACTATTTAAAAGATTATCAGTCGATGCTATCTCCAGTGGTGATGAGTTCTGTATAAAATATAAATATAAGAATAAGGACAGTCAGACAAGTTTTTAGGAACGAACTTTAACATTGAAATACCTCTCTTAGCTCCAAGGATTCCGAAGATGTCTGTCTAGGACCAGATTCCTCTGTGTGAGCACAATAGTACTTATCAATATTGTTCTTGAACGTGGAAATATGTGTCATCGATGATGATATACACTTTGAGCATTGGCGTTTGAGCGCTGGCCGTTTTCTCGAGCCCATGCAGTGAAGAGCAAAGCAGCATTCATTGATCATTTCCTCGCAAAGTGTTTGCTGGATACCTCGGATTGGCGTGTGCACAGCTACACCATCATTGACTGTGGATGAGCCATCTTTTGATTGTGCCCCAGATCTACACTTGTTGTTGTATTGAAAAAATTCATAGATTGACATACAGACTGCAACGAACAGCCCACAAAGGAGTACAACAAACACGCCACCTGCACCGAAACAAGTTTGTGTGTCTTTACAAAATTTCGTAAAGACCAATTTTAAACTTCCGTACCTATGTTATCCAATCCGAGGGCATTGGCTTTCGATTGTTTACTTTTATCTTTCCGTACGCAAGTCTCACCAGCATTCTTCCACCATTTGTCGTACAGCATCTGAATCTCTCCCTTTTCCTGAAGTTCTAGAATAGTAAGTGAGATCTTGTCGCGCCACGGTGAACCCATTGGTGTCGCAATACCATAGCCTAAGTGAAAATTTTATTAAAGTTTGGTCTGAAAACTTTTTTTTGCCCTCTTCTACCTTTAGCGTCCAGTAATCCACCGATTTGTGTGAGATTGCAGTCTCTTTGCACGATGTAGTCGAGCATTGTGGATTCCATTAGGAAGGCGTAATTCCCTTCGAGGACACGTTTAATTCCCTCCTCGTACGTGCTCGTGAACACCGACGGCTTCTTGTTTTCCATGTACCGCCACATTTTCCGGTATGTCTCAATCATTGAGTCCTGCAGAGCACAGGTCAAGAGCAGTTTTATGAAAATTCAATTCCATTTCCTTACCCGAAAGAAGGTCATCGTTGATCCGCTTTCCAGAGTTCCGTATGCAATATCTGTCTGGGAAGCCAGATCTTCAGCGTTCTCGATCGGAGTTATCATCCGCTCGACGGTGAGGAAAGCCGCCAGGTTGGCCGTGTAAGATGAGATCATGATTAGCGTGAAAAACCACCAAATGGCACTGACAATTCGCGTGGACGCGGCCTTCGGACACAAGTCGGATCCCTGCTGCATTAAGGTGCCAACTGTAAACCAGAAGCTGTTTCCAATGGTGAATTGATTTCCTATCGTCTCATTCTCGGTATCGCAGGGATTAAGGTTGTGTAGCTCGTACGGTGAGAACCGAGCAACCGTGTATATTGTCAGCGACACTAGAATGTAGGCAGCAAGGACGTATAGCCAAATCTCAAAAGCCAGTGGATTCATAAACGAGAACAGCCGCGACGGTGGGGTGCTGGGAACCTATGTGAAGTTTTTTTGTTGTTTGAATGTAATATTAAATTGAAATTGATTATACTTTGAAAAGAATACTGATTCCTAGATTCATAAACGGCTTAGTGAAGTCAATCACACTCTCTCGGGCATAGTTAATGGTCATCGATCCCACGGCTAAGTCGGCTTTCTGTAAAAATATTTACTTGAGCTTTTATGGTGCAGTCGAATCCCTCTAAATCGAGTTTTCACGGGATACCAAAATTAGTTCGCATTAGAGGGAGTTCTGGAAAAATACGAGTTAGAGGGATTCCTTATTTTTTTTTGTTTAAAAACCATTAATTTGTTCTGAAGACGACCACCACCAACATGATCGTGATCACGCATTTTTTGTCGTGATGATTAGCGAACCGTTCGATGTTGGCAAAAAATTTCGATTTTCTCATGTTCGTTTGCTTGGATATTGGCCATATTCGAGAGCAAATCCTAATTTTGTTATGAACATCGTCTTCTCCCTCTTTTTTGCACGGGTAAACAATCATCAGCGCAACCACACGCGAAAGACTTAAACGCTTTTAAAATGCATTAGGAAAACTCATATTCCGACAAATTGTGTCTCTACACAGCGAACTCTCGACAATTCGAATCTCATCAGACCAGGAAAAAACTTCGCATTACAGAGGCTTCCGAATTATAGAGGAAGGAATCTGTGAGACTCTGGGTCTGGGAACTGTGAAAACGCTTCTAATTAAAGAGTTTTTCGAATTATGGAGGTTCGAACTATCGAGAGTTCACTGTATTAATTTCCCAATCAGATCAAAATAAGATGGCACTTTCATTTATTTACTTTTAAAATTTTAATTGTATTTAACGAAGTCTTTGAGAAGAAAACAAAAACAAATACATGTGTGCAATTCACACGTGGTAGAAGTGAAACCTTCAAAAATTTTGGTTTCAAGATAATGAAACGAATGTAAAATCTCAGGAAGAGGATAATTGTAGGTTTCAGTAATGATCATAGTGATACAAGCTTGGATAATTATTATATATTTTATTTGTATATATGTATTACATAGATTTATTCAGAATGAGAGCTCACATTTTCGATAAATGATGCAAGAGTATTATGGTAACTAAAGTATGAAACAAATACTTCGGTCCTAATATGGTCTATATATCTTTGGAATACTGTGTCAGAGTTGTAAAAAACTTCAATCTTTTGTAATGCAATCCCTAAATTCATGGAAAGAATTTTATGATTAATGATTCATTCAATTGACTTCAATTGATGACTAAGACTTCGGCATTGAAATCTCTCATTCTTTTTGAAGTCTTGATTGGAGTAATCTTTACGGCCAATCAATTGAATGTACATCTTTAGATTGGCATTGCAATCACTTTGAAGTCTTTGGGACTTCAAAAATTTTCGTTGCAATCTTTGGGAATGCAAGATCTTTCAATGAAGTCTTTGGGTTTGCAAAATTATTCGTTGAAGTCCTTAGAACTTGTGAGTAGTTTTGAAGAAATCTATAAGATTGATGATGATGGAGAAGGGGTTGGGGATGGAGTCACCAATACAAATGAAACAATTAATGAAAAAAAAATAAATGAACTCTTTTTTTTTTATTTTATAAATTTTATGCAGTATTCTTTCGTCACAATTAAGGTTTTTGTTCGTACTTTTCTCAATAACTAAAACATTCTCTTTCATTTTTTATTTCCACAAATTGCACAATGACTCGGTATAAAGATAAGGAAAATGCTATCATTCTTATTGTAAATTGTAAAATTACGGAAAAAAAATATTCAAAACTCCAAGCCATTAACTTTCAGGAGCAACAATTTTTCAAAATTGTAGTCTGAAAGGGCTCCGCGCCGAGGTGTATTAAGCAACCCAGCAACTGAAAAAGCCTTTCAACATCTGCTGAGACAAGTAGTGGAGTGTTGTACCTGAAAAATGTTTTTTTCAGGGCTGGATATCCGCAATTTTTTTCCATTAATTTCTTCATCATCACCATCCCCACCCCCTTCTCCATCATCATAACTCTTATAGATCTCTTCAAACCTGCTCACAAGTCCCAAAGACTTCAACAAACAATTTTACAATCCCAAAGACTTTATTGAAAAATCTTGCAATCCCAAAGACTTCATCGAAAAATCCTGCAGTTCCAAAGACTGCAACGAAAATATTTGAAGTCCCAAATATGTTAGTCTAATGATTTGCATTTAGTTGACTTGCAATCAATTGAGTGATCGTAAAGATTGCTCCAGTCAAGACTTCATGAGAATGAGAGATTTCAATGTTGCAGTCTAGTTCGCAGATTTAATTTATGAATTCAAAGATCAGAGGTATGAATTCAATTGATTTTTAAAGTCAAAAGGTTGCAATCTTTTACATCTCCGTACTGCGTCAATTACTGTTTTTGATCTTGTTGATAGAGTGCCACTGCTTCACATTTTCAAATTAAATTTTACGTTCAAAAACTCAATCAATGGAATCGCGGTATCCGATGTAAAATCATCAGCATTTTATCGTAATCTTTCTTAAGAATTCGTCATACTTCTGGTGTGTATTTAATTAAATTTTCATGGACAAATTCAATAATTATATTTATTGATTGGTTGAGAGAAACGTATTTAGCTACAATTAATACTGAAATACTATTATCTAATTTGGTTTGAGCTACTTTAGAAAACTGAACTGATAATAATTCCAGTTGTTGTGTATTCAGTTCCATTTGTGTAGTAACAACACGAGCTCCGCCATTGGAATTATGGTAGATTGCAACTCCACCGGCCCTCATAAGCGGCCTTTTATATTTAACTACAAGGTCAAAATCAGGAATATCTACAATATTTTCTTCACTCATCCACGTTTCGAAGAGAATAAGAAAATTCGGCGAAGATGAAATGAAAACAACATAAAATTCTTCAATTTGCTGGTTTCTGGTTTGTGTATCTTTATTTTGTGACATATTTTCATATATGGTTTCTTGATGATTTTGGAAATTTAAATGGCACGTCAGATCTATTGTTTGACACTGGTAAGAAACACATCTTATTAGTTTGTTCTGTGTTTATTAACAGTCCTGAAATATTTTCCCAAGAGGCTAAAATTATTGCGAAATGCAAAGAAACTACACCTGATTGATTGTACAATTATAGTTCATGCCTTGAGCATTAAATAAAAATCGCCGAATTTCAAATTTTAGCTCCATTGCTTTTGGGCGGTTGAAAAAAATGAACTTAAAGGCGTAAAAAGATTCATACTTTAACCGACTAGATTGAAAATGTATATATACAACCGATACAATTTAATCTGATTAAGGAAAAACAAAAAGTACTGCAATATCCCCGAAAATTGATTCCCATAATGTACATATATGTTGATATGTAGGTGCATGCCAAGCCTACATATGTACATTAATACAATAACACAAGAAAACACAACTCAAAAATTAAATATTTTGCTGGGAAATAGCATGTTTTGTTCACTTTGTTGTTGTGCAATCGAAGTTACATTGTTTTCTTGTCTTTTTCAGACGAAAAAAACAAAACTAGAACTTATTTGTGGGTTTATCTCAATTCTGTAAGATACTGTACATTCATACCTAGCCGCACATAAGAAAACACAAAAGCAAAAAACAAGAACAACACAAATTTCGTATTATACGACCCCTCCACACAAAAATTTTCGCAAAATTTTTTTGTATAGCTTGCACTATCTTGGTATTATAGGTATGGTCTTTGGTAGTATTATTTATTAGCACGTACAACGCTGAGGCCCAAGCAAACACCCAGTATGCCTTGGTAAGTACGAGTGGAGGAGATACGAACCAGAGCATAAAGAGAACCACGAACCTAGGAAACACTGATAATGCTTCCTATCTAATTTTTTCCCACGTTAAATCTTATAAATTTATGTGACCGTCTCTTTTTACTGTCGCTTCTTCATTTCATCGGATTTCAAATCACTACGATACTAAAGAAGTTTTCACTTCAAAAAAAATATTTAAGCTTTCAGATCAAAGTTTTCAAACCTCGGTCGACAACAACAACCTAAAAGATCTATCATGCAAATCATGATTTCATTGTCTAGCAAACTCGAGCAGACACAATTGTATACCCCACCTATTCAAGTTTTTCACTACAGGAATCAAAAAACATCGTCAACATACGTTTTTCATCAATTGGGCAACCATTCCGTTCCATTCACCCGTCAAAGGATCTTTTGCACCGTACTTTCGATCTGGAACCAGGTCCAAAATGTAATCGAATCCTGCCTCCCTTGCAACCAAATCCAAAATATCCACGCAAAAGCCAAAAAAACGCTCATTCCCGGTAAAGTTCTTTCCGTAATGCATCATGACGTAGGGCGTCTCCTGTAAGAGATAGAGACAGTGGAACATGTCGGTAAGAGACACTCCTCGATCCGAAGGACCTTCAACTATGGAACTATCAGAAATAAAACCTAAAACACTTACCAAAATTGTAATAACAACTAATGTAACATTCATTGATCCAGATTCGAAAAACTTTGAACGATCTGTTATATTCAGTCGGCCTGTTGGAGACCATTCGCCGACCTTAACTATTGAATGTTGCTTAAGTTTAACCAAATCCAACTTGAACTGTATGCGGTGGCCTTCTTTGAATTGGATCGGTCCAGTCAATCCCTTCCACTCGACCTAAACAAAATTTATTATTCAATTCAAATATTTATGTGTCGGAAAGTGAAGTGGGCTTACCGAATTTATGTAGTTGATCAAGCTAAGCCCACCATCCCAAGGGCTTTCCTCGGAACAAGATAAATTTGACAGCTTCAGCGAGTGGGACAGGTCTAAGGTTTGAAGTCCGATTGCAAAAATATAAACCGAGTCGTACATTAGTGCAGGTTCAGTCTAAGAAAAAAAATGTGGTTGTATTGTAGTGTACAGAAAGTGTTTCGAGCATTCAAAGACTCATAAATTAGGTTCCAGTGCTCCAATTTTGGAACGTTTTTCAGTTTTGGATAGGTTCATTCAACGTAAAGTTGTAGAAAGAATTAAACGATCAAACAAGACAACCAAAAGCAAAATAACCAAAATAAGTACTAGGTTTCTAGGGTCAAAAGAAAAAGTACACCCTAGTAAAAAAACCAAAAACTCAAAACTAGAATTGGGACTGCATTTTTTGTATAAAATAGCTTTGAAATATAAAATATCATCAGAATCGGAGCAGCGGGACCTATTTTATGAGCCGAAACATGGGTATATGCTTTCTTTTGCCTCTGACTGCATATGATTATTTCTATATTCAAGAAAAAGTTATAATTACAGCCGACTCTCGATAATTTGACATTCCTAGCCCTTGTGTTGATTTGAAGTTAACCTAATTTTACATCGTTTGCACAAAACAATTTTTATAACGCATTCAAAAAAACTATTTTTGTGTGTCCTAGATTGCATTCATTTCTTCAAACCATTTTACTAACTTTAATAATGTTTACAAAAAATTCAGGCCTTTAATTCATTTCACAACCCTTAAAATTTTGATAATCTTGGCTTCGCCAGTCACCGGTGACCCCCATGGCAAGGGATTTCTTTTTTTTTAGCTTATCAACGTTCAATAATTTGATTTCGGGGCGCTTTCTACAATTTAATCAGCCCAAGAAACTAAGTGAATGTTGAACTCTAAGTAAATCCGAACTAACCTCGATAATTCGAACCTTCCGAAAAACTTCCTGCGTATTACTATTCAGTTGGCTATAAGCTTCCATTCCTTTCAAGACCTCCTTGACGCTCACGTCACCAACATCAACCAATCGAAACGATGTTATGTTAACAAAGTTGTACTTAAAGTCCTCCAATTCAAACGTCTCAATATCGAAGCTTGTGAACAAATAGTGATACGTATATTCATTCATTTGAAGTTGTAAAATCTGAAAAAAAAAATCGAAAACGAAAATGAAATAATAAAGGAGATGGTTCGTTTAGAGATCCTACCCCTTTTAAAAGAATTGAAATGTTTTCTGTGCTGGTGTCTACTACAATGTTATGTATCTTTTTATTTTTCAGTTCATTAAGGACTTGAAGATATGTTGATGGCTCAACTTCACGAACGTGCATTTCTAGGCCAGGAGTTCGAAGAAGCTCTCGAAGCTGAATCAGACCTAGAATGAGGAATAGTATTTCAATTGATCATGCCAATCCATTTTGGTTTTTTTAATTATTCTTTGTTTTTTGAAGGATTTTTTTTTTTAACTAAAAACAACAAACAATTTGAGACATTTCTATTTACAAAGATTGACTCGTTTGATTCGTATAAGAAATACTGCGTTAAGTGGGCAGAGGCATTCAGATTTTTAAAAAGATAAATAGATTTCGTTTGCATTTTCTTAAAGTGTAATATCTTAAAAATATATCCTGAAAATTTGAAGTCAAACCCGAAAACTTCAGGAGAGTCACCATTGAGTTTTTATTTTCCTTATTCCCCTCCTTTTTCATATTCCAATTTCATTTTCCAATTTTTAATATCTTACAAAATGTAGAAAGGCAATTCAAAAAATGTGAAATTTGAAAGATCGAACGAACTTCCTTCACATGTCAATCTGAATTTTTTGGTTGATTGTGTGGAATGCATGTGGAACTTAAACGACTGGCGTTTGAGTAACGCAATACCGACACTTGAACGCCTAAAAAGTTACTCGACAAGAAAAGCAATAGGGGTGAATATGAAATCGCTTGAATTTGCAAAAGCTGCACTCCGTAGCTCTAATAACAAATCGAAAATCGAACGATATTACGTAGCCAACTTGATTATTTTTTATTTGCGAAAAAAATAAAACGATACTCTTGGTTTGGTTTGGTTGACAGTTGAGCGCGACTGTGCTACAACTACTTGGTTTTTTAACTGGGTTCATTGTCCTTAACGGTTGGGCAATGCATCACACCCAGGGCTGGCGAAATTACTACTAAAGGAGTATTTGTACTCCCCTCGTGCTCAGTGTACTCCCGTACTTCCCTCTGCTTAAAAATACTCCGTCCGAAAATATCTTAAAAAACAAAATACAGTCGAAGCCCTCTAGCTCGAATCCTTTTTTTGACTCTTGGTCTTTTGTTTTGCAAAAAAAGTAAACAAAAAATTTCCTTTCGCATCTTGTATTGCATGCTCTGACTCTCTCTCAATTTGGCACTGGACGCCGAACACCTTTCATTTCATGTTGATTTTTTAGTGCAAACACGTCGGAAAAAAAAACGCATGTCGCTGCCCTTATTATTGTTTACCTATGCAAGCAGACAAAGTTCACAGCAAAAATTAGGATTTGGATGGCGACCTACATGGCAAACATCGAACCCAAATAGTTTCGAACCAAAATCGAAACTATTGGCCAACGAAGCACAATATTGGTTCTCGAAGCACAATCATGTTGGGCGAACACAATTGTCGTCTAGGGCCACATAATCGTCGTCTACACACAACCACAAATGAGCTATAGGTTATTTGTACAAACAACCGTGCGGCTCTGTATGAATAACTGCACTGCTTATTCATTGTGTTGTTGGTTGGCCTCAAACAATTTTCCTTTAATATAAAAACAGGTATCTGAGATGTTTTCAAGCTTCATTTAATGAATGCATTCAGAGTCCGGATGAGGTCCAACGCTGCCTTTTAAATATAGAGTACTTTTTTAAAAGGCTTCATTCCATAATTTAAAAGACTCAACTCAAAAGCTTTTACAAGCTTTTTTAAGTATTTTCCTGTGTTTTTTCCTAACATGTATACTCCCTTAAATATAATGAAGGTTTTTAAACAAAAAAAAAAATATGAATCCCTCTAACTCGAATTTTTCGAAAAATCCCTCTAACTCGAACTAACTTTGATGTCCTGTGAAAATTCGACTTAGAGGGCTTCGACTGTATTTTGTTATTTTTTCGTGTGGTTTTATTTCTGCTTTTACGTCGTTCGTTTGGTCATCCATCGCAAGAGACTTTGTATCAATGATAACATGATGCACAACTCCCGCCCCTCCTTCCCCTGTAGGTAACGTAGTTTTTCACATATAGCAACCCCTGTCCAACCCATGAACCTCATGAATGAGAATACGTGTGAGCTGCCAAATCCAGCTGCTCAAGCTGCACACACATAAAGGAACTTCAATTTACCGTTCCTGCTCTTGTTTATTCTTTTCCTATTGGCTCGCAAATTCAAAACGACGGTTGCCATCAAAACAAAAACAAAGCAAAAAAGAAAATACAGAAAAGGTTCATTCAGCAAGCTCGCGTAATCTTCACGATCACTCGGCCGTTACTTTTTGAAAAAGCGATCGTTTTTTTCAAATATCTTCTAAAATATAAGACAAAATGATTCGAGCGAATGGTGAAGGTTCAAAATAATTGTAAACACTGAATATTAATTGAATGGTTTTTTAATAGTATAATTTATAGGACTTGTAACTATTTGATTAAAGTGAAATTGTTTTGTGTTTCAAATGTAATGAACATTTGACACTTTTACTGATTACTTTTCCATGATCCACTTAAATTTTCGTTTCTGTCATATAACAAATGCTCGATGTTTTTATCATTTGCAAGACATACGTTATTAGAATTGGTCAAAAAATTCATTGGAACTGAAAACTCTATTAATGCGGAAAGCGGGAAAGCAAAATAGCATGGAGAAAGTTTTGAAATATCATTGTCCGTACAAAAATTTATTAGACAAACAATCCTTGAAAGGTATTAGTTTGAACTATTTGATTTCTTTTAATTATTTCTGTAAGTTATCCAATTAATATGCAATAAACAAAATAAAATAGTACCTTTTAAATACGTTTAGTGAAACAATTGAAAAAATCATTTTCCTCTTGAATCAAACAAACTTGGATAGCATTGGATTTCCAAACCATCTTGTGAAAAGGATTTCGCATTGTTGAATAGACTGGCTTTATTGATACTAACTTAAAAAAATTTAAGACAAGAGGAAATTCACTATTCACGCAAATGTACTTCTATATTTCGCAAATGTAGTAAATCAAAAAAATGTAGTGTAATCAAAAAAAGTTGTTTAACATTCTTATCAATATAATATTGTAAGTTCATTTTATATATGAGAAGTTCGTAAAATTAAAAAAAATATTTTGTAACGTATGTATATAAATGTTTTTAAAAGCCACAAACCGCGCATACCATCGTTAGACGCTACCAAGAGAGATAAAGTAGCTCTGATTTTTCGCACTGCTATCGGTAAATGAGTGAGTTTCGTGGTCTCTGGATATAAATCTTCAAATAGTGTGCGTTTTTTCATACATTTTGGATATAAATTTGCACTGGTGGTAGTGAATCGTCATTTCACACACACTACTATATGCACCCCCTGACCGACAAATGTAGCCGAGTTGTGCATCATGTTATCATTGCTTTGTATTGCGTATCTTAATGTCAAATTCGTTCGTATTCGCATTTGATTGTTTGATTGCATTTTAGCATTCGAACGGCGAGATAAGGAGGAAAGTTTCATTCAAAAATAGAATTGTTTTTTTTTTTAAATTAACAATTATTTCTCATATCTTTGCAAATAATTTATTGAAACTAGTTTATGCCAAAAAATAAACTGAAAATAATACAATATATAGAGGTCATTCCACGCAGGATCGCCCAACGTTCTGAACGACCCCTCTCCGATTTGGCTAAAAATTGGTAGAATTAGTTATTGAAGTAGTTCAAATCATGGGACAAAACATTTTTGCCCAACTCAATATAGTTCGCAAGTAACGGGGGTTCAAAATATAGTAAAAAGTAAAAAGTCAAAATTCAAGATTTCTTTTAAATTTCAAAAAATCATAACTTTAGTTCTGCTTATCAGAATTTTGTAAATTATGTCTTTTTGAATTCAGAAAAACTTGAACTTTTAATGAAATGAAAATGTCTTTCTTGTCGCATATCCTTGAATATCTCAAAATATGGTAATTTTAATTTTCCTAATTTTTTTATATATTGGAAAACAATATTTCATCCATCTTCACTCCAAATTTCAGTTGGGATCTCGATGGGTTCGACCAAAAAATATTTTTTGCAGAATTGTTGATATTTTATTTATACTTTATATATCGACAATTAATTGTGTTATGTTATATTTATTCTGGCAATTTTCTTACATTAAGAAATTAATCATTTTTCCGAAAATCTAGAGGTACATTTCCGGAAACTGCCATTTTGTTGATTGAAATTGAAGAATGACAGAAATGAAAGGCATAGGCGAGTTCTGCAATTGTATATCACAAAAATTTGATGAAATCAACAAAAGTATTGAGAAAAATAATCATATATTGGATACACTTATGCAAGAAATGCAGTATCTTAAGGATTCAAATAAACCAAAAAAAAACCGATCAAGCACTAGAAAATTGCATACATACCACTATGTTTCTCAAAAAGTATTCCAACTTTGGTCCAATTTAAATATCTTATCACATCTTGAAAAGCGGCATTCACATACTGCTGTGAAGGATGCAGATTGATTGAGAATTCTGTAACGCGATTATCAACGTCAACACGTGACTCCAAGTGTGGAATATCAAGTGCGTCGCATATAGAATGCACATGTGCGCGCTGTACAGCGTCTGATGGTCCAAAAATTGCATGCACTCCGAGTTCTATTTGATTACAAACTGAAAAACAATAAATAGCTTACAATTAAAATTAGACAAAAATAAAATTTGCTTGAATCACCTTTTTTTGTTGCATGAAATGAATCATTCTTTGGAATATATTGGATATCGTAGTGCAGAATTGTATCGGAGAGGATTCCCTTCCCTCGATTGATGCTGTACACTGCATACTTGAAAGCCAATTCCACGGGACTATTTTCCTGATTCTCATTGAAAATGGCACCTGCAAATAGATTTTTTTATATATAACTACGAAGACATATTGGTTTGATAATTTGAACATCTCCAAGGCTAACCAGCACGAAAAAGTTTGCAATTTCGGCTTCACTCACCAACATGATAATGACTCTAACTAAACTGCGCTTTTAGTGAGTGAATGATTGCATTTTAATACACGAAGACAATTCAAAACTACACCAAAAATCAGAAATTGAAATCAAGTAAATTTAAATGTCATTGGACGTTTTTTGAAACCGAAATATCAGAAAGCATACGATAAAATCGGAAGTTGCCATATAAACGATCTGCAAGATGTCCAAAATCACTCCAAGCCATACTATTGTCATATTGCTTAAATTTTGTTTATGTCACCCCACATTAAAAAAAACTTGGAACTATTTTATATTTAATTGTACCTGGTGTGGCATTTAACACAATTTTTCTGAATACAAAATATCACTAACTATTCTCCTTATAAATTTATAAATATTGTCATTTACTTTCCTGTTACAAATTTTATTTTCTGAATTGTTAATTGAGAATAATGTATCTAATAAATTTAAAAAAAATTTAATAATTCGATTACATTTCACTTGTTAAGAAATTGCAAAATCTATTTCGAGCTGGTTTTTTAATGATTACCAAGCGCTCTTCATGGTGCTTTCTTATTTCGGTGATTGATTGTAAATGCGTTTATCCATACACAAGCGCCGATGGTTTAATTTCATCCCACCAACAAATTAATGTTTCGAATAACATAAAGCTTGTTTTACTATTGACCGAACTCAAAAAATTGTGTTAGTGGGTCATGTACAATAATAGCTTAGAAGCCAACAAACGCAAACATCAACATTGTGTAAATAAAACAATTTATACATCTCCTTCTTTTAATTTCTTCTCGAGAAATATTGACTTGTTACCCTGAGGTTAGGTTGGGTTAGAGTGGTTGGCTGGGACCCTTTGAGGCCCAACCACACTTAGGCCAGACTAGGCCCATTCATTCCGCACCGTAGTGGAACCAGTTGGAGCTTTTTACGAATTTCCATATCTGATTTATGCTGATTTTACTCAGACTGTCAAGGAAGTACTTGCCCAGGTGAGTTCTTCTAGATGGAAGATGGTTTCCTCCTCCTCTTCATCCTGACAACTTCTGCAGAAGTCATTGGCATGCCTGCCGATGGTACAGTCTCCCGAAATGACGCCTATAATGACCCTAATCGCCGGTCTGTCCAACCGAAGGAGGCAGGTAGTGTATTTAGCATCCAGCGCGAGCCAAATCTGTTTGGTGTGCAAACACGTTGATCCTTCTTGCCACCTGTGATTGGTGATTTTAAGGCTGTAAAGTTTTATGTTTAGTTAGGTTGTAGTTAATGGCATGGCCGGCAATTGTCTTCGGGATTGTAATGGAATTGTGGTCGCATGCCTGGCGAATGCGTCAGCTTGGCAATTATCCTGAATGTCACTATGTCCAGGCACCCACATGAGGTGAATATTGAAGTGCTGGGCCATCTCATCTCATTGGCGGCACTTTAGGGCGGTCTTAGAGGTGAAAGTGACCGAGTCTAGGGATTTAATTGCGGCTTGACTGTCTGAACAAATGATGATATCCCTCTTGGATACCACATTGTGTTTTAGCCAAGACAGAGCTTCCTTGATCGCCATAGTCTCTGCCTAAAAGATGCTACAATGATTAGGGAGGCGTAAGGAGATATTTAGGTTTAGGTCTCCGGAGTACACTTCCGCGCCTACTCCCGACTCAGTTTTGGATCCGTCCGTGAAGAACTTTAGTGGATTCTCCAGCGCCAAAGGGCTTTCCATCCAGTCTGCTCACTGGGGAATGCTGAAAGTGAACTTTTTGTCGAAGAGGAGCTGGGGAAGGGTGTAGTCGGTGACATAGGGCAATGAATTCAGTTTATTTAATACTGTGGAGTGTCCAGTCCTGAGGTTGGTCCACATATTGATTGATTTCAGTCTTACCGCCGTGCAGGCTGCTACCTGTCTGCTGTAGATGTCTACTGGGAGGATTTGAAACAGTATTTCTAGTGCAGCAGAGGGTGTGGTGCGAAGTGCTCCTCCTATATTAATGCACGCCGACCTCTACACCCGACTGAGAATATTACGGTAGGCCGCTTTATCGAGCGTTGTCCATCAGACTATGACACCATAGGTATTGGACTAACGACCGACACATAGAGCTAGTGGACAACTCACGGCTGTAGACCCCATTTGCACTCTATGGCCTTCTTGCAGCAGTAAAGTGCCGTGGAGGCCTTCCTTACACGCTCAAGAATATTGGGTTTCCAGCTTAATTTCTTGTCTAGAATAAGACCCAGGAATTTCGCACAATCCTTTATTGGAAGTGTCACACCTGACTGTGTGATTGGGTCGATGTTGGGGAGCTTGTATCTCCTGGTGAAGAGAACCAGATCTGTTTTCTGCGGGTTCGTACCGAGCCCGCATTTCCTGGTCCAGACAATTAGCTTAAAGAGAGCTGTTGTTACCCTTACAGAGAAAAAAAGACAGCTTTAAAATATTCTGTTCACAAAAATTAAAAAATTCGCTCAATTTAAAACTGAAAATCAAATTGATAACATGTGATTTAAATGTGGTAAATGTAAAAATGTAAAATACTTTATACTTGAAGAAAATACCTTCGTTTTTGCATTTTTGTCGTTTGGGCGAAACCAGTGCACAATGCGGCAAAAACAGCCTATCACTGAATGACCTCAAATTTATATATTAACTTTGGTCAGCTACGTTAAAACTGCGAATTCGTTCAAAGATAACAAAAGAAACTTTTTGTTCAACGTAACTTTAAAATCAATTGCGAGATATCAATGTTTTTTGAAGAACCTAGCTATCTCTTATTATTTCATTATTAAAAATATCTTAGGTTATCTTTTTTCGGCTGACGGCTTAATCCATGCACTAATTGAACCTGTATTTGTTTTAAAAATTTAAATTAAAATCGAATAAAGATCATCTACTAAAAATGAAAGTTAAACTTGATGGTTTCCGGGCTAATCTGAGAAACTACTAGACCGATTTTCATACAGTTTTTACCAGTAGTGCTGTGAGCTACTGAGTGGAACACTAAACTTAAAAAGGCTAGAGTACGCAAAAGAATTTGCAAGCAAGCTAAAAGAATTTTCTATCAATGTACTGTGTTCTGACGAAAGCAAATTTAATATATTTCAATAAGACAGGATGATGCTTGTGAAAAGAAAGCCCAACACCGAATTGGACTTTATATATGTTTCAGTAACACTTAAACATGGCGTTGGGGCTGCTGTATTCTGCTACTGTATGGCTACATCGGCGTGGCTGAATTTTTTTTCATTTAACAAACTATAGACCAATCGATTTACTTCTACATCCTTAAGGAGAACTTAAAAGGAGCGCCGAAAAGCTAGGATTATACAGAAGTTACCCCTTCCAGCAGGGTAATGATCCTAAGCATACACCATATACGGCACAAACTCTCACAGTGTCCCCGCAGATCCCGGACAACAACCCGACTGATCATGTATCGAATGTACTTGGCAATCGTAACCGAAACATGAAATTTCGAATAAAAATCAATTAGAACAAATAATTCAACTCGAAAAAACTTACTGATTCTATGCCGAATATGTTAAGAGCTGTTTTAAAACAAAAAGGTTAGGCTTATATATTGAACTCTGTGAAAACTTTTGTCCCCTCTAAATTACGTGTTTTAATTTGTTTCTCGTTATTTTTCAATGAAAACAATTTTTTTTATATATTTATTTATTTAATATTTATTAACACGTAATTTAAATTACAAGCAAATATATTGAGCCGTGGCTGCTGGGACCTCAAGATCGAATTTGTTTTAATGTTTTGTGTTTATGATATTAACGTTTCCTAAAAAAAATAAAAAAAAAATTGGAAAGCGGAAGGTTAAGGGCTATATTTTTTGGTATTTTGCCACAACAAGTTAATGATGTAATGAGATTTGTGAATAAACTCGAGAACTGACATGCTTGTAAAGTGGGCGCTGCCAAACTGGGCGCTGCCTAACTGTGGATACAGATAAATAATACAGTCGAATCCCTATAATTCGAAATGGCAAGGGAATACGAGGAATTACGAGTTACCGCAGGTTACGAAATATCGAGATTTCGATCTAACGAGGTGGAAAACAGATGGCTTTTACATTTCATATTATTTGCCACTCACCACACACTACTTAACTTTTTTTAAAACTAAGACCTCAATTCACATTTATTTAAGTACATCTTAAGTACATACACATAGCAGAAAAAGTCTGCGTTCACCTACTCAAACAAAAGTTTGCTGGGTTAATACAAACAATTTATTAAATGTTTTGGAATGACAATTACGCACAATCAGGAACAACAAGTCTATTAAATAATCAAAAACATTTTTTGGGACAACATGGTTTGAAACATAATATCGAAGTTATTGAATGGCCGATTTGGCTTATTTATTGGCCAAAAGTTGTACTTCATCGTCACTATCTTTCTCTCACTTTCATTCAGCGACATGAAGGCAACAAAATTGTGAACAAAATTTAACAGGAGTTAAACTAAAACGGTTTTTTTCTGCGTTTTTTTTTTACAATTTATAAGAGATTTAAGAAACGAATTACAAGAGGTTTTGTGCTCATTGCATTGCAAAAAAAAAACACGAAATTACAAAATGTATGAAAATTTTACGAATTAGCGACGATTTTTCAAGGGACGAGCACAAGTACGAATTACGAACTATTGAGGTTTCGATTTATCCTGGTACGGTCCGAGACAGCAAGTGTCTATCTTTCAAGGTAGATTGGCATACCAGGTAGACAATCACCATTCTTATGGTTCTGTAAAAAATCGAAAAGCTAATCAATTCACCGCCGCCGCTTTGCTGAAAAATTTGCAAAAAAAGAAATGACAGAAATTCGTCTTCGATAAGCACATTCAACAAAAACTAATTTCAGCATTCAAATACTCTTAGAGCGTTTGTCCAAAAACGATTTCCAAAATCCAAAAACACAGTTTTGTGAATCTCACCGGAAACCATGAAGAAATAATCCTACAACTCTTAAAAGTTATTCAAAAACGGACTTTTCCAATTAATATCTACACATTTTCGCCTATTTTCGCTAGACCTCGCTAAATTGTTAAACTTACCAATGCGTATTACAGGAGGCAACAGATATACTTCTCCTATCAACATCAGACTGACCAGTCCATATAAAAACAGTTTTTGTCCTAAGGATGCCCCGAAGCCTATTGCATTAGCGTGAAACATTTTGCATACACAAAAATGATTGCACGCATTCAAAACTACATGCAACGCTTAGACACTCTCAAAATTTTGTTTATAATGAACTTTCTCGACTTATTTACAATTGAATTTTTCAACAAATTGATTTTCCAACGAGGGAAACCCTACAAATTCAAAGTAATAGATTATTTGAATAAAAATGTCGTCGTTAAGTTTTAAATTGTACGCAACTACAATTCTAGTAACGTAAGACATTATTAAACCACAAAAAAGTATTTTGGTTTGTCATTCATTGCCCCCGTATGACCCCGCGGTCACAGAAGATGGTAATGATGATTCTATAATAAACCGTAGTAATCGTAGCAGAAAAAGAAAATTTCAATGCCCCTTCAAATTTTCACAGTTTATGTTTGGCGGGTTATAGAATCTTTATACAAAAAAAATTTAAACCCAAAAAATGAGCCAAAAAGAAAGAAACTCAAAAATTCAATGTCACAGCTTATTTGACACAATTCTAAAATAAAAGAGATACGAGAGAAAAAGAAATATTAGGTTGACAAATATCTCCCTTCCGCCTTTTTGTCTTTTGAATTTTCCGGCTATGTACAAAGCGCTACAGAGCTCGTATGCAAACTAATCATGCATAGCGTCGTTTTGTAGGTTATGTCAAGACCTTTCAAATGATGTATTGCCAGATACGAGCCAATCCAAACCAACTTGAATTTTTCAAAGAAATACGTGAATTTACAGCAACTGAAGCTCTTCGACTCACCAAGTTGAGCGACAAATTAAAGTCAAAAGAGCGACGTATTAAAGTCAAAAGAAACATCGCAAAAAAACGTTGCTTGATCAAGACGGTGTAAGCCAGCTTAAAATTTTCAAACGAAAGCAGCGACAATCTTTAGCCACCAGTACCCCAGCAAAATCGGACTTAAATCGATCTTTACGTAAATTTGCAACAACTAAAGCTGTGGAACGCGTCAAGTTGAGCGAACAAAGCACGCAGCTTATCAAAGTAATACCATTACACAGAACACCCACACCAAATACGCCGAACAAACTTTCGAGGGTAGTTCCTTTATCTAGAACACAGAGGACTCTGTGTTCTGTGTTCTTTCCAGAAAATATTCAAGACAGCCTCAGATCAGAACGCCAGTCCGACCCAGGGCATCCAAAGCTACGCCCTCATCGTCAAATCTTGCGTGTCTGCCTGGTCCAAGTAACGCAGAACGGCAGGGCGGACTGGCATCTGCCACCGCAGGGGGCAAATGCCCAACACTGCAGAAGGTTTACCTTCATCGCTTAGATGTCGAAAAACCCCCAAACCAGGTGACAGTGAAGCCGTTAAAAAAAATTTAAAGCCAAAATTTAGATTCGATCGAATCTAAGTTGAAGTTTGACGAAATATTCGAGGCGTTGCCGCTCTCTGATTGTCAAACTACGCAGGCTAACTATCAACACGGAGCTGCTCAACGCTCCCAGGAAATTAAGGAAGAAACTTCGTGATCTAACATCTCCGAAACGAGCTGAGAAACATCTCTCAAGGACTCGCAAAACCGTTTTCTACTTGCTCAGCCATCCCAACTACTATCCGCGGATTTCAACGAAATTGAACAAACTTTTCCAGCAGAGTTGTGTCAACAGATATGACGAAACTATTTTCAAATGCAAACAACCCTCGGTTTATAAAATACCGAAAACGCTTAAACGATGCGTCACCATGTTCTGGCCTTTAAACATGGAGTTTTTAAATTAAAAGCAAAGAAGTTTAATTAATTTTCTTTATTTTATTCTTAAGTCAAAAGAAAAAAAGCATAATTTATTTTTTAATTTTTTATTTACTTTTTTAATTTTTTTTTTTTATTTTTATTTATTTATTTTTCTTTTTTTGTAAATAAATTGCGCAGAACTTTGGTGTTTTTTTTTCTTCTAATTCAATTGAAAACAAAATTATTTATGTGTTCCAATTTGTCTTTACGAAATGTGCTGTTTTTAGGTCCAAATCCTTCTGGCTTTGATTATTTATCCAAAACTAATTCATATCCAGCAACAATGTCCTCAACTTGGAGCAAGACCAACCCCTCTGAGGAAAACCGGGAGAAGTTTAAACGAGCCAGAAATGACTGCAATGCCCATATCAGGCGCACTAAATTCTTCAGGCACTTCTTTCCAAGGTCATGGAAACACTGATAAATTGTCAGCTTAAGAAATATCTTGAATCACAGAAGCTTCTTAATGACCGGCAGTATGGCTTCCGTAGCAACCGGTCCACTGGTGATTTGATGGCATATCTCACCGAAAAGTGGAACCATGCTTTTCACAACTCAGGTGAAAGCAAAATCGTTGCACTTGATATTTCTAAAGCATTTGACAGAGTTTGGCATCAAGCTCATTTGTCGAAAATGCGTGTTTTCGGTATCGATGAATCTCTTCTTCTATGGATTAGAAATTTCCTTTCGGGCCGTTCAATCCGAGTTGTTTTGGACGGACTCCAGTCTGACATCCACCACATTAACGCTGGTGTTCCCCAAGGCTCTGTTCTGTCTCCGACACTCTTTCTAATTTTTATAAATGATCTCTTGTCTGCTACTTCTAATCTAATCCATTCCTTCGCTGATGACAGTACCCTCTGCTTCTCATATTCATTTCAAGACTCACGGCCTAGCTCTTCGGCTGTAGAATGGGAACGGCAGCGTATGTTGAGCACATTAAATTCCGATCTTGACAGCATAATCAATTGGGGTAGAACCAATAGAGTGGAATTTAATGCTTTCAAAACCCAATTTTGTCCACTGTCACTCAAGCGAACACCCAACAACCTGCCATTATCCATGAATGGACTTGTATCAAAGAAACCGAAAGACTTTCCATCCTCGGCATCTGCGTCAATTCAACACTCAGTTGGAATGATCACATATTCGAGGTCGCCAAAAATTCTGCGAAATGTCTAGATTTCCTTAAACGATGCAAGAAATATTTTACCCCTTCTGATCTGGCTTCCATCTATAAGGCATATATCCGCCCCAAACTCGAGTACAACGCTCATATCTGGTCTGGTGCATCTAAGACTTCCTTGCACCTGCTGGATAGAATACAAAAGCGAGCGATTAAGCTGATAGAAGGCAGTGATATTGCGAAGTCGATAGACTCGCTTGAACATCGTCGTAATGTTTCCTGTCTGTCTTTGTTTTATCGCTATTTTAAAAAACAGTGCTCGAATGAGTTAGCCAACTGCATTTCGCCCCTTCAAACATTCACCCACAATACTCGCCATGCTAGGAATGCTCATCAGTACGCCCTTAAGCCTGCTTTCGGACGTACGGTAAAGTTCAGAGGCTCATTTTTTAGCCGCACCACACGATTATGGAATGCTCTTCCAAACTCAGTTTTCCCATCTGAATATAACATGACGACATTTAAAACTAACGCGCACCGGTACCTTCTTTCTATCTCTCCCTCGGTACCTTCGGCCTGTGCTGTGTCCTAAACAGGATACTAAAGGGTAGCCCCAACCCCTTTAGCACGCACCAAATATAAAAAAAAAAAAACTTGGAGCATCTGCTAGGAAATTGCTTTTTCACGACCGATCGTATGTTTCTTTTTTTTTTTTGAGTTTCTTTTTGGTCTTGACATTCGGGATTGGCTGTAGACGAGAGAAAGTAATTGGATGGAGACTTCTACTCACTACTCCACACTGGTCCAAGGTCAATAAAGGACATTACTTTCTTTGTAACTCGCATCAAATTTAATTGTTGACTGATTTGTTTTGAGAGTTTGGCTTTTGAAAATTTCTGATAAAAAGTTTGCATCGTTGCTGCTAAATACAAAAGTGATACAAAAAAAAAAAATACGAAAAATACAGAAAAATACGAATTGACTTTAGTATCGGATTTCAAATCCGAATCCAAAAGTGAAGAAGAAGACATACCCGTGCATATGCCAAAATTGTGTCAATCAGTATAAAATAAAACTTCTTACCGAATACATAAATAAAAACGCGTTTATTTAAAATTATGGGACATTAATTCAAAACTATACTGTTCAGATATCTTTTAATACTCATACAGCCAGTGTACAGTAATGGATATATTGTTGAATAATCAGCTAGAAGTAGTGTGGTCGGAAAAAATCGGTATAGCCCGAAAAAAGAAAAAAGGAAAATGTGTACACTGACTCACTAAGGTAGACGCTTTTTTAAGAGGCTCTCGAGCTTTCGAATCCTGCCTCTATCACTTGATGGAGGAGTGCTCGAGCTCACGCCAACCCCCTGTCCGGCAGCTGCACTTGACTCTGTATTCTTCTCAGTACTATAACTAAATCCACTAAACAAAAAAGCTCGCTTATTCGGTGTGCCACTAGATGTAGCTACCGAGCTACTCTCAACTTGTGTGGCCACGTCGTCCTCGTTGGGGGAAAGTTGAAGAGCACTAGCGCTTGACTGGGCAACATTTTCCTCGACTGCGCCGCCCTGTGTTTGTGGCGCTGATCGCTTATACATTTCAATCAATTGCAACTGATCTAATCTCTTTACTGCTTTCATATCGAGAATCTTCTGATACTCCGCCATCGTTATATCCGGTAGCAGCTTTAAGACCTGCTCTGTAAACGCCGAAGACGGCTGAATCGGTGTCATGATAACTTTGATAATCATTTCTGCACGACTCATATCTTTGATGACGACTTTAGTGTAGCTAGTCGGAGCTTTTCGATTCACACTTGAACCAATAGATGGCAGATCGAGTAATACAGTCTTCAGACTGTGAGTGTCTAGTAAAAGCTGCTCACATCCCAAAATGTTGTTGGTTCCATCCGAATTAGTTGGGCGACATTTGTACAAGGTATTCACAAACTTCGGGATGAAAGAACTAACAAACTTATGACAAAATTGGGTAAAGTACTTCCGGGATGTTGACAAGTTATCACGAATCGTCGGAATTGTTTGCTTGAAGTGCGCGATTATTGTGTTTATGAAGGGGCTTTGGTCACCAACATTATTTATATTCTGCCACTGCACCTGTAATAAAACAAAAAATATGAAATTGATTTTTCAAAATTGCTCAACATATACAGATTGAATTTGACTACTTTACCTTACTCATCACAGATAGGGGCGCTTCACAGCCGTTCTCTAAATCTTGAACTAGCAACTGTATGCAGTTGGAGATTTTTCTGTAACGACAAAAAATTAAATTCTTTTGTTTTACACAATTTTACACTTACAAAGAGTGTGCACGAATTTGGGGTCAAGGATTTTGATCAAATTTGGTAAGTTACACGCATACCTCGATTTACAACACTTCGAGTTAATTCATTTCGACTAACGGCGCCGAAAAAATGGAAGGAATTCGATTTACGACAGTAATCACTCTTCGAAACATAAAATCTCTAGCCAGCAATAAGACCATTATTTCGAATCACTTGGAACAAGTGGGGTTAGAGATTAGCAACTAAAAAAGGACGAAACTTATTAAATACTCTTAGAAACACAATTGCAAGTACCTCAGTACAGGTGAACTGACCTGGCAGAAGAACCCCTTTAAGACCTTCAATAATATATATGTGTATAAGTGTATAACTGAATGTAAGTCATACATTCCGATTGCGAGTGTCAAATATTAATCAATTGATGGTTGATAAATTTATCAATCAAAAACAAAATCGGTATTGTGTAACTCGATTGATAAAATTGGTGGCTATTGTGAATAAATTGACTGTTGTGACTGAAGACATTTATTTGACAGTTCAAGACAGCAGAAAATCTAAATTTCTGCTTATTCCCATTTGAATATTGTTTTTGGAAATTGTTTAAATAAAATAAAGAAATAGAATTTAGTTTTGAAAATGAGTTCATTGGAGTTGTGGTTCGATTACGACTATCAGGATTTCAGATTTTTTCTTCTTTTGATTGATTGATTTTTCTTCATTTGATTCTTCTTATTTTGTGTGTGGAGAGTTGGGGTTTGTTTGATTGTGCAACTTTGTTGAATATATTAAGCAAGAGAAGGCAACTAGGGGATGCCTCTAATCCTCTGGAATTGAAGGAATCTATGTGGATACATTATTCAATAATTAAAATATTTGTTTATAGCTTTTCCTTTTCAGCTTTGTAAAGAACTTCCGTTTATAGAAGTCAGCATTTTCGTATCTCTTGATTGAATTGGAAGGAAAATTGGAACCAGCTATAAAATGAACATCAATCCCGAACGTTATCAAACTAGAAACTGCATTGCGTTTATGTGGACATGGGTCGTGCCAATTAAGCGTTGGGAATAAACATGCCATTGGTCTTGCGCAGTCAACTGTATCTCTGGTTCTTAAAGAAGTTTTAAACGTAGTCGAATAACATATTTGCCAATTACGAGTTGGAGCTCCAATGCTGTTCAATTCTGTTGAAAATTGTTCCCATTTTTGCTGCAATACGATTTTCGAACAAATTCCTTTTGCAAGTTGTTTGTTTTCGTTCATCAACTGGGCCAACCGCTCTAATTGCTTTTTATTGCTAACTACTTTAGTGGGCGCCGTGGCTTAATCGTTACCCGGGATCGAATACCAACGCGTCAAATTGTTTGATAAGTATCATTTATCGTCTATTTTTTGACATTCGCAATAGGGGTGATAGTTTGCCATTTGTCAAGATGTGAACGTATGTACAAAGAAAGACGTGAAAATCAATTAATACATACCTCAGCCATGAAAAATCTTAGTTAAGAACCAAGTGCAGAAAAAAGATTGCCTTTTTCACTTCTATAAGTTGTCTCACTGTCATTTTAATATATGAAGCGCTTGTTAAAACTTTGGCGGCGTTTCTCGAAAAAAGGTGAGTGTTGTGTTGTGTTGTCTCCCCCTTCTATAGGGGACTTTAACTATACCAAACTTCATCAAAATCGCTGACCGAGTCTGGGTGACGTGAACACTCCTTGTTAGAGCAGCCACCACATCCTCTGCGCCACCGATGTTTCGCAAGTAGAGCGTTTTTTTTTTTTTTTTGTGCGCTTGGGAAAACTTTGAAAGAGTTTTTCTGCACAATTTTCCTATTTTGGTTTTTCATCTAGAGTCTAGATTTTCTTCTGACAATAAACTTACCTGTGAAAAATGTCTTTCTCCTCCGACATATCAATCTTGCTAGCAAGAGCTGGAGTAATTTTGTCTTTTAATTTATCCTCAAGCTGTTCGACAGTCTCTAGACAATATTCGGCCGTTGTTAAAACGCAGCATATTCGTACCAAATCGACAGTAGTGAATCTCTGAGATTCGCCTTCCTTCAAAAAATTATAGAAAACCTGACCAGCAGCCGTCGATAAATTTTGAAGATCTTTCGTAAGCAATGACATGGAGTTACCTAAAAAAAATAAATCACATTCAGCATCGCACCGAATTTAGACTTGAATTTCACATTTACCAATGGAATTCTGAACAGTTTGTATTTTTGGTGTGTTAAACTCCAAGACTTTGCTGGCATATTCTCGCAAGTATTTCTTGAATATCATTGCCAAATCGTACAACGGTTGATCATTATCTAGCTGTGTGCATTGGACCATGCACTTCTTGTAGAATACGAACAGGTCTCCTGAACTAAAAACAGAAAAAAAAGAAAATTTCATAATTTCATTTGAACAGAGAGTTTCATGCAAACCTTGGGAAAACAGTTGTTTTCATTTCAGCCACACGCATAGGTTCCTTGGACATTTCAACAAACCTCTCCATCAACTCTGCCAGATTGCGATCAATACTGTTTATGTAAACACCTAAGTGGGCCTTGAAACAGACCCCGATTATATCATGAAAAGGACCCGCCTGGCCCACCACGGTGGTGGTGTTGGCTACGGCTGCGGCTGCTGCTGGTTGCGGTTTGATACTTTCACCGATCAAAGAGACCCCGGTGAATCTTTTCGACAGCAGCTGTTCAAACGCTTGTGTCTTGTTTATAGCAAATAACAGTAGACGAACCTCAATTTCATTTGATCTCTTTCCCATTATTGATGAGAGATCATCTCGAGTCACCAGACAAAATTGAACAGCAATACGCTCGGAAACCTCCCAGTCAAGAGGAAATATTGAACCAAACTTCTGTTCAAAGTCAAGCAAATGACGCTTCAGCCAAGCGTAGCGCTTATCGATTTTATCCAACCAAGCGATGTCCTGATTTTCATGAAACAAATGCGCGTATTCCTCCAACTGTTGCTGAATGAACCATTTGAGCAGGTCTTTCTTCACTTTCGAGTCCAGGACTGAGACAACTTTACATGCATCAGCCAGTTGAGGTAGCGAAAGACGATGGCTGCTTGATGATTTTTGCGTGGGAGAAAATGCTTCCTTAAAGTCTTCGGTTATTTGTTTTGCAAGTACAACTTGTATTTTATCAACGCTTTGTGATAGATTCTAAACGATTAATGAGACGAAATGGATGAATGAATTATGTTTATTATTACCAATATCCGATCCCTTTTGACTCACCTTAATCTCTGGAATGTCACTGTACTGTTGAAAGTGTTGATTTACCTCGGTAATCGCTTGTAGAGGATTCAGTATTTCACCATACAATCGCTTTTCAATTAGCTTATTCAAGCTATCAATACCACCGACCAACATGTGTAAGTGATTTAATGTAGTTATAGCTGAGGTAAGATTCTTTTTAGCACAATCCAATTGCTTAATGTCACGTGTTATTTCTTTAACCATTTCTTCTGTTTTCTCTGCACGTGATTTAACATCAATTATTTGCGAATATAAGCCATTGATGACTTTTTGAGCTTCATTAAGAGCAATACGACCATCTTGTCCGGTATTCGTTTGGCCACGTACAACGCTGCGAATACTATCGTCGATTACTGTGCATTCAAATTGCATTTTTGAAATTATATCATCAATTCCGGCTAGTGATTGCTCATTTGGAAACATTTGATTTATGTAGTCAAATGTATTGAATCCAGGTGAATCCATAGGATCGTCAGTTTTAAGGACCTTCAAATGAATAAAATAAAAATTGAGAAGACTTTAGTTCGTGTATTTTTGGCGTTTCATATTCGGTCCATGGGAATAACCAAACTCATTTTTTCCGGTATGAGACGAAGATTAAGAAAAAAAATTAGCACTGATATTTCACTTAGAACAATCCCAGAAAAGAGAAATGTATTCGATGGCGAGGATTGGTAAATAGTCGCGAGGTGTAAAGGAATCAGTGCCAGCAAACCATATCAATTGTTTCAGTTACGAAAGATTTTTCATTCATTGACACAAACATAGTTTAGAGACAATGATGGCGTTTTCTCGTTTGTTATTTCAACAATTGCCAGTGATAATCTCTCGAAAACAAAGGAATGTACGGATATAGTAGTCATAAACATAAAATATTCATCTGTTCCTAGAGATTAACCTCTTTCGCGCAAGTTACCATACGTGTGATAGCAAACGCAAACGCAGATCCTGTGCAAGCGATATCTGAGACGTCGGGCAGATGACACCACCGCTTCCAATCGCCTACCGTAAGAGCGAACGCTACCAAGGGAAGCGACACCTGATCAGCAGGTGTTAACTGATCAGCAGGTGTCGCTTCCTTAACATATGGATGCAGGGGCAACAAAACTACATAATCAAACATTACAAAAAGCCGGATGGATGAAAATTGCTTTATTAGAATTTTTTACTCATGAGAAACAAATGTAGGTTAGGCTGACATTAAAAATGTAATTCTTATAAATATTTGAATGAGGATAAACAAAAAACTGGAAACACTTTTTCTTGCTGTTGACTTTTATCAATTTTCAACAATTTCTGCATTATTGGAACCCTCATACTAAGATAATGATTTTCCGTCCTTACGAATTTTTCGAATATTGTTTTCTAACAAAATGAATACCCCTCAAATATATCAAAAAAGCAAAATATACAAAAATAATTTTAGTCTCACCCGATCAATAGCATTTTTCACTTCTTTAGTTATAATTATTTTATTATTAATCGGAGTTAACAAGGTGTTACTCGATATTGATGCCGACAAATCACTTGTAGCCATTGCTTTTCATTTCAAACTCATTCAACATATGGAAAAGGTAAACCTTCTTTTTCAAAGATTTATTAATTTTTTTTCTCGAAAATCACTAAGCAGTCATTGTATACAAAAATAATCATCCGACAATCAGCTGGTGTTATGTTGTTTCAGAAATGGGTGAATTCAGCATAATTTGCGTTTCGTGTCATGTTACTTGAATTCCCACTCGAGTCCAATGGGCATTTTGTCTTCCATTTCATTTCGTCATATAAAAGAATGAGAGATGTATCTCCAACTTCATTATCACTAAATTATTTTTCATTGAAATCAGTCTTAAATAATTTCCAATCAACCACAAAAAATGGAATCATTCATTTGTTTTTCTGTCCTTTCGTGTTTGTGTCTGGCTGTTATATAACATAAAAGTTCAAATAAAAGTATTTTATTTATTTTTATTTATTCCATATAAACAGAACGCTTACACATTAAGATATAATATATTTTAAAGGTTGTAATAAGCTATTTAATAATCAAATATTAAAGAAAGCAAAATATATAAATATAATATTTAACGTACAACGTGACAATGAAGAAGAAGTTAATCCAAATTCGATAAGTGTGCAAGAAGTAGTAGATATGTGACTGCAAACAGGAAAAGGTTGCTCCTTTCATTATCACTTCACCTATCATTTGATTGATGGAAAGTATGGATAAATAATATATCAGCCTCATAATCAAAAGAAGCAGTATTTTTAACCCTGACGATATCGTTTGAACGACAGCTGTAAGCATCATCGTAAGCATCAAAAAACGATATCGACAGAAAGATATCGTTTTCTCCGCTTCACATAAACCGAGAATTAGGGTCGTCTGGAAGACGTTAGTCTGAAAAGTTACATGATGAGAGGTCCATAGGTCTTTTTAAAAGCGCAAATCGGAACGACGCATTCGGTCGGTCGGACTTTGATAGGCGTTGGCGGACGCGTTGCATCGACTTTACGAAAAAGGATGTCAATGCGCGCCTCACTCAATTTCTTAAATCGAAATAGAGCTCGCGTATCAACTTTCTCTAAATCAGCTTGTCCTCGAAATTTTCCAGCCCCCGAAACACATTTTGTAAAAAAAACTTTTTGATTCTGAAACTAAAATCAAATTTACTCAAATAATCGCCTTTCCGCATTCAAATTTCACATGCAAATAAAAAACAAAACGGCCGAGTAAGTAGAGAGTATACCTACTCGGTCGGCATAAATTGCAACGCCCGATTGCGCTATTTCGATTTGTACAATACTTTTACAAAAATACGAGTACATTACTTTTAAAAAAATACCAACACGCCGTTGCGATTTTGGCTCCACCGCTCGAACGCCCCATTTCGATTTAAACAATGTATTCTATTTCAAAATTCAGAGTCCGACCACACATCTGCTATTTAGCCTTTAACTTAATATCTACTATATTGTTTGTAACATTCTATGCGAAATTTTAATTTTTTCAAATATTTAACTACAAAGCAAATGACTCCAAACAAATACTTGAAAAAGGTTCTTTTGAGGTAGACAATGCCTTGTGCCTGAAATTTTAAGACATATGGCTTGGCTAAGGCTCCAGCGAAATTGTGCTACTGGAAGTACTTGCAGATTCTGCCTTCTGCAGATGTAGAAAATCTATACATTTTCTTACAATTCGAAAACATCAACTTACCATTAGTGGAATAACCCACTTAGTACATTGACAAACTGAACTACGTCATAAAATGATTCGCCTTAAAATAGGCCTTACCCTAAGCACTCACTGAACAAAAACCAAGCCAAAAAAAATCAAAGGAGCACAGATAGTGTGTTTGTATGGATACAGACAACACTAGTTGTCTCGTTTCGGTTAACTTCAACTTTTCGAAAAATTTTAGTTGATTTTAGTTAAACCACTGTCTAGTGACGAAGTGCAATTATCGTGTAACCGAGAATTTTTCAAGGATTTTCTCGTGTGAATTGTTTCAAATGTTGTGCTTAAAATGATGTGCAACAGCTTTTTTTGCCGCCTTTTATATTAAACTAAGTAAGTAAGAAATGATTTTGTAGAATGCGTACAAATTGTCCGCAACGAGGTATCCGTTATTTCCATTGAAGTAGCCGACTCTTTTTTCTTTTTTCTTTTTTTTTTTGTATGGCTTATTTACTCAAATAAATATATTCCAAACTTGTTTCTTGCTCCCTCACGTCACACTAAACCACCTCTAGACCCATTGTACGTGGTTGTCGTGAATACAATTTTGTTACAGCTTATGTAGCGCTGTAAATGGATATTCTCCTTTTGTTCCTTTTGTCTAGATAAATTAATAAAAAGTTTTGAGAGGTAGTGCTTACGTTACATATGTGAATTTGCAAAAAAAAAAAAAAATAAAACCATAGCAGCCATGAAAGTTGCGTTAGCTGGGTGCTACGCGCAGAAGCTTATTTTTCGAAGGACTTGAAGGAGTTAAGCTATAAGGATTATGGTTATCCGAGTGCTATCCGATGTGGAAGCGTCTAAAAAAATTTCTGAATTTTTCCTAAATGGGACGTCAGAAACATCTGATTGTGAAACGTGTTCGTATTGTGTTGATAAATAGATTAGAGCTATCAACCAAACATATTTAATATAAATTCAGTGTAAAATTTCTTGTGTATGTTTGCCGGTTTTTCTGAGTTTTTTTTTTTTCCTTGGAACTGAAGAATTAACTTTCAACTAAAAAGGAATTTTATGTATCCAATGCACCACGCTGATCGAAAAGTATGAAAATGCAAGCAAATTTATTTTGAACTAAATGTTGTATTTTTAAATGAATATTTTATGTTATGCTTTTTTTTTTTTTAACAAACCATACAAGGAGGTCTTTTTAGTTTAGCCTTTGATTTTGTATTGTGTGCTGTATATGTATTTTCCAACATATTGGCAATGGCTACCATTCAATTTTTTGGTGTTCCTTTTATATTAAATCTTTTTTTTTCTAATAAATAGCCGCACAGGCTCCATTGAAACAGCTGGTTGTTCTTAAAGATTTCTTTATGTTTTATTGTGCCTCATTAGTTTCTAAAAAAAACGGATTTGACTTTTTTTTTTGTTGGTGGCACACAAATCTAGCGATTCAGGTGAGAAAACCATTGTCATGTCATAATTATTTCTTATCATATCTTGTAAGACATTATTGTTTTTAAATAATTTTCTTTTCGCATACTGTCAGTTGATTTAACTTTTACTAATTTTCATGAAAATGATTACCTGCGTTCAGGTATATTGGCACACCATTGCTTAAAGGACTGAAATGGACACTGAATGGCTTTTGGGTGGGGAGTCTCAACTTAGACGGACATTTCTTATTGGTTCAAACAACATGAATCTCCTGGGTTGCTTGCCCCTTCTTTTATGTTAAACAAGACATAAAGTATATCAACAGACTTGATATACTCTTAAGGCAGCAACGAAATTATTCGAGCGGTGGAGGAAAAATTGAAACACTTGTTTTTCGCTAATCAGAGCACCGAGTTCCTCAGATATTTCATTGATCTTCTTTTAAGTAAGGATATTCATTACACATTCATTGTGTGGAGTAGCAGCCCATTGATCATTAAGAAGATTATAACTTGCTACTTTTTGCGCGATTTTCATTCGGCTCATGGGAGAGTTATCTATTTGTTACTTTTGGCAACAAGAAAATTTGCCGGTAGACTTCCAGACGGCCTTGATCTCGATTTCTTGAAATATCCTGTTTATATTAAAAAGCTTCATGTTTGTATTCTGCTTATTCGTTCACGAGTAAATGGATTTTAATGAAACCTTCCAATGACATAGCTTATAGATCAGAATAATGCATATTCTTTAATTTGTAAGACTATTGATCAGATTGGCCAAATATATCAAATCAGGAGTGACTAAAACTTTTAAGTTTATATTACAAGTATTACTTCATGTGTTTTACATGCATGCGTGCACATGCTGTTTAAATAAATAGTACCATATCGTATTTCAATTTCACTTCTTTTTTTAAACCATTCACTTGTCGCTTCTTAAACCACCACTTGTAGTTGTTTGGAATCCTTTTGGGGATGAATGCAAATCTGCGCTTAGCTACAAAGACATCGCGCTCCCGTAACCAAATCCGTTTATATTCCTAGCTAAGAATAAGGCTCATTGTTGGTGGAGAACCATCACGACCAAAAGATGCCTCGATATAAATAAAATTTTGAAGATAGACTGGTCACATAATGACTTCCAATATACGTTTAATTTATTTCTTTATTGGCAGAGTTTGACTATTAGGACAACAAGTGCGTGTCAAAGCAGGCAGTCAAAATACATTTTTTTTGATTTTCTTGTCATGCAGTCTGGAAATTGTTGTTATTTCATTCGAAAGTTTTGCATTCACCGATGGCAGAGTGTGTGTATACAGCAACTGTAATTGGAATTATGAAGCTGCGCATAAACCCGTGTGCTTTTCAAAATTATTGGCTTGTTGTATTATTATTTGTACTAACACACAAAAACTATCCATCAACATTTTTAGGTTTTAAATTTAAAAAAACTTAAGGTCTTAAAGTTTGTTTGAATTGAATTGAAAATTTAAATCGGTGGACCTCAAAGTTCGTTGGCAGCACAATCTTCTGTGGCCGCATGTTCCACTAAACGGGGTAGCCGGGGCTGTGAAAGAATGAAATCATTTTATTATTCAACTCATTTCACTTTCCATGGATTTATTTCAATTCAATGACTTCAACTTGAAAAAAAATAAATCAGCAATTATTTTGAAGTCATGAAGTAGCAATCATTTTTTGCCAACATAATTTTGAATTCAAAACGAATGCAATCATTTTCACATGACAGACATAAAAATTAACTTAAATATTCATTTCCATCATCATGACATCCTTTTTGTTTTATTTAATATTATTTTCAATGACGTCAAAGACTTCATTGAATTCAAGTGAATGCAATGAATGGTAAGGACTTCAAGGTGACTTCAATGAATGGAGACCATTCAAAATGATTGCATTCGTTTTGACTTCAATGATGGCAAAAAATGATTGCTAATTCATGACTTCAGAATGAATGGCTTCTGGAGCTCAACCGGCGGTAAGCCAGTTGCCTATGCAGACAATATAGCCATTACATTTTCACATTCCAATAGAGATACCATAAAATTAGCCCTTCAGAGGCTAGTGGGGAGGACAAATATGGCTTGACTGACGCAAGCCCGTCAAAAACAGAGGAATTACAGTTCGCAAGAAAATCCAAGTTTCTAAACCACCAAATATCTTGGTATAACTCTAGACTGTAAGCTCAACTGAAAACTCAATATAAATACGTAGCAACAATTAGTACCGGGGGTGGACCCAATAATATTCAGGTGGTTTAACCCTTGGAAGATGCAATCGCAAAGATAACAAGAATGTACAGCGTTATTGATGGTATCATAGGGCACAAGTTCCTTCGTTGCCGACAATGTGTCGTGCAATATCGACAACGCCAAAAACGTAAAAGAAAGTCCTGGTCCATCTGTTTTGCAACATGTGAGCGAAAAAAATGGAAGTGCACTACCAACTCGTACAAAGGGCATGGGTAAATTTATGGATGCGCAGAAGCGCACGCTTTATTAAGCAGCCCATACACGATTCAATTCAATCATCAACTTAGTTAAATCACAATGAAATCAACCCTTTGTCAATTGATCGATTTGACGGTTGGCGAAAAATCAAAAAATTTTGGTTTTTTGAATTGACTGGCAAGTCTTTCAACTCAATTGAATCGTGTGTGGGCAAATTCATCGACAAGCTGTCAAATTTAAGAAATTGCTGTAGATATTCATTGTGAAATCGTTATTGGCAGGTTTTCAATTCAATCGATGTAGTGTGTGGCCAACCATCAACTCAGTTGACAACTCAGTTAACAATCGAATTGAATCGTGTGTGGGCTGCTTTACAAGTTCCAAAAAAAAAAACAAAAAACACTTGTCTATGAATTCAAAAATGATTTTAAATGACAGAGACAAGACAATTGTCCTTTTATCGTAGACAAACATTTTAAGGGGATTCGAAAATTCGAATTCAAGTGAATTGTAGAACAAAGAATCTCATTTCGAGTGGAATTGATATTCGTTTTAAATCCATTTTCAGTCGAAATACATACAATACAATACAAATATAGGCAGGTTACCATTGATTAAAAATGTAAATAGTTTGCCGTTTAATTTTTTTGTATATACAGTAATCCCTCGATTTACCTTACATCTGCTTGCAAATTGAACCTGGCTGTGATACGTGTCCTATTTTTTTATTGATTCACTGTATGTCGTTTAGACTTCATAAAATATGCGGACGTGCGCATCCCTTCCAGAGCAGATTGGGATAGCAAGCGGATAGGCATCACACCGGATGTGAGCGTCTACACAGACGGCTCGAAGATGAAATGTTGGGTGGGCGCGGGCATTTACTCGGACACTTTGAACATTTCCGCATCCTACAGACTTCCAAATCACGCCAGCATTTTCCAAGCGGAAATCCTTGCCATTAGGGAGGCGTGTCGTATACTCAAATCCCACCCTAAAACAACGCCAATGCTAAGCTTAGCGATCTTCGTTGACAGTCAATCTGCTATCACAGCAGTGTCGTCAACTTAAACTACCTCAAAACGGGTGCGGGAATGCCGTAACGAGCTTTCCGACGTCGCCGAAAAGCTCAAAGTTGCCATAGTATGGGTCCCAGGACATACCAACGTCTATGGTAATGAGCAAGCGGATGAGCTGGCCAAACAAGGATCTGCCCTTCATAGCTCGTCAGCTTTGGAGGTATACGTTCCACTAGGTCTAGTCAAGGCACAAGTTTCAACTCACTTCTTGGAAATGGCTAACCGCAGATGGTCTCAGTTGACCAACTGCACAGTAGCTAGGGATACTTGGCCAGAGTACAACTTATCACGAACCAATGACCTTCTTAATAGGACTCGCACAGACAGCTTTAGGTTGTGCAAAATTATGAAAATTACCTCACTTAACGTCCTTCTAGCTCTCGATTTACTAAATCATGGGATTATTGTACCAAAGAATTAAATAATTATATTTCAGATTAAGTAACAATTAATCTCTCATCTCATCTTGACAATTATTATTCTTATTTCTATTTTTTTTTTGTAGACTATGGAGGAGGTATCAACTATCCAATGAACGAATTGGTAATGTTCATAAATAACATCCTCTTGTAAGGCGTTGGTAAGTGAAAGTTTTCTCTATTTGTTTCAATCCAAAAGAGATGAAAATATTTAATTTCTTTCAGATACATCTGCCTGCTTGTAAGCGGTGTTGAAAAATATGCTGAGGATAAAAAGAAACTACTTCTTAAGACACATACACTTAGATATTGTAATTTTGTATTTTTACTGCCTGTTGCTAAAACTGTGATAAAAGATTATCAATCAGACTCTATAGTTTCCCTATAAACCTAAATTTGAATTTAAAACTTAACACTTAAGAACAAAAAAAAACTATAGATACTATGGAAAAATTGTTTCAATAACTGTGCAAGATATTTTGGTTGAACGCACACCTAAAAAAAAAAGAAAAAAAAAAAGATCCGAGAGGCAAGTTCAAGGTTAATAACAGCGGCCAGAGCTAAAGAAAGAATTGATTTACCTTTGAAGACGTTCAAGAATTTGTTTGATTTGGGTCAAAACATATTAATAATATGTCCGATGGAGAAGCAACACAGAAAAAGAAAAAATCGGTTGAAAACGCTTCCGCGCAAACAGATCTGTATACTTCAGCTAGTGGTTCAGAGTTAGATCTACAAGATCCCATGCAACAAGATGCAAGATCAGTACACAGATCAACACAGTCGGGGCCAGGAACCAGCACCAGTCAGAGATCGTACTCCGTTGGACCATCCTCTGAAGATCGATTCGTTGAGCAATATGGCCGTCGTAGTCGAGCTCCATCTGTTCGGCAGGTTATGTTCGACAGCTATGACGGCCAGCAACTGGCAGATGAAAGTCCAGATTCCGATTCCGGTGATGATCAACGCATCGATCGGATATCCCAAAGTGTACGTAATTTAACAATTAAGGATGGCCTCTATGTTACTTTCACCGGTAAGTTGTGATTATAAATTTTTGTTGAAAGCATTTTTCTCTAGTCTTATTTTTTGTCTTCAACAGGTTGCTGTTCATTTACTCCAGTGATAAATACCATTAAAAACCCAACGAACACACACTCTCACTTCTTGGAAACGGTGTATTTCCTCACTCCTTGTCTATGCAGCCATTGCGATGATTATATATTCGGAACTGGTTCTCAAGGTGTACGTTGCAGAGGTAAGTTATATTTCTAGAAATTTATTTTTTGCTGACTTCATGACTGATGATATTGTGATTGTAAAATGAACTCCTAGATAAATCGAAATATGACTCCAGACAGATACGAACTTCACCAAACAAAAACAAAAAAACAAGAAATACAATTTTTTCTCTAATTAAACTAGTCGACAGTTACTTATTGAACTTCGCTTAGTTCTATTTTCAATTAAATTGTTTATTTTATTTAAAAATTTGCACAATTCTTCTATTCTGCTATTCATCTGGGGGAATATTTAACGAATTTTCGCTATTTGCTATTCTGCTATTCATTCGAACCGAATGCAGATTGACAGCGGAAATATCATACTATCGGTAAATTGGTGTGGTCACGAGTGGTATTCTGAGGCCACAAGTGGTATTATGCAATTCACGTGAACTTACAAATCCCATACAATTCAGATCCGCAGCTAAATTGTTGCGGATCTGTGAATTTTTTGGTTCGTTTCCTTGCATTTATTTGTAATTCGTTTATTTCTTCGATTCTCTGTGTAATGAATCGAAAAATGTATGTAAAAACAAACAAATGTGCAGCATAATATTCGAAAATTGATTTTTAAATAATATAAAATTCAAAATTTCATCTTTCGATGAAAGGAGATGCATTTCATCCGGCAATTTCATAAAGTAGGAGAACCACACTTGGCATAATCGTGTAGGCAGATTGAAAAAAAAAATCATCCCATCATACTGTATCGCAATTCAAATGAAATAAAATTTGTAAAATATAACGATCGCGTTTTATTTACTCCATCACCGCCCATTAACTCGTCCTCAGTTTTGCCCTACAGTTTTGCCCACAAGCCACAAAATCTTTTAGATCGTTTTATGTCCTTGAACTTCCGTATGAGGAATCGCTTATTCTCGTGTAAAAAAGCTGAGAGAAAAGTTCAGTGCTATTCACATTTGTTAGTACTGAACTTTAGATTTAAAATAACCAATCAAACAACTAAAATAATTTGAAAAACTTTAATAATTTGAACTGAAACTTTTTAAAATTTTCATAAGCACAGGGGACAGCTGTTTGCGTGAATTTCAGAATTGTTTGGGATAATGTATTTCATCGGACGGAAAGCAGAATAGCAGAGCGGCGTGAATGCGGATCCGATAGGTGAATCGGATCGCGATTCACGTGAGTAGCAGATTAGGGCTGTATGAATTTGAAAGTTTGCAGTTTTTCTTTAATCAGTGCAGTTTGTCTATAATCTATAATGCCAAGTTTTACAGTGAGAGTTTAAACTAATCTTTTGGTTTAAACTTCCTTTAAAAATGTTTTGGTTTTACAGCACTCGTATTAAGTACTAAGACCTAAGAAGCATTAGGAACAATTCGGATGTGTGAAGGCTCACGTAGGCCAACAAATGGCCTGCGTTTAACACAGGCAGTCACTAAGACCTACAGTACCCGTTTAAGGGAAAAGTGGAGTTTATCTTGTTAAGTTAAACGACAGAGTTCTTCTGTTTAAACTTCGGTCTAAGTATGTAGTGCGAAGTTCGCGTCAGTTCCGGTGGTTCGAATTTTAAGTTTTAGTGGGGCAATAGCCCCATTTATTGGCTTAAAATAAACGGAGAAACTTAACCTGACTTAAAAACTAACTGAAAACTTAACCTAACTTAACATCTAACGGCGAGGGCAGTTTAGTCTGCGGAGACGGAGTTTTAGGGTGGAGGGAACCACTTTTAGATTAAATTTTTTGTTTCTTCTAGCTGTTTTTCCTAAGTCTCAAACCAATTTCATATACTAGAGCCAAACCCCTACAATTTCCTTAGACATAACTTCCAAAACTGGGCTTAGCTAACCGGAGGTTTATTTTTGACTGTGAAACTGAACGAGTTTAACGAAAAGTTTGAATTTGTTTTGAGGTTTAGCTTCAGTTTAAATTCTCACTGTGAAACTGAGCATTAGTGATCTTTCTATTTTCTTAAAAACTTAAACTTGTTTCATTTGGAATTAATTTTATATATAATTTTTCGTAACTGGAGCGATTTATATATGCAAAAGAACCAGTTTCTTGCTTAATCACTTAATTTATTATTAGTAGCAAAAACTTCAATTTTAGCAAAATAAATAAATAAAAAAACATCGTAATTGAAAAACAAGCAACGAAATTGGTAGTGTGTATGACACAGATCTAAGAAAAAAGTGTAATAAATTCAATTAGTGGAAAATAATTACCGAAAGCAAAACTAATAAAACAATTATTTTATTTTAATTTTACCAAGAATCGATTGTGAATATATACATATAGATTAGTTATTCATCGAATTTTCTAGAAGAAATAAACACTAGGAGTACATGTGTGTGTGTTTTGAACGTAAGAACATTTTACTCCAGTGCACAATTAAACGAGCAGATTAGTCATAATAATAATAGGTGTAACATCCCATTCCGGGTTCGAATCCAGCTCGGGAAAAAAAACACCACAAACATTTTTCACGGCCCCGCCTCCAGCGACCGAATGACAATCCTCCTGGAGTACTTCTGTCATGAAAAGCTTCAGAACCCGCAATAAACTGTAGGTCCCCTACACATGTGTCAAAAATTATAGCGCGCACAACACAGTGGAGGCGCGAAAAGTTAGGCTCTGGCTCTCAACGGGCTGTTACGCCAACCAATGTAATGTAACGGTCCGGGCCTTGCAAGCACTTCCACCTAACCCGATTGCTTGCCGACGCAATCCAGTTGGGCACCCCTAGGCTTCGGGCGTCCTGGTCTACGCCACCTTTCCAACGTAAGCTCTGTCTGTGTCGTTGTCTTGTACCATGAATTGTACCGCAAAGGACTTTCCGAGCAAGGTCGTCTTCATTCATACGAGCTAGGTGCCCAGCCCACCGGAGTCTACCGAGCTTTATTTTCCTTATGATATCTAATTCAAGGCTCATAGTTGTACCGTCTTCGGAATTGTCCTTATTCACGAATGGAGCCAACAATTCTCCGTAAAACTTTCCTCTCGAACGCGGCTAAGACGTCAGAGTGCCTTTGTCTAAGCACCCAAGTCTCGGATCCATATATGAGTACTGGTAATTTAAGTGTCTTGTATAGCAGCAATTTTAAATTCACGAGAAAGTTTCTGGATTTGAAAAGCCTTGCATGACTTTAGTAGATTCTGTTGGCTTTCAGTAACCGCCCGCGTATTTCTTCTTCCATTTCCATATTATCCGCGGCTACCACTGACCCTAGGTAGCTTAACGATTGCACGATTTCAAATTCGTTTCATCTTGATGTTCTCCCAACATTTTGACTTTTCTTGAATGTTCTTCCAACATTTCTCGCAGACGATGCCACCATGTACTTTGTCTTTCCTTCATTTATGTGCAACCCCAGGTTTTTGCCGCCTGCTCGATCTGGATAAAGGAGTTTTGTATATTTTCAAATATGCTTAATAAAAGCAGAAAAAAATGTTTAATTAAAGTAGAATAATAATGATAATAGCATTGCATTCTTCTCGGTAGATCGCTAGAAGGCACCCATCTTTGGCATGGATAGACAGTGGTGGAAAACTAATTGGATACGAAAAATTTTAAATGAAAAAATCTGCTGCTTATCTTTTGTTAAAAATATATGGTATAGACACTCACTAAGCAAAGCGGGGCATCTTTACTTTTTTCTCCCCTTACAATTTTAGATCTTTATTGTTTAAATTGAATTATGGCTGTGTCTTAAAATATTAAAGCTAACAAATAAAAAAAAAAGAGTGGGCTTTAGATAACACAACGGAAGTAATGCTTCTTTAGCTGTAGTCAAACGCAGTCATGTTTTGGAGTTTACCTTCCAAATTTCAACTGGATCGGTCAAGCCGTTCCAAATTTGCAAATTCCAAACATTAATAGAGCTAATTTGAAAATCCATAGAATTTTTTCTAACTCTTAAACGGCTGAGCCAATTTCGATGAAATTTCGAACATATATTTCTTATGTCCTACACTAAAACTAATTTGTTCTTGAGTTTGACTCGGAAAGCAACCGCGGCACATATCAGGCCGACGTTTCCGTAAATTTCACCTTTAGTGATTACGCACACGTGTTCAACTATAGTATCTCTTGCGACCAGTGTTGCCAGATTTTTCCTCCCTATTTTATTCCCCAAATGAAATTTTTTTCCCCATTTTTAAAATCGTTTTCCCCATATTTTTCCCCATTTTAGAAATACTCTAGTATACACTTATTTTAGTAACTTTGAATAATTTTCGTAGTTCATTTAGTCGCTAGAAAACTTTTTTTTTTTTAAAACGATATGGTAATTTCAGTTGAAAACTATAATTAAAGTGAACACATTGTCAAATTTCATCAATTGCATGTTGCGTGTGTGTGTGTGTGAGGTGGTGGTTCTAGGAGAACCCAATTAGCACTAAGTGCCGTTTTGGACCCACAGCTCTGAAAAGTTGAATATAAATTAGGATTTAGAACCATCGTGCGGCGTTGAGGAATAAAATCAAATCTTTAATATTCATCCGAGCTGCTTGTGTACTGGCATTTTCTTTTGCAATTTAAGAAATGCCAAGTATTCATTAAGAGGTGCCATAAGAGGATCTTACTACATTTCTATCCATTGTTTTTTATTTAATATACATACATATTTAACAACAATTCCAGAACAACAAGAACAAGACAAAAACAAAGTGATTGTGTGGCTGCAATAGAACCATGAACTTTGAAGCACAAAGAAAAAACATCGCACTTGTAGGTAGAAGTTAATCCTTTCATACCCAGTGTTGAATGAATTTCATCTACTGGCAACTCGATACTGGCGTAACATTCTACAGTAAAACTACATATAATAATTTTATTCTAAAACCCGATCTTAGACCATTTAAATCTGCATTAGATATCTCCTAGTACATAAAGAATGTTCGGGATCTTTTACTTCGTTTTTGGTGAATCGAAAAAAAATATTTTCCCTGCGGTGGGAATTGGACGTGGTTATGAAAGGGTTGCCAAAAAATCGGTTCATGTGGTATTCCCCATTTTTGAAATTGTTCCCCTTTTCCCTTTTTGGGTCGAAAAATCCCTCGATCTGGCATCGCTGTGTGAGCCACAACGCAAAGTTATTTCAACCCCTTTCTGCTCTACAAAAACAAAATATACAGAATACGATCGCCGTATAAGTTTACATGAGAGGGAGTGAGAAATCACCATCACATTTTTCTGTATTCTGTATTAAAAAAAAAAGATTCTAGTCGACAGAAAAATGAGAGTTGAATAGCATCATTCGAATGTAAAAATACGTCTCAAGAATGAATTTTCGCTTGCTAAGTTGAACTTTCGAATCGTTTGAATCTCAGAATACAAATTATTCGAGTTCGACTCATTTTCAAACAAAAACGAATCTCAGAATCAGCATTAATTTATCCTCCTTGCTGCTTTATAATACTTACGCCAGTTGTTTGACAATGCTTGTATATGGATCTGCATATATTTTGCAAACACAAATTTTTCAAGCGTGTGCTCTCTGCTTTCTTTTTTATACTCAACAAAAAATTCGGTATATTTTGCACAATACTGTGCAATTATGCACACACGTGTGTTATTTCCCCCATCGTTTTTTTAGTTGAAAAATCTCGAAATGGAGGAAAAAAATCTCTTGAACTGGGATCACTGATTATCTTAACAATGGCGTTTTTATTTCTATCCCTTTTTGAAAGTAAGACAATCACTTATGTCAGCAAATTTGCATGCATACAATGCCGTACATAAAGGAACCCCATTATAATTGTTTGTTTTTTATTTTATTTTTATTATTATTTCACAACAAAAGGAACATCGGCTATTCTTTCGATAAAGATACAAATCTAAAAAAGAAACATTTCATTTGTCTAAGAAACAGTTTTGTACAATCTGTTACCAAAGTGGCAAGTGACTAAAGTACATTGAAAAGTTACATTACTAGCGTTATAACAAATATCACAGTTGATGGGTAGGTAAATATATAATAAATAGATATGGAAGTAAAATATATACAATAATAAAACAATGAGTTAAACAATTGGAAGCAAGAGTGAATCAATTTCGCGATGTTTAAATGTAAAGAGCCATTTTTGAATGCTACTTAAAAATACAATTTTTGTCCTCTTACACTTTAGGATGTCTGGTAAAAAGTTAAATAATCTAGGAGCTGTAACGCTATAAACCCGGCAAAAATGCGATTTGTAAATACAGTCGAAGCCCTCTAAGCCGAATTTTCACGGGATATCAAAATTAGATCCAGTTAGAGAGATTTTTCTAAAAATTCGACTTAGAGGGCTTCGACTGTAGTTGGTTGCGATGTTTCCAGTGTTAATTCGTAAATTGTAGTTTTCGTGATGACTAACATTGTAGAATCCCGAATTTTTAAAAAATATCTTCAAGGCTTTATAGCAGTACCGATGTCTTAATGGTACAAGTGCTCTTCTATTTACTTTATTCATGATTTTGATTACGTGCTTTTGTTTGATTAGCAAAGGTTCAATTTTGCTTTTCCTAATTCAAGAAAAAAAAATCATTTGATCCATAACTTTCTGGAAAGCATTTGCTTAGAACTTATTCATTTAAAATAAACGGTATTACGTGTAACCAAAGAGAAAAAAAAAATCGGTCAAGTTTGAATTTTACTGACCGAAGGTTTCGTTTTTCCCGCAAAGAGAATTGTACTTAGAACTTAATATAAGTCAAAGAAATTAGCATGGCTCGTGTTGTGTCTTAAACAGGACACTTAAGGGTAGCCCCAACCCCTTTAGCACGCGCCAATTATATAAAAATGAAAGCAAAAAGAAATTATTTCTCCTTTGGTCACCGCGCCAGGCGTGTGAAAATTGTTTTGGCGCACTAAAGGGATGAAATGCCTGCAGGCACACTGAGACTGTCGTTAGTTTATCGTTTTTAGCAGAAAACTGATTTGATTTGAATCGTTAATATCTCAAAAAATTGTGTGAAAATAAATTTATTTTTTTAATTTTTTTAAGAGATCTACAAAATCGCATTTCCGGATCGAAAATTCGAATGTCATTACTTTTTTGATTTTGGGTCAATGACCCAAAAGCTATTTCAGCCAAAATGATCAAATCAATTTTAAACTAAAATTTACATCAAGACCAATTTTTTTTTTAAGATTTTTAGATCAATGCATTCCTTTCTTTCGGCTTCAAAGCTTAATACAGCAGGCACTCTATTAACACAACCCTTGATTCTTGCAACTCCACGATTTTTGCAACACTTAAATCGTTACACAGCCTGACTATAAGTGTAACTTCTAAAAAAGTGTTACTCCGATTAGTGCAACTTCTTGGGTTCATCTATTAGCCCTTAGATTGATGATTTTTCCAAATTTGGAATAAAAATTACCCTGAGCAAATGGTGGCTTCAAAAAAAATGTTTGATTTGTCAATTGGTGTGTTAGTTATTTTTTTAAAATGTTGCTTGTGCCAAATATGGCACATCATGCATTGAAGAACAAACAAGTTAGAACAAGAACACTGTCGTACGGGGTTTCAAGCTGTGCTACACTTAATGGCAAATAGGTGAGACAACGAAATTATATATGGTCAGTAGAAACGTTAAAAGATTTCATTTTCCAACGAAGAAATCGTTCGATAGCCTCACAATCTTCACATTCCTTCAAATACATCATCTGTGGAATTTCTAGTTCTGATTGGTTCACCAGTTACCTAAACTAAGACTTGATTACAGACTCACCAGAATAAGGGTGAGTTGTCAATGAAGTTGATAGTTGGCCACACGCTACATCAATTGAATTGAAAACCTGTCAATTTAAAAATAATTTTTCACTTTACAGAGAAAAACTCGTTTACAAACGATTTCACAATTCATATCTACCACTATTTCTTAAATTTGACAGAAGATACATCTCCACTTCAAATTTCATCCCTTAACTACAGAGGATTCAGAAGCTTTTAGCAAATATATAAAGGCGACCGACAGACAGACAGACAGACGGACACTGAAGTGATTCTATAAGGCGTTCGTTATTCCTTTGGAACGAAACCCTAAAAATAAGTAGAGCTTTCTGTGTTATATTTAAATTGCTTTTTTAAAAGCCTCTCTAAATCCCAAGAATGTTCCAAAATATTTCTTTGCATCGAACAAAATATAAAAAAAATAAATATTGTCTACTAAGAATACTTAAACTCGAAAACAGCATATAAAACTCACTTGCATAATACATTAATACCAAAGGCCTTTGGTGCTAGTGCTTAAGTTTCATTATTAACTAGCTGTACCCAGCGCGCCTTGCTACGCATAAAATAAATCGAATTTTAAAAAAGTCATCGTATAAGTACGTAAAAAACAGGGGGCACCCTTTTTCCAACTTCTGAGCTTCATATCATTCCAACAGTACTTTTCACCGACAAAACCCGAAAGAAAGCTCAATCTCATTTTCAACGACCTCTTGGTTGATATATCACTCGCCAGGATCAGTCGAACTTTGAAAGTCAGTCCCCACTTCGATGGGAGCCATACTCCCCGAAAAAAAAAAATGGTACCAAAACCCAAAGACATCAACGCTTAATCTCTTACTATTTAGACGTCTATAAAGGACAAACAAACATTAATCTTCATATATAGAGATTGTAAATTAATTTAACCTTAATAAAATAAAAATAAATAAATATCTTCACATCGAAACAGGCGCATCTATTCAATGGATGTACGCTCAATTTTGTGAGGTACTGTGTTTCACTCGTTGCAAGCGAATGGTTGCTATGAAACCAACAAACCAGTTGACAAATCTACGAGCTACTTGATTCAATAGAAAATTTGTGGAATGGGAGAAAAAAAAACGTGTCTAAGAATTGGTAACCCTAGCAACAGCACAGATCTAAAAAAATATCAAAATTGAATCCATAGCTCGTCATATTTGAAAGCTTTGATAGATGCTAACGATGCTCATACACAGTTAATGCTACTTTTCAAAGTAAAATTTCTTCTTTTTTCTCTAGTCTTTCAATTATTTTAATTGATAGATCTGTAACAGCAAGCAAACAAATTGATTGTAAAATAAAATGCTTTTATTTTCATAAAACGCAAAGTAATATTTAGTCCTGGTTTACTTTTTATGATATACGCGCGTCTCATCAACAAATCGACACATCTTAATAAATAACTTTGCATTAATTTCAAGTTTTACATGAAGAACACTTTGCATACTGGTTGCTACGGCAACGACGAATAGGAATGTGTCTCTTAGATTGCTCTGAAATCTAACGAATCTGAGTATAGGGAAGAAAACACAACCATTTCATTTAATCGTTTACTTATTTTAACCTGTTGTGCAGTGGCATTAGTTTACCAGTAATTCGAGGATTATTCCCTCGATCGTTAAAGGAGTTGAGATTTGAATCGGAAGTCCGATTTAAGGTAAGAAGGAATTGATGGTTAATAATTTATTCTTTTCTTTTGCCAAACGGCATGTGAGTGTAACAATTCTCACACTTGACCAGTTTTTTTTTTTCCCATTGCTATCTCTAATTTTTAATCTTTCATCGACGATAAGAACCGCAACAAAAGCACGTGCCGCCATGCTCAGCTATCTAAGTGTTTTTCACAAATTAAATCGGTCAAGCATGACGTAATATAGTGTGAACGCTGGGCATTGTTAGGTTGTCAAACAAGTCGTCGTCGTTGTGTTGTTGAATGTGAACGCCGCCGCCGCCGCCGACACCGCCACCGCTGGTAGCTCGAATGTGTGTATTTTTCTCGCTCGTTCGATTACATATCACATTCATCCCCACTGCTTTGGCTTTGCTACATTTTCCCAAAAAGACACCGAGAAATTCTACTATCAACACACCAGTTCTCTATTTCTCTTTATATCTCGCTCTCTCTCACTCCTACTATTGCCCATAGTAAGTAATAGGCACACGCACACACAATGACAGAAACTATGGATATTTTTTCCTTATTTTTATAAATTAAAATGTTCCTATGTACATATCTACAAGATACAGTATATTACAACAAAAAGATAATACCACGAGCAAAAGAGTCCATAGGTTGTACTTTATGGCTTAGTTTTTGGTTTGTTCGTTTCGCTGGTCGTGTACACAATCGTGAAGCAAAAAGAAATCAAATTATTTCGTATGTCCCCGCCGCTTCTTCAGTCCCTTGAAATTTAATAAAAAAAAAAGAATTCTTTTTTTTTTTTTTGTATTTTTTTACGAGCGGTAGTGACGCGTTTTTTGTTTTATTAAACTGCATTCATGTTTGATTCAATGCAGGTTTTGACTTTGCTGTCATAACGAGTCCACATTGTTAATTGATTCAAAATAAATTTATCGTTTTCCTTTTTTTCGACCGATTGTTGTGTTTTGTGGTTTTACATTACCTTTCGGTTATCGTATTGAATTGAGTTTGTCGCCTTTTTGCATTCTTCCACATGTTGCATCAAATCATGTATTTAAATTAATTCTGCAGTTTTTTTTTTATTTTTGTTTCTGATCGGATTTGGATACTGAACTGAACTCGCTCATAGAGACAAGAACGTTGTGAAAATACTACTGCGCAGAATTCATATTCACATTTTTTTCTTTTTTTTATTTGAAAGAAATTATGTATCCACAAGTGAACTGTGATGTGAGCACACAGTGTATAATAAAAAAAGAAAACTGTAGCAACTAAAACGTATAAATAAATGAATCAAATGAACATATGAAATTCTATAAATTATAATAAACAAATTGAATGAAATTGGAATATAAAATATGTTGGATTGGGTGGTCACATATACCAAACACATGTCAAGAACGAGAATGGTGATTCTCTTTAGATTTTGGCTCAAAGCCGGTTAAGTATACGAATATAAGAGAAACAGACACATGGTCATCCATAGAGTATATAACTGTTAACACAGTGAAAAAAAAAAAGGTTTTTTTTTTTCTCTCTTTCCAAACAGTTAATAATACCACATACGATTTTTGTATCTTTTCGAAAAAGCTCCCTGATTTATTGTGATCTCTACATATGCGTAGATATGTATATTTTTTTTTGTGCGCGACTGTAAAAAGAAGAACTTATTGCTAATACAGATACATAATTCTAATTACATAAAATATATAGAAGAGAAAAAAAAAAACGAATCTGTGTGTTGCTGTGTTTACATCATCATCTTTGTATCTTCAATTCGTAGCAATTTAGCTAAGTAAGATATGAAAGTGATTTTGGTTTAACATGAGCATGGAATTATGAATGTTTTACAAGTGCTTCGTCAGTGTTTCGCGTTGTACGCAAACTAGCCGCAAGTTAGTTAAATGTGGAAGAGCACAATTATGTACATTTGCACGTTTGCACATCTGTGAAGAGTTTCAGCAAAGAGAAAACGTTCGTTTGTCCGTATATACTGTGAATAAATGTGTTTGTGGATATCTAGAGTGTGCCGGTGGCTAATTTTTTTTTGCGTATTCAACACAAATCAACGAATGTGTCTGTTGTGTTTTTTTTTGCATTAAAATTCACACATTGTCGAATTTCAAGGAGTGGTGAAGACTTTTGTTCAAACTGAACCAAAAACTATAAAAAAAAAAGTTTTGAGAATTCCAAAGCTGCCCACTTTTTTTTTCTTTTTCTAATATGAAATCTTAAGGAAGGAAAAAAAGAGGATGAAGGAAGTCAAAATGTGTTTTATGGTTAAACTCATACACAAAACAATTGTAACATTTCAATTTTTTCCTGCGAAATCTTTCAGCTTGTAAATTATCCAAACAGCAATTTGACAGTTTGGTGATTTCAAAAGAAAAATTTCTTGTGCCATGTGGAAATCTCTTTCGCTCTCTTTTGCGAAAAAAAAAACTGCAGAGTGTTTGAGTGCACGAGCAAGGATATCGTGACCTTTCGTAAGAAATTTGATGCTTTGTTGTGGAGAGATATCTAACTTCAACTTCCTACTTTGTTCCTTGATTTCGTTTTGTTTAAACGCCTTGGGCTGTAGTCGAAAAATCTTAAACATTTATTAATGTGTAAATTGTTCATGAACAAAAATTTGTTAACAAATTGTTTCTATGAATCTTCTATTGTATATGACTTGTTTGAGCTGTTTAATAAATTGAGCTGTTTAATTTAAATTATTTGATTTCTAGGTTTAAAATATTCCATTGCCAGTGCAAAGAATAGCTTTTGCGATTTATTTTATTCGGTAAATTTTTCCGTATTACCTTTTAAGGAAGTATTTTGTTGGGATTGGTTTACGTCTTCAGATGAAAGACATTTGTCTTATTAGCCCAATACCAAAGCAAATAGTATCGTTTTTTACTGTTCTTTTGGAATTGCTTCATTGTCTGTCTGTCTGTTTATTGTCTTTTACATACAGTATCAGACTGTGGTTACACTAAACAATAATTTCCAATTTGTTAAAAAAAAAATACGGCAGAGGTTTAAAATTGAAAGAGAATGCCCTACTATACTACTATACCAGGGCGTGCTATAGTTTTGTCGCGGTGATTATTCGACTTTTTGTATTTAGTCAATTTTTTTTTTTGAAGAAAAAGATGTATTTATTTTGCTAAGTAAAGTTAAGCAAATAAGAAAAAAAAATTAACTTCGTAACTTCTCTCGGTCACCCACTAGTAAAAACTTCAGCTTGTTTAGGGAGGGTTAAAAGTTATTTTAAAATTGTTTTCATTCTTGCCTTAGTAGTTTTCGAGTTATTGGCCAAAAACGAAATACAGTCGAATCCGGATAGTAGTACATCAACCGTGCAACGAAATATTGTGACGGGTTGTGCCTTTATACGGTCAAAATTGTATGTGAACTGTTTTTATCATATGTTTTATGTGCCATTAAGCGGTTTGCGCTATTAACCGGGTTCGACTGTAACGACATACCAATTTCGATGATCTATAGATCTTGGTCATACACTCCACAATTAAAACATAATTTTGTTTTTTTTCGTCCGAAAGAAAGTCTTTTATGGACAAAACAAAAATGTAGTTTCAATTGCATATAGAGTGGACTCCGGTTAATTGGGACACATCGGGCAACAATTTTTCTGTCTCATGTAAGCGGCAGCCTCGATAAGGGGTCTCATCATGAAACTTTTTAGATGATCCTCGTCCAGACGACTGGCTATCGTCAAAAGTTTGCATCACGTAACCCTATCACTATTGTCTCGTCTATTATTATAGTTTGAGCGCAACTAAATGCAACATTTCTTGTGTCAAAATAATAGCTGCTTGTCGTCCTTCCCTATCCTTTCGTGTTTTTAAGTAAAAAAATTAATAAAAAAAAATATAGATAATGACCCAGAGGTTATTAGAACTAAAGTTAGTAAAATAGATTCTTTGACCATCTTAAGGAAAAATTTCCTTAACGTTTCAACGATTGCAAACCTGGGACTGGAGGGGTCTGTAGTAGGACAATAAAATGAAAAACACAGCAGAAACAAATTAAGGAACGGTTGCTTTTTTTGGACATCTAACCAAACGAATGATTATTACCAGGTTTTAATTTGACTGATAATTAGTGGGAATATTTTGATAGGCAGGCCCGTTCACGGTAGGTTGCAAGAAAAATATCGTTTACGTTGATTTTATTGCATGAATGGCATACAATTTTCGAAATAAAATCGACGCTAAGATATTAAGAAACTATTTTAGATACAAAAAGATAGTAATCTCAATTTTAGTTTTGAGTTTTTGGTCTTTTTATTAAGGTGTACACTTTCTTTTGCCCCTAGAAAAATGAACTTATTTTGGTTATACTGCTCTTTTCAGTCAGAGTTTGTCATTGTTAGAGTGCCTCATTTTTAGGCCGGGTTTAGGAATCGCCATTATTTTCGATACTTTCCAAACTTTGGTGTATTTTCTAATATGTATTTTGAATAATTGTCTATGGTCCCATAGCGAATGTTTTTATAGCTGTGGGTTAATAAAATCAACGAAAGCATCTAATGCTGATAATAGGCTGCCTTCACTATTTGAAGGACCGTCGCAATTCTCGTAAACGCTTCCATGCCTATGAAACGGCCTCATCAGTCTTCCCATCATAACCGCGATCTTCTGCGCTGTTTTCTTTTTTTTTTGTCAATTTATTCAATAATTAAAACTCAATGATTTTTGTTAATATATTGCAGAAATTTGGCAATATTTTTTGTGTAAAAATGTGTAATGAATATGTTCCTATTAAACGGCGTCCATCCACAATCATCTTCTTTTGCGGGTGCTACCGTCTAGGTGGGCTTGGCCTCAGCCAACATGCCTCGCCATCTAGCGTGGTCTTGGTCTAGGTGACTACAATTTCGTACACCCAGCTGATTTAGGCCCCTAACGCACAAATTTATCTCTTTTTTAAGTCCGTTCTATTTTAGTTTAGTTTACTTTTATTGACTTCATGAATTTTTTTTTGTACTTATTACAGTCTTATTCTTAAGTCTTTGTATGGTGTCGTATACCAGATCACTCAGAAGTTGTTTCATCGGTGTAAACCGTTCTGTTGCATCCATTTAAGCGGTGTTCCCGATAAAGTGGAATCTACGGTATATCACTCCATGCATTCAAAAGTGAAACAACAAAAGTCTTAACAAAACAAATTCCTAGCGAAATAAAAAATAAACAAAAATAGCTAATTTTTATGGATGTACGCTAAATTTTGTGAGGTACTATACATAAAATTTAATTTTCGTTCTATATTTCGAAAAAAAAGCGAGGCTCTGGCAATCAGTTGGCTGTTACGCCACCCAAGTGTAAAAAAAAATTGTGATATCGACGATTCAAATTGCTTTTTTTTATTTGTTTGCTCCATCGAACAGACTGACAATTAATTCGTTTGTGCGAATTTCATCCCCTAAGCACATCAAAGCAAACAAGCCGCATACGAGAAGACAATCCCGTCTTTTGTCTAGTTTCTTTCATTAAAAATTTAATCAATTTAATTATTTTTGATTTGTTTAATCTCTCTGTGTTTTATCAAATCCTTGGTGGCGGAATGAAATCCTCGGTGGATGAGTAAGCCTCACACTTGACTGTTTTCAATTACTGATGAGAAGAGAGAATGCAAGTGCGGTATGATCTTATGAGAGGGGTGGACGGGAGGGAGGAATAAAACAATAATTGTAATAAGTCTTTATCTTTATTTCGGAAGAGGAAAAAAAGTACATCGTGTGTGGTATTTATAAAAATCGCTGGGATGTAGGGTCCATCGCCTGATCGGATGGTCCGAGCATATTTTAGTAAATGGAAGAGTTCGAAACATACAGCGTGTTTTTTAATCTAATTCATTCTGCTTTAATTTTTTAAAAAGAAAATTCGTTGAAGTTAAAAAGGATTTAAGAACAGACTAAGTTTTTTTTTTTAAACCATTTATTACCAAAGACATTTAAAACTAAAATTTCAAATTTTTGGTAACATAACTTTATTAAATAATGTTAAAAGAATACGAAAATATTTTTTTTTAAAGTTGGAAGTGTGTTTTTAAGTTGTACCCAAACACAATGGGAAAATATGGTTGCTAGTTTTGTTTAACCCTCGACCGTTATCACTTTGTTCCAATGACAAAAAAAAAAGCTGAAAGTTGAAATTTGTGGCAGTTACGCGTTTTTCAAGTTAAAAAGAAAACTATCAAATATAGAAACCAGTTCATGTTGACTGGCACATTAAAGTGTGTTGTAACGATTTTCGGGCGTACTCCTCAACAATCATGTCGAACTTCAGTTATTTTTAACTTTTTCATCTTATATTTTGAATTCAAAGTGGACAAATGTGTTTTATTTGTGTGGAATTCTACTCGTTCTCACCAATCACCAGGCAACTGCAGACGTTCTTTACAACAAATTTCATCCTCGAAATCAAGGATTTTATCCTTATTCTGATCTCTGTCAGTGGAAATAACATACAGACTTTTTTCATAGAAGAACGATTTGACGATTTCTTACTACAAAAACGTCAAAATGTATGAATATCCATATTGAGCTGAATGGATAAGGAGTCATATATGGTTTCAAGCAAATGCACGCCGTATCTTGAATTCCACAGTCCCAATCGAGCATTGAACACTTGAATTGTTCTAACCAATATTGAATTTAATTTAGAAAAATATATAAATTAGTCCTTAAAATATTTTCCACCCAGTTATAAACAAACTACAGTCGAAACTCTCTAAGTCAAACTCCCTGCAAGTCGAATTTTCCTCCAACTCGAATTTTTTGCCATATTTTGGCATTCCCCTCAATTTTTCATACAAAAAGTTGAAAATCCTTTCTTTCGACTCTTGGTCTGTTTTCAATACCTCTAAGTAATTTTTTTTCTTTTGCATAAGAATAAGGAAAAATTGTACTCTCGCAACTTGTATCAAGCCCACACGCTCGTATCTTCTGAGTGTAGGTGGCCCTAGACAACGAACACATTTTGTGTTGATTCTTGTAGTGCAAACACGTCAGAGAAAAAAGCGTATGTGGTTGCCCTTATGATTGTTTATTTATGCAAGAAAAAAAGAGCAGACGATATTCACAGCAGAGGTCTGCAAAGAATGCCTTGAAACCAATTTCAAGGCATTAATTTTTTTTCCAAGTACCATATTCATTGCCAAATTTCATCAAAATCGGTGACCCCAAGTTCGTGCACGTGCACTCTTCTTGTTAGAGTGAAAAGCTGGTCGGTAGTATTTCTGCCGGGACGAAAGCTACACTGCTCGTCCCCCGTCCTGAATTCGGCCATAGCTCTAGAACGCGCCTCCAACACCTTACCGTAGACTTTACCGGAAAGACTTAAAAGAGAAATGCTTAAATAATTAGAGCACTCTCTCTCTCCCCCGATCCCCCTTTTTTAAAAAAAACGGACAATCACCCCAGTCTGCCAATCGACAGTCGTCTCGTCGCATTCCCAGACCAAGTTTGGCATATTTCCAAGCCTTCTTAAGTACCATTGCTTATGTAAAAACCATTGCCAGAATGTATACTATCATTCTTTTGATCCGAAAATAATTATTTAAGTGACTACATAGTTACGAGACTGAGTATCAAACCGAAGATATAAAAAGACTTGATAAAACCTTTTTTTTTTAACCACAAAGATAAACCAATTTTGTTGAATAATTTTAAAAATCATATAATAAATTATATAATGTACAAAAGTGAGGTTAGAATCTATCTTCGAGGAAAATAGGACAATTCATCAATTCGTTGACTTCATGAGATTGTTCTTGCTTAGTGTTTTGTGTGACCTCCTATATCTTAGAGAGAGCGACTATATTCTCTTGAAATATTGTAGTGACCCGAAGCATACTTTTCTTTTTGGTGTGCCAATGGTTCGATACAATTTTAATGCCAAAAATAAATAAATAACTTATAAAAAGTGTAACCAATTTCAACTAAATGTACAAGCGAAGAATAATTGAATGTATTTTCGTAGAAAAAATCCTCAAATAAACAAAGAAAAGAGAAAAAAAACAAAAACGTGCTACAATCGACAAATAACGAGAATAAGTGATGAAAAGCGAAAATCAAAAGACCTCTTTTGTATACAAGCTATAAACAGTGATATTAAATAAAGAAAAAAATAATATTAATAACAACAATTCAATGATAAAAATTGTTTTGTAAATTAAACATTCGTAATCGAACAAAAAAGCAGTCCAATCAATGAAAAATGTTGACGACTCCGGAGACTATGAAAAACTCATCAATGTTTGTCCAAAAAAGTGTGAAAATGTCATTAACAGCTGTGCGGCAAAAATATCGACTACCGAGATTCCGTCCTCGCGGAGTTGTTCCAGGTCAAGTCAACAGTCGATGGAAAACTCGATTGTTTTGCAACCTGACAGACAAAAACGCACAAACTCAACATCCTTCTCAGACCAGAAGGATGTAGTACAGTGCAGATTGGGTAAAAACAAAACGACATGGGATCAACTGTTGCAGGAGGAAACAAATGAAAATGAGAATATTTGTGGGGAAGAGAATGTGACAACAACCTCTTACAGAAGCCAACCTCAGCAGTCTTTAAAGCCGCAGTCTGATTTTGTTAATAGGAAAAGTAATGACGATTTTGGCAACTACTACCAATTGAAAAGTAACTATTTAAATAATACAATAGCTAAAAATAAAATAACCTCAATGAAGCAAGCTCGATATCAAAAGCGGACCACCATAAAGAATTTGTCTTGCAAAACGAATGCTTTACTCAATGCCTCGCTTGTTGAGCCAACAAATTTTAAAAATTCTACGAACGACAATATTGATGAGTGCTCCTCGAAATTAAACAACTCAGTTAAACTGAATTCAACTTCGGTAACCTTAAGTTTTGCTTCCAGTCGGCGGGCAGGCACTAAAAGTGCAAGTGGTTTTCGTAGTTTCCTACGAAAGCCGCTAACATCATCTGTAAAAATTGCCCACATCGTTAAACGTTTGGTGAATGCTAAAACAAACTCTGCGAAAACTTCTGATGGCGATGATTCTGAAAGTCAGTTATCCTTCTCTGAGGCTGAAGCCGAGGCCGACATCATCGTGTCTAGTAAATCACACGCGGAGCTAACAATAAAGCCCAGAAATCGGGTTCAGAGTATTACAATTTCTCTAAACGATTCGTCGTCGCCGCCAATCGCTCCTGCGGCAAAAAAAACATTCTCATCATCAGTGGATAAAAGTACAACCACAGATGAAATTCAAAATTTCGACAGTGGTGATACTGTTGAGATTCAATCGAATCTGAATAGTTCGAAATATGAGTGTAAGCTTACGAATGTGACCAGTCGGACCACTGAGGACTACGAAAATAGCATTTCATCTGGTTCTCCTTCCAATGCCGACAACAACGACTTTAATCCTTTGCAAGGTTTTCCATATTCATTGAACAATATTCGAAACTGCTCTAGGAGTAGAAACGATAGTGTTTTCGAGACCGATTCAAGGAACTACATACTCCGGCAGGGCGCAACACAATGCTCGAAATCTCTCGACTCAAAACCGACAAAAACGACCCTATCTCCAATAAACAGACCGCATCAAACCTTAAAGCAAGAACATCAAGTTTGGAGCTGGCTTAACAACGACGACAATATACTTCCTAAATTATTATCGCCTAATTGTGGTAAACATAAGTCGGAAGGGAATTATAACAAAATTTTAACTTCAACCATTGATCTTGATGGGCCACCACAAGCGCCAACATTGCTTTTACGAAAGCGATCACTGGCATCTCTTTCGGAAGTTGATAGTTCACTTTTACATCACAATATCACAGATCCTGACGACAACGAGTCTAATTTATGTTGCTGCACTTGCCAGTCAGATTGTTGCTGCAATTGCTTTATAATTGATTGTTGTTTAAATTATTCGGCAGATTGTCAGGCGTGTTATCATATACCATGCTCCCAGTATAGCCACGCATACCTATGTATAATAAAGTCTGGAAATGAGGCTGCTCCAAAAGTCAACAATAAGGATACGGTAAGTTTTGTTAACTTTTGATAAATTGTGTTTATTTTTTTTAAGTTTTAAATAAATTTAAGTTGGCCAAACATTTTTTTTTCTAGATTATTTTTTTATTATTTTTTGCTAAAGAAAATATTTTTTTTAATATAATTTATGGCTACAAATACCAGAATAGTGATGTGTCAAACCGAAAAATTATCAAAATTATCAATGGATTTGGATCAAATCGGGTAGCAAACCGGGTTAACTTACTTCGCTTTGAAAAAAATGTTCAGTTTTTAACTTTTTTTTTGTTTTAAAAAATTTAAAGTAAGCTAATTTTTCGATCAAACATCTTCAATTAGTTTATGTACTTCACTAATGACCTATTTTGTATATATACTTTAGGGTGTCCCTTAAATTTCATACGATTTAGTTGTTCGCTAATCCTCCAGGGTCCTCAAAAAATACCATTTTATTCAGAGCGATTGGGGAAAAAGCATAAAAATAAACAGAATGAAATAGGTCACTTTTAATTTTGTTTTCACTCGAGAACTTTTTTATTTATTTCACGAGAGGTCCTTTTTCTTTCCTTTGTTTTGTTTACATTTTCCTTTAACGTTTTGACAGTTGACATTCGGGTAGCTTAGGTGATGCAGACGGTATGGTGGTGATCAAAGAAGGTATAGACAAAAATGATTATTGGCTCTAGAGTCTACTTCCAATCACTCATTTAAATTTCTATAAAATAAAGCGCTACAGAGCTCGTATCTGGCAATACATCATTTGAAAGGCCTTGACATAACCTACAAAACGACGCTATGCATGATTAGTTTGGATACGAGCTCTGTAGCGCTTTGTACATAGCCGGGAAATTCAAAAGATAAAAAGGCGGAAGGGAGATATTTGACAACATGGGCAATACCATAATGTCCGACGTCGCTGAAAAGTTCAAAGTTGCCATAGTATAGTAGTATAGGTTTTAATATGCTACCTCGATTAGTGTAACTTCTTGGACTTATCTGTTATGAAATTCTTAAACATTTTAATGACTACCAAGAGTAATTGGGATGAGGAGGATGACCTCTATCTACATTGTCTTCAAACATGTTATGAGAGAGGTTTTTCATACGTTTCCGAACTGCTGTATGAAATTGTTACCAACATTAGCATCTGAAATCAATAATTGGCTTTGTGAAAATGTTGAGTTCTCTTCAAATTGCGAGGATATGATAAAAATTGAGAGCCTAATGAAAGTGAAGTTGGTCTGGCCTCTACTTTACCGATCGTTAAAACAGAAGTTGCAGTTCGATCCTTCAATGTATGTTTACAATGGCCCAAAGAGAACAACATTTCAGTAGACGGCATTTTATCTCTACAAAAAATAAAGGAAATGGCACTTTTGAAAAAAATTTAAATCTAAAAACCCCATGTCCAAATAGCAGTTAGGTGACGTAGAAGTTGACATCACCGTGTCTCCGCTCTGTCCATGCAACAACATCGCTGATCAGCCGCGCTGTCCATCATTCTCTAGTTTCCGCGTCCCACCTGGCTTGCCACCGCTGCCTCGTACGCACCTTCGCAGCCATCACTGCCGTTGTGACCCCCGGTTCCGTCTTATTTTCGTGGACATACTTTCATTCGGCGGCCAGTAGATCGATAGGGGTCATTCCTGCTATGACGACAGCAGCATGGTAACAGCTGATTATCCGTAGAGCTCCACGTCGTTGTACAGCAGCCATCTGTCTTCTGTAAGACTCCTTGTTAAGCGCATCAACCCAGATCCCGCAGCCAGGAGGAGCTTTCGCCTCGACATGGTCGGGCCTCCGATGTTCGCCATTATCCGAGAAAGTGGGAAAGTCACTTTTGCCGCACGCCCTACTGCCATTTTTATTTGTTCCCGATAGGAGAGCTTGCAGTCCAGGTGCATTCCTAGGTACTTCTTTAACCTTTAACATTTCGTTTTCTTAGTGAAAAAAAAAACTGTGCCACAATAACGATTTACCTTGGTTTCAATAATTTTTCTTTTGTAGGGGCGGAGCGTTATCGTCCATACGCTCCACATGACATGAGTTATAGTATTAGGAGGAATAATTTATTACGTATTTAATAAGTTCGATTGATTTGGCCATCTTTACTTTAAATATAATAATTCGAAAGATTTCTGAGGCTAATTGCCCCTTTTTCTTTTTGTTCTAACCAGCCCTACATACAGTGGACAAACACCAACATCCTCGAATGGATGACAGCTGTGAATTTGTATCCGATAATGGAAATATTCAAAGCCAATAACATCATGGGCTGTGATTTACCAAATTTAGACGATGATAAATTAAAGGTAAGAAGCCGTATATTTTAATTTTTTTTCTTCATTTAAATTTTACTTTTCTTTAGAATATGGGAATCAAGAATTCAGCGCATCGCCTAGCTACACTGCAATGCATTCGAGAACTATTAAGTGGTACACTGACATCAGAACAACCGCCAATTACATTTCCATCTGAAGCCGAGGAAGCAAAAGAAACGGTGCCACCTCATCGTGCACATATTTTCATTGAGTCGAGTTTTGCAGCTCCTGAAATTTGTGATAAATGCGATCGCTACCTTCGAGGCATAACCCATCAAGGACTCCAATGTGAATTATGCAATTTTATTATACATCGCACTTGCTTAGCTAACGGTCTAGTCGCAAAATGCTCAGCATTTAGATCAATAATTTCTCCGAATACAATAAGTGGTTACTATAATGTTTTAACCTCTGGTGATTATGCAGCAGCGTCAAACGCAGTAGCTGAAGATTCATCTGTACTCTTATCATCTCACACAAGTTACACCCTTAAGAATATTCCAATATTTGGCATTGGCCTATGCCATCAATTTGATCCGGCTAAGTCACGAGCTCCTCCGCTTCTCATGTCGGCCACATATGTACTAGAGCAGAAGGTTAAAAATTTGAAAATCGATTTGTACAAGCTTTATAAATCAGCATCAATATCGGATGATTGTGACAAGCAGTTGATCGAGCTATTGAATGCAAAAACCTTCGACTATAGTCTGTACAAAAATGTGGAACCTCAGCAGTTGGTGGGCTTCATAAAGAAGTACTTGAGAGAGTTAAAGGATCCCCTTATACCCATGAATAGATACGACAAGTTTATAAGCTATGCGGGTAAGTAGAATTTTCTTTTTTCTTTTATAACTTTAAAGTACGTTAGTAAATTTTGTTTGTTCATTGTTCAAAGGTGTAAGTCAAAGCAAAGACCATATAGTATCTCTGGATAGTGAAATTAGAACTTGAAAATGATGAAAAATATAATGGTAGGCAGTCGGAAACAAAAGGTGATCATTAAGGCAACCGAAAATATGCCCTTAGAAAACCGTTTAAACATGCTCTAAAAAACACATTATATGCCCTTAAAATGTGCTATAAAAACTATTGAATCATAAAAGCAGCGAAAAAACTAAACAAAAAATAAATAAATTAAATATAAAGTCTTTATTTATGGAAACCAAACATTTTCCATTAAAGAGATTTTTATGTAACGCCTTTGTTAGATGTAGGAGGGAGCGCGGGTAAAAAGATTCAAGCTGCGAGGAAATAAGCAGATATTTTAAAGTTTAGTATTTAAAAGACAAGACGGACCGATGAAAAGATGCGCTTTAGGCTAGGTGCGCACATGTGTTTTTTCATGGCAGCGATAGAAAAATCGTGGTCGCAATCAAAAATGACCATGCACGCATTTGTTTTTTTTCTGTCGCACAATAAATCAGACACAAAAAAATAGAACACACAGCTCTTAATGTCATTCCACACATATGCGACCCATTAAAATTTGCGGTAAAAGAATCTTCTAGAAAATTGGTCCTGTTCCATATTTTAATCGCTGCTAATAAGTCGCATATGTGTGCATTCACGTATAAAACAATGTATCTAATTTTTTGCAACTAAATTATGATCCGATAGAAAATCGCAAGTGCGTGCGTACCCACACAATGTTGCTACAACGATTTTTTATTCGCAACGATTTAAATCGCAAGTGTGTGAATACTCTTGACGGTGCCTATGTTTCATTTTATCTGGCGACAATCACATCGCCAAGAAAGTGGGACAAATCGCAGGTTTTATTTGTCGTCTGTTTACCTGTACGACCTAATGTCGCCGTGATCGTCGTAATATCCGAATTAAAGAGAAACATGCGTTAAGGTTTTCAGATTACGATTCGATGTGGAAATTCTTGCCAAAAAAGCTTGTGTAGTATAGAATTTAAAAAAAAAGTCATATTCGTTTCAGAAATTGTGAAAGTATAACAAAAAATGAAAAAAATATTCTGAAATCCTTACAGGACGCCCTCATACAAATATTGTTGTACGGCGTGCACTATCTTGTTGTTATATGGTCTTTGGTTAAGGACAACTCGACAATAGATCGCGATTTTATTAATGGTAATATTTGTTTTTTTTAGAGCTTTATAAAGACGATCCAGTAGCATCAGCGACCGCAATTGTAGATAAAGCAAAGAAATTGCCGGTGCATCATCGTCTCACTCTTATATATTTTATGGATCACTTACGACGAATAACACAAATTCAATTTTCAAATGGGCGCTGTGAACCACCTACCATAATGTTGCAGTCATTTTCTTACATTCTTATTCGTCCACAATGGAGAAATATACTGTAAGTTAACGGTGATACACGGCTGTTGACAGTTTACTAAATACAGTCTCTTGGTTTGGTCTTTTTTAGTCAAATAATAAGCAACGCAGAACATCATTTTCGAATCATTGAAACTCTTTTTAATGGTTTAGTTGGGATGACACAAGCTCCGTCATTTGATGTTGCGCCAGCTATACCCCCACGTAAGATCTCTCGCAATATGTTACCGTCTAGTCCTGGTCCAAGTTCTTGGAAGCCATCCGTTCCTGTGCCGATAGCCAGCACTAGCGCACACAGCTCCAGCTCCTCAGCTGCCCACACACCTCCGCACACGTCACCTTCTGTCAAACTACCACTGTCGTATGTACCAAAGTCTTTCATGACACGAGAAGCCGAACAAGCCCAACAGCAGCTACAAGATGCTGATTGGTATTGGGGTAAAATAACCAGAGAAGAAGTGAAAGCAATTTTATTCGGTCAACCAGATGGAAGCTTTCTTGTACGTGATGCGCTCTCCAAGGAAGGAGAATACACTCTGACTCTAATAAAAGATGGCACAGAGAAACTTATTAAAATTTGTCATGATAATGGAATGTATGGCTTTGTCGATTGCAAATTCAGCTCAGTGGTTGATCTAATCAATTACTATAGAAAAAATTCATTGATTTTGTACAATAAAACCCTTGACATTACTCTAATGAAACCGATAGTTCGTCCAACGAATGAGGATTCAAATGTTGATCTTCGTAGAATAACAGAAAACTTTTTACAATTACATCATGCGTTGAACGCTCAAAAACAGCATTTACAAAATAAAAAGGATATTTTCGAAAATACTGAGAATGAACTAAGCGAGAAGAAGTCCGCATTGGATGTTTTTGAAATCGCCAAAGGTTTATTAGATGAACAAATGAAACTGATGATCAACTCAATAAATAATGCCCGACCACAGGATCAGGAAAAATTAAAACAAAACCAAGCTATGCTACAAGTTCATGTTAACTTTTTAACGGATGAAATGGAAAGATTACATAAATACTTAGAGGAAAAGAAGGAAGAGTATAAACATGTGGAACGAGAGATCAATGCTGCTAAACCAGAAATACAGACATTATCAGCAGAGAAGGATAAATTACAAGAGTAAGTAAAACTATTATTACTATTTTTTATATAATAACGACAAAAGCCTTTAGCACCAAAGTATTATGTTAGCGAAGTTACAAAGTTGGAGTAAAGTGAATCTTACATGTTATTCTCCAGATTAAGTATTAACATACATTTTTTTAGATTTTGTTGAGAGGGGTTGGAAATAAGGTAGTTTAGGTTTCTATAGAATAAATCTGTACGTTTATTAAATATGCTGCCCATAATCTCGTAAAGGCCCTATGTACATTTTTTTATGCGTTCGAACTGTAAAGGAAAACACTAAATCGCTTACTGCAACCCGAATATAGAAAATAATCCAAAATTATTTCTTTTAAAGCTTAATGTGTGGCTTATTTTTTGCATTCATTTCATATTCAAAATTTTTAAGTATGTGGAAGGTACAGTAGATATGGTTTCCAGGTATTTCAAAAGATATATTTAAAAAGCTCTATGTACACCGATTTGTAAACTCCAAGCCTGGGATACACACAATTTTCTTCAACTTAATTTTCGACATGCTGACTGGCCAAATGGAACTTGTTGCTTTCGCACAGTTCACATTCTCATGTGCAAGCTACGCAAAGGAGATATTCATCCTCCCGAAGGATTTGACAAAGGTTTTGGTTCGTTCTAAAGCTGGGATAGCTATTTACAAGTTCTTAGGTCTTAGGTATTAGTGACTGCCTGCGCTATACGGAGGCTCACGAGGGCCATTTGTTGGTCCATTGTGTTGTCACACATCCAGATTGTCTCCAACGCTCGGACTCGCTGCCTAAAAAGTATCCTGCAAATATACCAAACGAAAATATTAGCAGGCATGTTATTTATACGTTCATTGTGCATACTTTTCATTGTCAAATCGCTTGAAAGGCAACGACTTAAAGGGGCCATGTTTTTCAATTAACTCTTTTATCTTGTCAATGTTCAATTCGGCAAGCGACGACTTTATCCACGTTTATCCGTAGCGGTGTTTCAACTTTGAAGATGCGTTTATTTTCCATCGAAAATCCTAAATTCGTAAGGTAAAATGGCTTACACTCTGCACAATTTTCTTCGTTTGCTTTGACAATGATTTGTATTTTTTTTTATTTGTAATTTCTTTCTCTAAAATTTTGAAAAGTTTAATGACCTATCTGAAGCCCTTCCTCAAAAAATTTGTCTTTAGCCTATTTTTGTTTGAAAGTCCCCTTTTTCTTGCTTCGCATCCCAAAATAATGCACAGATTTTGTATGAGGGTCACGGCTTCTGATTGGGGAGACGTCCCAAGTTGTTGGGCGGCAATATATAATAACTATTCTTTCGTCAGCCTTGCGCGATTTCTGCATTTTTAATGACCCACTTTGTCCTGTTCGAAGAAAACGGCTCCCTAATTTCCAAATTGATGGAGATTTGGGTTAACTTACAGTGTAAAATATTAAGAATCTCAAAGCCCTTAAAAATTTCATTCATGAAAGACCCTTTGTAAGATATGCGGCCATACCACCGAGAAATCATCAAAAAACGGTGTGGAAATACTTTTTTTTACCGACTGTACAAATGAGTAGAAGTTATTTATCTTTTTTTCGGAGTTCTCTATTTACGAGAAAAGCTTTAATGTACGAGTACGTTTTAGACCCAATTTTCCATCTTGCCAAGTTGTTAAGTACAACATGTATACTAATACGGTTGAAAGGTTTTTCGGATAAAGTTCCCCCGTAAATAGGTTATGGGGCTTACGAAATATTTTAATTTCTTTTCCACGGACTTTGAACTTTGAATGTAGTTTTCGTCCTTTCTACTCATTTGCGGTCAAAACGGCTTTAGATTTTGGTTTTAGACGCATTAGACTATGTCGTGGAAAAATTTTAAAAAAATCGGAGGTGAGTACTATTCGGAACTCCACCCGGTTTTTCGAAGTCAAAGGATAATATGGACATCATTTTTCAGGCAATTTATTCGTCGATATAGAGTAAGAAATCGATGGTACATAGGCAGTGTTTGAAGGCTACTTGGTTGAAACAAACACCATTTTTTTTTCTGTGAATCACATTAACGTACTGGTAATTATTTTCTCTATTAGTTTGCCGTTACAGGGTAGCAGTGAAATGCATCTGTAGCTCTTGCAGTCAGTTAGTACCTTGTCGGGTTTTGGGATTGGGATACACTTATCCCTCATTTTGCGCGGCTTCGTTTTACGCCGTTTTATTTTTGCCCGATTTTCAAATATCTACCCAATTTCGATTTGCGCGACTTTGCTTTGCGCGAAATAATGTTTTTTCTTCAAAGAAACATGGCCCACTAGGGTTTTTCTGTTCAAAAGACATCCATGTACACTCAAACTCAATTTTCCCATCTGAACATAAAAAAAAAAAAAAACCTTCGGCCCGTGCTGTGGCTTAAACAGGATACTTAAGGGTAGCCCCAACCCCTTTAGCACGTGCCAATTATAAAAAAAATCGTTCTGCGCGGTTTCGGTTTGCACGAAACTTTTCATTCCCTTAACCCCCGCGCAAAGCGAGGAATAAGTGTAATTGTGTCGGTTTTCCATGTTTGTTGTATTATTCATTAATGTGGTTGAATAATTGAAGAATGCGTGGTAAACACAAAATAGGAAAAGGGTAAGAGATTCTGTCATAGCCTTCTCACTAATTGGCCTACGGCTAAGGTCAAAGTGTAGCAAGCTAAAGTTCTAGTTTTTTATTTTTTTTTTTTATCTTTTTTTTCTTTTATTTTCTCGTTCTTTATTTCTTTATTTTTTTAAAATTCATAAACAAAAAATAATTTTTTTTCATTAGTGTACATGCATTACAACATTTTAATAATTTTTTTTTTGTCTTCTCTAGTCGACTCAACGATCTTGGAATCAAAGAAGAAGAAATTAAAAAGCTAATCGATATGGGCTACGACGACTGGAGGGAGAAATATGAAAGTGAATCGAAACTTCCCCATAACGAAGAATCTCTTTGGTATTTAGAAGATTGCACTCGTCGAAGAGCTCAGGACCTCCTCACTAATACACCAACCGGAACATTCCTTATACGTCCCAGGAAAGCTATTGACAATAACAACGGAAACTACGCTCTCTCGATTTCTTGCAAGAATGTAGTTCAACATTGTATTATTTATGAGACAGAGAACGGTTTCGGTGTTGCCCTTCCGTACAACATCTATTCAAGTTTAAAGAAGTTGGTTCTTCACTATGCAAACAATTCTTTGGAGGAGCACAACGATATGCTGACTACAACGTTAAAGTACCCGGTATTATGTTGGTACGAACAGAAGCATTTACCACTACCGCCATAAAATGCTTTAAGTGAGTTATATTTACATCTTATTAATCATTTCAATTTCATTGATCCTCACAACTACTCAAATTATTTGTTCGCTGCGGTTGTAAATTTACCAAAAACTAAGTTGCCTGTTATTCTTTTTCGAAATTTATTTATGTCGTTTAGTTAATTTTAAAATTTAGTCTGGAACAACCGCACAGTTATAATCACAAACATTTTAATTCTTCATTTTATTTTTGAGTACACTTCATTTGCTTTTGTTTTATTTTTGCTAAGGTAAAAAACTCGTGTTTTACCCTGCCAAACATCATGATATAATTTAAAAAAAAAGGGCAATGGTTGGGCAAATGTTTATTTAGATTTTTTTTTATTTCTCGGCAAAGAAATTGATATCCTTATTCTATTTTGTTGCTTGTAGTAAATTAAAACATAAATTTCATCTGGTACAAACATTTACTAGTCAATTTTTCTCTTTACCTTATTCTAACATAAGGCAAAGTTAAGATCTTATAATTTACATTCTAAAATAAACTTTTCCATGCAGATTACTCTCACATCTCAGTTAATTTAGAATTATATAAACTGGATAGCCAGCTGATCTTACGTTTTATCTCGCAAAATGATAATACCAAAATATATCTTCAACATTTTCATCGATAAGATCGTCTAAATATCAAAAAATCTGGTCAAATCATCATTTAATTTGTTTATTGCAAATTGTAGTTTTTTTATGAAAACTTCTACTTGTAGAATAGTAAAATAAGTTAATAGTTTTTTATTATTTTTATTTATTCTTCTCTGTGATGATTCTTTAAACTAGTCCGTATCAAAATTTCTTACAGACTAACTTAAAACTAGAAACTTAAAATCTATGTCGCACCTGCTGATCAGGTTGGTGGCGTTCGCTCCCACTGTAGCAGTGGTGGTGTCATCCGCCCGAGGTCGAGACGTCTCGGATATCGGGTGCACGATAATTTAAAGAAATCCTTTATTAACTCACGAATTTACAATTACTAAGTATTCTAAAGGTAGATCCGCCGTTTTGAGCGTCGCTGCGATCACATTCGTTAAGGTCGTATCACTAGGCTATATCATGCAGGCCTGGTGATCGATAATTATTCAGGTTTATTGATGACTATGCACTGTTGGGTGATTGTCCTGTTGATGCTTGCTTTGGACTATTGTTGTCATATTGCAGTTGACCCATTAACGTTGGTTTATTTTTTATTGATGGTAAATGCTGAGTTGCTACATCGATTTGTAATTCGCGTGTGTTAACTTACGCAGTCCATCAGATGGAAAGAAAAAATGAACGATAAACAGTGTGTGATGTAGACAAAGACAAGCAGAATTTAAGTTTTGATTTACACATAGGTTACATAGGCGGGCTGGCAGAATATATATATTCCTGCCTCACTTAGGTCCTTATGGACCCCTTGTATTACCCATAGGGCGGAAAGGTGTCCCCCTCCTTACTCGCGGCGTCCTATTCCACAGTGTCGACGAAATATGGTTGCTTTCTGTTTCCATTGCGTATTCTTGTTTTCGCTTTTTCAATTTCGCTAAGGTGCAGTACGACGGCTGGTCAGGCCGAAGGGATGATTGTCTCTACTACAACTCATCCATTGGTATTAGAATCCCTTAGGTTAGGTTAGGTTAGTGGGTAAGCGGGGTTTCTCCCTGCCTCACTTAGGTCGTTGTGGACCCCTTGTGTTGCCCAAGAGGGGGGGATTTCGGTCCCTTCCCCAACTTGCAGGTCCTATCTATTTGTGGCCCGATCTATCCATTTGGTCTTACTGACGAACCTGGAAATATTCTTTAATAACGAATCCCTTAAGGGGATTCATAAAAAAATATGCGGACGGAGAGGCCCCGCCTATCTGAATTGTACCTCGAAAAAGAAAGACAAACGAATGAGTAGAGAATAAACTTTATTCAATGACCTGTCCGACAAGAATACCTTAGCCACTAACTCAAATATAAATTTACACCTACGCAGCCTACGCGTCCAATTGCAGCTGTGTCAGAACTTCCTACTCTGGGAACGCTTCTAAGTTGGATCATGTTGGCTCCTGCATGGAGAGTGTTGTATTACGCACCTTTGAACGATTCAGAGTTCAAGGTGACGACTATCCTTCTCCGCCAGGTGGGAAAGCATCATGTGTTGTTCCATTGATTGCGTCGATTATGCAAGTTTTTATTTATTTTCCATTATTTCATTTTATTATGCAGTAGGGCGAATCGCCGTCTCTTGGTTGTTTGACAGGCTGTTTTGGTAGACGCCGTAAATCTGGGAGTATGGGGGGCCCGGTCCTGGGCCGTCGGATTGACCACGGTTGTGGCTGTGTACACTTGGATGGGGATATGGCTAACGCTGGCCTCGCGAAAGCGTCCTGTTATCTGTGTTGTTCCATTGATTGCGTCAATTATGCAAGTTAACGATTACCCATAAGGGGAAATCAAAAAAAATTACAACGCCGGCCCGAAAGCCATCCCAACGGTTCTCTTTTTTAAAAGAAACTCACAACAACTTTTCTATTTTATTTATTGCGTCTTTAAGCTACAAGCGATAACTTAAAATTGAACGCAATCTTATGCAAAGTCCAATGTTTATTTTTGCTTTTTTCATCTAAAATTAACTTAGCCTACGATATTGCATTTTTGCAATTTTGCCGGCAACAATAGAATGTTATTGCCCGGAGAATCTTAATGCTACATCAGCACATTGTATCGCAGCGGATATTGCTCGATACAAAAAAGCTGATCGAACTGTACAGAACGGATTTTACAGGCCGCCGTACAGATACGTAACTCGTGTGGGAAACGAAATGCTTAGATGTTCGACATATGATTTGGCATTGTGATATGTGATTTGAAAAAAATCGATGGACTCGCTTGAACATTGTCAAAATGTTTCCTGTCTGTCTTTGTTTTACAAAGAGCTCGAGTTAGGTAGCCGACTGAATTCCTTCCTCTCAAAAATTCATTCGCAATTCTCGACTCGATAAAACTGCTAATCAGTGCGCCTTCAAGCCTGCTTTGGGACGTACGGCAAAGTGTAGTGATTCGTACATTAACCGTACCACAAATGTGATACGATTACGGAATACCTCCCCAAACTCAATTTTCCTATTTGAATACAGCATGCAGACGTTTAAAACAAACGTGACTAAAATTGTCTGTTGAGGTGGGGATAATAAAACAATTATTTTAATTGACTGGTGCAAAGTGCCGCGATGTACGGAGCAAGGCTGCAAGTTCCAAATATCGATGTATCACCTATGGTGATTCTTCTTTTAAACCTAATAATAACAATAGCTTAACACTATTCGGCAATTCCCAGCGAGTGCTGTGCCAGCAACGGAGAACGTTGTTCATTGGGCCATTCCGTTGTGCCGACTTGGTGGCGCTGATTGTTGCACTGAACTGCGCTTGCCGCTCGTGGCGGAAATGTCGACAGACATACATGTTAGCTTGCACACTATGTCCAATAATATTTATTAATTTTAATTTATTTGCCTAGAGTGCCTAGAGTGCTGTCTTAAGCGTGGCTGCAAACTCTTTTTACCTAGGACCGGATCGGATAATCCAACCGATTCGATGAATAGAGGGTTGGTTGTATATTGCAAAAGCGATTAGCACTTTTAACGCGTGACTTATCTGTTTTGGTGTGTTTCGGCAACCAAAAAGAGTCAAAAATGAATATCGGACAATATAGTTTTCTTAATCAGGTTATCCGAAAACACATCCGTCCCGACCGAGGGTTGAAGTTGAACTCCTCAATTTTCTTCCAGACGAACTGCGATTTGCAGAAACTGCTTACTCAGGTGTTGCATACACTGATTGCGTTTCCGCGACCAGACTGAGTCGCGATCGGTGTAGGTTTTCAACAAATTTGACGATCTCAGGTCAGAAGCAGTTTGTCTGACTTAGTCAGACTGCTTACATCTCTCCATCGGCAGCACGCAATGACGGTGATTGGCGCAGTACGAGCTGGAGATAGTCTCGGGCCTACACTTTGGCGGACATGGTTTGCGGTGATTTATCGCTCGTGAAACTGTTTTGCAGACGGGGTGGAGTTATTTCGGGAATTTGAATTCCAAATGTTTGCTTGACAAAAGTGGGGATAAGTTTCCTCTTGACAGATCGTTTTTAAGGGTACGGGTGAGTGGCCCGGACATGGTAATGGAGGGACTACATACGTTTACATGCTCTTTACTTGTAGATCAGACGAATTGCTTGCTGGTCCGAAAGAGGGCGAAAGAATTTGATTGCGGTAGGCTTGCTGTCATATTTCGGTAAATTTTTTGGCAGCTTTTAAACGAACTAATAGTTAAAAAAAAACTTTTTTGAAAAAAAATTAAACCGACTCAAAAAAAAAAGCCCTACAAACAATCACTCAGGATATCATCTCAAGAATATACTCTTGTCGAGTCGACATGTTTTTCTTTCATACTTCGGTTTGGTAAAGTATGGGAACGTAACTCGTGCGTTAACAAGTTAAAAAATGTTTTTATTAAAAAAAAAAAACAATCTTTATTTACCAATGATTAAATACCGCACAGAATTTCTAACAGCTGGTACTTATCATAACTCTAAGCCTGAGGTAAAGCGGAATAAGTATTAACGTTACCAAAAAAAAACCCCAGGACTTGTTACAGCTCTTTATTATTATTTAACCGTCTCCTACAGACTACAGAATAAACTCTGCTGATTCTGAAAAATAACATTAGCGGACACCCCTGTTGCGAGTGATCGCCAATTGTGTCATCGAATTACCAAATAAATTTAAGACTAATTTATTTTTTTAAATATAAAAATATACGATATTTACTTTTTTAAATAAAAAGTATTCAATAAGGAATACTTTATTGAAAAATATGATCCGCACCGTCCTGACTTCAAAAATTCTAACTTTTCTGTTGTATATCTGAGTTACTCGAAGATGTTTGCGTTTATCTTGGAGATAAGCGTCATCTTAAACTGAACTCAAACACGGTCTGAGTTGAACTGATGCCCCGCCGGCTCTGGTCAAACAGTTTAACGATATTAAACATAGTTGCAAATATGCAACGCCAACAAAAACGCGCGAGATAAATTCGTACCAAAGCGGTTTACTTAAAAAAAATGTTTATTTGTGACCGTTCGGTCTTAAGGTTTGACAATGATTGAATTTTCAGAATTATCGATTGTAGAAGTGAGTGATCACTCCAATGAAAAACAAGGTGGTTCGTTTCCAGGTACAGCTTTATTTGTATAGAAAAAACTTGAACACTCTGGATGGTCGATCTCCTGGTTCACAGACAAGTCTGAGGTAAGGCCACGACAGTGTCTATAAAGCAGCAGATCGAATCCAACGCACCTACAATATAATATCACTTCTCCTAGGTAACGCCTTAGAGTAAGTGATGTTATACGATTTAAATAATTTAAGTTGCGACAGTGAAATCCAAGAACTGGAACATCCGTTGGGTCAATTCCCAGACGCTTACGTTGCAGTTTCAGGTCACTTGCGCAGTACAATTAGAAGTATTAATTTATTTACAATGTCATCAGATTAAAGTTGTGTGAAGGTTAATGATATGTACACGTGCCGCAAGGTGGTGGATCAGGTGTGGTGCGAGGGGTTATTGGCCGGATGTAACTGTGGATCAGGTGTGGTGCGAGGGGTTATTGGCCGGATGTAACTCGCGCTTGTAGAATGTGATACACCTCGGGAATCGTGAACAGCGACGATTCCCAAGGTGTAATATTATGCTGCTGTGAGCTTGACATTGATTAAATATATATGCTACTACAATCTCCACTGGTTCCACTTCTAGGTGGAGGTTTATATTTGTATATTTGTGTTAAGCGTTTGCTCTGGTTCAATTTCTGGTTGGCATGGTAACATAACTACCCTGACATCTGGACTCCAATTTGCTTTTGCGGAATTCCCCATCCTTGAAGTAAAGGACGACATTCCTCTTACGAGCAAGTACGCTACAGATGTTCGGTACGCAGATAGGTCTCGGTTGCGTTTTGCTGAGAACATTTATTTCTCGCAGTACCCATCCTATCAGAGACACTCGTGCTAACTTAAATAACTTAATTCTAATTTTAATTCGACTAATTAATAGAATAAGCTAATATGTCATTGTATGTGGTTTTGGCTTTTTCATGTTCTCATGAATCACATTTTCTTATACCGAAAATTTCATTTCATGTATGCATAATTTATTTCGGTTTTTAGATTAAGGTTTTCACCCAATTTTCCATCTTATGATTTTTTTTTATATTTCGTTTCAGGTTTTTAATATGTAGCTTTATTATTCATAAAAGAGCAGACATCTATGTTTTTGTCATAGTTATTTTTTTTTTTATTTTTTTTTCTTATTTTGTAAAATAATATTTGCTATAGCTTTGTTAAAATTTAAATATGTTGCCCATTTGTTTACAAAATCTGATCTCACAAAACCGGTTTTTGTAATCAATATTTGTTAAAGTAATCGATAGAACATAATGAGATTATTGTATGAAAAATTAAGATATTTCTATTGTATAACTTCCCTTTTCTTCATAGCTCAAAGCTTTTTTTTTTCTTAAGAATGCAGTTCATCGCAGTGAAAGTCAACCAAGTAGTGACGCACCTATCACCTACCTTTCGTATCTGTCTTCCCTCACTTGCTTACCTATCAGGCTGTCCGCTCCTCGGAGGGTTTGTGCCTGAGCTAATGCCGCCTTTCAACGTTGACGGTCCCGGGCATGCTGCCACCCCAGTCTGAAAGACCAAGCTGTGTCTTAGGCTGCGTTTATGGTCAAGCGATTCGCTTTACATATGAACGTGTTCATAGCGGCGCGAATGTGTGAAAATCAAATTTAATGTGTCAATGATACCATCGCTTGAAATCGCGCGAATGTCATCGCAAGCGAATTAGTTTGACCATAAACGCAGCCTCAATTTGTCTTCTCACAGCTCCATCGCTATTGGTATATAAAGTATAAAGAAACAAACATATTTTTTGCTTTATATACTAATGGTATATAAAGTAAAAAATATGTTCGTTTCAAACAGAACAACATTTATCATTTGTGATATGACTTAACTAGAGTATATACGAGAAAACACTAAAACTCAGTAGGTATATTGGCCAAAATAAAAATAAAATTTAAATTTTCTCACGGTCACAGAAAATATTTCTGGCAATCGGCTTTAACAAAAAATGTCTTCCAGATTTAGTGATAAGGATGTTACCAAATAAGAGAGAAAAAAAAAAATGCACGCACAACAACAAAATCGAGTTCTATTTCTATTTTGATGATTTTCCCTGTCGTATGAAGCTTCATAGTCTAAGCCCCCAGAAAAGTTGTGTAAAAAATTATCGATATTGTGGTAGTAATTAGTATATAAAGAGGACAGAAGAATTTCTGATGAGAATTAGTTTTTCAATTCATATTGAACATGAAACATAGTTTACCATGAGGAAAAAGGTGTAATGTTTGTTTTTTTTTTTCTTCTAAATATGATAACCATTATTTTTTATATGAATATTTTTTAAATAAACTAGTTGTTATAAGTGTAAATGCTTTAAGATTCTTCATTGATGTATTCATTTTATTTTGTTCAATATTTAACTTTTTGTTAAATATTTTTTCAATGCCTTGTGGACATTAAATATTTATTTTTGTTATATGTTTTGTAATTTTTTTTTTATTTCTAATTTTTCTTTGACGATTCCATTTGTAAACGTAATATATATTAGTCATAAAAGTAAATACACAGTGCGACATGGTTACACCAAACTTCATTTAATTCATATCGTCTTTTTTTTTTAATTTTAACTTCTTTGCACGAAAAGAAAGAAATAACTGAATAGTACTATTGTTTATTTGATTAATAGAAAAGAAAAAAGGACCAAGTAAATAATAAAAGCTGTTAGAAGCACCACTTTATTCAAGGTGTTGACCCTTTAAATTATTATGACAGTCTGCGTCGAGCTAGGCTGCCAATTCCACCTTCTGCGTCTAATATTGCAGCGTTGGTAAATTCAAACCGTGCAACCCAACTAACTCGGTGTTAAATCACGGTCGGTGATTTGGTGGAACACGAGAAGCGTGGGTTATGTTCTTATGCCAACGGTTTGACATAAAAAAAACACTTCTTTTTTTTTTCTTTTTAATTCTTTATTAAAATCTAAAAACTTAAAATTATGGCGGAAAACTCGAGTTGAACCTTTCTGTGAGCTGTAGGAAAGAATACCGACTTAACTCTACTGCGAGTTGTCGAGAAGTAGCACACTGTCTGAATCCACTGCATGTTCCTAAAGCACGAAACTGTTGACACAGCTTCTCCGATGAGCATATGCACGTCCGCGGGAAAGGAATGCGAAGGTTTCATATTTACCGGCGCGTGAGTTATAAGTCTTCGCGTGAGTTATAAGGCTTCGCGATAGGAAAAAAAAACAACTTTTTAGTTTACTGGTCAAGTACAGACTGATTTATTGGTCTTCGATTATTAATTACAATGCCTTCGGTTGCAAAGGTGAATCGAGGAACATATGCAAGCTAGATGCTTATTCGTCATTTCCTCGGGTCACCTGTGCAATTACATTTTTATTTATTAAGCAATTCTAAACTAGGTCGGCTGAACCTAGTTCAGCCAATCATTTATTGATTTCAAAGACATTTTCTCAAAGTTATGTTGACAGAATTCTAACTGATGGATTTCATCAATGTTATACGGACAAGAATTTACAAATTTAATGCGATTATTGCGTTTAACTGAAATTTCTTTACCAAGATAAATAAAACTTCAGTTTCCCGACCGTGGCGATGCGCCAGTTATGTGTTAACTCTTCTGACCAACACGTCTCGAAATAAAAATGTATCTTAGAACAAAATGTTTTTTATTCAACGTCGAAATCAAGACTAAAAGTAAATCTACTTAAATTCTAAAAGAGTGCAATACGTCTAACGTGCAGGTGGAAGAGTAGGTCATGGGAACTGATAAGGAGCAAAGCGCGAATTATGAAATAAAAGATTAGTGGGAGCCAAAGCTATGGGAAGACAAAATTTACGGGGGAATACTTTTTCCTTTCCCCCAAAACAAGTTCACTATCCGAATTCGAATCACAATATTCAGAGGCTGGGCTATTCGTGACTCCCGTCTCAGATCAAAGCTGTGGTATTTTGCTTTTTGTTCTTTAACAAATATACTTTACTTCAACAAATCACAACACGATAACCGCCCCACGCGCCCGCCACAATCACACTGATTCTATCTCAGATTTATTCTATCTCGTCCCCTCCTCTTTCTTTGTTACTTCTTTCATGCGCCGCTTTTGAATGGTCATCTGTAGGCGAGTGGCCGCCGCTACGCCCTCTACCCGTGCGACTTATGTTTTATGTAGAACCGTTTAATAAAAAAAAAAACTTTTTATTTTATTTTGGGCCACAGGCCTTTACGAATTTATTTTCTAAAACAATAAATAATACACATTTAATTATTGAATTTAAGTTTACCAGTCTTTGTGACCCGCCGTCCTTAGCGTCGCTGCGATCACAATGACTTACGTTCGTATTATTAGCCGATTCGCTGGTGTTATTGATTGGCTTTTATAGTCAATAACTGATGATCGGGCAATTTGGTTTCTTTCATTCGGTGATTGACTTCCAGTTGCTGATGTTGCATTTTCGTAGGTTGTTTGTTGTTAACTTGTTGCTGTTTCTTTTATGTTGGATGGTGATTGACCCTCTGATGCGGGTGTTGCGCTTTTGTTGTTTGATTGACCTAGTTGTTTGCCTGCTGCTATGTCATATGTAACTTGCGTGGCCACTACACTTTCTTTATATTTCCGAGTGTTATCTGGCTAAGACTGGTTGATCTATTCATCTGTTCTTCGATTTCAGAAACCATCTGTTCCTCGGAACTTTCGGGTGGTGGGCCTCTACCGAAAACATGCTGATCCTCTTTACTTTTATCAAAATAAAAAAATCAACTTTATTCTGTTTCGGCTCTTCACAAACTGATCTTAATTTCTAACTTACAAAATACTTTGATCGCAACTTCTTGACTTGACCTTTTTAGAAAAACTTGCATACTTTTCAAATGTAAAATATACGACGGGTTGGTCGATTTCCAATTTTAGAAGAATTTCTTGAAATGTCATTTTCATGTTGTTTTCAAAAAAATTGTTGATTCAAAAAATTGAAAATTCAAAACAGGCTAGGCTCTAACTTAGACTTAGCGTTATTTATAGCTAGTTGTATATTGGGTCGCTGAGCAGAGATCGACCGCTAGCACCAACTTTGAGGCCATTTCGAGGTTGGAAAAGTCAGCTGTACTTGCGGGGTATAAGAACATTGAAACAGTTCCTGCTATTGCTGGTTGTTGTTTTTCTGACACAGCCAAGATGTTGGATGCTGCACCTGCTTTTGAAGAAATTAACAATCCACCCTCCGAGGCTTGCAGCTCATCTTGGAGTGACAGTTGGGAGTTATGGCGGTGTTCCACCCTCCGGAGTTGGGAGGACCGTTGCTGGCTGCCACGATTGTCAGTGGTGTCAATGTCCAGGCTGGGAAGTTCGCGGCCGAATGTGTAGATAGAAATGTCTTCGTCGTCGCTTGAGCATATGACTGAGAAGGAGAGGTGGTTGGTGCCTGATTCAATTCTGTTGGTTCTTCCATTATACATTTGAGCAATCTTTCTACTTCCTCTTGTGTTTGGAAGGTAGAACCTTTTGGTTTTATTACAACTTGCGTGATTGTCTGCTATACACTCTTTCCAGTGGGAGTTGTCTCTACTACAATCTCTACTATGTCCAATGATGTTTATTAATTTTTAAGAGTGGCTGCAAACTCTCTTTACCCAGAACAGATAATCCAACCGATTCCATGAATTCGGTTGGTTTTGTATTGCAAAAGTAATTAGCCTCGCATTTCCAATCAATTTTGCAATTTTATAATGCTGGCCAGCACGTTTAAGTGCATTCGCAAAAGTGGCATCTTGCTTTTTTATAATTTCTTGTGTTGCGTTGTACGTAGGTATTAGGTCTTAGGTAAAAATGACTGCCTGCGCTGTAACGCAGGCTCACTTAGGCCACTTGTTGGCCCAGTGTGTTGTACGTTGTACGTAACTCGCGGGACTAACGTTTTTCGTAACGCCACTATTTGTCCTCAACGGAGACCTATTTTAATTATATGTACCACCGGTTACAAACGTAGAACTAGTCTGCTATAACTTTTTGGTTTCCCCTTTTTACACGATTGTTGAAAATTTTACAAGCTTTTTTGTAAAATAAAATTATTACTATATAATAATATCGGAACTATTACCATGCTTCCTGGTTTCACCCAGGGAAGAGTAATATCCCGCAGGAGTTTTTTTTGACAATTTTTGTGTTTTTATCTTCTTTTATTTCTAGCGGCATCAGTGCTAGTAGAAAACTCTCTGTTTTTTCCTCGTTGGTGCGAGGTCCTTCTATACCTAGCTGGTAGGTCCTTTTACCGACCTACCAGAGTATCTTGTCTATAGTTCTGGTGGATGAAAGGTTTGCCTATGACTGCTGTTGGTCATCTGTTTGTTACTGGTGTGGCTGGGATTTTGTCGGGTTTCATGGTTGGTCTTCTATTGCTTGCTTGTCATGTATTTCATCTGGTGATACTTCTGATGACGCTGAATGATAATTTCAAGCACTTCAATTTTTTGTCTTTTCATTTCGTTCTTCATCTTCATTTCGTTGATGAACGCCTAACTTTCGGTCGTATTCTACACCCGCAAACTTATTTAACTTGTCTGCTAATTTGAGTTGTCTTTGCACTCTGCTTTCCAGTCTTCAACTCGTGCAAATTTTGTATATCTTCAATTTAAATCTAAACAAAAATATCTCTTCCCTAATGGCAACTGCAACATTCTCTGTCGTTTGCTATCAATGCATAGACTGTCAGACTGCCACTTGTTAGCATCAATTGGAACGAATGCACTCAGTCAACATTACACTCGAAAAAAATAGCTCACATTTTTGTAGCGCCTATTTCGTTCAAGTTATTCGGGAATGAAATGTATGCACTGAAAATATATACACAAACAAAAAAGTATAGCTCGCATTGTATCGTAAGCGTTGAATGGCGTAGATTTCAACGCATAAATTTTTTCTTTTAAAAAAAATATTTTTTTCGGAGGCTTTTGTTTTTGTAATAATATTGCACCATAACCTATTGCACTATGAATGCTCGATTTCATCTTTTAAATAGTTGGCTAATATCGGTGCTTGTGTCAGTTTTTTCTTCAGCTTCTCGAAGCATTTCAGTTCCTTTTCTCCGAAAACAAGTTCACTATCCTTTCGAATCATAATATTCAGAGGATTGGCTTTTAGTGATAATCTTCCACTGGGATTTCGTCCAGGCGCAGAATGAGTGCCGATTTGTTGCCAGTTGAATCCTTTCCCAGCGTGTGCAACCATAATTTTAACTGAGTAACGCTGTACTTGTTTAGTATAGCTCGCATTGTGTCGTAAGCGTTGAATGGCGTCGATTTCAACGCATAAATTTCTTTTTAAAAAAATATTTTTTCGGAGGCTTTTGTTGTTGCAATAATATTGCACCATAACCTATTGCACTATGAATGCTCGATTTCATCTTTTAAATAGTTGGCTAATATCGGTGCTTGTGTCAGTTTTTTCTTCAGCTTCTCAAAGCATTTCAGTTCCTTTTCTCCGAAAACAAGTTCACTATCCTTTCGAATCATAATATTCAGAGGATTGGCTTTTAGTGATAATCTTCCACTGGGATTTCGTCCAGGCGCAGAATGAGTGCCGATTTGTTGCCAGTTGAATCCTTTCCCAGCGTGTCCAACCATAATTTTAACTGAGTAACGCTGTACTTGTTTAGTATAGCTCGCATTGTGTCGTAAGCGTTGAATGGCGTCGATTTCAACGCATAAATTTCTTTTTAAAAAAATATTTTTTCGGAGGCTTTTGTTGTTGCAATAATATTGCACCATAACCTATTGCACTATGAATGCTCGATTTCATCTTTTAAATAGTTGGCTAATATCGGTGCTTGTGTCAGTTTTTTCTTCAGCTTCTCAAAGCATTTCAGTTCCTTTTCTTCGAAAACAAGTTCACTATCCTTTCGAATCATAATATTCAGAGGATTGGCTTTTAGTGATAATCTTCCACTGGGATTTCGTCCAGGCGCAGAATGAGTGCCGATTTGTTGCCAGTTGAATCCTTTCCCAGCGTGTCCAACCATAATTTTAACTGAGTAACGCTGTACTTGTTTAGTATAGCTCGTATTGTGTCGTAAGCGTTGAATGGCGTCGATTTCAACGCATAAATTTCTTTTTAAATAAAAAATATTTTTTCGGAGGCTTTTGTTGTAATAATATTGCAAAATAACCTATTGCACTATGAATGCTCGATTTCATCTTTTAAATAGTTGGCCAATATGGGTGCTTGTGTCAGTTTTTTCTTCAGCTTCTCAAAGCATTTCAGTTCCTTTTCTTCGAAAACAAGTTCACTATCCTTTCGAATCATAATATTCAGAGGATTGGCTTTTAGTGATAATCTTCCACTGGGATTTCCTCCAGGCGCAGAATGAGTGCCGATTTGTTGCCAGTTGAATCCTTTCCCAGCGTGTGCAACCATAATTTTAACTGAGTAACGCTGTACTTGTTTAGTATAGCTCGTATTGTGTCGTAAGCGTTGAATGGCGTCGATTTCAACGCATAAATTTCTTTTTAAAAAAAATATTTTTTCGGAGGCTTTTGTTGTTGTAATAATATTGCACCATAACCTATTGCACTATGAATGCTCGATTTCATCTTTTAAATAGTTGGCTAATATCGGTGCTTGTGTCAGTTTTTTCTTCAGCTTCTCGAAGCATTTCAGTTCCTTTTCTTCGAAAACAAGTTCACTATCCTTTCGAATCATAATATTCAGAGGATTGGCTTTTAGTGATAATCTTCCACTGGGATTTCGTCCAGGCGCAGAATGAGTGCCGATTTGTTGCCAGTTGAATCCTTTCCCAGCGTGTGCAACCATAATTTTAACTGAGTAACGCTGTACTTGTTTAGTATAGCTCGTATTGTGTCGTAAGCGTTGAATGGCGTCGATTTCAACGCATAAATTTCTTTTTAAATAAAAAATATTTTTTCGGAGGCTTTTGTTGTAATAATATTGCAAAATAACCTATTGCACTATGAATGCTCGATTTCATCTTTTAAATAGTTGGCTAATATGGGTGCTTGTGTCAGTTTTTTCTTCAGCTTCTCAAAGCATTTCAGTTCCTTTTCTTCGAAAACAAGTTCACTATCCTTTCGAATCATAATCTTCAGAGGATTGGCTTTTAGTGATAATCTTCCACTGGGATTTCGTCCAGGCGCAGAATGAGTGCCGATTTGTTGCCAGTTGAATCCTTTCCCAGCGTGTCCAACCATAATTTTAACTGAGTAACGCTGTACTTGTTTAGTATAGCTCGTATTGTGTCGTAAGCGTTGAATGGCGTCGATTTCAACGCATAAATTTCTTTTTAAAAAAAATATTTTTTCGGAGGCTTTTGTTGTTGTAATAATATTGCACCATAACCTATTGCACTATGAATGCTCGATTTCATCTTTTAAATAGTTGGCTAATATCGGTGCTTGTGTCAGTTTTTTCTTCAGCTTCTCAAAGCATTTCAGTTCCTTTTCTTCGAAAACAAGTTCACTATCCTTTCGAATCATAATCTTCAGAGGATTGGCTTTTAGTGATAATCTTCCACTGGGATTTCGTCCAGGCGCAGAATGAGTGCCGATTTGTTGCCAGTTGAATCCTTTCCCAGCGTGTCCAACCATAATTTTAACTGAGTAACGCTGTACTTGTTTAGTATAGCTCGCATTGTGTCGTAAGCGTTGAATGGCGTCGATTTCAACGCATAAATTTCTTTTTAAAAAAATATTTTTTCGGAGGCTTTTGTTGTTGCAATAATATTGCACCATAACCTATTGCACTATGAATGCTCGATTTCATCTTTTAAATAGTTGGCTAATATCGGTGCTTGTGTCAGTTTTTTCTTCAGCTTCTCGAAGCATTTCAGTTCCTTTTCTCCGAAAACAAGTTCACTATCCTTTCGAATCATAATATTCAGAGGATTGGCTTTTAGTGATAATCTTCCACTGGGATTTCGTCCAGGCGCAGAATGAGTGCCGATTTGTTGCCAGTTGAATCCTTTCCCAGCGTGTCCATAATTTTAACTGAGTAACGCTGTACTTGTTTAGTATAGCTCGCATTGTGTCGTAAGCATTGAATGGCGTCGATTTCAACGCATAAATTTCTTTTTAAAAAAAATATTTTTTCGGAGGCTTTTGTTGTTGTAATAATATTGCACCATAACCTATTGCACTATGAATGCTCGATTTCATCTTTTAAATAGTTGGCTAATATCGGTGCTTGTGTCAGTTTTTTCTTCAGCTTCTCAAAGCATTTCAGTTCCTTTTCTTCGAAAACAAGTTCACTATCCTTTCGAATCATAATCTTCAGAGGATTGGCTTTTAGTGATAATCTTCCACTGGGATTTTGTCCAGGCGCAGAATGAGTGCCGATTTGTTGCCAGTTGAATCCTTTCCCAGCGTGTCCAACCATAATTTTAACTGAGTAACGCTATACTTGTTTAGTATAGCTCGCATTGTGTCGTAAGCGTTGAATGGCGTCGATTTCAACGCATAAATTTCTTTTAAAAAAAAATATTTTTTCGGAGGCTTTTGTTGTTGTAATAATATTGCACCATAACCTATTGCACTATGAATGCTCGATTTCATCTTTTAAATAGTTGGCTAATATCGGTGCTTGTGTCAGTTTTTTCTTCAGCTTCTCAAAGCATTTCAGTTCCTTTTCTTCGAAATCAAGTTCATTATCCTTTCGAATCATAATATTCAGAGGATTGGCTTTTAGTGATAATCTTCCACTGGGATTTCGTCCAGGCGCAGAATGAGTGCCGATTTGTTGCCAGTTGAATCCTTTCCCAGCGTGTCCAACCATAATTTTAACTGAGTAACGCTGTACTTGTTTAGTATAGCTCGCATTGTGTCGTAAGCGTTGAATGGCGTCGATTTCAACGCATAAATTTCTTTTAAAAAAAAATATTTTTTCGGAGGCTTTTGTTGTTGTAATAATATTGCACCATAACCTATTGCACTATGAATGCTCGATTTCATCTTTTAAATAGTTGGCTAATATCGGTGCTTGTGTCAGTTTTTTCTTCAGCTTCTCAAAGCATTTCAGTTCCTTTTCTCCGAAAACAAGTTCACTATCCTTTCGAATCATAATATTCAGAGGATTGGCTTTTAGTGATAATCTTCCACTGGGATTTCGTCCAGGCGCAGAATGAGTGCCGATTTGTTGCCAGTTGAATCCTTTCCCAGCGTGTCCAACCATAATTTTAACTGAGTAACGCTGTACTTGTTTAGTATAGCTCGCATTGTGTCGTAAGCATTGAATGGCGTCGATTTCAACGCATAAATTTCTTTTTAAAAAAAATATTTTTTCGGAGGCTTTTGTTGTTGTAATAATATTGCACCATAACCTATTGCACTATGAATGCTCGATTTCATCTTTTAAATAGTTGGCTAATATCGGTGCTTGTGTCAGTTTTTTCTTCAGCTTCTCAAAGCATTTCAGTTCCTTTTCTTCGAAATCAAGTTCATTATCCTTTCGAATCATAATATTCAGAGGATTGGCTTTTAGTGATAATCTTCCACTGGGATTTCGTCCAGGCGCAGAATGAGTGCCGATTTGTTGCCAGTTGAATCCTTTCCCAGCGTGTCCAACCATAATTTTAACTGAGTAACGCTGTACTTGTTTAGTATAGCTCGTATTGTGTCGTAAGCGTTGAATGGCGTCGATTTCAACGCATAAATTTCTTTTTAAAAAAAATATTTTTTCGGAGGCTTTTGTTGTTGTAATAATATTGCACCATAACCTATTGCACTATGAATGCTCGATTTCATCTTTTAAATAGTTGGCTAATATCGGTGCTTGTGTCAGTTTTTTCTTCAGCTTCTCAAAGCATTTCAGTTCCTTTTCTTCGAAAACAAGTTCACTATCCTTTCGAATCATAATCTTCAGAGGATTGGCTTTTAGTGATAATCTTCCACTGGGATTTTGTCCAGGCGCAGAATGAGTGCCGATTTGTTGCCAGTTGAATCCTTTCCCAGCGTGTCCAACCATAATTTTAACTGAGTAACGCTATACTTGTTTAGTATAGCTCGCATTGTGTCGTAAGCGTTGAATGGCGTCGATTTCAACGCATAAATTTCTTTTAAAAAAAAATATTTTTTCGGAGGCTTTTGTTGTTGTAATAATATTGCACCATAACCTATTGCACTATGAATGCTCGATTTCATCTTTTAAATAGTTGGCTAATATCGGTGCTTGTGTCAGTTTTTTCTTCAGCTTCTCAAAGCATTTCAGTTCCTTTTCTTCGAAATCAAGTTCATTATCCTTTCGAATCATAATATTCAGAGGATTGGCTTTTAGTGATAATCTTCCACTGGGATTTCGTCCAGGCGCAGAATGAGTGCCGATTTGTTGCCAGTTGAATCCTTTCCCAGCGTGTCCAACCATAATTTTAACTGAGTAACGCTGTACTTGTTTAGTATAGCTCGCATTGTGTCGTAAGCGTTGAATGGCGTCGATTTCAACGCATAAATTTCTTTTAAAAAAAAATATTTTTTCGGAGGCTTTTGTTGTTGTAATAATATTGCACCATAACCTATTGCACTATGAATGCTCGATTTCATCTTTTAAATAGTTGGCTAATATCGGTGCTTGTGTCAGTTTTTTCTTCAGCTTCTCAAAGCATTTCAGTTCCTTTTCTCCGAAAACAAGTTCACTATCCTTTCGAATCATAATATTCAGAGGATTGGCTTTTAGTGATAATCTTCCACTGGGATTTCGTCCAGGCGCAGAATGAGTGCCGATTTGTTGCCAGTTGAATCCTTTCCCAGCGTGTCCAACCATAATTTTAACTGAGTAACGCTGTACTTGTTTAGTATAGCTCGCATTGTGTCGTAAGCGTTGAATGGCGTCGATTTCAACGCATAAATTTCTTTTTAAAAAAATATTTTTTCGGAGGCTTTTGTTGTTGCAATAATATTGCACCATAACCTATTGCACTATGAATGCTCGATTTCATCTTTTAAATAGTTGGCTAATATCGGTGCTTGTGTCAGTTTTTTCTTCAGCTTCTCAAAGCATTTCAGTTCCTTTTCTTCGAAAACAAGTTCACTATCCTTTCGAATCATAATATTCAGAGGATTGGCTTTTAGTGATAATCTTCCACTGGGATTTCGTCCAGTCGCAGAATGAGTGCCGATTTGTTGCCAGTTGAATCCTTTCCCAGCGTGTCCAACCATAATTTTAACTGAGTAACGCTGTACTTGTCTTCTTGTTGCGACATGCTCCCCCTGTTGGTTGCACACTCCGAAAACACTTTTTTTTTTATTTTTTCGATGTATATTGTACTTCTGAAGTTGTAACCATACACTTTACTTCACAGTACGATATCTCACGAGATCGACTGTGTCGTTCCTTCTGCATCGTCCTGTATTTATACATCAGATCAGTATCTGAACAGATCCTTAATGATCTGTTTTATGGATGCCACATCTCGTCCTATACAAATACATAATGCGGTCTATTATATTACATGATTGGGTTAATCCCACTCATGCGGTGGTGGGTTTTCCTTAATTGTTTTGTGGATGTCACATAATTTCTCTTTCAGCTCAGCTCGTCTTTTGAGGTTTCACATTCCTTTGCTTCAATGTTCCCACGTTGTATTATTTAATGTTTTTCTTTCACCTCAAAATATATGTCGAAATGAGACGAAAAATCGTTTTACATCACAACAACAAAGTTATGACCAATAGATTTAGTTAAAACTGTCCTTGTTCGTTGGACCAGAAAAAATCCACCGCACGGATTGATAACTGATTTGATTTATAAAAAAAAATTGTTGTGATTTATAAAAATTTGTGCTTTTGTAGCGGCAAGCTTTACAATGAAATTTTTAACTTTATGTAAGCAATTTAAGGATAATGAGAACCGCCCACGCGCCCGCCGCAATCACACTGATTCTATCTCAAGATTTATTCTATCTCGTCCCCTCCTCTTTCTTTGTTACTTCTTTTATGCGCCGCTTTTGAACGGCCATGGCGGTAGCGGTGAGTGGCCGCCGCTCCGTCCTCTATCCGTGCGTGGCCACTACACTTTCTTTATATTTCCGAGTGTAGCCTGTCTAATACTGGTTGATCTATTCATCTGATCTACACCATCTGGTCCTCGGTACTTTCGGGTGGTGGCCCTCTACCGAAAACATGCTGATATAAGTTACGAAAATCTTCCTTACTTCTATCAAAACAAAAAAAATCAACTGTGAGCACAGGTAGATCGAAGCCAATATTAGTAGTGCGAAAGGTCTTTTATTGAGTCTTGGTTTTGATGAAGACGAATTAAACATATCACAATTCACGAAAGTTCTTAAGGAAAAACTTCGTGGATTGGTTGGAGAGCCTCAAACGACATTGTTATAAGCATCGCTGGCACTGCAAGCGTCAGAATTGGCAACTTTTAAGCAGGCGTTCTTTCACTTGAACGATGAAAACAAGAATTTGCATGGGTATAACAAAGATGCAAATAGAAGAGCAGCGATGTTAGCTGAAGAGATCAACGAAAGGCACACAACCTCTTCTTGTGGCAGCGAAAGAAAAGATACGATTACTGGAACAAAGACATGCAGAAGTAGCCCGTGATTTGACTGCCCGGATGGCGAATGACCGGGAGAACTGGTCAAATTTGACAGCTCGGTTGAAATCACGGATGAAAACGTTGGAGCAAGAAGAGCTCAAGTTGAGATCTGATACAGAGTCTCTTAGACAAGAAAATAGTGCCTTAGAAAATGTACTAAATGTAAAGCTAAATGTAAAGCTAATAACTGAACTTCTAGAGACGAAGATTCAAACTGATCTTAATTTCTAACTTACAAAATACTTCTTGACATGACCTTTTTAAAAAAAACTTGCATACTTTTCAAATGTAAAATATACGACGGGTTGGTCAATTTCCAATTTTAGAAGAATTTCTTGAAATGTCATTTTCATGTTGTTTTCAAAAAATTGTTGATTCAAAAAATTGAAAATTCAAAACAGGCTAGGCTGTAACTTAGACTTGTGCCGAAGGCCCTGTTCCGAAAACATTCTTGTATGAAATACCCAATTGTTCCATCGTGCATTTACTGCTATGTCGTTTGTGATGAGTGCTTCGAAGCTCGTCCTGACTGTCTCGCAGGATCAGGGTGCGTATTATCCGTTATACGCAGGGGTGTCGCTAGCTGTTTTACCGCTTTCTTCATTATGAATTGCTTTCGAAATTTCAGAACCCTCTGGAGTAGGGTGTAAATTAAAATATTATTTTTGTATTTGAACAATTTTTATGCACTGTCTCAAATACTAATCTGCTGATTCGTCCGGCGGTGAGGTGTTCCCACAGGTGTTCCCTGGTTGCCGTTGCCGTACGTGATGGAATGTCCCGGTGTCGGACGGTCCATACGACATGTCAGCGGTCGGTGTTAACTTGTATAACCGACACACATATTCCATAACTTTGCTGCTGTTTTTTCAATGATTGACGATTGAATTGATCCTTTAATTTTATATTTATTTTAACAATTCGCTAATATTCATTTAGGCGGTTGCTTCTGTGTCTTCAGAGCAACTACGGCTTTTTTAAAGGTTGAAGATTGAAATAATTGTCAGTTGTTCCTTTTTTTAATAACTTTATTAATGCATTATACAATTATAGTATTAATACTTGGACAATGCACTAGCTACCAGGTTACAAAAAAAGTAAAAATAATGTGTAGTTATTAAATATTTAGTTGCCGAAGACAGAAGATCTTATTTGCAATTTTTATATTGTGTTCCTTCCATTTTTACTATAGTTCCATTTATTTTCACAAAAAAATAAAAAAAAGACACACACACAATGAAAGTCTTTCATATAATACGACTTTTTATTTTGATTTCGCGTTTCCTGATTCTTGAGATTTACAATCTTGGTTGTGGCATATCTAATCTGTCCTGACCTATTGAACATTGGCTATCTATTTCGCAATGAATAGTGTCCAAAAACGACCCTATTCTAATAATTTTATTTGCATTAATATATTGTTCCTTCTCTACTATTTGTTTTAGTTTTGCCTTGATCAACGCCAATGAATTTATGGACAATCTCTCTCTGATTTCGACCATGTTATATTTTTCCATAAATATCATTTGGTCTATCAATGCTCGGTCGATGCTATCGTCTTAACGTTGTTCAGCAAGATTTCCAGTTCTACGGTGGGTTCACATTGAGTAGATCCTTCGTGGCTCCTTGAATCTTCGCATCATAAATTATCTTAAATACTTGATGCTCGTCCAATGTTCTTGTGACTGAATCAAGAAGCGAAGGTTGGTTTGTTGGTGGCCCAGAGAATATGGGTAAGAACGTCGTTTCTTGAGTGTGTTTTGTGCCACCAATTGGGTTAAAGCAATTAAACGATTTGATTTAGTTGGTCAAAAAGTCTTTTCAGCTCTGAATCTTTTGAGTGCGTATAAATTATTTTTTTATTTATTTAATGTCTTAAAAACAAGCAACTTTATTATTTGGCGTTCGTTTACCGACTGACTTACATTAACTTAATATCTAATAACGTAACCTACGCTTAATCTATTGCATCAGCCAGGTGAAGTGCAAGGTTGCAGTTTATGGAGTTTCGTGTGGCGATCGATGAGTGCATGCGAGCGTTGCTCCCACGGTTGGCGATGTTTCTGTTGTTGGCCCAGACATGGTGTCAGCAGAATCGGTGGGAAAGCGAAATATTATTTTGCGTTAACTTATATAATCGTAAGTGTCTCCAGTTCAAAGCTGTGGTATTTTGCTTCTTGTTTGGAAGTACGCTATGAAAAGTACAAGACAGGATGGAACTTACCATCTGTTTTTTTTAACCTATTGCACTAGCATCGCAAAGAAGCTCGATTTCATCTTTTGGAGCATAGATGGCTAATATCGGTGCTTGTGTCAGTTTTTTCTTGAGCTTCTCAAAGCATTTCAGTTCCTTTTCTGCGAAAACAAGTTCACTATCCTTTCGAATCATAATATTCAGAGGATTGGCTTTTAGTGATAATCTTCCACTGGGATTTCGTCCAGGCGCAGAATGAGTGCCGATTTGTTGCCAGTTGAATCCTTTCCCAGCGTGTCCAACCATAATTTTAACTGAGTAACGCTGTACTTGTCTTCTTGTTGCGACATACTCCCCCCGTTGGTTGCACACTCCGAAAACACTTTTTTTTATTTTTTCGATGTATATTGTACTTCTGAAGTTGTAACCATACACTTTACTTCACAGTACGATATCTCACGCGATCGACTGTGTCGTTCCTTCTGCATCGTCCTGTATTTATACATCAGATCAGTATATGAACAGATCCTTAATGATCTGTTTTATGGATGCCACATCTCGTCCTATACAAATACATAATGTGGTCTCTTGTTTTATTGATTTTTGTACATGATTGGGTTAATCCCATACAAATTGGACGTTGAAAAAATAATAATATCGTCCATGTACACTAGACATATATCATTATTTAATGATTCCAAGACAGCATTCATAAGACGTTGAAACGTCGCGGGAGCTGTTTTTAATCCGAATGGCATCCGAAGGAATTCGTAATGGCCATTCTCGACACTAAAGGCGGTCTTTGGTATGTCTTCTTCGTGGATTTCAATCTGATGAAATCCTTTTGCCAAATCAAGCGTTGTAAAATATTGGCATCTTCCAAGTTTGTCAAGGATCTCGTCGATGTTCGTTATTGGGGATATTTGTCGTCGATAGTCACTTCGTTAAGCTTACGATAATCGACTACAAGTCTCCACTTAGTCTTGCCACTGGCATCTGCCTTCTTAGACACGATCCAAATGGGTGCTGAATACGGAGAGTTACTATGCCGTATAATATTATTGTCCAACATTTCTTGTATTTGTTTTTCGATTTCTTTTTTGTGGATAAATGGATACCGATAACTTTTGCTTTGAATAGGGATATCATTACTTGTTCGGATTCTATGTTTAATTGCATTAGGAAATGTAAGCTTTGTGTCTTCTTCGTAGAAAATGTCCTTATATTTCTTTACTAGATTTAATAATGCATTACGTTCCTCTGAGTTCAAATGATCTATTCTCAGTTGCTCTGTTAATGGTCTTTTTTCTATAATTTTCTGTTGCTTTCTAACATGAGTTGTAATATTTTGGATTTGTTTTAGTATTTGTTCGTTAATTATCACCTGCTTATTACTTCCTTCTGTTAGTTTGTATTCTTGGTCGGAGGGTTGATCTATTTTATTTCTTATATAGACTTCATCTTCATGGTCCATTGTTCCTACGATGAGTTTGATTCCTGTTCCCAATATGTTCATTAATGCTCTTTTTGTTCTAGAGTGGGGTCTAAGGTTTTCCAACTTAGCTTCTAGTAATATTAAATTTTGATTAATCGTGTGGTTGTAAGTGTGAATTATTTCGACGAATATGTTCGAATGGAGCTTTAATAAAATTATTTTGATTTGGTTGAATCCGTGTTTGGTGAAAATGGCTGTTAACTTTAGGTTTGTTGTTAGTCGGAAGGTTGCTTTGGGTTTTAGATTGGGATGGGTTGTAAACCGCATATCCAATCTCAAAGAATATTTATTGGGTTTTCCAAGCTTGTTGGGTTTCGGCAATAGAGTAATGAGCGCATAGGCTCTGGTAGTTTGTTTTTAAAAGTCGTTAAAGCAGATTTTTTATTGTTCTCAATGTTACTTGAAACTATTGTTTCTTCTGCTCCTATTAACTTTGTTTTTATATTTAACCTTCGTAAGATGTCTTTAATTTCGTTATAAAGCTCTACGCTGTTTGTTTTAAATCTTGCCCTTGTTCATCAAATAGTTCCTCTAAACTAAGCCTATCTCCGAAATTATTTATCAGAGTGTTCTTTATATCTGCCCAAGTTGTAATATGTGAGTTTATTTCTATTGCTTCCCTAGCTTTTCCTTTTAGCTTAGATTTTAGAACATCCGAGAAGATGCTTTGTGCTAAGGGGTCATACTTTGTCATAAGTGGATGTAAGTTAAACTTTTATCGGTTTGGTTTTTTAAAAAAAATTTTATTTTCAAAATTTAATCGAGCATAGTTGCCCCTTACACGAATAGCTTAACTCTAAAAAAACAATTTTTCTTACAACTATCTTAAATACTAAACCTGCTGTTGTCGGCGTGCGGGATCGGATGTCGAGAGTTGTTGTTTCTTCGCTGACCGGAATGTGCGGGTCAGGTGACGAGACGTTCCTCGCATAGGTGCGCGGCTCAGGTGACGGCGTGTGCAACCTTGGACGGATGTTTTGTCGTTGCATGAATGTCGATTCGACAGATTCCGTCACGTAGCATGTTGTTTGCTGATGTTTTACATGACGAAATCTATTTCACGTTAACTTGTATTTTGTCGACTAAATCGACGAAGTTTTGTAATTCCCTGAAGTCACCATGGAATTCTGGTAGCTTAGAGAGATATTTCATAGGGTCTATGTTTAGAGTTAGCATGTTCGAGGGTAATGGATTTTCTTCCTGAAAAAAGTTATTAACTATCTCACTTAATTGTCTAGATTGTTCTTGTACAATTTTAACTTGTTTTTTAATTTTTATTACTTTGATTTATTTTTATTTTCACGGCGTTTGGTCGCGTTGTTTGGTTCGTACTACCAATTATTATTACGTCAATACGCAAGCTTAAGCTTCTGCTTTAAACTTGGTATCCTACCGACTGCGCCACTTTTAACACGCTATTTAATAACGAAGAAAAAAAAAACGAACTTTTATTCTTCACACGACGTGTTTCCTTTATTGAATCTATCTTAAGACTAACTTTTACAAAATTCAATAACTTAGAAACTGACCTAAATAGCTTACTTTGCAGGAAGAATGGATGGTCGGTGTTCGCATGCAATAATTCACATAGGTGAGCGATCGATTTTACGAATTGTCGTGTCGCAAGTGTGCCGGATATTCGCCAGACGCTGATAATGCACATTCGTTTGTTTTAGCTGTGGGGGGATTTGGTACTGTAACCAATATGAACTTGCGACGGAAACTCACCAGACGCATAGTTGCATTTCTTCGATTCACTTGTGCAATCGCAAATTATAGGAAATGGGCTAACAATAATTATTGGGTCCGTGTGCAATGCCGGTGCATGGGGTCAATGTGATGATGTTTAACATTGATGTCCAAAAGAAGTATCAGGTGTCGGCGGTGAGGAATGGTTTTTGATGATCATTGTGGTTCACTGGGCGAACGTAACTCGCGTGTTGGCAAATAAAATATGAAAATAAAATAAAATGAATGGGAATCAAATTAATTTGCAAAAACAAATATGGACTGATTTGGTTTCCTATGGAGAATACGTAAACTGCACCTGTGTACTATACCTGGTACGATCGGTACTGAAAATTCGCTTTGTCATCACTCGTACCTTTGGAGCGGCACGAAATAGTGTCATGTTTTGCATTAACTTATGCAATGAGGGAATAAGGTATAGTGTTGTCACTCCGGTCATTCGTTTCTCAATTCTACTGATAACTACTGTTATCATTTTTTTTTTCACATTGGCAAGTGTTTGAACATGCTCACAAGTCTTTCAACGAAATCACAATATAAAGAGTATATGAGACGTTCAGACCTATATCATTTGATCTCCACCCGCTCTGCTTAAGAGCGTTTTGCTTTTTATTTTACTAGATCGTTTTGGCATTGTAACTCGTGTCCACTCGTTTTGTGTCTTCTTTTAGTGCGAGGATTTGGCATTGTAGCTCGTGACCACTCTTGCTGTTGCTGTTAAATTATAGTCATTATTACTCACGTATGCACTTTTCACTTGTCTATTTTAGACCAATTTACGCCAATTTTGAATTTAAGAGGATCTCACTATTTTAGACAAATTTACGCCAATTTGGAATTCTTTCAACAAATTCACTATTTTAGACCAATTTACGCCAAGTTTTAAAACCTGTAACTTGAAGGCTGAACTGATACTGTAATTGTATCGTAGCCCAGTAAACAAAAATAAATGAAAAACGACCACTGTAATATGTATGGTATAAAAATTAAACAGCTGCACTTGTTGATGGTTTCTTCATTAATAACAATTTTAATGTTCTTATGCGACAGTGTCGCTACCTTACATACTAATCTACGCTTTGTTGCGTGAGCCTTGTTGGAACCTGAAAAGAGAAAAAAAGAAAAGAGTGACGAAACACGCGCAGAGACAAAATATTTCACGAGGGATGTATTCAGGAGGAATGCATAACGCACTCCCCATGAATAGACCCCCGATAAACATTGTGGTATTGCGGCTCGTCTCCGCTCATTTCGGCCATTTTTCGTATGAGGAGTATTTGGCATTGTAGCTCGTGTCCACTCGTTTCGTGCTTTTTTTAGTACGAGGATCTTGCATTGTGGCTTGTGTCCACTCGTTTGGTGGATTAGGCATTGTAGCTCGTGTCCACTCGTTTTGTGTCTTCTTTTAGTACGAGGATCTTGCATTGTGGCTTGTGTCCACTCGTTTGGTAGATTTGGCATTGTAGCTCGTGTCCACTCGTTTCGTGCTTTTTTTAGTACGAGGATCTTGCATTGTGGCTTGTGTCCACTCGTTTGGTGGATTAGGCATTGTAGCTCGTGTCCACTCGTTTTGTGTCTTCTTTTAGTACGAGGATCTTGCATTGTGGCTTGTGTCCACTCGTTCGGTAGATTTGGCATTGTAGCTCGTGTCCACTCGTTTTGTGTCTTCTTTTAGTACGAGGAATTAGCATTGTAGCTCGTGTCCACTCGTTTTGTGTCTTCTTTTCGTACGAGGATCTTGCATTGTGGCTTGTGTCCACTCGTTCGGTAGATTTGGCATTGTAGCTCGTGTCCACTCGTTTTGTGTCTTCTTTTAGTACGAGGAATTAGCATTGTAGCTCGTGTCCACTCGTTTTGTGGTTTTTTTTAGGTCGAGGATTTGACATTGTGGCTCGTGACCACTCTTGCTGTTGCTGTTAAATTATAGTCATTATTACTCACGTATGCACTTTTCACTTGTCTATTTTAGACCAATTTACGCCAACTTTGAATTTAAGAGGATCTCAATATTTTAGACAAATTTACGCCAATTTGGAATTCTTTCAACAAATTCACTATTTTAGACCAATTTACGCCAAGTTTTAAAACCTGTAACTTGAAGGCTGAACTGATACTGTAATTGTATCGTAGCCCAGTAAACAAAAATAAATGAAAAACGACCACTGTAATATGTATGGTATACAAATTAAACAGCTGCACTTGTTGATGGTTTCTTTATTAATAATAATTTTAATGTTCTTATGCGACAGTGTCGCTACCTTACATACTAATCTACGCTTTGTTGCGTGAGCCTTGTTGGAACCTGAAAAGAGAAAAAAAGAAAAGAGCGACGAAACACGCGCAGAGACAAAATATTTCACGAGGGATGTATTCAGAAGGAATGCATAACGCACTCCCCATGAATAGACCCCCGATAAACATTGTGGTATTGCGGCTCGTCTCCGCTCATTTCGGCCATTTTTCGTATGAGGAGTATTTGTCATTGTGGCTCGTGTCCACTCGTTTTGTCTATTTTCAGTACAAGGATTTGGCATTGTAGCTCGTCCACTCGTTTCGTGCTTTTTTTTAGTACGAGGATCTGGCATTGTGGCTTGTGTCCACTCGTTTGGTGGATTAGGCATTGTAGCTCGTGTCCACTCGTTTTGTGTCTTCTTTTAGTACGAGGAATTAGCATTGTAGCTCGTATCCACTCGTTTCGTGCTTTTTTTAGTACGAGGATCTTGCATTGTGGCTTGTGTCCACTCGTTCGGTAGATTTGGCATTGTAGCTCGTCTCCACTCGTTTTGTCTATTTTCAGTACGAGGATTTGGCATTGTAGCTCGTCCACTCGTTTCGTGCTTTTTTTAGTACGAGGATCTGGCATTGTGGCTTGTGTCCACTCGTTTGGTGGATTAGGCATTGTAGCTCGTGTCCACTCGTTTTGTGTCTTCTTTTAGTACGAGGAATTAGCATTGTAGCTCGTGTCCACTCGTTTTGTGTTTTTTTTGGGTCGAGGATTTGACATTGTGGCTCGTGACCACTCTTGCTGTTGCTGTTAAATTATAGTCATTATTACTCACGTATGCACTTTTCACTTGTCTATTTTAGACCAATTTACGCCAACTTTGAATTTAAGAGGATCTCAATATTTTAGACAAATTTACGCCAATTTGGAATTCTTTCAACAAATTCACTATTTTAGACCAATTTACGCCAAGTTTTAAAACCTGTAACTTGAAGGCTGAACTGATACTGTAATTGTATCGTAGCCCAGTAAACAAAAATAAATGAAAAACGACCACTGTAATATGTATGGTATAAAAATTAAGCAGCTGCACTTGTTGATGGTTTCTTCATTAATAACAATTTTAATGTTCTTATGCGACAGTGTCGCTACCTTACATACTAATCTACGCTTTGTTGCGTGAGCCTTGTTGGAACCTGAAAAGAGAAAAAAAGAAAAGAGCGACGAAACACGCGCAGAGACAAAATATTTCACGAGGGATGTATTCAGAAGGAATGCATAACGCACTCCCCATGAATAGACCCCCGATAAACATTGTGGTATTGCGGCTCGTCTCCGCTCATTTCGGCCATTTTTCGTATGAGGAGTATTTGTCATTGTGGCTCGTGTCCACTCGTTTTGTCTATTTTCAGTACGAGGATTTGGCATTGTAGCTCGTGTCCACTCGTTTCGTGCTTTTTTTCGTACGAGGATCTTGCATTGTGGCTTGTGTCCACTCGTTCGGTAGATTTGGCATTGTAGCTCGTGTCCACTCGTTTTGTGTCTTCTTTTCGTACGAGGATCTTGCATTGTGGCTTGTGTCCACTCGTTCGGTAGATTTGGCATTGTAGCTCGTGTCCACTCGTTTTGTGTCTTCTTTTAGTACGAGGAACTAGCATTGTAGCTCGTGTCCACTCGTTTCGTGTTTTTTTTCGTACGAGGATCTTGCATTGTGGCTTGTGTCCACTCGTTCGGTAGATTTGGCATTGTAGCTCGTGTCCACTCGTTTTGTGTGTTCTTTTAGTACGAGGAATTAGCATTGTAGCTCGTGTCCACTCGTTTTGTGTCTTCTTTTCGTACGAGGATCTTGCATTGTGGCTTGTGTCCACTCGTTCGGTAGATTTGGCATTGTAGCTCGTGTCCACTCGTTTTGTGTCTTCTTTTAGTACGAGGAATTAGCATTGTAGCTCGTGTCCACTCGTTTTGTGTCTTCTTTTCGTACGAGGATCTTGCATTGTGGCTTGTGTCCACTCGTTCGGTAGATTTGGCATTGTAGCTCGTGTCCACTCGTTTTGTGTCTTCTTTTAGTACGAGGAACTAGCATTGTAGCTCGTGTCCACTCGTTTCGTGCTTTTTTTCGTACGAGGATCTTGCATTGTGGCTTGTGTCCACTCGTTCGGTAGATTTGGCATTGTAGCTCGTGTCCACTGGTTTTGTGTATTCTTTTAGTACGAGGAATTAGCATTGTAGCTCGTGTCCACTCGTTTTGTGTCTTCTTTTCGTACGAGGATCTTGCATTGTGGCTTGTGTCCACTCGTTCGGTAGATTTGGCATTGTAGCTCGTGTCCACTCGTTTTGTGTCTTCTTTTAGTACGAGGATCTGGCATTGTGGCTTGTGTCCACTCGTTCGGTAGATTTGGCATTGTAGCTCGTGTCCACTCGTTTTGTGTCTTCTTTTAGTACGAGGAATTAGCATTGTAGCTCGTGTCCACTCGTTTTGTGTCTTCTTTTAGTACGAGGATCTGGCATTGTGGCTTGTGTCCACTCGTTCGGTAGATTTGGCATTGTAGCTCGTGTCCACTCGTTTTGTGTCTTCTTTTAGTACGAGGAACTAGCATTGTAGCTCGTGTCCACTCGTTTCGTACTTTTTTTAGTACGATTATCTTGCATTGTGGCTTGTGTCCACTCGTTCGGTAGATTTGGCATTGTAACTCGTGTCCACTCGTTTTGTCTATTTTCAGTACGAGGATTTGGCATTGTAGCTCGTCCACTCGTTTCGTGCTTTTTTTAGTACGAGGATCTGGCATTGTGGCTTGTGTCCACTCGTTTGGTGGATTAGGCATTGTAGCTCGTGTCCACTCGTTTTGTGTCTTCTTTTAGTACGAGGATCTTGCATTGTGGCTTGTGTCCACTCGTTCGGTAGATTTGGCATTGTAGCTCGTGTCCACTCGTTTTGTGTCTTCTTTTAGTACGAGGATCTGGCATTGTGGCTTGTGTCCACTCGTTCGGTAGATTTGGCATTGTAGCTCGTGTCCACTCGTTTTGTGTCTTCTTTTAGTACGAGGATCTTGCATTGTGGCTTGTGTCCACTCGTTCGGTAGATTTGGCATTGTAGCTCGTGTCCACTCGTTTCGTGCTTTTTTTCGTACGAGGATCTTGCATTGTGGCTTGTGTCCACTCGTTCGGTAGATTTGGCATTGTAGCTCGTGTCCACTCGTTTTGTGTATTCTTTTAGTACGAGGAATTAGCATTGTAGCTCGTGTCCACTCGTTTTGTGTCTTCTTTTCGTACGAGGATCTTGCATTGTGGCTTGTGTCCACTCGTTCGGTAGATTTGGCATTGTAGCTCGTGTCCACTCGTTTTGTGTCTTCTTTTAGTACGAGGATCTGGCATTGTGGCTTGTGTCCACTCGTTCGGTAGATTTGGCATTGTAGCTCGTGTCCACTCGTTTTGTGTCTTCTTTTAGTACGAGGAATTAGCATTGTAGCTCGTGTCCACTCGTTTTGTGTCTTCTTTTAGTACGAGGATCTGGCATTGTGGCTTGTGTCCACTCGTTCGGTAGATTTGGCATTGTAGCTCGTGTCCACTCGTTTTGTGTATTCTTTTAGTACGAGGAATTAGCATTGTAGCTCGTGTCCACTCGTTTTGTGTCTTCTTTTCGTACGAGGATCTGGCATTGTGGCTCGTGTCCACTCTTTTGGTGGATTTGGCATTGTAGCTCGTGTCCACTCGTTTTGTGTCTTCTTTTAGTACGAGGAATTAGCATTGTAGCTCGTGTCCACTCGTTTTGTGTCTTCTTTTCGTACGAGGATCTTGCATTGTGGCTTGTGTCCACTCGTTCGGTAGATTTGGCATTGTAGCTCGTGTCCACTCGTTTTGTGTATTCTTTTAGTACGAGGAATTAGCATTGTAGCTCGTGTCCACTCGTTTTGTGTCTTCTTTTCGTACGAGGATCTGGCATTGTGGCTCGTGTCCACTCTTTTGGTGGATTTGGCATTGTAGCTCGTGTCCACTCGTTTTGTGTCTTCTTTTAGTACGAGGAATTAGCATTGTAGCTCGTGTCCACTCGTTTTGTGTCTTCTTTTCGTACGAGGATCTTGCATTGTGGCTTGTGTCCACTCGTTCGGTAGATTTGGCATTGTAGCTCGTGTCCACTCGTTTTGTGTCTTCTTTTAGTACGAGGAACTAGCATTGTAGCTCGTGTCCACTCGTTTCGTGCTTTTTTTCGTACGAGGATCTTGCATTGTGGCTTGTGTCCACTCGTTCGGTAGATTTGGCATTGTAGCTCGTGTCCACTCGTTTTGTGTATTCTTTTAGTACGAGGAATTAGCATTGTAGCTCGTGTCCACTCGTTTTGTGTCTTCTTTTCGTACGAGGAGCTTGCATTGTGGCTTGTGTCCACTCGTTCGGTAGATTTGGCATTGTAGCTCGTGTCCACTCGTTTTGTGTCTTCTTTTAGTACGAGGAATTAGCATTGTAGCTCGTGTCCACTCGTTTTGTGTCTTCTTTTCGTACGAGGATCTGGCATTGTGGCTCGTGTCCACTCTTTTGGTGGATTTGGCATTGTAGCTCGTGTCCACTCGTTTTGTGTCTTCTTTTAGTACGAGGAATTAGCATTGTAGCTCGTGTCCACTCGTTTTGTGTCTTCTTTTAGTACGAGGATCTGGCATTGTGGCTTGTGTCCACTCGTTCGGTAGATTTGGCATTGTAGCTCGTGTCCACTCGTTTTGTGTCTTCTTTTAGTACGAGGAATTAGCATTGTAGCTCGTGTCCACTCGTTTTGTGTCTTCTTTTCGTACGAGGATCTGGCATTGTGGCTCGTGTCCACTCTTTTGGTGGATTTGGCATTGTAGCTCGTGTCCACTCGTTTTGTGTTTTTTTTTAGGTCGAGGATTTGACATTGTGGCTCGTGACCACTCTTGCTGTTGCTGTTAAATTATAGTCATTATTACTCACGTATGCACTTTTCAGTTGTCTATTTTAGACCAATTTACGCCAACTTTGAATTTAAGAGGATCTCACTATTTTAGACAAATTTACGCCAATTTGGAATTCTTTCAACAAATTCACTATTTTAGACCAATTTACGCCAAGTTTTAAAACCTGTAACTTGAAGGCTGAACTGATACTGTAATTGTATCGTAGCCCAGTAAACAAAAATAAATGAAAAACGACCACTGTAATATGTATGGTATACAAATTAAACAGCTGCACTTGTTGATGGTTTCTTTATTAATAATAATTTTAATGTTCTTATGCGACAGTGTCGCTACCTTACATATTAATCTACGCTTTGTTGCGTGAGCCTTGTTGGAACCTGAAAAGAGAAAAAAAGAAAAGAGCGACGAAACACGCGCAGAGACAAAATATTTCACGAGGGATGTATTCAGAAGGAATGCATAACGCACTCCCCATGAATAGACCCCCGATAAACATTGTGGTATTGCGGCTCGTCTCCGCTCATTTCGGCCATTTTTCGTATGAGGAGTATTTGTCATTGTGGCTCGTGTCCACTCGTTTTGTCTATTTTCAGTACAAGGATTTGGCATTGTAGCTCGTCCACTCGTTTCGTGCTTTTTTTTAGTACGAGGATCTGGCATTGTGGCTTGTGTCCACTCGTTTGGTGGATTAGGCATTGTAGCTCGTGTCCACTCGTTTTGTGTCTTCTTTTAGTACGAGGAATTAGCATTGTAGCTCGTATCCACTCGTTTCGTGCTTTTTTTAGTACGAGGATCTTGCATTGTGGCTTGTGTCCACTCGTTCGGTAGATTTGGCATTGTAGCTCGTGTCCACTCGTTTTGTCTATTTTCAGTACGAGGATTTGGCATTGTAGCTCGTCCACTCGTTTCGTGCTTTTTTTAGTACGAGGATCTGGCATTGTGGCTTGTGTCCACTCGTTTGGTGGATTAGGCATTGTAGCTCGTGTCCACTCGTTTTGTGTCTTCTTTTAGTACGAGGAATTAGCATTGTAGCTCGTGTCCACTCGTTTTGTGTTTTTTTTGGGTCGAGGATTTGACATTGTGGCTCGTGACCACTCTTGCTGTTGCTGTTAAATTATAGTCATTATTACTCACGTATGCACTTTTCACTTGTCTATTTTAGACCAATTTACGCCAACTTTGAATTTAAGAGGATCTCAATATTTTAGACAAATTTACGCCAATTTGGAATTCTTTCAACAAATTCACTATTTTAGACCAATTTACGCCAAGTTTTAAAACCTGTAACTTGAAGGCTGAACTGATACTGTAATTGTATCGTAGCCCAGTAAACAAAAATAAATGAAAAACGACCACTGTAATATGTATGGTATAAAAATTAAACAGCTGCACTTGTTGATGGTTTCTTCATTAATAACAATTTTAATGTTCTTATGCGACAGTGTCGCTACCTTACATACTAATCTACGCTTTGTTGCGTGAGCCTTGTTGGAACCTGAAAAGAGAAAAAAAGAAAAGAGCGACGAAACACGCGCAGAGACAAAATATTTCACGAGGGATGTATTCAGAAGGAATGCATAACGCACTCCCCATGAATAGACCCCCGATAAACATTGTGGTATTGCGGCTCGTCTCCGCTCATTTCGGCCATTTTTCGTATGAGGAGTATTTGTCATTGTGGCTCGTGTCCACTCGTTTTGTCTATTTTCAGTACGAGGATTTGGCATTGTAGCTCGTGTCCACTCGTTTCGTGCTTTTTTTCGTACGAGGATCTTGCATTGTGGCTTGTGTCCACTCGTTCGGTAGATTTGGCATTGTAGCTCGTGTCCACTTGTTTTGTGTCTTCTTTTCGTACGAGGATCTTGCATTGTGGCTTGTGTCCACTCGTTCGGTAGATTTGGCATTGTAGCTCGTGTCCACTCGTTTTGTGTCTTCTTTTAGTACGAGGAACTAGCATTGTAGCTCGTGTCCACTCGTTTCGTGCTTTTTTTCGTACGAGGATCTTGCATTGTGGCTTGTGTCCACTCGTTCGGTAGATTTGGCATTGTAGCTCGTGTCCACTCGTTTTGTGTGTTCTTTTAGTACGAGGAATTAGCATTGTAGCTCGTGTCCACTCGTTTTGTGTCTTCTTTTCGTACGAGGATCTTGCATTGTGGCTTGTGTCCACTCGTTCGGTAGATTTGGCATTGTAGCTCGTGTCCACTCGTTTTGTGTCTTCTTTTAGTACGAGGAACTAGCATTGTAGCTCGTGTCCACTCGTTTCGTGCTTTTTTTCGTACGAGGATCTTGCATTGTGGCTTGTGTCCACTCGTTCGGTAGATTTGGCATTGTAGCTCGTGTCCACTCGTTTTGTGTCTTCTTTTAGTACGAGGAACTAGCATTGTAGCTCGTGTCCACTCGTTTCGTGCTTTTTTTCGTACGAGGATCTTGCATTGTGGCTTGTGTCCACTCGTTCGGTAGATTTGGCATTGTAGCTCGTGTCCACTCGTTTTGTGTATTCTTTTAGTACGAGGAATTAGCATTGTAGCTCGTGTCCACTCGTTTTGTGTCTTCTTTTCGTACGAGGATCTTGCATTGTGGCTTGTGTCCACTCGTTCGGTAGATTTGGCATTGTAGCTCGTGTCCACTCGTTTTGTGTCTTCTTTTAGTACGAGGAACTAGCATTGTAGCTCGTGTCCACTCGTTTCGTGCTTTTTTTCGTACGAGGATCTTGCATTGTGGCTTGTGTCCACTCGTTCGGTAGATTTGGCATTGTAGCTCGTGTCCACTCGTTTTGTGTCTTCTTTTAGTACGAGGAACTAGCATTGTAGCTCGTGTCCACTCGTTTCGTGCTTTTTTTCGTACGAGGATCTTGCATTGTGGCTTGTGTCCACTCGTTCGGTAGATTTGGCATTGTAGCTCGTGTCCACTCGTTTTGTGTCTTCTTTTAGTACGAGGAATTAGCATTGTAGCTCGTGTCCACTCGTTTTGTGTCTTCTTTTCGTACGAGGATCTGGCATTGTGGCTCGTGTCCACTCTTTTGGTGGATTTGGCATTGTAGCTCGTGTCCACTCGTTTTGTGTCTTCTTTTAGTACGAGGAATTAGCATTGTAGCTCGTGTCCACTCGTTTTGTGTCTTCTTTTCGTACGAGGATCTTGCATTGTGGCTTGTGTCCACTCGTTCGGTAGATTTGGCATTGTAGCTCGTGTCCACTCGTTTTGTGTCTTCTTTTAGTACGAGGAACTAGCATTGTAGCTCGTGTCCACTCGTTTCGTGCTTTTTTTCGTACGAGGATCTTGCATTGTGGCTTGTGTCCACTCGTTCGGTAGATTTGGCATTGTAGCTCGTGTCCACTCGTTTTGTGTATTCTTTTAGTACGAGGAATTAGCATTGTAGCTCGTGTCCACTCGTTTTGTGTCTTCTTTTCGTACGAGGATCTTGCATTGTGGCTTGTGTCCACTCGTTCGGTAGATTTGGCATTGTAGCTCGTGTCCACTCGTTTTGTGTCTTCTTTTAGTACGAGGAACTAGCATTGTAGCTCGTGTCCACTCGTTTCGTGCTTTTTTTCGTACGAGGATCTTGCATTGTGGCTTGTGTCCACTCGTTCGGTAGATTTGGCATTGTAGCTCGTGTCCACTCGTTTTGTGTATTCTTTTAGTACGAGGAATTAGCATTGTAGCTCGTGTCCACTCGTTTTGTGTCTTCTTTTCGTACGAGGAGCTTGCATTGTGGCTTGTGTCCACTCGTTCGGTAGATTTGGCATTGTAGCTCGTGTCCACTCGTTTTGTGTCTTCTTTTAGTACGAGGAATTAGCATTGTAGCTCGTGTCCACTCGTTTTGTGTCTTCTTTTCGTACGAGGATCTGGCATTGTGGCTCGTGTCCACTCTTTTGGTGGATTTGGCATTGTAGCTCGTGTCCACTCGTTTTGTGTCTTCTTTTAGTACGAGGAATTAGCATTGTAGCTCGTGTCCACTCGTTTTGTGTCTTCTTTTAGTACGAGGATCTTGCATTGTGGCTTGTGTCCACTCGTTCGGTAGATTTGGCATTGTAGCTCGTGTCCACTCGTTTTGTGTCTTCTTTTAGTACGAGGAATTAGCATTGTAGCTCGTGTCCACTCGTTTTGTGTCTTCTTTTCGTACGAGGATCTTGCATTGTGGCTTGTGTCCACTCGTTCGGTAGATTTGGCATTGTAGCTCGTGTCCACTCGTTTTGTCTATTTTCAGTACGAGGATTTGGCATTGTAGCTCGTCCACTCGTTTCGTGCTTTTTTTAGTACGAGGATCTGGCATTGTGGCTTGTGTCCACTCGTTTGGTGGATTAGGCATTGTAGCTCGTGTCCACTCGTTTTGTGTCTTCTTTTAGTACGAGGAATTAGCATTGTAGCTCGTATCCACTCGTTTCGTGCTTTTTTTAGTACGAGGATCTTGCATTGTGGCTTGTGTCCACTCGTTCGGTAGATTTGGCATTGTAGCTCGTGTCCACTCGTTTTGTGTTTTTTTTTAGGTCGAGGATTTGACATTGTGGCTCGTGACCACTCTTGCTGTTGCTGTTAAATTATAGTCATTATTACTCACGTATGCACTTTTCAGTTGTCTATTTTAGACCAATTTACGCCAACTTTGAATTTAAGAGGATCTCAATATTTTAGACAAATTTACGCCAATTTGGAATTCTTTCAACAAATTCACTATTTTAGACCAATTTACGCCAAGTTTTAAAACCTGTAACTTGAAGGCTGAACTGATACTGTAATTGTATCGTAGCCCAGTAAACAAAAATAAATGAAAAACGACCACTGTAATATGTATGGTATACAAATTAAACAGCTGCACTTGTTGATGGTTTCTTTATTAATAATAATTTTAATGTTCTTATGCGACAGTGTCGCTACCTTACATACTAATCTACGCTTTGTTGCGTGAGCCTTGTTGGAACCTGAAAAGAGAAAAAAAGAAAAGAGCGACGAAACACGCGCAGAGACAAAATATTTCACGAGGGATGTATTCAGAAGGAATGCATAACGCACTCCCCATGAATAGACCCCCGATAAACATTGTGGTATTGCGGCTCGTCTCCGCTCATTTCGGCCATTTTTCGTATGAGGAGTATTTGTCATTGTGGCTCGTGTCCACTCGTTTTGTCTATTTTCAGTACAAGGATTTGGCATTGTAGCTCGTCCACTCGTTTCGTGCTTTTTTTTAGTACGAGGATCTGGCATTGTGGCTTGTGTCCACTCGTTTGGTGGATTAGGCATTGTAGCTCGTGTCCACTCGTTTTGTGTCTTCTTTTAGTACGAGGAACTAGCATTGTAGCTCGTGTCCACTCGTTTCGTGCTTTTTTTCGTACGAGGATCTTGCATTGTGGCTTGTGTCCACTCGTTCGGTAGATTTGGCATTGTAGCTCGTGTCCACTCGTTTTGTGTGTTCTTTTAGTACGAGGAATTAGCATTGTAGCTCGTGTCCACTCGTTTTGTGTCTTCTTTTCGTACGAGGATCTTGCATTGTGGCTTGTGTCCACTCGTTCGGTAGATTTGGCATTGTAGCTCGTGTCCACTCGTTTTGTGTCTTCTTTTAGTACGAGGAATTAGCATTGTAGCTCGTGTCCACTCGTTTTGTGTCTTCTTTTCGTACGAGGATCTTGCATTGTGGCTTGTGTCCACTCGTTCGGTAGATTTGGCATTGTAGCTCGTGTCCACTCGTTTTGTGTCTTCTTTTAGTACGAGGAACTAGCATTGTGGCTCGTGTCCACTCGTTTCGTGCTTTTTTTCGTACGAGGAGCTTGCATTGTGGCTTGTGTCCACTCGTTCGGTAGATTTGGCATTGTAGCTCGTGTCCACTCGTTTTGTGTGTTCTTTTAGTACGAGGAATTAGCATTGTAGCTCGTGTCCACTCGTTTTGTGTCTTCTTTTCGTACGAGGATCTTGCATTGTGGCTTGTGTCCACTCGTTCGGTAGATTTGGCATTGTAGCTCGTGTCCACTCGTTTTGTGTCTTCTTTTAGTACGAGGAATTAGCATTGTAGCTCGTGTCCACTCGTTTTGTGTCTTCTTTTCGTACGAGGATCTTGCATTGTGGCTTGTGTCCACTCGTTCGGTAGATTTGGCATTGTAGCTCGTGTCCACTCGTTTTGTGTCTTCTTTTAGTACGAGGAACTAGCATTGTAGCTCGTGTCCACTCGTTTCGTGCTTTTTTTCGTACGAGGATCTTGCATTGTGGCTTGTGTCCACTCGTTCGGTAGATTTGGCATTGTAGCTCGTGTCCACTCGTTTTGTGTATTCTTTTAGTACGAGGAATTAGCATTGTAGCTCGTGTCCACTCGTTTTGTGTCTTCTTTTCGTACGAGGATCTTGCATTGTGGCTTGTGTCCACTCGTTCGGTAGATTTGGCATTGTAGCTCGTGTCCACTCGTTTTGTGTCTTCTTTTAGTACGAGGAACTAGCATTGTAGCTCGTGTCCACTCGTTTCGTGCTTTTTTTCGTACGAGGATCTTGCATTGTGGCTTGTGTCCACTCGTTCGGTAGATTTGGCATTGTAGCTCGTGTCCACTCGTTTTGTGTCTTCTTTTAGTACGAGGAACTAGCATTGTAGCTCGTGTCCACTCGTTTCGTGCTTTTTTTCGTACGAGGATCTTGCATTGTGGCTTGTGTCCACTCGTTCGGTAGATTTGGCATTGTAGCTCGTGTCCACTCGTTTTGTGTATTCTTTTAGTACGAGGAATTAGCATTGTAGCTCGTGTCCACTCGTTTCGTGCTTTTTTTAGTACGAGGATCTTGCATTGTGGCTTGTGTCCTCTCGTTTGGAGGATTTGGCATTGTGGCTCGTTACCGCTCTTGCTGTTGCTGTTGAATTATAGTCATTATTACTCACGTGTGCAACGTATGCACTTTTCATTTGTCTATTTTAGACCAATTTGCGCCAATTTTCAATTTTTAAAAAAATTCACTATTTTTGATCAATTTATGCCAATTTTTAAAACCTGTGGCTAGCAGGTAAAGAAAAGAGGTGAAGAAGTAATCCGGAAGTCAACTCTATGATCTTCGCTCATCGGCAGAGGAGAATGTTGAGACCGTGATGACGGTCCGTGAACTGTATAAAATTCAGACTCGCAACAATTATACTAGGGTATATTATACTTCGTCGCTGTTTGGATTCCAAATAACGGCGAAGTCTTCTCATCCTCAATGAGTCGGTTCTCGTTCGTCATCGTAAGCCGCCGAATATTATTTTTCGGTCGCAACCAACGCTATCCGCTTCGCTAAGGAAAAGGGTGCAATTCGTGCACGTATGCTCTAGCGACTCTGCTTTTCGTGGTGCTAGAGAAATTGGGATGATATTTGCATACGAGGCTTAATCGGACTCTATATTTCCGCCCACAGTAATCTGAACTTGATGTCTTTCTTTCTTCACGCGTCAATATTAAGAATGGGAAATATTTCTGCAAGTTATCTTTATTAATAAAACGCGTTAGGTCTTAGGTATTTGTGACTGCCTGCGCTATAACGCAGGCTCACGTAGGCCATTTGTTGGCCCATTGTGTTGTCACGGACTCGTTGCCTAAAGATTTCCTGCAAATATACCAAACCAAAAAATATTAGCAGGCATGTCATACTACCTGTTTGATGCCAAAGTTAGTAGTCTTGTATCCCCTGGGCTATACCCAGTTGGATGAAGCCGCTGATGCGCCTTACATCCAAGCTAGCGAGTTCGCTTAAGTCCTTAAAGAAGTATGCACCTATAGTGCGCTTCCTAGTGCGTGCGAGTGCTGGGCATGTTCCTAGAAGATGTATTGTTGTCTCTTCTTCCTCCTCATATCTGCAGCTTCTGCAGAAATCATTGGAGGGGATTCCCATTCTTGTGGCATGGTTACCAAATAGGCAGTGGCCAGTTAGAACTCCCACTAGTCTACCTATGCTTGCCCTGCTTACCGAGAGCAGCTGCTCTGTCCTGCCGCTGTCCAGTTTAGGCCATGCTAGCCAAAAAATATGGCAGGAGTGAAGATTGCTCCATCTGGAGTTTGCTGCCGTTGTGGCTTCAGCAATTAGTTGTAAACCAACCTCTTGTATGGAGGGAAAAGGGGTCCCCTGATAATTGTTAATGTCCATCTCCCCTCCTATTCTTGCTAATTCGTCAGCCTTTTCGTTGCCTAGAATACCCGTATGCCCAGGGACCCAGCACAGGGTGAGACTACACCTGTCCGCCATCCATTGGCGACATTGTTTTACCATTCTTGATCTTATCGATGGTGTTTCCAGAGCCTTTATGGCCGCCTGACTGTCTATGTAGAGTACAATAGACTGGCCATCTATCGAACCCATGGACAGTAAGCGCGCTGCCTCATGAATAGCTGTTGTTTCTGCTTGGAATACACTGCAGTGGTCCGGGAGCCGGAGGGACTTCGCAATGTTTCGTCGTTCAGCGAAGACTCCCATGCCCGTACCCTTTTCTGATTTTGAGCCATCCGTGTATACTTCCAATGCAGCCTGGTTTCTCACACTGTCTTCCTCCCATTCCTCTCTGTTTGGAATCCTTATTCGATAGTTCCTATCGAAATCCTTCTGCGGTGGAGGGTAGTCTGTGCGAGATGGGATTTCCGAGTTACGAAGAATAGCAGTATGTCTTGCTGTCTGGTGTCCTTGCCACCTCCTGCTATCCCTTAGCCTGATTGCTGACCTTGTGGCCACGTATTTCCCGTGTATGCCTACGGGAAGTAGGTGTAGCATTGTTTCCAAGGCAGCCGAGGGTGTGGATCGTACTGATCCCGTTATGCACAAGCACGCTGTGCTTAGTATCCCACCCAGAGTTCTTATGTTATCGCCTAGTCCTAGTGCTGGGCACCAGACGATTATACCATAGAATAGAATAGGTCTTACAATTGCAGTGTGTGCCCAGTGGCCGATTTTTGGCTGAAGACCCCACCTGGAGCCAAGGGCTTTCCTACAGGTGTATAGTGCCACTGCCGCTTTCTTCACACGCTCCTGGATATTTGGTTTCCAGTTGAGCTTGCTGTCGAGAATAATACCAAGGTATTTGGTGGTTTTCGAGAAACCCTCGAACTTCAGTGGTCTCAGGGAAGGCATTTTGTACTTTCTTGTGAACATGATTAGTTCTCTTTTTGACGGGCTAACGTCAAGTCCTACTTTATCTGTCCATGCTGCTAGCCTACGAAGGGCTGTTTCCATGACATCTCTAATAGTGTCCGGGAATTTTCCCTTGACGGCTATTGCAATGTCGTCTGCGTAGGCGATTGGCTTACATCCGACTGAGCTAAGCTCCAAGAGAATTTCGTTCACCACTAATAGCCACAATAGCGGTGATAGCACCCCTCCTTGTGGTGTTCCCCTACAGGTCGCTCTACTGGTATGGTGACTTCCTAACTCGGCCCTAACGATCCATGTTGTTAATCCAGTCGCAGAGGCTTCTGTTTATATTAAGCTTGTATAGTGCTTTCTTGATAGCTTCTGAGCTTACGTTATTGACGGCTCCCTCTGTATCCAGAAATGCTACCATAATGAATTCTTTGTGCTCAAAGGATTTTTCTATAGTGCTTACTAGAGAGTGGAGTGTCGTCTCCGTTGAGAACCCTTTTGCGATACGCATGTTGGGCCTGGGATAGTTCAGCTGTGAGATATTCTCACATATGTATATCTCTATCAGTCTTTCAAGCGTTTTCATAAGAAACGATGAGAGGGTGATAGGTCTGAAGTCTTTTGGGGAGTTGTGGTTTGCTTTCCCACATTTGGGGATAAACACCACCTTCGATCTTCTCCGCAAGGTTGGAGTGTGACCTAGCTTGATGCAACTCCTGAAAATATGTAGCAACAGGGGTGCTAAGATTTCGAACCCTTTTTAGAGTTCCACCGGTCTTATATCGTCCAGTCCCGGGGACTTGTAAGGCTCAAAACTGTTTACCGCCCACCTAAGCTTTCTCAGCGTTATGAGTCGGTAGGTATGAGGTATAGGATTGCCAGTCTGTTCTTCTCGGATCTTTGAAGATTTCGACCGGCATTGTCCTGAGATCTATGGAGAATTGTATGTAGCGGTGATCCGAGAAGGATACCTCGCTAGATACCATCCATTTATTGACGTTTATCGTCTGATTTCTAGAGATTAGGGTGATATCTAAAACCTCCCTTCTAATACTGTTGGCTCTGAGCCCAGGTTGCATATACTAAGGTTAGTGTCTACTATGAAATCAAAAAGACTCTCACCTCTCTTGTTTATGTTGCTGCTTCCCCAGATGTGTGGCGCGCATTCGCATCACCTCCAATCGGAATGGGGATTTTGGCCTCTTCTGCCGCTGTCCAGGGAAAACAACTTATTTTATTTTTTAAACTTTTATTTTTTTTATTCAATGTTAATAGCTCGAGAGCCAAAATAAGACTGACAGATTATCAATTAGAATTGTTCTTGCTTCACTAAAACTAATTGGGTTCCTTGCGTTTAAAATAAGCTTTGGCTCACTAGGTAACTTATTAATAAATAATTTGAGAACCATAGCTTCGTTTTTCGTACAGTCAAACCAACCGGTAGTGTCTGGACTTAACGAAGATTTTATATTGAGCTTTGTTAGGAGAGACAACATAGTTTCGTATAAATTTTCAACTGAATCTTTAAACTCCACCACCTTGACCTCGTTAACAATGCTCTCCACACTTTCATTTATACCGCAATTTTTATGTTTTCCCAATTTGTTGGGTTGTTATTATTTATTAAAGCAAAGCTACATTTGCTTATCCTTTAATTTTTTGTCTTATTTTTAAATCAAAAAACCCTTTAGCATAGGAGTCTAGTTCGCTTACTATAACAGTATATAAATAATCTACCTGTTTAATGAAAATGTCGAGCTCTTCGGGTAATCCAGTGAAGTCACCAATTTCCTTCGCAAGTTCCAGCAGGTTGACGGCAGACATATTTTTTCCCCTGTTGCGTTTTCGAGATGCACACAATTCACTTATTATTCTTTTTTTTTTTTTGCTTAACTTTTTAGTGTTAGGTACAAACGATGATACAATTCGTTTGTATTATTAGTTTTTTTTTATGTATTGTTTTGTATTTTGTTAAGTACTGATGTTTCAATTTTTCTGTGTCACACTAGTTTTCACAACAACTTGTTCATTTTTCCTTTTGCGCGAGTTCAATTTACAAAAGTACAGTCACCAATGTAGTTAGTTGTTTCTGCCACAAAAGTACAGTGTCTTATAATATATATATATATATATATATATTTACTTTTTTTTTTCACTTTTTGTACCAATTAATGCTTTTAATTAATTTATTTAGAAAAACAACCGAGTTTTCCTACTGTTGCCAGTAAAGTTCACCATCCAGGGAAACAACTCATTTTATTTTTTAAATTTTTATTTTTTTTATTCAATTTTAATAGCTCGAGAGCCAAAATAAGACTGACTACTCCCCCTCCGCTGTCTCAGCTGACGGTTCGACCATGTGTTGCTCAGCCTCTTTCGCAGCTGCCGTGGTGTCGATTCCCAGGCTGCTTAGTGAAGAGACCATGCCTGAGACGAGTAGGTCATCCATCTCATGCACTTTGAGCGTGATTTCTTCAAAACCTCATGAATATCGGTATCGGTGAAGTTCTTCTTACGGAGAATCTCCACAGACTCTGTTTATTAGGAACGACATCAGTCTGCCTTTCATATCTGGCTTGTCTGCCTTGATGATTTTCCAGTTACCGGTTGAGATGTCCGGGTTCTGGCGCTTCATCAAGTACAGAATCGTGTCGGGTTGGGCTGTTCCGACACCTACCCATGCGCGTGAGTTAGGAAATAGAACACGGTGTATTCGAAAAAAAATATTTTATTATGACCTTCTGGTCTCTAAGCTTACAACAGAATGATCTCTTGATGACAATATTCTTCGTTTTTATTAGTTGCAAATTATTAGTTGCGAAGGTGAATACCCAGAACTTGAACAAGCGGCGGAAATTAGCCAGACGCTTTGTCTGCAGTTTTGGTTCACCTGTGCAATTACAAAATAAAATATATTACATTACAGTTTGGTTATTTCCCAGAAGGGGTCTTGGTTCAAATATTGCTGATGCGCTTGATTTTAGGTTGAGACGGGGTTCGTGTGCTGATGCTGTGTGGGGAAGCGTTGACCTAGTTCAGGTGTTGCAACTTAGTGGGCGACGGGAAGGCAGGTGGCTGCCGTAACTCTTGCTCTAGGGCGGATGGGAATTTCTGACCAATGATTCACGGTCAGTTTGGCGTTCGGCCACGGTTGCATTTTAGGTAATTCCCCCTTCAGATACTCAGTTGAGTTCTGGTTTCCGCACAGGAGCAATTTTGCACCGTTCACATACCAACCTGCGTCGGCGAATTTGGGTGGAGTCACTGATGGGTCTTTGAATAGAAGGTCAGCCATGGCCTCCGTCAGCATAAGCCTTAAGGCCCTCCAACTATCCCCAGTTATCCTTCCTTCTTCATTGTTCAGGTCGGATATCACGTAAACTAGGTGATCCTTGGCCATCTCGCTGAAGGATTTCTGCATCGAGTGTTCCGTGGCCTGCGTTTTTTTCGCAGCCTTGGGGATCTCCTCGTTTGAACGGGGTCTCTTGGACGTGAAGTTCTTTCTTTTATCAGAAGCCTTAGCCTTATCCGACTCGGTTACGTCTTTTGGCTTGATGAATGTTTTCCTACTAGACGGCCCCCTGCCAATCGGTTGAGCCGTGCTAGGTCCTTCTGGACGCCCTTCCTTCCGGTTCTGTCCCCTGCTATTAGGCGACTTTCTCTTCTGGTTGGGGGCGGCGGCTACGGAGGCGGTACCACCCGTTACGGGTGACTTCCCCCCTCGTTCACCACCTCACTCGCCCAGCGAAATGTGTCCTTGTCTTTCTGGTCCCAGCTGTCCTTGGGTTTCCCCTGGAGGCGCTTCAGCTGGAACCTCGCATTGCGAATAGTGGGATGTCTAATGTCGCTAGGCTTTAGCCTCTTCGGCTTACTGCCGGTTGCCGTGCGGGCCTCGTGATCAGCGAGAGAGCTGCATTCGGATCTGCTATCAGTGTCCGAGAGCAGGTCGATACTCTTACCTCTGTAGAGCTGTGATTGATCTGCTGGGGTTGCCCCCAAGGTCTGCGCCTTATCTTTTGTTAATTCTTGTTTTGTTTTGTCTGTTTTGTTTGTTTTTGTGTTATTTGTTTGGTTCATTGTCTTGGTCCCACGAGTAAACCGGTGAAAACGTTTAGCCGCCACAGCATAGCCGGGTTTACTGTGACGACAGCCCACTTACGACAGACACTGGCCAGGTGCCTGAAGGAGCTCGTTAGAGACTGATTTGACCCTCAGCCTTTCATCCTTGGGCACGGCTTACTAAGCACGCTCACACCGCCCCTGGAATTAGGTTTGACCACTTCTTAGCTTCGGATGCCCTATCCTGAGACCTTGCAGTATGGGAGGCTCTGCTGCCATAGCTCTTCGGAGTCGTCAGGCCTCCTACTGAGCCCTTTCACCGCGGCAAGGTGCGTAGTCGCGAAGAGGAATAAAACGCGTTACTGTTCGTTTAATTAATTATTTTATAGAAGTCGGAAGTGATCGTTGCTGATGTCGAGACGAGTCTTTCGTTTTCTAGTTAGTTTAAGTTTCAACAGAAACTGCCTTGAAACTTAAACTAAAAGAAACTTATCAACTACGCTGAAATTGTTGACACCATATGTGTCGCGTGCTGCTTCGTCGTCCGTCGGATTGTCGGACTGAACAGGATGGTTCCGACACCATATGTGCCGCGTTCTGCTTCGTCGTCCGTCGGACTGTCGTACTGAAGAGGATGGTTCCGACACCATTTATTTCGGCGGTTGTTTCTGTGTCTTCGGGGTAACTACGGCTTTTTTAAAGGTTGACGATTGAAATAATTGTCAGTTGTTCCTTTTTTTAATAACTTTATTAATACATAATACAATTATAGTATTGGGAGTACAACTTGAAAGACGCATATTTTTTTGTTAAAAAAACCATTTATTTGAATATGAAAATGAAAATACATGTCATTCAAAGTATTGCCCATCGCTAGCCACAACTTTTTCCCATCTTTCTGGCAATTTGTGGATTCCGTCCCAAAAGAACTGCACCGGCTTGGCGGCCAAGAACGAATCGAGCCAATTTTTGATACCGTCAACTGAAGTGAAGCGTATTCCAGCCAGGGCATTCTGCATGGACCTGAACAAATGGTAGTCGGAAGGGGCCAGGTTTGGGCTATACGGCGGGTGGGGTAGCGATTCCCACCCAACCTTTTCCACGTATTTTTTAACCCGTTGAGTGCGATGTGGCCGAGCATTGTCATCATGGAAAATTATCGATTCGTGTCTAGTCGCATAACCACCAGTAACAATCCGATGCAAAAATGACTTCTTTTTGTGGCGTTCAAGAAGCATTTCGGACATGCAAAATCGGCGTTTAATAATCGGCGAAGTTAGTAACAAGTTGTACTCCCAATATTAATACTTAGACAATGCTCGCTACCAGGGCTTTCTGCAAAAAATATAAAAATAGTGTGTTGATATTAAATATTTAGTTGCCGAAGACAGAAGATCTTATTTGCAATTTGTATATTGTGTTCCTTCCATTTTTACTATAATTCCATTTATTTTCACAAAAAAATAAAAAAAGACACACACACACAATGAAAGTCTTTCATATAATACGACTTCTTTATTTTGATTTCGCGTTTCCTGATTCTTGAGATTTACAATCTTGGTTGTGGCATATCTAATCTGTCCTGACCTATTGAACATTGGCTGTCTATTTCGCAATGAATAGTGTCCAAAGTCGACCCTATTCTATTAATTTTATTTGCATTAATTTATTGCTTTTTCTCTACTATTTGTTTTAGTTTTGCCTTGATCAACGCCAATGAATTTATGGACAATCTCTCTCTGATTTCGACCATGTTATATTTGTCCATAAATATCATTTGGTCTATCAATGCTCGGTCGATGCTATCGTCTTAACGTTGTTCCGCAAGATTTCCAGTTCTACGGTGGGTTCACATTGAGTAGATCCTTCGTGGCTCCTTGAATCTTCGCATCATAAATTATCTTAAATACTTGATGCTCGTCCAATGTTCTTGTGACTGAATCAAAAAGCGAAGGTTGGTTTGTTGGTGGCCCAGAGAATATGGGTAAGAACGTCGTTTCTTGAGTGTGTTTTGTGCCACCAATTGGGTTAAAGCAATTAAACGATTTGATTTAGTTGGTCAAAAAGTCTTTTCAGCTCTGAATCTTTTGAGTGCGTATAAATTATTTTTTTATTTATTTAATGTCTTAAAAAAAAGCAACTTTATTATTTGACGTTCGCTTACCGACTGACTTACATTAACTTAATATCTAATAACGTAACCTACGCTTAATCTATTGCATCAGCCAGGTGAAGTGCAAGGTTGCAGTTTATGGAGTTTCGTGTGGCGATCGATGAGTGCATGCGAGCGTTGCTCCCACGGTTGGCGATGTTTCTGTTGTTGGCCCAGACATGGTGTCAGCAGAATCGGTGGGAAAGCGAAATATTATTTTGCGTTGACTTATATAATCGTAAGTGTCTCCAGTTCAAAGCTGTGGTATTTTGCTTCTTGTTTGGAAGTACGCTATGAAAAATACAAGACAGGATGGAACTTACCATCTGTTTTTTTTAACCTATTGCACTAGCATCGCAAAAAAGCTCGATTTCATCTTTTGGAGCATAGATGGCTAATATCGGTGGCTGTTTCAGTTTTTTCTTCAGCTTCTCAAAGCATTTCAGTTCCTTTTCTCCGAAAACAAGTTCACTATCCTTTCGAATCATAATATTCAGAGGATTGGCTTTTAGTGATGATCTTCCACTGGAATTTCGTCCAGGCGCAGAATGAGTGCCGATTTGTTGCCAGTTGAATCCTTTCCCAGCGTGTCCAACCATAATTTTAACTGAGTAACGCTGTACTTGTTTAGTATAGCTCGCATTGTGTCGTAAGCGTTGAATGGCGTCGATTTCAACGCATAAATTTCTTTTTAAAAAAAATATTTTTTCGGAGGCTTTTGTTGTAATAATATTGCACCATAACCTATTGCACTATGAATGCTCGATTTCATCTTTTAAATAGTTGGCTAATATCGGTGCTTGTGTCAGTTTTTTCTTCAGCTTCTCAAAGCATTTCAGTTCCTTTTCTTCGAAAACAAGTTCACTATCCTTTCGAATCATAATATTCAGAGGATTGGCTTTTAGTGATAATCTTCCACTGGGATTTCGTCCAGGCGCAGAATGAGTGCCGATTTGTTGCCAGTTGAATCCTTTCCCAGCGTGTCCAACCATAATTTTAACTGAGTAACGCTGTACTTGTTTAGTATAGCTCGCATTGTGTCGTAAGCGTTGAATGGCGTCGATTTCAACGCATAAATTTCTTTTTAAAAAAATATTTTTTCGGAGGCTTTTGTTGTTGTAATAATATTGCACCATAACCTATTGCACTATGAATGCTCGATTTCATCTTTTAAATAGTTGGCTAATATCGGTGCTTGTGTCAGTTTTTTCTTCAGCTTCTCAAAGCATTTCAGTTCCTTTTCTTCGAAAACAAGTTCACTATCCTTTCGAATCATAATATTCAGAGGATTGGCTTTTAGTGATAATCTTCCACTGGGATTTCGTCCAGGCGCAGAATGAGTGCCGATTTGTTGCCAGTTGAATCCTTTCCCAGCGTGTCCAACCATAATTTTAACTGAGTAACGCTGTACTTGTTTTGTATAGCTCGCATTGTGTCGTAAGCGTTGAATGGCGTCGATTTCAACGCATAAATTTCTTTTTAAAAAAATATTTTTTCGGAGGCTTTTGTTGTTGCAATAATATTGCACCATAACCTATTGCACTATGAATGCTCGATTTCATCTTTTAAATAGTTGGCTAATATCGGTGCTTGTGTCAGTTTTTTCTTCAGCTTCTCAAAGCATTTCAGTTCCTTTTCTTCGAAAACAAGTTCACTATCCTTTCGAATCATAATATTCAGAGGATTGGCTTTTAGTGATAATCTTCCACTGGGATTTCGTCCAGGCGCAGAATGAGTGCCGATTTGTTGCCAGTTGAATCCTTTCCCAGCGTGTCCAACCATAATTTTAACTGAGTAACGCTGTACTTGTTTTGTATAGCTCGCATTGTGTCGTAAGCGTTGAATGGCGTCGATTTCAACGCATAAATTTCTTTTTAAAAAAATATTTTTTCGGAGGCTTTTGTTGTTGCAATAATATTGCACCATAACCTATTGCACTATGAATGCTCGATTTCATCTTTTAAATAGTTGGCTAATATCGGTGCTTGTGTCAGTTTTTTCTTCAGCTTCTCAAAGCATTTCAGTTCCTTTTCTTCGAAAACAAGTTCACTATCCTTTCGAATCATAATATTCAGAGGATTGGCTTTTAGTGATAATCTTCCACTGGGATTTCGTCCAGGCGCAGAATGAGTGCCGATTTGTTGCCAGTTGAATCCTTTCCCAGCGTGTCCAACCATAATTTTAACTGAGTAACGCTGTACTTGTCTTCTTGTTGCGACATACTCCCCCCGTTGGTTGCACACTCCGAAAACACTTTTTTTTATTTTTTCGATGTATATTGTACTTCTGAAGTTGTAACCATACACTTTACTTCACAGTACGATATCTCACGCGATCGACTGTGTCGGTCCTTCTGCATCGTCCTATATTTATACATCAGATCAGTACCTGAACAGATCCTTAATGATCTGTTTTACAGATGCCACACCTATACAAATACATAATGCGGTCTATTATTTTACATGATTGGGCTAATCCCACTCACTATATAAATTAAAAACTTATTGCGTTGCGTACAAGTTATGTTTCCTTCCGCATTTGTTTTTAAAAAAATATTTTTTTGCGGTGCAACCGCTTGGTATCACGACTTTATTTCAACTCAGTTATTACAATTTTGGCTTAGACTATTTATACTAGGTGTAAGAAGCTTGTGACCGTGGGATTGAATTGGTGCAGGTGCAGCGTTGGATAGTGCAAATAGGTGATGAGGTTCCAGGAATGGGTGATGCAACTTCTAGATCATCGTTGCGGACAGGTGGGTGATGCTTTCGTGTGCGATATTGTGGAGCAAGGTGATGCAACCATCGGGACCACGCTAATCCGATGCTGTGGGAACAAGTGGACAAGTAGTTTGGGTTCAAGGGCATATCTACATATGTGCCCTTGTGTCGACGTACGGGGTTTGAATTTAGATGGTGATAACTTACATGCGGTGGTGGGTTTTCCCTTATTGCTTTGTACATAAGTTAAAGTTTTTTAGTTTTAGTTTATCAAAAAAAAAAAAAAACAAATTTCAATTTTATTGAGGAGAACCCTCTTTATTTATTAACACAAATGCACTCAAAGAAGTGAACTCCACATCACAACAAACTGAATATCTCTCTTAACAACTAACTTACTCTAATTTATAGCCTAATGTTCCAAATGCAGCAGACGCGGTGTCAGCATTATTTGCTTCGGATATTGCTGGTGTCAACATTACCCGTCCGGTGTAAGGTGTTGTTTACTTGCTGAATGCATTGTGGCGGATGCGTGAGTTAAAAGTCGCGGCTTCGCGACAGGAAAAAAAAAACAACTTTTTAGTTTACTGGTCAACTACAGACTGATTTATTGGTCTTCGATTATTAATTACAATGCCTTCGGTTGCAAAGGTGAATCGAGGAACATATGCAAGCTAGATGCTTATTCGTCATTTCCTCGGGTCACCTGTGCAATTACATTTTTATTTATTAAGCAATTCTAAACTAGGTCGGCTGGGCTAACGTCCGATGGTTTGTTGATCTTGGGTTCATATGGGGTCAAGTGGTGCTGGTTGCTTGGCTGTGTTTGATGACGCTGCATTCCTGCGGAAGTGTGCCTGTACTCGTGTGACTGTAACTCGCGTGTTGACTTGACCTAATTCGGTGTTGTTGGCTTTGAAGGTGTTTTGCTGACTCCGTGTGATTAACTCATATGTGAATGCCACAAAAACTTATTTCCATGGTGCGCTTTTTTTTAATCGGTTATCATCGATTATCAATTGGCCGCCTCGGAATTTCAATTTGACCTCTTTGGATTTTTTTTTATAAGGAGCTTTGGTTAACTTTCCTCGAAGTTCCTACACTCTTGAAATGGGAATGGGGTGTGTATAGACAATGTGATAGTAAATATGTTGTTTGTTGTCCATTGATCCACTCAGCAGTTTTGCCATCGTAGGCACAAACGTCGTTTCCACAGATCATTTTAATGAAGTTATCGCACTGCACTCAGGTTAAGGTTTGTTCATGTTCGTCAGCAAATATGTACTATACACTGCACTAAGGTCAGCAAGTATGGGTGTCGATCGCGGTCAAAATTAGGGCACTGATTTTTTTATGAGGTTTGCAACGTAGCAAGAATGGACGGGTAGTTGGAAACAAAAAGTGAGCTCCGGAGCGATAGAAAGCACGACTCAACTTGACGGTAGCCAAAAAGTAACAGCAAAGCAGGAAAGCGAATTAAAAATGCCTTTTCGCATTTCGTGAAAAAAAAAACAAACTTTATTTAAAAATTTACGAGTGAAGTAATACAAAGTTTTTAGCACAAGCGAACGGTAGTAAGGGTTGACGGCGAGTGCCCCGCTGCCACCTGTTTACATGCTTTTTATTGTTTACCTAAATGTATCGTTTCAATTGCAGACGCTAGATCAGCAATTTTACAATGTTGCGACACATGTACATTTCAATGCCCTGTTTTTATTGATTCGTTAGCTCTCACGGGCAGTGACCGGATAAAGGTCTCGAATTTGTCGTCACCTGTTCTGAATATGCCAGACGCTGACGTATACAAAACTAGCTTGCTGACATACATTTGCGCAACCCAAAAGCCATTAACACCTGAATGCCATTAACGCAAATCTTCCGTCAGCATGTTTGGTGACTTGCATTTGTGTAACTCGCGTGAGTTAAGTATTTCTTATCACTTGCAAATAAAAATAAAAAAATACTTCTTTAAACTTAGTCGAATGCATTATTTATAACTTGACACTCTAAAATATTCCAATAAAAGAACGCCGTGAGTAAAATTAAAATAAAAAACAATGGGAGCGTTTCATGTAATTTTTTAGTTTATTTTATTTTTTTCTATTTTTACTTAACAAAATAGACTTCCGACAAACTAACTTCCGACATTCGCTTCCTTTTTATATAGGCGCCCCGGCTTAGCAGCACGTGATTTGGCTTGGGGACGCTGTGTTAAGAGTGGATGGTGTCGGTTGTCAGTAACCATACTCGAGTTACATATCTGCACTTTAATAATTGTTCACTTTCACTCCTTGTATATTTTTTTTTGGTTCGGAACTGTCGGCTGCGTCAGTTATCTTCTCGCGACTTCGCCGTTGGAACGACTTAAAGGAAAAAGCGGTTTTGATGCTGTCTGAATTTTTTAATCTCTTAAAATTAACTTAGCCTACGATATTGCAACTTTGCAATTTTGCCGATAACAACAGAAGGTTGTTGCCCGGAGAATCTTAATGCTTCATCAGCACATTGTATCGCAGCGGATATTGCTCGATACAAAAGTGCTGATCGAACTATAACATATTTCGGATCGACTTAAGGTCGTTGTTCGACATGTTATAGGCCGCCGTACAGAGACATAACTCGTGTGTCCCGCCGGTCTTAGGTTACCCTAGACATTTAGCTTGATCGTGATTGCGGATTGGCTAGTCGTCGTTTTGGTACGTGATAGTATGTAGCATTGTCACTACAACCAAATAACTATCGCACTGATTTTATGCTTGCATCAGCACGATGGCTGTTGTTGATATGAAGTGGCTGCATTACGTTGACTTATATCCAGATATGTACGTATCGTCAGCTCATGGATAATTTAACTGAACAAACATCTTCAATTAAATCAATTTGGTTTTTTAAGGTGGTCCTGCCACTTCTAGCTTTGTGATGATGTCTCATAGGACAACTGAATTTTGATTTTATAAGTATTATTTGGCTTTTTATCAATGGCGGGTTCATGACTTCTTTTGCATTTCTTATTGCAACTGCATCGGTGTTGTTAAATAAATTTAATACAACTTTATTATGTCGTACTGTGACGACGGATTACTTTCAACTCCAATTTTATTTACTGCAACGGGTTTTACAAAGTTGTTTTTCCTCCACGAGTGTGAGAACAGACGCTTATCGCAAAATTCAGCCTGAGAAATATGACTCACGATATTTCGCTGTGTGAATTTCCACTTTTGTATCTAGTCCCACGCTCGTGGACAGAGTGATATTATTGCATGATTATACGATAAACTTAAAATGTGTCTTTAAAAGCATATTGACAATGCATTCAAACACTTCATTTAATTTTGTGCTTAATACTCAACAGCCTTCAACCAATTGTTGTTCCGAATAATCACAAACCTGGGTAAAAAAGTTCGGATAATCGAGGTTCTACTGTACTTCAACTCCAAAAAAAAACTATTTTCTTTTTTTCGTTTTTATATGTTGTATTAGGTTATCAAATATCTCCCTTCCGCCTTTTTGTCTTTTGAATTTTCCGGCTATGTACAAAGCGCTACAGCGCTCGTATCTGGCAATACATCATTTGAAAGGTCTTGACATAACCTACGAAACGACGCTATGCACGATTAGTTTGGATACGAGCTACATAGCCGGAAAATTCAAAAGACAAAAATGTATGACTTTATTGTTTTTTTTTTATATGGAAGGTTTTGTCGTGTTGTCGTGTATGTTGAGAAACGGCTTCAAACTGCAAATTGATCTTGGCTGTGATCCAGCCTTTTTTTTTTTTGGTTCTGATATGTTTCTTAATCTATTTAATTCAACTTTGTTGTCTGGAGTCCTAAAAGCGTGTTTCGTAGCCCAATATTAAAAGAAAACAACCACTTAAGAGTAGAGAACAAGAAAAAAAAACTTTAATTGTACAACTTTTTCCTCCATCGCTGAGTCTAAATTTTCAGACAAAGTAAAACCTTCACAATCTAAGTTATCGTGTCTTTTTCGTCGCGATTAAAAAAAAACACAACTTGTTCGTGGTTGACTAAGAAAGTGAATATTTTATTTGCATTCTCTTATTTATAATGTTACAATTTGCTTATTCTACAATCGATAGTTCTTATAACTCTGAGAAATAGAAACAAATGTTACTTACGTTAATATTTATTATTGTTTTGCAACCAAAGTTGTGCTTACATTTGGAAATCATATATTTTTTAATTATAAATTAAATTACTGATTGAGGAGTAAAGTCAAATAAGTTCAATTAGGTGGCAAAGTAGAATGGGAAAGGAAAAGAGGTGAAATATTGACTATGGGAGAAGGAAACGAGGTGTCGTGTGAACTTCCATATACATTTTTACAGAGAATCCGAGTTGTATGCTCGCACAGTTCGATGCGCAAAAAAATACATCAGCAGTTCGATACAAAGCTAATGAGCAAATATAATTCAGGTTATAAATTAGTCGGGACTATTTATGAGTTCCTGCCAGAAACATGGTGATACAGATCTGTCATAATGACCGAGTTCCTATAAGTACAGGATGTATCAGGCTCAAATCTTTAGTTGGATTTTGGTTCACTGTAAGTTAATCATTTAAACACGACCTCTTCTTTTGGAGGCTAAACAATAAGTGAAGCTCCGTTTGTTGAAAATATACTTCTACCTTACATCTAGCTTAAAATATATTTCTACCTTACATCTAGCATACAATTACCTTAAATGTAACTTAACCCTATGTGCTGCCCAGACGCTGCATCAGCATTACTTCCACGTTCGGTTCGCACACCGGTGTTGACTGCATTCTGCTGACGAACATTCCGTTCTGTGAGAACATTTAGTTCCCACAGAACGGAACGTATTTGGGGCACTCGTGTTAACTTGTATAATAATTACTACTTACTAGTCAATTGGCGAAAGAATGACACTCCCGGCGCGGGAGTAAAACTCTCACTTGACCGATTTTTTGATATTATTTATGTTGACGATATAGAAATGAGTTTTTATTGCACCTCAACCACAATAAAAAAAAAAAGACTACCTAAACCAGATTTTGTTTTGCAGTTTACAAGGTTCTTAAGCTAAGTTGTAAGTATAGACTGTGCCCAAAAAGTTTCTAATTTTATATAAAATATGAAAGAAAAAGAAAAAACAATTTGTCATGAATTGAGTTTAAAATCAGATAAAAATTTACGCAGCAGAAATGGTGCATGCTTTACAACAAATAAGTGAATGTTTCCCAAATAATCTATAACCAGATACATGTCAGCATTTACTTTACCAATAGTTTAAATATGTAAAAAAAAAAAAAAAAAAAAACCACATGTTGACACACAAAGACCCAAACATTAAGATCTCATGTAAGAAGCACTTTTTACGGTAGTAAAATGAACTTGAAAAATGTATTATTAGCAGATTTGTGTATTGTATTGAATTAAATGTTTGCAGCAATATTTACGGCATTGCAATAAATGGATACAAATATCTAAATGTATAAGGTTTTCAAATATCGAAAGATTTATTAAATAACTTGCAAGCTATTGCACAAAACAAATATAATAAAAAAAAAGTAAATAAGAACTTATGTGTCTTTATATTTATTTATTTACTTAATTTGTAAAAAAAAAACAAAACAAAGCTTTTGTAAATAAATGTGTATGAATGAAAAAAAAAAGAAAATATTTTGTTATATATATTTCGTAAGTAAAGAACAGCAAATTGTTTTCCATTTCAATTTTGTTTTTATATTTCATATATGTTTATGAATTTAAAGAACGATTAGTTTTTAAGAATACTTTTTGTAAAAATTATTTTCATAACAAGAGAGAAAAAAAATAAATAAAAACCAAAATCAAATTATTACCTATTTAAACATTAATTTTAAATATAATATACAACTGGCAACTATAACATTAAGAAATTTATAAATATACAATTGCAACAAACGAAACAAAAAAACAAAATGATAATTTTTTATAGATGTATACTTTTTATTATTATATTAACAAACAACTTTATTTACTAAGTTTGATCTAAAAAAAAAAAAACATTTAAGAAAAAAAAAACAAATTTTGTATTTTTTTATAACAAAAAAAATGCAAAACAAAAAAGAATTGTCTAATATCGTTCTCGTCATAAACAACAAAAGTCAAATAGATCTATGTATCAGTTAGCTTTTACAGCGAAAAAAAAAGTTTGATCGTGCTAAAATGAATTTAAAAAAAGGTTATCCAATAGAACTAAGTTGCTTTTCATATTCCTCAGTTCTTATGTTTCCAAAGGACCAAGCTCTTGGAGTATGTGTATATCTGCATTACACAGAATATTAATAATTGGTTCTAGTTAGGACATAAAATTGGACTGAAATCTGTCTAGGCACTCCAAAAAATTATCGATTTTTCATTGAATAACCCTTATGTGAGTAAAGAGGTTTTCGGGTACCTTTTCAATTTTTAGTGACTAGATAAACTGATCAAGTATCAAGGCAGTTATGGGTTAGTGTGTCCCTTAAATTTCAAGTTGCATATATTTTGACACAAACCTCCTTCTTAAGACTTTTCTTATAACCCAATATTATCTAGATAAAAATATGAATTAATCGTTTAATGAACGATAGCCCGTGCCGCCGACTAGCGATCTATGGATGTAACTACAGGGTTTTCCAATAAGAGGTGTTATTTTGATATTCAAAGAAAAATTAAATCTTTTGAGATAAATATCGGAAGTTTATTTCAATGTAAAGAGGAAGGTACCTTATGATCAAAAAAGAACCGGAATTTTATTAAAAAACGCAAAATTTCAATTTTTAATAATTTTCTTTATTATCACCTTCAAATTATTCTGCTCCTGCGGCAATACATGCATGCTAACGCTTGATCCAATTTTCCATACAAGTTTTATAGGCCGCCGAAGGTATGGCCTTTAGTTCACGCAGCGAATTCTCTTTTATGGCCTCTATGGGCTGAAAACGCGTTCCCCGCAATGGCAATTTGAGTCTTGGGAAGAGGAAAAAGTCACACGGGGCCATATCTGGAGAGTACGGTGCTTGGTTGATGATATTGGTTGAATTTTTGGCCAAAAACTGAGACACAACGACGCTGTTTTTGAATGAAATTCAGGTTTTTTGGCACCAGCCGAGCAGCGACGCGTTTTAAACCCAAAACATCAGTTAAAATTCGTTCGGTTGATCCATAAGAGGTGCCCAACAACACAGCAATCTCTCTTATCGGTGCAGAACGATTTTGCAACACGATTTGCTTCGCCGATTCAATGTTTTCTTCAGTAACAGATGTTGTTGGGCGGCCAGGGATCTCATCATGATCCAAGCTTGTACGACCACCTTTGAACCGTTTATACCACTCATATGCCTGTGTTTTTCCTAGACACGATTCACCAAAGGCCTTTTCTAACATTTTCAACGTTTCGGAACACTTAAATCCATTTGCAACACAAAATTTGATGCACGCACGTTGTTCTAAATTTTCATCCATTATAAAAATCGCCACACGAACATTTTTCAACTTATTTGTATAGACGTCAAACAAAAACTAATCATACGATATCCGTCAAAATTTGACAGAATATGTATAAAAGTGTTGCCAACGTTGAGAGAATAAAATTTTACCGATTGGACAAGCGCGGGAATTTTAAAATGAAAATTTCGGTTCTTTTTTGATCATAAGGTATGCCATTAATAATGAAAAGTAAAATCAAATCTCCGCCTTGGCTACGCTTACAGCACCGTTTCCTTTTCATAAAGTTTTCCATTACAAAATCGCAAAGTGGCTTCTGTATTCCCTCAATAGCGTCACGAATTCCATTTTTGAGGTCTTAAATCGACGCCGGGCTCTTGGCGTAGACCTTATCTTTCACGTAGCCTCAAAGAAAGAAGTCGCAAGGTGTTAAATCACAAGATCTCAAGAGAGATAGGTTAGGTTAGAGTCGCTGGCTGGAGAAAACTTCGAGAGACAACACGGCCCGGAAATTTTTTCCGTAAAACATCGATGATTTCATTGCTTGTGTGGCACGTAGGAACCGTCTTGTTGAAAATAAACGTTGTCCAGATCAATACCATCCAGTTCCGGCCATAAAAATCATTAGCCATCTCTCGATAGCGCAATACATTCACCGTAACTATTGCTTCAGCCTCATTTTCGAAAAAGTAAGGTCCGCTGGACCAAAAACCGCACCAAACAGTTACATGTTGAGGACGGAGAGCCTTTTCAACAATAAATTTTGCGTTTTTCGAACCCCACATGCAACAATTTTACTTATTGACGTAGCCACCGAGGTGAAAATGGGCCTCATCGGTCAAAATGATTTTTCGATGCGATTCCGTATCATTTTATGCACTTCAAGGACACAATCAGTCACACGACATTGTTGATGATCGACCGGCTTAAGTTCTTGTGTTAACTGAACTTTATTAGCCTTAAGAACCAAGTCTTTATGAAAAATACGGTGGAATGACGTTTGTGGAATGCCCATTTCTAAAGAACGACGAGGAATAGACAAGCTATTCAAAATAACACCTCTTATTGGAGAACCCTATATTTGACCTGGTCTGGACCGATACCGTATCCGGAGAAGCATTCCCAAGTCATGTTGCTTTAGTTTTGGCCAACGCCGAACGTTTTTGCTTTGAGATTTACAACAATTTTTTTCTAGTCACCTAGAAACAATCCGGTTACATTTTAATTTTCTAGTCGCTTTTGCAGCTCAGTTCTTCAGGTTGTTATTTAATTTTTTATAAGTTCGTATTTTCCAAGCTAGCTAGGCCCTCAACGGGATGTTACGCCACCCAATGTACAGTGCTCCACAAAAGTTTGCGTACGATAGAGAAATCTGGCAATAAAGATCATTTATTCCCAAACCATATGTGACACACAAACTTTTGTGGATTGATTTTGGCAATATTGGTTATTGTTTTTGTTATAACTTTGTTTTGAATTAACTTTAGTAAATTCTGAAGCTTTGTGCTTTGTGCTCTTTTCAAATATACCTTTCAAAATAAAATGTCACATATGGTTTGAGAATAAACGCCCTTTTTCGCCACATTTCTCTATCGTACGCAAACTTTTGTGGAGCACTGTATGTAGATATATCATATTTTCCAAAGAACCCAATACATAACTTCGCATTTACTTCGTAGAGACTTTAAGCCCTTGAGACAGACAGTAAAAATCGTAAGGCATTTTATTTTAACGAACAGAAAAACATTGTCTGTTGCACAAAAATCAGATTAAGATTCAGAAAATTTCAAAATATCATTTAATTATACAGAAGGTTTTAAATTTTGAATACATCAACCGAATTTCGTTTTTGCTTTTTGCCTCGACATCTTATAAACCGAAGTTGTTCTTTTAATAACTGTAAAATCTGAGTGTTTAACTGATCTATTTGATTTTTTTTGTGTATGTCTAGAAAAGCAAAGGATTTCGGCAAAAATAATCTATGATATCCGAGCGTTAACTTTCGTGAAAGTCAATTAAGGCTTATCGAACAGACGTCATATATGTAAGGAGCCGTCTCTGATAGCGGCAGATTGATGTTGAAATGAAATAAAAAAAAAAAGCTGTGTGTATATAATTAATGAAATTTGTTTTATTTGAAAGGAGTTTTTAGGACGTCATCTAACCAGAAGGCCGCCACAGACACTAGCCCGTCTTAATGCATTGTTAATGCATTTGATGCTAGTGCACTTAGAGGATCTAATGATAATATATGGATTTTTTATATTCTTCTTCTTTTTTTATTGTATGTTTATTAGTCAAGAGAAATAGATACAAGGGCTGAGTAAGACCCTTATCCCCAGTTTCAGCATTTAACCTATCGGATTATTTTGTATCGCTTTCGGATGCGGAATCGGCTTTGATTGCAATGATGTCAACTTTTCATCAAAGATTTCCGAAAGTTAAACTGTCAATTCTTCTTAATGGCAGTTGCAAATCCATTCATTTATTATTATTTTTTCGTTTAAATCATGATAAATTATAGAAAATTTGCATTCAATTGATTTGCAATCAATAGATTGCTCGTAAAGATGAAGCCAATTGAATGAATCACAAATCATAAAATTTTTTCCATCAATTCAGGGATTGCATTACAAAAGATTGAAGTCTTTTACAACTCTGTAAATTACGCTTATAAGAAGCTCTAAAATGCCAAAGTTTTTGTCTCTAATTGGCGTGTTTTTCTTACATCCTACACACAGATAAAAAAAAAAAGTTTCTTATATGAAAAATACGGATATGGGAAACACAAATTTCCTATAAAAATCGTCTTTCAGAAAAAAAAAACATGTGTGTTTTTAATCAATCAATTTATTCCATTTGACAAAATAAAACAAAACTAGACTCACAACACTTTAATTGCAAAACAATAAAAAATAAATATGCACATTGGAGTTACTCCAGCAGATTTGAGGTAAGTACAGTCAGTCACAAAAGTATTAAGTGCGCTTTGTACTCATGGAAAAGCTCAAAATAATCTTCACGAAAAAACCTTGGATGCAGTTTTATTCGAAAATTTCAAAGCTTTAAAAGGCAAAAACACTAAACAGATCGGCTCATAACTGTAAGAACTGTGTAGCAAAAACAGGACTAAGAAAACAAGACAAGATTACAAGCCTAAGATTTCATATCACAAAAGTAAGTAAGCAGTCTATGAAATTTTATAATTTTACACAGATAAATGAAATTATACGTTGCTACTAAAAAGACATAAATGTTTATAAGAGTTAAAAAAAAAAAAACTGAAAAAAACTCTATATATAAAAATTAATGTTTGTTTGTCCTTTATAGACTTCTAAATGGTAAGAGATAGAGCATTGATGTCTTTGGCAACTTTGTTCAGAATTCTGTCAAAAAGACTTAGGCACCAATTTTTTTTTGGAGGATCATGGCTTCCACCGAGGTGGAGTGGGGGCTGACTTTCAAAGTACGCCTGATCCTGTCGAGTGATACATCAACCAAAAGATCTTTGAAAATAAAATTGAGCTTTAATTCGGGTTTCGTCAGTGAAAAGTACCGTTGGAAAGATATGAAGCTCCAAATTTGGAAAACGATGACTTTTTTTAAATTTGATTTATTTCATGCGTAGCAAGGAGCGCCGGGTACAGCTAGTAAAAAGATAAAACTAAACGAATTGCCAGAGCAAAAAGCTAGGCTCTGCCCCTTCGTGGGTTGTTAGGCCACTAATGATGATGAAAATTAATATTTCGTAGGAAACTAGTGAGAGCTTAAACTAATCTTTTGGTTTCCGTTTCACAGTACCCGTTTAAACGAAAAGTGGAGATTATTTCGAAGTTTAAGTTAAACGACAGAATTCTCTCCTTTAAACTTTGGTTTAAGTAGTCGTGTCAGTTGCGGTGATTCGAACCACTTTTCTGATTCGATTCTTTGTTTTTTCTAGGTTTTTTCTTCAAGTCTCAAACCAATTTCAGATACTAGAACCAAAAACGTCGAAAGCCGTAATTTTGCATTTCAAAACCCTACAATTTCCTTAGACACAACTTCCAAAACTGCGTTTAGTTAACTTGAGGTTTATTTTTGACTGTGAAACCGAACGAGTTTAACGAAAAGTTTAATCTCGTTTCGAGATTCACCTAAACTGCAGTTTAAACTCTTATGCCCAGTTTCACGAAATTAAACTAATCTTTTGGTTTAAGCTTCGGTCTAAAAGTTTTTCGATATCACAGTACCCGTTTAAACGAAAAGTGGAGATTATCTCGACGTTTAAGCTCAACGACACAATTCCTCCGTATAAACTTCGGTTTAAGGGAAAAAGTGACAGATGTGTCAAATAAACGTCGCAACACACAGCAGCAGAAGCATTCGAATTTCAATTGTGGATCCATTTCGTGAAAAGAAATACAGTCAAACCCCTCTAAGTCGAAAATCCCTCTAACTCGAATTTTTCGAACTAATTTTGATATTCCGTGAAAATTCGACTTAGAGGGCTTCGATTGTAATAATGTTTTCGAGTGTGGAAAGTGATTTTAATGATATCAGTGACGAAGAAAACTCGCAAATCACTGTCCGAACCAGAAGAGAAAAAGAATGCGCTGGAGGACAGATCATTTTCGATTTGCATAGAGTTTTCTTTTTTCGACAACATATGTACATTTTTTTGCTGCTTCCTTTACGCAATACATCGGAGCTGCGATGATGCGAACCACTCTTTAAGTTGTATTCGCCTTGGATGGATTCCCACGCCGCAACTTTTTCCTTCCATTTAGCTTTTTTTTAATTATATTAGGTTGTCAAATATCTCCCTTCCGGCTTTTTGTCTTTTGAATTTTCCGGCTATAGACAAAGCGCCACAGAGCTCGTATCCAAACTAATCATGCATAGCGTCGTTTTGTAGGTTATATCAAGACCTTTCAAATGATGTATTGCCAGATATGAGCTCTGTAGCGCTTTGTACATAGCCGGAAAATTCAAAAGACAAAAAGGCGGAAGGGAGATATTTGACAACCTAATATTTGATTATTTCTGGACCAACTGCAACAGCAAATCTACATCTGCGGCTGAAAAGTATGGCTTTTATTTTTTCCTTCCTTTTTTAAAAACGAAAACTGGGCTCTCATCACGTAACTTTTCAGACGTCAACGCTATCGTCAAAAGTTTGCTTCACGTATCACTATCGCTATCGTCTCGTCTATCGTCACAGTTTGAGCGCTACTAATTGCTACATTCCTTATGTCAAAGTAAAAGTAGCTTGTCATCCTTCCTTATCCTTTCGTATTTTCAAGTCCAAGAACGAATAGAAAATATAGATATTGAGTGCTTAGAAGGTTTATCGCACTCGAGTTCATATAAAAATAACTTATAAGCTTGAATTAATTAAATTAGCATCTATTTATAAGCATTTCATTTCCTCCCTATAACTGACATTTAATTTTAGCAAGGACTCAAACCAAAGTTCACCATGGTTTGGAAAGAAAATATGGGTTAGATATATGATCGCAGGTCGAATGTGAGAAATAAAAAAGGCATTTTTTCTGTGGAAAACAATGTATAATGCAAAAAAAACATTAGCAAAACTATTTTTTCAGCATTCAATACAATATTTCATTTATTTAAGCCAACAATTTTACAATGTTTTTCACAATTTGCTCTAAGACGATAGCAATTTAGGTATCGTCAGAAAAGCATCGTCGAGACGATTGCAAATGACAGTTCTCAGCTTACGTGAAGCAGAGAAAACGATATCGTTCTGACGATATCGTTTTTTGATGCTTATGTGAAGCACAGCTATCGTTCAAACGATGTCGTCAGACGATAGTCGTGTTACGTGATAAGAGCCCTGATTTTCACGTTTAAAAATCGACTATCAAGGGATGTCAGTAACCGTATTATGAGATATACGTATACAGCATTGTTTTGTTCATGTTTTCTTTTTCAAAGCACAAACCACTTTCAAATACAAGAACCAGAAAATTTGACATTTCAAAATAAGAGTGCTGCCCAGTTTGTTCAGACAGAGTTTCCAAAACTGCGTTTAGTTAACCGTAGGTTTATTTTTGACTGTGGAGCCGATCGAGTTTAAAGAAAAGATTAAACTCGGCGACGTTTTGGTAAACTTCAGTTTAAACTCTCACTGTACAACTGGACATTACTAAACTGGGCATGGTTTCATAGCAACAGACAAACGAAATAGCATCGAACTCGCCAAATTTCGTAACATTTGGGGTGATTTTGGATTTCTTACGCATTTATGGTGGTTTCAGTGAGCGCTTCTTTCCTAAGCGCATGTTTGTTTAGATAGGAGTCTTTGTGGTTTCATATAGCTCTTATACTAATTATGTTTCAATGGTGTAAAAATAAATTGAAAGCATTAAATTATAAGCATCTTTCTTATAAGGCATGTCTTTGCTCAGTCGACTGCAATAGCTCGGCCACATCTAGCGCATAGATACAAACGCTCGAGTAAAAAGGGTCTTCGAATCCGAGCCTCCTGGTTCGAGAACAGACAGCTTGGTCATTCAGGATGCCCGAGACCGTCATCGATGGAAGGCAGCGTCAGCTCAGATATAGACCCTCCAGGGGTTGACTGACTGAATAGTAAGTAGTAAGGAAGTATAAATTTGCTCCTATTCAGGTTTTTTTGTTACCTGGCGTTGTTGCCTGGGGACAACAACGATCGACAAGGGGCGCTCGGAGTGAATAAAACCCCTAACGCTCAGGGTGGATTAAAACCCACCTATGCCATATATAACATAAAATAACAATGAAGGGCATTGGTCCTGATTCGTTAGTGTGCATTCACTTAGCATGTAAAACATTTATTTAATTTCAAAAATAAGGCAGACAATAATCAAGTGGGTAAATAAAAAAAAAATCAGGTTTCTTATAGCCGTAATTGGCTGTATTCTTAACTACTAATAAAATATTTTGTTATTTTGGACTGGCATATGTTATATCGCATTATAGAGATGACAATGTAAAGTTTTGACAATTGACATTTCAGATGCAGTCACATTATCGCTATTTTACATTATCAGGGGACTGCTGTAATGGAATAGCTTTTCAAAGTGGAACAAAGAGCATGTTTTGTGAGACAAGCCGAAAGTGGAGTCTTCCCTATACCACATGTGGTTTGACTTGATCGAACCACAAAAAAATGCCTATTGTACACACGGTTAGCAGACATCATTCGCAAGGTTGATTTCGGTAGGGTAACATGGCAGCTCGCACCACAGTCACCACCACCACCACCCACCACCTATACCACCTAGTACAAAGTGAATGTAATACACTACAAACCACATGTAATACAGCGTAGACGCCCCTATAGATTTCAATTAAATCGAAATGGCGTTGTCGTACGTTTACGTGGTCATATGTTCGCCCGACCGAATAGGTCCACTCTTCGCTCAGTCGGCCGTTATGACAGTTATGCATCTAAATCTTAAGCCCAAATTGCAACGGCGCGTTCGGTCGGTCGGACTTTGACAGGCGTTGGCGGCTGCGTTTTATCGACTTTACGTAAAAGAACCTCAACGCGCGCCTCTCTCAGTTTTTCAAATCGGAATGGAACTCACGCGTAAGCTTTTCCTAAATCAGTTTCCATGCTCTAAAACACATTTTGTAATAAAACAACTTGATTTTGAAACTTAAATCAGAAGCAATTCTTATTTACTCAAATAATCGCCTTTCCGCACTCAAATTTCGTTTTTAAATAAAAAAAAATACACACAGCTGTCAAAACGCCCGAGTGAGTAGAAACTAGATCCAGTTGGTCGAACCGACGATATTAAGATCGGTGAAGGACTTTGACACGTAAAAGCATTTTACAATTCCAAATAGCACGGTCGGGCGTTATGACTTCGCAGACCGTAATATCGTAAGTCCGACTGACTGGGCTTTACTTACTCGGACGTTTTAAACTCAAAAAATAATTAAAAAGTTTTTGACATGAATAGTTTGCTAATAGAATTCCTTGTCAAAACATATAATCCATATATGGTTTCAGATGAAAACTGAAAATAGTTTTTTCTATGGCCCTTAAGCTTTTGTAGTGAATTTAATTACACCGGAAAGATATAAACGCAACGTACGTATTTATTGGGCACTTCTTTGCAATCGGACAACTACGATTTTCTTGGATTGTAACAGCGACGCACACAACGAATGCCATGGGCTCGGGCCTTTACTGCGTCCATTTGCAACATCACGAATTTTGACATATCTGTAACAAATGGGAAAGCCTTAGCTAGCCAGCAATCAGCAACCAGCAGTAATCACGAGCATCACCATCGAAAAACGTTGCCATATTTTTGCCATTCTATAAAAAATTAGATTGAAGTTTTAAATTTTATGGAGCGATAGAATCTGTGACTGCAAGAGATATGAAATATTAATAGAAAAAGTTTCATTTTTGTACGTATATGTACAACAGCTGCGCACATAGTCCATGAGTTACAATAAATAAATAAATAAATAAAAATTTGCATAAATGTATGTGTACAAAATTACTTAAGTATATACGTACATTTTGTTCACGAATAGAAAGAGTAGAAAGAAAACTATGGTATTAAGGCAAAGTAAAATGTGAGTTAAAAAAAAAAAGTACCAACTGTTCACAGAGGAATAAGGAAGGCAGTCACAATATTTTGAAAATCATTTTCAATGAACCCAAAGGTATTGGATTCCAACCTTTGTTCAATGACATTTTTAAGAACGGGGAGCTTATTCATTTTCTGTTTTTGTTTATTCATTTGCTCTGAAAAGTTAAGAAAAAATAAAAAATTGTCTATGTGAATTTCGTATCTACATCGAATGAAAGAAAACAAAAATTATAATCGACCGTCCCTAAAGATGATAAGTGTACGTTTGTAAAAGTGGTTCGAGAAAATTAAAAAAAAAAAAAAAAAGGAATATATACGCTTTGCCATTCATCATCACAACTCCGACATATTCAATAATTTTTTTTCTGTTTCATTTTTCCTTTTTCTTAGTTTCTTGCAAAATAAAATAAACTCATATTTTTTTTTTGAATGCCACAAAAGTGAGCACCTGTAATGGGAGCGTGCAGTTAATTCTTATTCACACAGATACTCTCCAATATACATACATACATTTGTGTCTAAGAAGCAGCCTAGTGTGTTGAAAAAAATAAATACAAACGCCAATCATTGATGCATTTTCGGATAGTGATCTAGTGCTAATTATATTGAAATCATTTTATAATAAAATGATTAACCGGTTATTGAAACAAACATTCAATTCCGCGTGCATATCCGTATGTGTGTGGTTATAAAAGAACAGGTCAATAATTAGGTTTGTGATAAAGTATAAAAAAAAAAATACATACTAATTTTTAAGTCAAAGAAAAAGTTAAGAAATTTTACAAAGGAAAACAATAATTCAAAAATTAACTAAAGCTATATAAATATATAAAATTTCCAAAGAAAAGTTTTGACATTTACCAATACAAAAAATTCGCCATGGAACCAAATGCATGCATTCATCTTTGTTGTAAGAATAAATTATTCGTCAATTTACAGATATGTGAGTAAAATGAAACCTAAACTACCTAGTATAATATCTATCTAATCTAATGTTAAGATCACAATTGTTTTTTTCAGCAGAACTCTGTTGTTTTGTGTGGAAAATAGTGTGAAAAAACATATCTTATTTTGTTTAGCAATATATTTTAGCTAAAATTATATAAATTAAAGCCAAAGAATCAACGGCCTTCTACGTAGTCTCTAAGCAAGGGTTCTAACCATATTTAGCTTTAGAGTTGTTAAAGTTAATCCGTGGGTAAAATCTTCTGGGTACAGAAAACGCATCTAACCCGTCTTGTTTATTTACGGTACGATTTGTTGAGCAGCCAAGCTTTACAATTTAATTTCGGTGTACATAAGTGAGTTCTTGTAAAAAATTTACATTTGTGCTTAATAAAGTGAAATGAACATGGTGAACAACTTAATCATTCTATTACTGAAAACAAAAAATGGTTTCTATTTTAATAAAAAAAAAAAAAATGTGTAGTTCTTGACATTAAAGAATTGTATGACCAGTGCATAGAGTCCAACTTAAGGAGAAATTTCAAAACAAATCGCACTTGGATCTTGATTTAGATTACAAAACTTATTTGGAAAGAAAAAAACAACCTAATGCTTTCTTTTCCAAAAGAAAATATTCTATCGCAAGTGCTTGTAGTGAGACGGAAAAGTTTGAGTTCTAATCTTTCTTTTTGCTAATCATTTGCAACCGACTTAGAAGACCATGTGTGAGGAACTTCAAAACAAACTTATGTGTATCTATATGTGATATTGTTTTACAAATTTTGTTATGTTTGTAAAATATTGATGTACGCATATGATTGATTGATCCTACAAAGAAATAATATAAAATACGAAAAAAATTTTACGTGCTACACGTGAACTGTATCAAATAAGAAATTTTGAAAACATATAAACTATTTCACCCAATAAAAATTGCATTCAAAAGATTTCCGAAGACAGTAAAACCTCACACTATAATCAAAGCGCATTTCATGCATTCCTTGCTATTTTTCATACAAAATGTTCCCTCTATAATCGGGACATATGCTAATCAGACCATGGACCATTGATTCCATAGCGTATTACGTGCGTTGCTGAATATATTTACCTGTCTAATTGGACTAAGCGTAGGCAACACAAGAAATGTACACATTTTTTTTTTCTTGAAATTATAGGGCACGGTCAAATTCAGATTTTTCGTTAGTTGACAAATGCAACAATTTGAACTGTGTACACTGAGCGAATTAAAGTTTTGTTTTTTTTGACTCTTCAGTCAAAGCAATTTGTTAAAGGTTTTCAATAAACTAAAAGCAAAATTAGTAAACTAACGAACGAATGCTTCATTTTGAAAAAAAAGTATGGAGTTATAGAGTATTTTCAAGATAAACACTTTTCTCAGATTTTGGTCCAATCAAGAACGAACTTTTATAATCAGACCACCTCCCAATCGGACCATTTTTCGTCGGTCGATCCAATATGGCGAGTTTTACTGTAGTGAGTTCAATAACGTTTTCTGTGAAATAAAGATTAAAATACTACCTATTGTCGTTCATTTTCAGAAAAAGTAAAAAGAAACGTTAAACTGTTTGCAATTGTTTCTTGGAAACTGATGCTTCCTGATGCTACGATATACATGAAAAATATAATTGAAATCAAAACGCAACATTTGAAATCAACTGTTTTTTGCAAACTTGTGCTCCTGGGGATTGTGACTAAAAATCGAAAATTCAAGGCTTGACTAATCTAAAATGTTTGTTTATCTGGATTTTTGTTGTGATTATGATTAGGGTATGTCAGTTGATTGCAAAAATGCCAAAAGTTCTTTGGAAGCGTTAGCCTTTGTTTCGGAATGTGGTCTGAAAGTTCGTAAATTAAAAAAAAAATATATAAGCCACGACATCATTCTTCTGCTTCTTTTCCGGGCGCTAGAGTCCGGGTTGGACTTGGGCCTCAGCCAACATGCCTCGCCAATTTCGCACACCCAGCAGATTTAAGTCCCTATTCAACTGATCACGTCACCGGAGGCGAGGTTTTCCTCTACAGCGTTGACTTTCAGGGTTGGACTCGAAGACTTTACAAACCGATGCGTTAGTGTGATCACAGGCAACCCAATATAGACACCCATCTGTGCAGCTGCCATTTCCCCTTGCTCATCGATGAGTTTGACAGTAATTCACGAATGTAGCTGAATTCAGGAATCATCGAACACTAGCTCCTAATTTTTACGCACATTTGTTTGACTTGTTGTACAAAGTTCTCACACTTGACCTAACCACCTTTGCCGGGACACTCGAATTCGTTTGGCTAGATCGATGTCTTTGTACAGCTCGTAGATTTTTTCGTTTAGTCTTCTTCAAATTCCCTCTGTACAAACGGGACCAAATTAATCCGAAGGGCTTTTCTCTCGAAGATACCAAGAAACTCGTCCTTCCTTCGTCCGCGTTTTGATGTCGTTCATGTTTCTGCGCCGTACAAAAGGACTGTCACTATCAAGGTCTTATAAATAGATAGCTTGGTACTTCGAGAGAGGTATTCGTTTTTAAACTGCCGTCTAAGCCCAAATACACAGCGATTAGCCAGGGTTATCCTTCGTTTTATCTCTGCGGTCGTATCATTTGCGGAATTTACTTCGGACCTTAGGTTGTGTTGCCAGACTTTTAAGAGGCGAAATCCCGAAACTCCAAATTTATATTTTTATATTGTGATGCTTTGCTCAAGACATCGGGGTTGTTGACAGCATATCGCGCTCTAACCGCTAAATTATCGTAAGCAACATTTTAAACAAAAATGAGTTTGTGATGCAGTTCGATAGTTTATTCGTTTCCACGTCTTTTTCCATCATTGCGTTGTTTTTTTATGTGAAGCGTTCCAGTAAAAAATAACAACATATACACTTTTTTTTTTAGCTCAGACGAAAAACAATTTGTCGCTTACGATAATTTGACGGCTATGGCGCGGGCTGAGGTTTTTATTATGCGCACTAAACAAATCTATTTTTTTAATATTTTTTAGTTAAATTTACTTACTCTAAAATGTACTGTAAAAGAATTTTCGCGAGGAAAATGTTTTTTCTATTTTTGTTTACTTTTAAAGTTTTCAGTTTTCACAGAAAAGTGCATGTATTCTACCTACAAACTGCACAAATGGACACGTTTAGTGATTTTTGTTCTCATAATATTATGCTGCTTAATATTCCAGAGCAAATATAATAAAACTTTAGCCCCAGGCGCCTGCCTGACGCGTGAGCGTTTAAATCCTGCTGAAAAAATACACCAGAACTTTCACACTTAAAACTTTTGGTATACACTTATCCACTATTCAACTTCGTTATAAACGCGAGGGGATTTTGACTCAAAGTTGTAGCTCTGTTCTCACACCGATTGTTAGTTCATTTATAAGAAACTAAAGCACAATAATCCTGACAGCCCTTGTGTTGCTCCTGATAGCACACACATACAAATAAACGAATTTCCGTGAAGAGTTGTTAAAAGACAATTTTACAATGACAATTATTCTAATTCGTTTTTTGAATAGTTGAATGGCCTTTGAAAAGCTAGCTCTACTCAAGCAATACAGTATTTATGTAGATTTTGGAAAAAAAAGGTTTAAAATCCTTGTGTATAAATCACATAAACACGGTTTGATTGAAAAAAAAAAAAAATAAAATAAATTAAGAAAATGGAAACTTAAGAAAAAAAATTATGAAAAAAGAAGTGCGCATAATGGAAACCCGCCCCATGGCGCGATGTATTGACAATATCGTCCAAAATGTCCAAATTCTTTATTGGACATTCTATCTATTATTGCCTTTACATGTCTCCAAAAAACATAGGAACTCGATTATGAAGGCAAGCTCCCTGTCTAGCTGGTCAGAATATCGTTACTTTTATTCAACTCTCAACCCCGGTACCGTCCGTGCCCTGTATCAGACGGATCTGTCAAAGCAATGCATAAGATTTAGAATGGGACACTTTCAAGTCACTCACGAGCATCTTTTATGCAATCAATCTGCTCCTCTTAGTGCTTTTTGTTCATCGAAACCAGTATTTACTATCCCATACATGCTGCAATGCAAAAACATCACCAAAATCTGCCATGAACTATCGGGAAGATCTTTACACTGCTTTCTATCATAAGTCAATAAAACCAACATTAATTTAGCTCATAAAATCTTAATTAAACTTATGCCAATTTAATTTATACGTCTCTTTTCTTCCTAATAGCCAAAAGCCCTGGTAGCTAGCGCTATGTTTTTCTAACTGTTGTTAGTATAATTTATTGTAATAAAGTTATAATAATAATAATATTATTATGTCTCCAAATAAAGAAAATATCTGTCATCCCATAAACATTGAAAAGTACAAAGATATGTTTTTCTCACATTTTTCTCTTATTGCTCTGCGATGAAATCTCTTTCCTCTTCATTAATACTGTGAGTGACTTCGGTCATTGTGGAATACCCATTTTATTTTTACACGTTTCAACCAGATACCATGCATTAAATGGGAAATTTGAATTACATCTTGAATATTGATATATTGGCTAACTTTAGCAACAATCTCAGACAGTTAGGATTATTTTTAAGATTTTTATATATTCTTTACGTATCTGTATTGTAATCTCAATATTGAGATTTTTTTAAATTAGAGGGTAATGTGGAATATTATTCCCGAATTAAAATTATAGACTCAACTAAGAAAAATAAATATACATATGACTTTATTTTAATTAAAATATATGTATAATGTGCATCATAATGTTCCATATTGGCTTAAGCACATGAGCTTGGAAAATAATTTTGCATTTTCCTTTGTAAGTCCTCTGGCTCTATCGATTTAGGTTTCAGTTGGAATTGTTAGCGTGTTCTTATGACGCTTAAGATATCTGTATAACCAATCCTTCCCATTCTTTTAAATCGGAAAAGCGATTCTTAATGCATTTTTTTTTTTTTTTGAACTTGATATGCAAAAGAACGAACTCCTGATCCTACAATCAAAACGACACTCTATCTCCTTCCCATCGTCTCCTTTTAGCTTTTAAGGCATCATCCAAAGCAGTTTCAAACTAAATTACCGAAAAAATAATAAGCGTGTAATGTGGAATACTATTCCTCCTATTTCCTATACCCTCCGTAAGGTATTCCACATTACCCGATTTGGAAACTATTGCAAACTACGACCTATAACACCAAATATATCTAAAAACTGAATGATTTAAAGCAAAATTATTAAACTAGACACGTGTTCGATCATAGCTAGACTTGCACAATTGAAGAAACTGCACATTTTTCCTCCTCCTCCAACTCATACAAAAATGCTCAAAAAAAAGTCATGTACCTCTAAATAAGAACTTTAACTGACTCAGACACACCGGTTGTTAATATCAATAAGGAGAAGAGCGTAAAACTTCTTTTATGCTATTTACATTTTGGAAAAACTAAGAGGGCAGCCAAACCTTCTGCGGTTTAGAAAATAAGGCAGTATTCCGCATTAGCCGCATATTCCACAATACCCGAAGCCACTCTACTCTCCATATTTTCATTTTAGAAATCGAATTGGAATAGCTTTAGCGACATCCTTTATCCTAATGTTCTTAACGTATTAGCGAATACGTTTTCTACCGATTCTGTGTAAAATTTGTCTTCCTTCTTTTTTATGTGTGAATGCTATCCTTGCATTTCGGAGGTAATACTTCAATATTTTTGAAATTACAAAACCAAAATAGCAAATGTTTTCATTTTTCAGTTTGAAATTCATTTGCAATCAAAGCGCCGTTCTTTGGGGTGTGCAATGGTATTGAAATTTAAAATTAAAGGTCTTTCCAATCAGAAGACAAAAATCACGCATTATTTTCAGATATGAATTTTTTTTTTATAAATGGCGCGTGCCAAAGGAGTTGGGGCTACCCTTAAGCAACCCGTTTAAGACAGACAAAATCGACCTAAAGACTGAATTTTTTGAGGAAGGACTTCGGATAGGTCCTGTAATTTTTCGTAATCTCATCGGTTTGAAGCTGAAGAAATAACAAATCATTATCGAACAAATACACTGCAAACAAAATATCATTGGGGCTTGCAACTTATATGCCCTTTCTTTCCATATATAGTTTTCCATACAGACCTTTTTTAGCGACTGTACAAAGCAGGGAGTAGACACAACGATAGACAATTTTGTTAAATTTCACATCAAACGAGTGACGTTGCAATTTTTTGTCCGAATAATTTCATTCAACATGCCAACTCAAAGTGAGCGGCCAAAATGAAAGCAATGCACGTTATTTATCGTAAACAACACCTTAAAAATACTAAAATCATAAGCGGAAATGTTGAGATGATAAATGTTAAGTTATTATTTTGTTATAAAGCCTTTAATTCGTATCACTACCTAAAATCGGTACTTCATTGAGTTAGCCAAGGACTGACATGTTCCAAGATATGCTATTGTATACTTCTCTCCATAATTGTTTATTATTTTACGCAAAGCAACTTGTTTTCTTTCGCCCAAAGGTCTTTCATTCGATTGGGGTAGGAATATTGATCAGGACACAGTAGAAGGCATAATTCCACCTTTGGTGGTTGAATTCACAAAAAGTGGAGGGCGAAACATTCTCTAAGATTGCTTTAAAGTCAAAGAATCTTAGTAAAAAGGAAAAAACTTTTTTAATATGAAATCAAAACAATCGAGTTTTCGAGTTGACACAAAAGACTCGTTCATCTCTTTTAATCGACATCAACCTGTGAGATCTCGGAAATATGTAAAACTTCTATTTTATTTATATCATGAAGCCAGTTCAATTGAAAATAGAAAAAAAAAAAAATGATTGCACAGCCATATAAACTTTGCAATGAGCGATGAGCTTTCCAGTGGAAAGTTCGGTATTCCGTCACCTTTTATTCCATTTCAACGTGTACCCCTGCTGCTACTTGTGAATCGCTTTTATATCAAGTTTTTTTTGATTTTGTTTATGAAGCGGCTTATGGCCATTGGAAAACAGATATCAAGCATAACGGCATCCCCAACCTACACCCTCTTTGGCCTTGGACATTTCCACCAGATTATTGCTTTTTTGTCTTTTCTCTAAGCCACCAAATACAAATAATCACTTTTTTCAGAGTTTCAAATTAATTTTTTTTAGATTTGAACGTTTTGCTGAAACATTATTTGGGAAAAAATTGTTTTAAAAGCTTAATTTACACTATAGGTCGACTCTAAGTCGAATTTTCTCGGGACATCAAAATTAGTTTGAGAAAGAGGGAGTTCGACTTTGAGCATGGTTTTTGAATGGAAAATTGAGGAGTTGAAAGCCATATTTTGGCGAGTTTGAGGGAAATTCGATTTCGAGAGAGCTCGACCTAGAGGGCTTCGACTGTATTTATATGAATGTTACGAAAAAAAAAAAGGATGTACAAGATAAATTTGTTGATGTTGACGTGTGATTTATATTTTAAACATAATTACTACCTCACAAATCTAGCTTAGGTATAATTTTATTTCGTTGTTTAGGCGCTTGAGTCGATTCTTCAATGGCTTTACAGAAAGGTGCAGCGTTCCTTGTCGTGAACCATTTCATGAACTTCAGGGAAGAAATTATTGTAAATTTCAACATTAGCATATCATTTTCATCTATTCAGTCAAAAGATCTCTTCTTCCACCCCATTAGTGGAACACGCGGCCAAGAAGATGATGATGATGATTATGAAGTCTGGAATGCGGCTTGGCTATCAGGATGACCGCTAAGCAGATGAGTGGTTGGACCAAGTCCAAAAGCTCACCTGGTTACGCTTGGGCATACCTTCTGAAGAGTAAGAGTCGGCGGAGGACGATCGAGTTGCCTGGGGATCTCGTATTCGACCCTGTTACTGGAGCATGCGGCCAGGAATATGATGATAATGAAAAAGAAAAGATTAATTGTAATGCTTTGAATGATGTCTTTAAGGAAATTTGATAACGCTCCTAAATGGACGTCGAACTCAATTCCTACATTTATTTGTTTGTAATTGTTGGATAGACTTCTCGCTTGTTGAAATTAATGCTTAGTCTTGTCGTTTATTTATAGCTCTTTTTCTTTTTTTGCGAGCGCTACAGTCCGAGGTGAACCTGAACTAGCGCGGTCTAAGGCGAGGCGCCTCCAGTTCCGTTGCTTAGTCAACAGAAAAGTACGGAGCTCGTTTCAAAATGATCATTTGTCAATACAGTAAACTCTCGATAATTTGAACCTTTATAATTCGAAAACCTCTACAAATCGAAGCATTCGCACCCTTGAAAAAACGTCTGTAAATTTAAGAAAACCTATGCAATTTAGTCTTCTCATTAATTCGAATTTATTTTTGTGCAAAACAACATGAAAACCTTTCTAATTCAAAAATGATGGCTTATTTACTTCTATAATTGAAAGTCAAGTTTACTTCTTTTTTTAAACAATAGTTAGCTCAAAAGCGTACGTGGTACGCCTCCGTAATTCGAAAATCTCTGTAATTCCAATTCAAAATTGAATTGATTTTAAGGACTGCCCTAGATAAAAAAATATTTCCGGATTAGCACTTTTCGTTCACGCTCGGTTACATTCTTAATCCTTCCTAGCTCTTTATTCTTCTGCAATCCAAATTTCTTTGCACTTGGATACGTTAGTAAGAACTTGTTTTATCATTCAGCACTCGCTCAATTTAAATGCTCAAATACAAACATTACATTGGGTGGCGTAACAGCCCGTTGAGAGACAGAGCCTAGTTTTTCGCTTAAATACAAACGCTATTAAAAAAAAAGAAAAATTCTTCATCACCAACCGAACTGCCAGCAATGCCATATACCTATCTATTCATGCAGCTTAGGAATTGAATAAATAAATGAATTACCTAGTTATAAACGCTATTCTCTTGTCGCAATTTTCGAAATTAAAGAATTTAGTAATGGTTGTCGCCTGAATAGGCCAAACTGTATAACCCCTCTACAAACCGTCTTATAACACCCCGGTAATTGCAAATCTTGAACAAATTGATTTCTAGATATTGTTGAATGTTTTATAATTATTTCCATAGTAAGATTGTAATACTTTGCTGCCGTTTTACGTGGCAGTCCGACCAAAATGTATGAGTTGTATTCCCACCAGTTCTCTATCATGGCGATATCACAGATCTAGTTGCTTCATATATATAGCTAATCTTATTTAAGATTAAATCACTAACTCTTGTATTAAAACTTCATTATAATGGTAATAATAAGTAATAAGTTCACACTCTCGATTTGAATATCATGGGAACCGGTAAAAACAGAAGTTTTCGAATTACAGAAACCTATGAAATTCGGCCCCTCGTTAATTCGAATTTATTTTTGTGCAAAACAACTTGAAAACCTCGAACCTTGAAAAAAAATCGTAATCGCAATCGTTTATAGCGCTTAAAATATGCTCTAAAAAAGACATCATATGCCCTTAAAATATGCTATAGAAACTATTAAAAACTATGAAAACCACACAAAACTAAACAAAGAACAAATAAGTTAAATGTAAATAATCCGTATTTAAGGCAATAAAACATGTTTCATTAAGGAGATTCTTAAGAAACACTTTAATTAAATAACTTAAAAATATCGAAACTCTTCTTGAGTCATAAAATTTTGATTTTTGTTCCAATAAATGCTCATAATTTTTCTTAAATCGTCAGGAAGAAAATTTACTCTTTTTGCTCTGACATTTTGGTACATGAAAAAACTTTTTTTATTTCTCAACGGGTGCAATACACGTAAACTAAAATGGCATCATCTCAGAGATTGTGCATTCATTGACTGTTGAATTTTATCCGAACAGACAATTATAAATCTCTCTTCAAGTTCAAGATTCTGTTTTTTTCAAAACATTGGACGTCTTTGGTCCTTATTTCCTTCCCCACTTTGCACTCAATGAAAATAACTTTAATTTTTGCATTGTTGCCAACATCAGAAGTTCTGTTAATTGATGTTAAAAAATGCTCGTACTTTGTTGCCAAAAACGCCAACTCAGTTTTTAAAATAAGTTCAAGAACTCCTTGGCACTTTTGACAGCAGCGAAATTCGAAAATTTGATTTTTTTTCTTTTCAGTAAATGAAAAAAGAACAAATATATAAAAAATATTAAAATAACTTCACAAATATGATAAAATGTGTCCTAAAAATTCAAAAATGTGCCGAAATATGCTCTTAGAAGTGAAATATGTTAAAATATGCATTCTTAGCTTAAATACGCACAAATATGCTCCAACGAATAGGCCTCGATATGCTTAGTTTCACATAAAACGTATTTCTGTGTAATTCAGTTTTCAATACGGACTCCCAAAAAACATGTTTTTGCATATTTCCGGTTACCCTAGAGATTACAATAAAAAAAGTGCGAAAAAAAGGCGCTAGTTTGCGGAAGATTTTTTTCTTGATTTAACAAGAAAGATTCCAAGAGGACTTTTAGGGCTGATTACGAAAAGTTGACTTGAAATTTAATTTCAATAAATAAATTCAAGTTAGTCCCACGTTCTAAAAAACATATTACACATAAAAACACAAAATGGAAAAAAGGATTTAGGCGACAGTAATTAGTAAGTAATTATTTAAGACCTAAATTTTGCTGTTTACCAAACAATTTTTCTGATCATAAAATTTTGCCCATTTAAGTAAATTTGATAAAAGTCGAAGCTATCTAAGTCGGATGCCCTCTAAATCTAAAATCCCTCTAACTCGACGCCATATCCATCCTCTAAGTCGAAAAGTCCTGTAACTCGAATACACTTTTTTGACTCTTGGTCTATTTTCAATTCCTCTGAGTCAAATTTTGTCGTTTTGGGCTACACAATCGTCGTCTACACACAACCACAAGTTAGCTATAGGTTATTTATGCACACAACCGTGCGGCTCTGTATTAATAACTGTGCTGCTTATTCATTGCGTTGCTCGTTGGCCTCAAACAATTTGCTTTTAATACAAAAACAGTTAGGTATCTGTGAGGTTTTCAAGCTTCATTTAGTGAATGCATTGAGAGTCCGGATGAGGTCCAACGCTACCTTTTTTAAAGCTCCAATTTTAAAGACTCAATCCAAAATGTGTTTCTTACATGTGTACTCTTTTGAATAAAACAAAGGATTTAAAACACAATATCAATTCCTCTAACTCGAATTTTTCGAAAAATCCCTCTAACTAGAACTAATTTTGATATCCCGTGAAAGTTCGACTTAGAGGACTTCAACTGTATTAAAGTCTGAATGGTCATAGTGACAACGTGAATGGTTATGGAATAAAAAAATTAATGACTGATCATGACTTTTCTGATAATTTTCCAACAACCTAAAAGTACTCAAATTAAATTTCTATTGGAACCTAATTTTCAAAAAAAAATTGTAATCAAATATCGAAAATTGTTAGAGATAACAAAGAAGAGTGTCAATTATTAAAAAAAGTCACAAGTTTTCGCAAGATTTCTTTCTTGGTTTGATTAATATGATAAAACAAAAAGGATCCCAAGAGGACTTTTCAGGATAATTACAAAAAGTTGACTTAAAGTTTAGACCATTTTTTTTAAATTCAGATCACTCCCAAAAAACATATTACACATAAAAACAAAAAAGATTTAATTTTTTTTTCTTTAGTTTAGTTTAATATTATAGAATATATGTACAGAATAAGACGTAGTCTTTGAGGTGTACTTAGTGTACTTTCTATGGAAAAGATAACTATACAATTCAATTATTTTATGAAAGTATTAGGAAAAAATGTATTGTACTATGGAAAGAGAAAAAATTAAAGGGGAAAAAAATTATGAGTAAGCTCTAATGCTGCTAAATAATTATTTAAGACTTCAATTTTGCTGTTTACAAACAATTTCTTTCTTATTCATGCGCGCAACATAAAATTTTGACGAATTTAAGAAAATTTGATAAATTTTGTGCTCTAATTTTGCCATAAGTTGAGATATCAGGTTAATTTAAACGGAGTTAGAACCTGTAGACATTCAAGATTAATTACCAATTACCCAAAAGTGCCAAAAGAATAATTCATTTTTTCATTTATTGCTATGAAATTATCGTTTGTACTTATTCGAAATAAAACCAGAAGAAGAATCTTACTGAAGCTAACTTCTATTACGTCCTTAGCACAAATCTGATTGCGGCCGAGAGAAACTGTAGGCGACGACGAGAGAAACTGCCGGTGTGGAGAATGGGTAGCACGCGTAGCCAAAAGTCGACCACATAGCCTGCAGGTTTGACCATCCCCGATCTAAAGGTTTTATCTTGCGCTCTTTTAAAATACTAAAAAGGAATTCATTCAATCATAACCAAATATCTGATCTGTTTTTACTTAAAACTAATTTATTTTCTCTTAAAAATGTAAAAGACAAATTCCGATGTTTAAGTTACAAAAGAAAAATTCATGATTAAATTTATTTAATAATTTTTAAAACTACAACAATGTCTTGCAAAACCCGTCTTTGTTAGACTTGCAAACAAACAGTATAGTACATTGTGCGCCCGAAACGGCGGCTGAGTCCCTTATACACATGTTTATACATCGTCATGTTGGTTGTTTGTTTTACATCGTCATAACTTGCATGTAGAACAATAAATACTTCAAGTTGTTTTTACATAAAAAAAAACGTATTAAATATCTAATACTTTCTCTACGCAGATATATCTCATATTATCCACGAAACTAAAAAATGGGAACACTACACAAATAAGAAGAAAAGAGATCGAACGAAATGTACACCAACCTTGCCACTTTATTGCAATTGCAATTTATACGACATTCGATTATAGTCTGCTACGTTTTAAATAGACTGGATTTTTGTAGGACTCGGAAGAATAGGAATAACAAAGCAAGAATTTTTTTCTATTTATGTAATAATTTTTTTCCGTATTTGGATTTCACATTTTTGCATAACTCTTGCTTATAACAAGGGGCCTAATTGTGTCTGTGTAGTCGCTCCTATCTAAGTTTTTGCTGTTTCCGAGAGTAATAATTCCAAAAAAGGTCCAAAATCAGGACTCTGTTTTTTCTGGACTCTGGATTTTTTTGTAATTTTTTTTTCGTTTTAACTGACAAGTAGTCTACAAAAGTAAAAACGAAGAATTGACTTTTCTTAAAGTATATTTTCTGTTCGTTAAAAGTATGGTGAAACAGAGTAATAAATTTTTTGTAATAGTTTCACACCGGTGTTTGTTTGAAACGAACGTAACGACGAATTTAACAAGAAAATCTACAAAGTGAGTGACACAACAAACAGTGGCAGCCCTGTTGTACACCCAAACACGAGAAAGAGATATAGATATAGAGAAATAGACTAACAAAGTAATCGGATAGCAAAACCGCCAGTAATAAGGTGCGAGCGAAAAAGTCAAGCATTCAATTCTCAGATTGGTATTTAATGCGCCTGGTCGTCAAGAAATCCATTCTACGGATGTGTGCTTTCGTGTGACGTGAGTGTTTTTTTTTTTAATTTTATTCCCCCTTTTCAATGGTGTAAATTCTATTTTAACAAATACTGTGTTTAATATTTGACTCTCTAAACGTGTTAATTATCAACAGAAATCACCAATAACTTGTTTTTTCTGTTTTCTGTTGTAGGGAAAGTAATAAACTCTGAGCACCGTCTGTGCTATACACAGTCCTAATTCCAAATATTTTCTGTAATTCGTGTGCGAAAAGGCAAGAAATACTTTCAAACAATTTACGGAATAGAGAAAAAAAGGCAGGAAAGAAAAAAAAAAGAATGAGTACAAATTAATAAATACATTTCTTTGGTGTAAAGGAAATTATTTATTTGAAATATTTAAAAGCAGTGTAGCAAATCAGAAAATAATAAATATAAATATATGTAGTTAAGTGACTTGTATTTTACGTATAGGAGTAGACAATAAAATTGCGTTGGTATTTCAGAAGAAGAAAAAAAAGAGGGTAGTCGAAAATAATCAGTAGGTTTACTTTCTCTCTAATTTTTATTTTTAATTTTTTTCCTTCCTTCCAATGAAGCTATTTGCTAATAATCATACATTTTTTTTTATAAGACGTGTGAAGATTACATGAATTGTGGTAACTTACTTTAATTTCTAACAACCGAAACCGGCATTTTCAATCAGTGTTGTTCATATTTTAACTTGTAGGAAATAAGGTGAATTCTACTTTCAAAACAATAAATAAGGGAATCCAAGAAAGTAGTAAGCTAGTCCTTCTGTCTTTGGATTTTTCTTTTTTTTTTTTTTTTTTTTTTTTTTTTCGTTTCCAGATCCGTTCTCTTATTGTGTTGGCTACTTAGGATCAATTTGTTTTTTTTTTTTTTTTTATAAACGTGTTTTTTGTTTTACTTTTTTTTCCAAAAAAAAAAAAAGAAAAATGTGATGATGTAGTGAAATTAATTAAATCCTTAAATTCAGATGCTTTGAATCTGTTTTGGATATTTGGGTTTCGATTCGATTCTTATTCCTTGCAAAATTGTGTACACAAGAGACATTCAATGTTATTTAAGATACAGTCAACAGTGTGCTATACTTTTTTTTTTTTTTTTGGTGAGGGACCATCATCAGTGTGGTGGCATATATGGATGATAAGAACTGTAACGAGTGTTTGTTGTTCGACACCAATATACGGAATTAAATTTTACCAACATAATATTTTTTTGTTGTTGTTTTTCGAATACTTAATCGAGTTGGCGCATTTCTGTTGATTTATTACACCACCAAGCCATCAACAGTTTTCCTAATTCTATTTCACAAAATTTTAGTTTTTAGTTCTTTTTTTTTTCTTTTACAAAGCAATAAACAGATTCGCAGTAACTGGTACAGTGCCCGGTGTGGTGTACCATTTCGATTGTTACGCTAGACGCGCAAAGATGTTCTTTTTCAGGTTTTCTATGAGAAGTAGTGCACCAGTTGATTCAGGTGTAAAGTTTTTACTTTTTTTTTTGTTCTTTAGGATCTTATGAAAGAAATTAGTTTTCGAATAGCTGTAGAGTGTTCTTTTTTCATGATCTACAGTTATGAGAATTGTAGCTGTAATGATCCGATTGAGAAGGTAACAAAAAGAAAAAAAAAAGTTATATGTAAAAGGGGACAGACAGACAAACGGACACCGAATTGATTCTATAAGCGCTTCTTTATTCCTTTGAAACGAAACACTAAAAAGGGAAAACAATATAATTCCTCGTAGAAAAATAGTCAGGCTTCAACTAAATTAGCTTCTAACTTTACCGAACAAAATGCAATACTAAGTCTATTGTCATAGCAAAAACCATTTGAAATCAGTTCGAATTTGGTGTATTTTCTTATTATCTATTCTTAAGACATTTTATGAAGAAAGCAATTGAACATTTTCTGTTGTTAAACACAAACATAGTGAATGTGTTATTAAACAATTTTTTTCTTATTGAATTTTACTTAAGCCTTTTATTAACTTTTATTTTTTCTTTCTTTACAGGATGTCCAATGTGCATATATCTTAACCAAATGTGATTCTTTCGTACTGCAATACTTAGTCCTATTGTATTTTCAAGTATTTATTAACATACAATTAACTTAAGCGTACTCATCGATTTTGATCAACGAATACAAAACAAACAAAAAACTCTGATCGAATGGTAAATTTCTTTTTTAATTTTAATATCCTTGTTATTTGTTTTTTTTTTTTTTTTTGAGACTTTTAGAGAGTATATCTTCCTTTACATTTTCTTTTTCGATTGAACACTAGATTTACCGGACCAGTCAAAATTATTGGTCTTGCAATATCAATTTAAAATTGCTACTGTATGTAAAATTTTCTTACTAAATTATCATGAGTTTTGTAAATATAACTAAAGAATGAATATTGAATATTGATATTATTGAATTTTTAAGAGTAAATAAGAACTTTAACGAACAGACAGTTAAATCTAGTGTTAAAAACCGTTTTTAACATTAAAAATGTATATTGTTAAACTTTTACATGTAGTTTAAAAGACACAGTCGTCTTACTTGTGCGTTTGCTTTTAGTCGCGGCAGTCACTAGAATCTAGGACCTATTTGTGCGCCGATTAAAATTACAATGAATTGAATTGAAAGTAATTATATCTTTTGTAACATACAATATACACTTACTAAAAAAAATTATACGTACAGCAGCTGAAATTATAGTCATTTTTGGTATTTTATGCAACTGTATATAAACCAGCATGTTTATCGAACTTTTTTGGTTAAATTGTTATTTTTACTGATAAATACAAGAAGTTTAAGGTTCCAATCTGAAATTTATGTATACTATAAGCATACTACTTACACGAATTTTGAATGCTTAGTGTCGAATGGGATATCCTTTCGCTTTTATAACGTTCTGTAGATATTTCTCCATCTGAAGGACCAGTTTTTACTTGACGTTCGTCTAAATTTTGGTCCATTCATCTAAGATTACGATCGTAAAGTGTATTTTGCTAGTTATTGGAGATTTTCGGGCCTTTTTTTTTTAAAAACGTCGCCCATATTTTTTGATTAATTCAATGTCTGGCTGAGTGTTGTAAAAGAATGCATTCACTTGGGAATTTAATTCTTAGAATTTAAAGTCAGTATCTGTTTTTTTGTCGATGAATTCAAAACTAAAAAAAAATGTAAGTCACAATTCTTTTGAAGTCATTGAATGCTGCATTCAATATTTAGCAATCATAGAATTGAATTCGTCGTTCGGAACCGGCATTAAACAGTAGCTCTCCTCCAATTGTGTCAAAATTTTATCACACACAACACAGTGGAGGTACGAAAAAGCCATGCTCTGGCCCTGTATGGGCTGTTACGCAGGTTATTTATTTTTTAGAATTGACTTCGTTCACGTAAGTCAATTGAATACACATGATTTAACTCGAATTTAGTAGTGAATTTATATTATTTTATTTCATTTTATAAAAGTTCAAGTCAGTGATTTCGACTTCAAATCAGTTGGAGTCTTAGACTTAAATCAGTTCAAGTTAGACTTCAGTTGAATTCAGTGATTTTCAAAGAATTCATTCGAATTCATTTTTTATTAAGGAATTCTAATCACATTATTTGTTTATAATACAAATTCATACATCATATCTCTGTATATTCTCTATAACCATTGTAAATTGTGCGATAGCAAATTGAAATTTTTGAAATTTAAAATAAAAATTAAATTAATTGATTCGAGGATTTCGTTCTGCCGTCAACAGATTTGTATTTAGAAAAAAATGGTCTATGCTCTTTAACTGCATTTTTAAAAGTGTATTGTTATTGATCTGTCCCTGTCCTACAAGTCACGATTGATTTCAACTAAATTCGCAAGTATCTGCTGTAATATAAATGGAAAACATGGCAGTTGACTAGAAGCATTAAGGTTGCTCACTTTTAGTCAAAAGAATTCAAATTATTTTCGTTTCGAATTCTTTGACCTCAAAAGATTTAATGTGAATTCACTACTGGCTTCAATTTACGAACAGTGAATTCAATACTGACTTCAATTTACGAACAGTGAATTCACTACTGACCTTAACTTACGTACAGTGAAATTATTACTTTTTTTTCAAAAGACTGCAATCGTTGGACTTAATTCTAAGATTTTTAAAAATTGAATACGTAAGTCATTGAGTTCTAAAGAATGGGACTTATATTTTTTTCACTTTCACAAAACAAAAAGACTTCGAACTATTTTCGATGAATCCAATTGAATTACAATCTCAAAAGATTTAATTCTTTTACAAGTCTGGTGTCTGGTGACTAGGAGATATGAGGGAACTGCGGTTTAACATTATAGACCCGTCCTTTCTTTATTAATTTTGAAAAAAAAAAAACTCGGGTCAGTGACATGTAGTCGTCACTTAAGTCAATTTTTAAAACCTAACCTCAAGTTTATTTATTTAAATCTAGCTCAAAATTTTAAAATTAACTGCTAGAAAAATATAGCCAGAGCAACAAAGGTCTTCGGCTAAGCCTCTTAAGATATCTTTTCTATTTTGTAGATTTTAGCTGAACCCCTGATAGGTAGGGCTGAATCTCTTTTATTGTTTTTATAATTTTTTTTATCTTTCAATAAAGTTTAATAATAATAATATTTTGTAAATTTTTTATCTCCTTCATTGTTGCCCCAAAGAAAAAGCTAAAATATTAGGCCTTACCCTTAACAGCAATGAAGTTTCACGCCTATGCTTGAATAAAAGTAAACTAAAATATTTATACCAGATGCGCCCATTTACCCTTAACCTTAACAACAATGAAGTTCCACGTCTACGTTTGACTAAACGTATTGAAATGACTACAATTTGTTTGTTGTATGTAAACATTTTTTTAGTAAGTGTAGGTAGTAAGAAATGTAAGTTTGAAAATGAAACGAAGGAAGATGTACTCTTTAAAGTCGAAGTCTTACAAATATCAACTTTTGAAACTGAGAAGAACTGTGCTGGGCTAGCCTTAAAAAAAAACGAAAACATTTTTATCTATTTAGTGTATAAGTCTAAATTATGCCGATAATTAATCAATGCCTTGGGTATCTGTATGATGGAAATGGGTTTAACCTGAAATAACTTTTTAATGTGTTGAAAAACGCATTTAAAAATCTGTCCCGAGAAAAAAAAAATTTGTGCAAACGTAAAATATTGTGGATGTCTTTTTGCATTTGTCCTGTTTGTCTCCTTCATTTGAAACAATAATGACACGAATGTTTTATGTAGACAAAAAATCTCTCAAGTTACCATGTATTCAAAACAAGCCCTATCTTAAGCTCAAGTATTTAGGAGTAGTTTATATGTCTTCCATTATTAATCCATGAAAGAAGACTTTAGTTCTATTCGTTCGTCCTAATTTGCTCTACGCTTGGTGGTTTATTAAATTTCAATTTTATCTCTCGTTTTTTTTCAGGCAAAATCCATGCTTAAGTTATCCTAACTAATATGGTAACTACACCAAAAAGCTTAAATTCTAAGCAACTTATAAAAATCATTTCAGTACACTTAACCTAAAAAAAAAACTTTACAAAACAAAACTAAGTGTGCTAAATAACAAAAAGAAAATCAATAAATCAAATCAAATAAATACTATATATCTCAAACAAATCTAAAAACAACCGTAATTTAAATATACTATTTAACAATTCTGGTAACAAAACATTAAAAAAAAAAAGAAAAACATTGACAAAAAGAAAACAAAATATAACAAAAATAAAAAATAAAAACGAAACACGAAAGTCATTAGTTATTAACAGTTGTGATAATGATATCAATAATTCTGAGTGCTTAATATCTTTCTAAAATTATCTGCAGCAATGAACTGAAAACATTAAGTATGTGTAGAGGAAAAAAAACTAAATAAAAAGGAGTTTCAAAGGCACTAATTGACTAAAACGTTAACACTGATAGTGATACTAAGTGGTCCAGCATCAAATTAGAAGTTAGTAAATCGTATGCCTGTATGCCCATATTGGAGCGAGAAATAAATTTTTAATGCATAGCGGGAGATTCAAACTTTAATGACTCTTTAACTATTTTCTAAGCGACATGTGTCTGCAAATTTATTTATTTTTCCTCTCATCAGTATCGCTCCAATAATTAACTTTGGGGATTTTTAGTGAAATAATCCATATAACTATATGTACATATATTTCTTTATGTATATATATTTATATGCATGTATATATGAACTCTGAATTAATTTTTTGTATTCCCTTTAAGTTCGTTGTGAACAGTTTTTTTTTTTATATAGATATATTTTTTTTTCCGAAGATGATAATAAACTTCATAAAATCAATCAATATTAAGAAAGACTATGAACAAAAATACAAAAACTGAAAGTATAAAGATTTTTGGATGTATGACAATGTTATAAATACAAACAAAACAAAGAGAAAAATAAGAACTTAACAAAAAGTGAATCCTTAGCTTGAATTTAAGACTAACGTAAAGGTTACGGCTGAGGTAGCTGCAACTGAAATAAACGAAACCTCAAATTAGACTAAACAGGACAAAAAACAATTGAACAAAATATAAATATATGTATACATAAATTACATAACATAATTCAAAGGAATATAAAACATTAGTTTGCTGAATAATTGATTCTTCATGGGAATTGTGTAAGTATGTAAATACTTTGTCGTTGAGATAATTTGTTTAGTCATTTGTTAATTGTCCTTACTGTGCATGACACTTAAAGAAATCATAACTCGTAATGTTGTTTGTGTTTTTCTTTTTTTTTCTGTCCCAATCGATTGCGAAATGGTTGAACTGCGTATTGGTTAATAGTTTGACGCTTTAGCATCTATGTTTGGTGTTAGATAGTCAACATACTTGCCGATACTAATACGTATACGTTCTGTCTGAGATTTTATCGTTTCCTGGCAGTGAAAATGTCTTTCATTTATACAAAAATCTAGAACAAAGCAGAATCGTGAGAGGTTTATTGTTTTTTTTTTTTTTTTTGTAGACATACCGGCGTGCACATTTCTTTTTGTTTTTATAAATTTTTCCGTTAAGTAACAAAAGATATTTTTTTTTTTTTTTTTTTTGAGACATCAGCTTGCACATTTCCTTTTGTTTTTTATACCTCTCTCGGTAATCAAACTCAGAAATCAACGAGTTTCCCGCGTAATTGATACCAGTTCAATAGTGCGCCTTTAAATTATTTCGGCTAGTAAACTTTTTTCTTTGCCTTTCATTATCATTTAATGCAGATAGATAAAACTGTAGGTTTTGTTTACCGGTATGTACACGTTTAATCGTTCAGATGTAATTCCACACTGAAATAATTTTTATCAATGCTCTATTGGTCTAGACCAGGCAGGTCTAGGCATCGGAGATTCATTCGGAAATTCATTTTTTGTATCTCTATAGGAAATGGTCACAATCTGCTTTCGGACTTTAAAAATGCTACCAACTCATTCACGGATATTTGGTATTTATATTCCGAAAGCGAATATCAAAATCGCTGCCTCTTGCAAATTTTCATTCGATAACTCTCTCGTTGTCGGTTTGTGTTTGTTGTGCAAATTGTGTAAATTGTCTTTAATACAACATCGTAATACATAAAATGACTTTTCTGCTGGTCATTTCTTGATTATTTAAATTTTCAATGGAGTGCAAGAGTTTAGTTCTTAGGCAAAGTACATGTTTAATTGATCTAAACCTCTCTTGCATGTCCACAATCAGTTTTAATTGGCTAAGGTATAGTAACTTATCTTAGCCAACTTGGCGCTGATATCCTGTTTGTGCAAATAATTTCATGGGCAAGTAGCCGATAGTTTTATAGTGGATAAGTCTTGTTTCACTTGGAAGATTATAGTTTTTCACAAAGCTGCACACATATTATACTTTAGTAAAAATGAAATTACATAACTAATTCACCAATTTTAGCTTTATTCCAATACAACTAAGCAAGCAACCTCTATGATTCTTCTGTGAACACATCTTTTTCCCTACCATTCCCAAACCACATAGCAAGAATATTCTTTGTATCTGATATTTTCATTTATTACACTTGGATAATCTTGATTTAAACCAAAATGTATTTAAATTAATTTATTTGCGAATGGCATCAAGAATTATTGCTTTGATTTGACAGTTTAACTTTCGGAAAAAGTTCTTTGATAAAAAGTTGGCATCAATTCCGATAGTGATACAAAATACGAATTGACCTTAAGATCGGATTTCATTTCCGAATTCGAATTCGAATCTGAAAGTGATACAAAATAAACTTCTCGGCTTTTTAGACAAAAGCCCGCGGCTTGTGTTCATGCGGCCCGTGACGTTTGTTTTGATCAGAATATAGTTCAACCCGAATTGTGTTATAATTATTTTTTTGACATGTTCGGTTTTTGTTTTTAATGGAAAGATTTTATTGTGTGGAGGACATATAGCATTATTTTAAATTTCTTTTGGATGTGACCATACGGTCACACTGGCACAATAGTTTTTGACATAAGTAGTTTGGATTATAGATTTTCTTGTCAAAACGCATAGCCAATATTTGGTTTTTAATTAATACCTAAAAATATTTTTTTCTGCGGCCTTTGAATTCTTGTAGCAAATTTAGTTAGCAGTACAGTTTGTAAAACCCTAGTCTAGATAGTTTATTTGTATTTGCTTTTTTGTCGCGCGTTCGGGTTTTGTTTTTTTGTTAATTTTTTTGTGAGAAGTAGGATCCTATAAGAGCCTAAAGTGTTCTCTACTTACCAGAGTTGTAAAAGACTGCAATCTTTTGTATTGTAATCCCCGAATTCTTTTAAAGTATTTTATGATTTGTGACTTCATTTGATAACTTAGACTGTAGCTTTAAAATCTCTCATTCTTTCAAAAGTGTGGACCAGTTCAGTCTTTATGACCGATTTTTTGATTGCAAATCAATCGAATACAAGCCTTTAGTCGATTGTCGATTGATTTATGACTTTAAACATTTTCATTAAAGTCAAAAGATTTAAATCTTTTACAGAGCTGAAAGCCTTTGCAGCTAGTGTTCGTCCGTTCTTGGTATTAGCATAAGAATTAATTTTTATGTTAATAATAATAATAATAAATCGTTTACATCTTTGCTACTTAGTCACACGTATCCCAGTTTGATCATCGCTCGCATCGGCGTATCCGGCTTACGACAAATTCGAACGTGTTCCGTGTGGAATAACATTTCCAATTCTGTTCAGTTTGGACGCGTTCCAGTGCATCCCGACTTACGCGCTTTCGACTTACACGGCTATCTCTTGGTCACACCTATCGCGTAAGACCGGAGTATACCTGTATACTCTGTAATATGTATTTCTGTAATTTTTTTTTTCAAAACGGTCATCGTGCTTGAGGATTCCTTTCCTTTCTTCAGAAAATAATTTCAACGTTTTAATTGAAAAAAAAAAAAAAAAAAATTATAGATAGTTTGGCATGGTACCAACATTCTTGTAGCAACCTCACCACACCATTCTCACGATCCATGAGAGTCCCACGGAAGTCCGGACTATGCCTGCATACAATTTAATTCAAGTTGAATTTGTCTTTCTGTGATTTTTTTTTTCAAAACGTCATCGTGCCTGTGTCATCGTGCTTGAGGATTCCTTTCCTTTCTTCAGAAATTTATTATAAAGTTTTATTTGAAAAAACAATTTATAGAGCATAGTAAGAAATCCTTAGGCTGTTAGCAACAATTTTTTAGCAACCTGACCACAGCATTCTCACGTTCCATGAAAGTTCCACGGAAGTCCGGGATATGCCTGTATACGGTTTAATTCAAGTTGAATTTTTCTTTGTTATTTTTTTTTTTTTATCGTGCTAAAGGATTCCTTTCTTCAGAACTTAATTTCAGAGTTTTAATTGAAAAACAAAAATTACAGAGCATAGTAGGAAATCCTTTGGCTGGTAGCAACATTCTTCTAGCAACCTCGCCACACCATTCTCACGATCAATGAGAATTCAGTGGCTTTGAATGCAAAGTCGCAGTTCGATGCGCAACACTTTATTTCTCGTTTTCTTAAACAGTTCAGTTTCAATTATAAGATTTGTAAACTTATTTTTCAAGAATTTAAAAAAAAATTATAATAATTGAATAGGTACAAAAAGTCATTCCTTACTAACCGTTAAGTGCATTAATCCTTATTGTGCCAGCGTGACCGTCTGGTCACACCCAGAAGGACTGAAATAATGTCACATTGCGCCCTAACCGCCAAATTATCGTAAGCGACAAAAAGAAAATTTCACAGGACAGGCTTTGTTTTTGTTTTTTGTTTGAGCTAAAATGAAAATGAAAAAGCTGTTTTTCTGTTATTTTAAACTAATTGATGAAAAAAACTAGTGATACAGAAAGACGCGCAATCGAATAAACTATCGAACTACATCATTAAATCATTTTTGCTTAAAATGTCGCTTACGATAATTTGGTGATTAGGGGCCGATATATCTTCCATTCAATCAGTTAAAATCAAAATTGAACCATGTCAAAAAAAATATGAATACAGCACAATTCGGTCTAAAACTATTTTTAATTAGTTTTTGAGTTGCGCTCAAGATCCAAGTAGGACAATCAATTTCTTTTGATGTCGCTCCCCACTTTATCCATCATTTCACATTTTGTTTGTGGTCAAACCTCGGCGAATAAATGGAAGCAGACAATTTTTCATAAATACCAAAGGATTAGTTACATTGAATGAATAAATAATTTTTTTTTTCGGGCTGTCGGCATGTCTACCAGTTGCTAATCGTAAATGAAATATAAATACAGTAAACTCTCGATAATTCGAACTTCTATAATTCGAAAACCTCTGTAAATAGAAGCATTTTCATAGTTCACTGAAAAGAAATTCTGTAAATCGAAGAAAACCCCACATTTTTTGTTCAAACCACAGCATCGAAAGCTCTTTAATTTGAAAACAATGACTTTTTTGCCTCTATTTGAAGTCAAGCTTACTGATTTTTCTTTAACATCCGTTAGTTGAAATGTGTACGTGACGAAAGTGAGCAATCACTTTTTTTTTGTGAAACCTCCTTGGTTCGAAGTTTTTCACTTATCTCATGAAATTCGAATTATCGAGAGTTTACTGTAGTAGTTCTTCACTTGAAAATGCTTTGCCTTATGCATGACCTCCTGGGTCAGAATATTATTTAAAACACTTTCCCACACATGATAGTCTCTTGGGTCAGAATATTATTTAAAAATGAAGTAAAGTTCTTGGTTAACTTACAGTCAAAATAAACCAGGATAACTCAAGAAAAAATAAGAAGTGTTTAATAAGTTCATATCTTCAATTCGTAATGTTTTTTTTTTTCAAATGTTGTGCTCAAGAGAATATTTTGTTTACATTTTAATATGTAGTTGTTTTATATACATATGTTTAAGTTCAATTGATATTGAGTTTGCCTATCATGCTACTGATTTGTTTTTTTGTTATCATTGAATGCATTTATCGTGCTCCAGAATATTTTACTTTTTATTTATAGTGCTAGACTATAAGCAAACAACATTTTGCAATAAAATAAATGCAAAAGGAGAATAATACAAAGCTGCCAGAGAACGGAACCAAATCTACAATCATCAAATTTCTCCATGGATTTTAATTGATTCGTTGTACGGACTTAGCTGAAATTTAAACAATGCTAGCTGCGAATTTGCCAGTATGCCAATATGCTGGAATGGTAAGACTTCTCCAAAAAAAAGATAATACTTGAGTTTTTATAATCGGTTTAAATTCTGTGACAGAGACTGACTTTCAGAGATTTTTTTCAGGCTTGCTTTAATTAAAGTTCTAGCAAGGTTATTTTAGTTTCAAAGCATATAGTGTGGTCGTAATGCTCCCATTTTTGGGTAGAGGATCACACAAATTTCGAGAAGTTCATATTTTGAATTCTGACCAATTCGATTTTATGAGAATAACACCTAATTTGATTGATTGATTAACATTTTATGTAATACATATTCCAAACGAAGTAAGGCGGTGATAACGAGAGTATGCCAGTCGAATAATTTTAAATATTTCGAAACCACTTTAGGCAAAAATCGGAATTTATATATATAGTGGTGGTCACAAAATTCGAAACGATTTCATCATCATCATTTCATTTTTTTGTATAAAATATTTTTTTTAATCTTCATCCGTCCCTCGGGTCATTTTCGATCCAAGCAACTGTACTTCGATTTCTTTTATTGCAACGAACCAAGTAATCGATTTAGTAAAAAATAAATTTACCACAACTGCTAATTACATACAAAAACTAGTCCCTTAATTTAAAAACTGTATGTCTCAGATCTTCGAAGATATTTGCGAATAAATACTGCTTTTGATTTAAAAAGCAACGGCAGAGTGACGGATGAAGGTTAAAGATACATAAAAAATAACTTTAAATCTTTAAAGAACTAATCATAAAAATTATAAACTCATTAAATATTTAAAATTCATGAAAAATAAAACAATTTAGGTTAAGGCTGACCAAAGAATTAGAAACACACAAAGAACAATGTTTTCAGGTCATGCTTTAAACCAGAGCCTGACATTTTGAAAGAACTCATGCTCTTGATTTGTTGATTAACTCTGCGGCGTTTTTCGATCGTACATGCTTTAAACTTTTTTGCACGTCTTTCCATATATTTTCGCTGCCAAACGTACAATATTAATTTTTTGCATAAAGAGCCACTTCTTTACTGCTCATGCGGTGTGCTTGATGTTGTTATCGTGTTGAAAAATGTGCGTAACAGACAAACATTCGAGGCAGTGGGGATTAGTTGTATCTTTTAGTATGACTTTGTAAATTAATTTATTCATATTGCCATATCATTGTCATCCGCATTGGTGTCTCAACACACACCATACCAAGAGAATGTACCCCAAAATTCGATGTTGCCTCCTCAATGCTTGATCCTTTCAATGGTCTACCAAACAAAGTCAACAAAATGGACTGACGGAACAAAATTGAACTTGATGGGTTTGTATGGAAAAGTGGTTGTCACCACCACGGTGACTTTTGGTCACCGTCTACGGTCTACGGAAACAGTACATAGAAATGAAAAAAAATGTATCACTGTAAGAAACATATATCGCCATTATTGTTTTCCAACCTAATCCGCCCAGGCTGTGTCTATCAGTCACCTTTGGCTTTTATTAAGTGTATCATTGGTGAAATAGAGTCATTTGACAAAAAAACGTCTGCAACAAACACTGAGAAAAATTAGTTGTATGTCAAGTTTGTACCTTATGAACAAATTGACCAAATAATAAAAAAACAAATCAAACAAATTACAAAAGGAGTTATAATAATTATTTTAATATGAATAAAGAATGAGAAACCATCTTTAAACAATGTTTTACAATATTATTTCAAACAATTGAGAAAATTGGCCTGGGCTAATTAGGGTTAAGACGCCTTCCCGACAAGGAGCTTGATCTCAGGAACACAAAAAACAAAAAATTACTTAAAAAATCAGTAGTTTCTAATTCTGTGACCACCACTGTAGTTAGTTCTGTAACAAATCTCGTAAATGAAATACTGTTATTATAATTTATTAACAGCATACATATATAAACATGTTAGAAAAGAAAAAAGGAGACTCTATAGAGATCATTTATATGATTTGATTAATTAAATTGGCTTTTTGGAAAGTATTGTAAATAGAGTTTATGTTTTGTGTGTTAATGTTTTGTAGAAATTGGTGGATTGTATGGTTGGAGAGGGGGATAGGATTGAGCTGGAAGAAGATTGGGCAGAGAGTTTGTCCTAGGTTGGGATTTGTATCGACGGCGAGGCTGCATTCCGTGCATATTGGTATTGTTTCCTTGCGTAGAAGATGTGACCAAGGCATAGACGGGAAAAAAAGACATATTTCCATTACTCTGATGGTGGAGTAATGGTGCTGTAGTTTTCCCAATTTTGGAGGCGATTTTGCTTTGTCAGTCTATTGGCTCGGCGTTGTGGGTCCGTTTTTAGAGGAGGAAAACAGGTGCTCAACGTGTTAACACGAGGTCACCGGTGACCGGCATTAAGTGTGTTCGTAATTGGCGTGGCATTTAATGTGTTAAGCATTGTATAACGGCGGTTTCTGCGTGTTCGTTTCCTGTGATTCCGATGTGGCTTGCGACCCACGTGGGAATGAAATAGTAAATTGCGTTTCGCAAAATGTTGGCTTTGTAACTTTTTCTGCATATTTTTAATATGCTACTCTTTACATTTACAGTATCGGACAAGACAATAGCACCCCCCTAAGCAAACTGAGGTTTTTGCTTGTAGACCGAGAAAAGATATCTGTAAATTAAAATTTCTTTAATTGTTGATAGAATTCTCTAGTTCGTGATCTCTTTGTTTTTGTTTTTTTTTTGTTTTTACAAATCCCGCATATATAGCTTTTAAGTTTTGAGATTCGAGCTACTGAGTAGACGTCGTGGCACATATTACGTAATTTCGATGCATTATAGTCTAGTAGCCAGCACCCTTTGTTACCTATTTTTTGATTAAATCTCTGCTGAACTTGAATCGACGTTCCGGACTTGACATAGACGGAGTGTGGTGTAATAAAAAGAAATATATTGTGTTTATTCATCATTCGTTTGTATAGATTCGATTGGGGTTCACTAAAAACTTTGGGAGGATTAAATTTCGTTCTAAAAACAGTTTTAATTCAATCGGAATGTAGTGACGGAACTTGGTTTTACTTGATGGGTTTGGATGGGAAAGTATCCATAAGACGTCCTCCCGACAAGGAGGTTGATCTCAGCTTTAAGGCCTATTCAAACTGAAAAAAAAAAAAACGCGGGAGCGAGAGCGAATTTCGCACGGGAATAAAATACATAGCGGGATATGGCATAATTCAAACAGAAGTAACGCGACAGCGGGTGTTAAATCTAAATAAAAAAAGTTTCTGAATTTTGAGTTCTTTATTGTAAATGAAAGAAATTTCATTTAGCATTTCTTGAGATTTAACAAAACAAAACTAAAACGAATTTTAATTTTAGAAGAAGAAGGCTTCAAGCCATGCTCTTCCTACTTCGGATTATAGAAAAGTAAGGAAAAAAACCGGAAAGGTTCACTTAAAGCCTGAAACAAGTTCACAATATTAAAAAAGTACATTTTAAATAAGTTCACAATAATAAAACGTTAATTTTAAGTTGCCATGGTTGATGTGGTTAACTGGAGTGTTGCCAGTGTTGCGGTGACTCTCTCTTTTTCTCTGTCGCGCGTGTGTTTTTCTCATTTAAAAGCTTCATCATTATCTTCTGTGGGCTGAAATAAAAATATGGTGTCGTGGGGGCAATACACGCAGAGATTCAGGCAACCCCCGATCCTCTGCCGCCGACTAAATTATTAGGAGGTATGCCTAAGCGTCTGAATCTCTCGGCGAGGAATCTCTCTCTCGAATTGATTTTGTTCCTCAATGCCGCACGATGACTCTAAAATCCCAATATACACCCAACTTCATTCTTCTTCTTCTTCTTTGTGTGGCGCTACAGTCCGGGGTGGATCTGGGCCTCCTTTAGCAACCTCCTTCATCCAGCACGATCTCGTGGCAGCTGCTTCCAGTGACGCACACCGAGTTGGTTCAGGTCCGTCTCTAGCAACTTCATTCTAAATCCCATTATACACCCAACTTTCAGCGCTGTAGTTTCAAAACGGCACTTAGCGCTTATCCCACACTCACACACACACATGCCTAAGCTTAACCACCCGCGATTTTTGGACTTGATCCAGTCATCTCATCCTGGGTCTGCCAAGCAGGCGCTTTATATCTCAAAAATGGGATATTAACATAAAACCTCTTTTTGATTCTTCAAGACCTATCCACTGATATCTTATCCGAAGAGATTCAATCGGACTTTTTCTTAGTACTAGCACTATTTTTTTTGTTTGTATAAATTTTTTTCAAGCATAGTATTTCTTTTTTTTTTAAGAGGTATAGAAGGATGATTTTTTTACAATTGACATAAAATTTGCTTTAGTTGGAAGATAATCTGGCATTATAATTTAAATATGATTTGCGGCATATGACCGCCACGGCTGGTTCGGACGTAGTCTAACCTGGAGGTCGAATTTTCAATGACTTTTGTTATATATTTGTGGCTGTATATCGGCAGTAACGCGGCGAAGGTTGTCCTCCAAGTGGTCAATCATTTCGGGCCTATCGGCGTAGTTTAGCGATTTCATATATTCCCCACAGAAATTAGTCAAGTGGCCCTAAATCGGACGATCTTGGAGGCTAATGCACGGATTCGTTATTTGAAACTATGCGGTTACCAAATCTCAACATCATCATAATTTTTTCGGCCGCGTGTTCTACTAATGAAGTCACGGGTGCAATGTACGCAGAAGAGATCTCTAGGCAACCCAATCCTCCGCCGCCGACTCTAACTCATCACAAGGTATGCCCACGTGTAACCAGGCGAGATTTGGACTTGGTCCAGCCATTCTGGGTCTGCCTTCCTGATGGGATCGCATTCATTACCAAACATTTCCTTCGATAAATCAATTGTGGCACGAGCTGTGTGGCATGTTGCGTCGTCTTATTAAAACCAAAGCTCCTGCGCATCATCTGGGTTCAATTGATCCACGAAAAAGTCAGTAATCATGGCTCTATAGCGGCCACCATTGACTAATGAATCGTTTAGAAAAAAAAAAAAAAAAACCAACCCAGCCAGTTTTTGTGGATACTTGAAGATTATCATCACTCCAAAACTAAGGCCATAGCGGCAACCAATCTTAAATGGTCGAATGGCGATACTTGCCACGTCACCAGAGAAATCTGGCCTCAGCTAGATCCTGAACGCTCATTTAGTCTCGTAAGACTCAATAGAATTCAAGTTAGGAACCTTATCAATGTCGTAACTGGGCACTCATCCTTCGGCAAACATGCCACTCCCGGCAAATGACTTCTGCAGAAGCTGCAGAGACGAAGAAGAGGAAGAACCTCGATCAATCTTTTAGGGACTTGTAGCGCTCTCGCGAACCGTAAAAAGAGGCATCTTGGCCATTACTTTCTCGATAATCTCGGCGAAGTGGCTGATACCAGCATGAGCCGAATCCTCAGCTATATCAATAGCTCTAACTGATTTCTAGAGTAGTGCGATGCTCGCATCCGTTCCATGTGATATCACAATGGCCTAGCCTAAAGTGCTTGACTGCCTTGCGCAGCCCGCCACACAACCTAACCTAACCTAACCTAGCGTAATCCGGCAATTTTGTTTATTGACGTATCCATTCAACCATTAGTGAGTTTCATTGCTAAACAAAATTCACGCTATACGCATTTCAAACAGATTTCAATAAAGACATGCCTGGTAAGGGAATGCCTTTTTTCTTTTTACTACATTTGATATATCGCTTAATGTAAGAAGATTTTACATCAACGAATTCCTGTTAACTGAAAGGTAAAAGATTTGTGTGGAGACCTTTGTAAATGCTGAGAGAAGCGAGATGCCTCTATAGTTTTCTGACAGGCTATTATCGCCTTTCTTAAATATGGCGTAGATCACTGACTTTGAAAAGCCTTCTGGTACCTTTTCTGAACCAAGTATCTTGTTGTAGGACACCAGAAATATTTCAAGACAAGCGGAAGAAAGAACTAAAAAGAGTTTACAGATGTGGAAATGACAAATTAAAACACAATTTCGAAGACGTTTGCGTTAATATGAATTCCCTTTTGCTCTGATATATGACCGTAAATAAATAGAAACATTGTTAGATACCACACCTTTATAGTTTAAACAGTAGGATTGGTCCCTCACAAAGTCTTGTACTTATTTTTTTTTAATTTAAACAATTTACAGATTAAACAAAACCGATTTACATTGAAAAACAAAAAAATTATATTTTTTTTTGTTTTTTTGTAAAATTTTTCAGCAGCCAGGGCAGAACAATAATAATAACAGTAACGGAGGTAATGGCAGTAATAGTGGCTCTGCCAGTGGAGGCCTTGTAGGAGGTGGAACATCAGCTGCAGCAGCTAAAAATCAACTTGAACAATTAAATACAATGCGAGAAGCACTATTCTCTCAGGACGGCTGGGGTTGCCATCATGTTAACCAAGATACAAATTGGGAAGTACCTAGTTCCCCAGAACCGACCAATAAAGATCCTTCAGGCGGTCCACCAATATGGAAGCCAAACATAAATAATGGTACTGATTTATGGGAATCGAATTTGAGAAATGGTGGTCAACCACCACCGCAACCTGTACAAAAGACGCCTTGGGGTCATACGCCGTCCACAAATCTAGGTGGAACTTGGGGGGAAGACGATGACGGCACTGAAACGAGCAACGTATGGACTGGTGCACCATCAAATCCTTCTGGGCCACAATGGGGTCAGGGCACCGGTGGTCCTGGTTCTGGAAGTGAGTAGAAAGTAGAAAATTTATTTTATTCAATTTTTTAATTTCCTTTTTGTTTTTTGTAAAATTTAGATAGCGGAAATGCTGCGGTTGCAACTGCCAATGCTTGGGGTGATCCACGTGATATGCGTCCCTGCCCAGTAGACATTCGTAATGTCGATCCGAGGGAATTGCGAACACCTAGCAGCGATCCGCGTGATATGCGAATGATTGATCCACGTGATCCTATACGTGGTGATCCTCGTGGAATATCCGGCCGATTGAATGGAACATCAGAAATGTGGGGACAGCACCATCCGATAGCAGCTCATGGCCAAATTCCACTTAACAAGATGGTGGGAACAGCGGCAGCGGCCGTAGCAGCAGTTGCTACTGGTGGCGGTACAAATGCACAATGGGGCGCAGCACAAACTGTGGTCGGACCGAAGGATATGACAGCGGTCATAGGCGCAGGTGCTGGCAATACTGGGATGGTGAGTGGACCGGTCGGTGGAAATAAACAAACCACTGGATGGGAGGAACCATCGCCTCCACCGCAGCGTCGCAACATACCAAATTATGATGACGGTACGTCGCTGTGGGGCCAACAATCTCGTGTACCTGGAGGCGGCACTCACTGGAAGGACATGCCTGAGCCAATGTCACGTAATCATCTTCTACGTGGAGCCATTGGAAATCCCAATGTTACTAGTGGAGGCGGCGCAGCCGGTACAGCAAGCGTTAGCAGTTCTGTTGGTGTTAATGGGCCAGTTAGCGGCAACACTGGCAGCACAAATTCAGCTCAAATGGGAGGTGTTGGCCCTCAAGGTCGCCTCGGTGGTCCAGCAGTGGGCGGACAATTGAAGCCAGACAATGCAATGTGGGTGCATCCCGCAGCGGCAGCGGCTGCCGCAGCTGCTGTAGCAGCCGCTGCTAGTGTTAATGTTGCTCGCAACAATGGCGCTTGGGGTGATGACCACAATTCAGCTTCAGGTGCTAATTGGAATGAAGACAAATCTGGCGGTATTGGAGGCTTAACTGGTGGCGGCGGCGGTGGCGGATCATGGAACGATAATTCTGCAGCTGCTTGGAGCAAGAATCAAAATAAAATAAGTGGTGGTGGAATTAGTCAAAGCGGATGGGGTGATGCCAACGAACTAACAAATGAATGGGGAACTCACAATATTGCTAAGCCACAAGCTAAACTTGTAAGCATGAACAGCGATATGATCAAAGGTAGCAAGCAGTACCGCATGTTGGTGGATACTGGATTTAAGAAGGAGGACGTCGAGCGGGCATTAATCGCAACGAATCTGAACGTAGAGGAGGCTGCAGAGATCCTAAATTCACGCGTTAATGCTATAGAATCCTGGCGCCGGCATGACGAATCAATGGCTAATCTGGGAGGTTTCGACCATGGAAATTCTGTCGGTTTTCCGGGACGCTTCCCTCCGAACAACGCCCAACCTTCGATGCCATTTCCACCGGTGAGGGTAAAAATTCTCAACCTTTTATTTTGTTTTTTGTGTTTTCATAGTCGTTCAACTTTTATTTCAGAGTAATAATATTTTGAACAATATGAGTGCTAACAATGTCGGAGGTAATCCAAGCTTGGCAGCTCTTAATAATATGCAACCGCTGCAGGTTCAAAAATACTTAAGTCAAAGTGGACCACACAACGCACCTGGAGCACAGTCAGCGGCTGCAGTGGCTGCATTTGGTCCGAATGCGGCTGCTGCGGCAGCTGCAGCGGCAGCGGCAGCAGCTGCAGTAAATGTTGCTTCACATAATTCTGGTCAACCGACAGCACAACAATTGCGTATGCTTGTACAACAAATCCAATTGGCTGTGCAAAGTGGATACTTATCCAGTCAAATCTTAAATCAACCGTTGGCACCCGCAACTCTAGTATTACTTAATCAACTACTAAGTAATATTAAGGTAAGTTCAATGATTCCTCAGTTAAACACTTAGAGTTAAAAAACTAACAAAATGGCAGGATAAAAATATTGTCTCACCTTGCCTTTGTTGTTTTTAACGTATGAGTTCTGTTGTTGTAGTCTTTGGAAGTGAATAGTAATGTATTTTTATTTATTTATTTTAATATGACATGAATTAAACGTACGCGTGTGAGAATCGCATTTCAGACAGTAAACTCTATTTTGTTTCGTTACCAATAAGTGTCAGTGTACTAAGTCATATCAATTAAATTAAAATACACGCGAATTATAGTCCATTTCGAGATTTATGTTTGTGGTTTTAACCGAACAGAGAAGTGTTTGTGATAATTATCTTAGCACGTGGAATATAAACAAAAAAAACGACTTCGATGTTGCTGCCGGTGATGATGATGCGGAAAATCATCAATAATTAACAAAGATGTGAATGAATGATTTTTTTTTACTTCATTAATTGTGATAGGAATAAAAATATGTAATCAGTTGAAAGTGATCATTACCAAATAAATTCAAACCTGGTGCTGCCTAAACAAATGTCTAGAATGCAAAAAGAGGGAACATTAGGTCATATTTTTTCTCACGACAGTGCTTAAAGCACTCTGCAAGGAACTTTTATCCTGTGTAGACTGAAGAGCAAAATTGTAACAATAATATCAAATCAAACTTAATTTTTTTGTTTTTTTTATATATATTTTTTAAACTAAAAACCTTATGAAATCACTTTGTTGTCCGCCTGTTTGTAGCCCCAACAAATCTGTCTGTAACTTCTAAGACCTTTAAGTTATCCCTTTTATGCCCTGTGTTGTTTGTGCACAACATGAACTTCATCTACTCAGAACTCAAAAAATATTGGCACAATTTAAACAAAAATCGTGGTAGGTTCCTGCTTAAAACTACAGTCAAAGCCCTCTAAGTCGGATTTCAAGGAATATCAAAATTAGTTCGAGTTAGAGGGATTTTTCGAAATATTCGGGTTGAAGGGATTCATATATTTTTTTTTTGGTTTTAAAGCCTTTATTTTATTCAAAAGACTACACATGTAAGGAACACATTTTGGATTCAGTCTTTAAAATTGGAGCTTTAAAAAAGGCAGTGTTGGACCTCATCCGGACTCTCAATGCATTCACTAAATGAAGCTTGAAAACCTCTTAGATACCTAACTGTTTTTATATTAAAAGCAAATTGTTTGAGGCCAACGAGCAACACAATGAATAAGCAGCACAGTTATCAATACAGAGCCGCATGGTTGTGTGCACAATTGTGCACGATTGTGTTCGCCCAACATGATTGTGCTTCGAGTGAATAGTTTCGATTTGCTCAAGTTCTTTGGGTTCGATGTTTGCCGTGTAGGTCGCCATGCAAATCCTTATTCTTGCTGTGAACTTTCTCTTTCTTTCTTGCATAGGTAAACAATAATAAGGGCAACCACATGCTCTTATTTATGACGCGTTTGCACTAAAAAATCAACATGAAATGAAAGGTGTTCGTCGGTCAATGCCAAATCGAGAGAAAGTCAGAACATGCAATACAAGTTGCGAGAGGAAATTTTTTGTTTATTTTTTTTTTGCAAAAAAAAAATTTATTTCGACTTAGAAGAATTGAAAATAGACCAAGAGTAGAAAAAATGTATTTGAGTTAGAGGGCTTTTCGACTTAGAAGATGGATTTTGTATGGAAAATTGAAGGAAATGCCAAAATATGGCGAAAAAATTCGACTTAGAGGGTTTCGAAAGTATGAGGTTTTGATAGATGTGCGCTCAGTTTTGTGTAGTACTGTATAACCGTCTTCATTATTAAGGCACTATACTGTGCTAGCCTTTTGGGCGGATTCATTGGCCATCACATTTTTTTTAAATTAATTGTCTGAAACACTTTTAGTTGGAATTCCAAAGACCGAGCCGAAAACGTTTCTCCAAACGGCAAAAGTTTTTTAAATATTTTTAGCCGTCCTGTGCCAAATTGAGAGAGAGTCAGAGCATTCAATACAAGTTGCGTGCTTGATGCAAGTTGCGAGAGGAAATTTTTTGTTTATTTCTTTGCAAAAAAAAAAAAAATCGACTTAGAGGAATTGAAAATGGACCAAGAGTCGAATATTGTATTCGAGTTAGAGGGCTTCGACTGTATTTATTTATTATTTATTAACAGGTAATTTAAATTACAAGCTAATTTATAGAGCAGTGGCTACTAGAACCTTCAGTTCAATTATGAAAATAAAGTCATTTCCAACAACCAGACATTCCACTTTCGACGAAAACTTGAATCAAATTGCCAATTTTAATTAAGAAACTAGCAACTGCTATGCAACAAGCTTTTGCTCGCAGATAGGAGAATCATTATCCTTTATAGAAAAATATTTGCAAGTGCGTTACAAATTAATTAATTATTACGCATGATTTTCTGGCACGGTGGCCGACCTTAAATGCCACATCTGCATATAATTTCGATATCCTATGGAGTTAAGCAACTTGAACTTGCTCTAACCCAAAAATAAATGGATTTTTTTTTCTGAATTAGTCAAAGATAAAAGAAGTACAACGGCTTTGAAAAAGTATTATAAGCATTGACATTTGATTTTAAAAGTTGACGTTTAAGAGTTTGTCTGTGATTTGAGTTGAAACTTAGTATTTAACGAAAAATGTAGTAATAACACTAAAATCGTTTAGAATTTTTTTCCGATTGATTGGACCATTTTTCTTTCAACGGTCATCGACCGATTTCTTTTTCTGAAATGGACTTGGCTTGGATCTAGATGACCTCTGTTTCATGCCAGATGGCCTGCCATGCCAAACATCTCTCATCGTCTCTCATCTCATCGACTATATTCGTTTCAGAAATTCTAAAAATATAATAAAAAAGAAAAATGCCAACACAAACAACAAAATCTCGGGAAAAAAATTGGTACTACTATCATTTTGCTCGCCTAGAAAATGAACATGCTTCACATAGATGGCGATAGAAAAGTAACCGTTAAAACTACGAAGCTTATTTTTACATAATTTTTTCTCATTGATATGCTAATAATAAAATACAGACTAGATTAGAAACAGATTGAACAATTTTCAGATTATATATCAAAATGTTTAAACTTATGCTGCGCTGCTATTTATTTGCTCGCCACGTATATACAGTTGCGGTAAAAATAATAGCAGTGCTACTTTCTGAAGGATACCTTCTTGCAACTTGAGTAATATCATGCTAATAATTGCAGCAATTGAAAAATCGTTTACTCCTTTCAGTTATTGTTCTAAAGTAGAAGAACATTTCCTAAGTCTAAAAGAAAAAAATATTCTCACACTATTACTGCTATGCACTGCTATTATTTTTACCGCAGCTGTAAAAAAAAAAAACTGATAGACGGACACGGAAGTGATTCTATAAGGATTTCGTTTTTCCTATAGAATGAAATCTTAAATACCTAAAGGACTCCGTAGACAATATTGTGTTAATTACTGTAAGAAAGAAAGTATAATTTGTGTGAAAAAGAAAAATGTGGTTACCAAGTATTTAATAATCATTGTTAATGGAAACTCTGTTACACTTTTGCTCTTCAGTGTATCATACTTGAGTTTTTTGTTTACTTAAATCGGTAGGTCATGCAATTGAGCCATGCTTTTTGCCTAGTGTACAAATTAGAAAAAAAAAATGACTTGCTTGGAAAAAAGTGAAAAGATTTCAAGCGCCAGATAAATTGGAAAATTGAATACAAGCAATGAAACATACTTAACAAAAAAAAAACAACATTCCTAATTTAACGTAAAGCTTCATACCTGTATACGTCGTAAATGAAAAAAAAAAATGATTTCTTCAAACTCTGTGGTTAATTAAACTAAATAAATTAAATCAGTGTCTGTCATTTGTATATAACTTTCATTTGACATTCTTTTAGCATCTTCAATCGGCCCAAGCATCGTCAGCACGTGGTAATGCCACAAATACCATGCAAATGAATTTAACAATTGCTAAATATAAACAGCAAATAGCAAATCTTCAAAGCCAAATCAATGCACAACAAGCAGTCTATGTTAAACAGCAACAACCACAGCAATCACAACAACCGCAGCCGCATCCAGCTGCTGCTCACGTCACCAGCTCGAGTGTAGAGTATCTAAGGGGACAACATGATGCCATAAGTGCTCTTCAGGGAAATTTTTCAGAAATTAATTTGAATAAGGTTAGTTAAAAAAAAGAAAGATTTTTTTCTACTGATTGTGTATTTATTGCTGTCGTCTAACAGCCTGGAGGATATCAAGGAGCTCCTAATCAACAGTCCCGATTGAACCAATGGAAACTTCCAGTATTAGAAAAAGATGGCACAAATGACAGTACTGACTTTTCGCGTGCACCAGGTGCTACCGCAAAACAAACATCTTCAGCTACAAGTAACATGGGAGCTCTTGGATTACAAGGCGATGGGTAAGTTGCAAAATCAGCTCTTTTTTTTTTTATTTATTGTTGCGAGTGTAAAACCTTTGCTTTGAAAAAAAAAAAAAAAAATGACCGTTTAAACAAAATGTTGACCCCCTGTGGTCTATTTCACCAAACTACAAGTTACACTCATCCCTCGCTTTGCGTGGGGGTTAGGGGAATGACAAGTTTCGTGCAAACCGAAACCGCACAAAACGATCTATGGGCGTCCATGGATGTCTTTTGAACAGAAAAACCATAGTGGGTCGTGATTCTTTGGAAAAAAAACGTTATTTCGCGCAAAGGAATTAGGACTTGTAATTCATAACTACAAATTTATAGCCTTACTTTCATTTCACAAATTGCAAATTTGTAGTCTTTTTTTTTCAAAAATTTGACGAATTCCGTCGTGAAGAGCAAAACGAGATCATATTTGATAAAAAAAAGAAAGACTTCTTAAATGAAAAAATAGTTAAATTTAGGTAAATACTTTATCTACCTTTACTTCGAGACTTAAATAATTAAAACTAAGCCAACAGAATCGAAAACTTTGTAGATTTGTTCTAAATTCCTTTCTACGAAGCAAATTCGAATCTTAATTTCCGTCCGTAACCCCTTGAACAGCAAATCTGTTTTGTAGTTCAACTGAAAAGTTCTTATGTAAATATGCAAAAACCATAGTGGCTTATACAACTAAAAAGAAGAAAAAATGAATTTCAAACCGACCCAAACACGGTGATTTAACTTTTAGGATTTCGTTGTTTAAGTGGAGATGACAAAAATAGAATTATTTCGGTTATTATATCACAGAATCTGAATTGGCTGTATTATTAAAGACAAACGATTTTTTATTTTTTTTCATCAATTTTTTTTCAATCAAAACAAATGGGGATTAGAAAAAGAATTAATCAACTCTTTTCTTTTAGCAATTCAATACACAGACGCTACTTTTTTTTCGCGAAATTATTAACATTTAAAAGAAATGAATTGAATTTTATTGATCACTATTCACAAATATCTTTCATCAATCCGTATTGAAAGTACAAACAAGATTTTAAAATAATTGAGATCGAATGGTCTATCAAGTAGATGTAAAAAACTCAACAAAATTCATTGGGAACTTAGAAACTCCTGAATGAAAGCGCCGGCGTACGGTGGCAATCCTCCAGGGTTCCCAAAAAATACCATTTTATTCAGACCGATTAGGAAAAACACAAAAATAAACAGAATAAAATAGGCCAATTCTAATTTTTTATTTATTTTACGAGAGATCCTTTTTGTTTCCTTTGTTTACCTTTCACGTTCTCTCACGTTCTTCTGCCTTTCACGTTTTGACATTCGGGTAGCTGCGATGCCATGCGTTGTTTCTACTTGAAGTCGTATTCAACGCATGCGAGTTGGGGAATAGCGATGCCGTTCGAATACGACTCTTCATATAAGGCAAATACGAAAATCGTGTGCGAGTTGCGTGATTTGGGTGATTGGCCTTTTTCCGTATTTTTAGTCATGTATATCAGGTTCATGTACCCTGCAACTAACTACACAAGTCAAAAATAAAAAAAAACAATGCGAAAGAAAGTCAAGTTTACACTAATGCCATACTTGTTTCGTACTAAGCGCAAGGCTTAGTCGCATCGTTGATGAGTTGAAAGATAATGTGGGTTATAAGGGTTAAGGGTACCCTTTATTATGCAAAACAAAGGACAGCTATCAGCTGTTAAAAATTGCAAACTAGGTTAGGTTCGGTTAGATAGGCGGGCTGACAGAAATTCTGCCTCACTTAGATCCCTGTGGGACCCCTTGTGTTACTCATAGGGAAAAGGTGGTGAAAATAGTAAACTACTACTGCGTTTGTGTATAATGTGTGTAAAGGAAATAAAAAAAAAGCTTTTTCCACCACTGATAGATAGATTAGATAGAAAAATTCATATATTTTCAAATTTAAATTAATACAAAAACATCAATAAATTGCTATGGCATCGCCGTCAGCTGTGTTGGCGATGTAAGTTTTTTTTTTGTTTTCTTAAGCGAATTACGTGATTAAAACACTTCTGTATGCTTATATCTCCGTTATGAATTCGCACCACCATTGTATATATCTGTTCATATATCTTAACTTTGTTTTTTTCACAGAACTTGGTCCACCGGCCGCAATATAGGAGATGGATGGCCTGATTCGACAAATGATAACGAGAACAAAGACTGGTCAGTTGCTCAGCCTTCTTCAACTGCAACTGCTTTTACTGATTTAGTTCCAGAGTTTGAACCGGGAAAACCTTGGAAGGTAGGTCATGTCTATTTCAAAAAAAAAATGAGTGGAATTCTATTTCAATATTAACGACTATAGAATTTTATGAAATTGCTTAGGTCGTGGATGAAGAATTGTATAAACTTTGTTTTTTTTTTTCGTCAGGGTTCACAAATTAAAAGTATAGAAGATGACCCAAGTATAACTCCTGGTAGTGTAGCTAGATCTCCATTGTCTATTAATCCGGCGCCAAAAGAAGCTGATATTTTTGCAAATACAAGCAAGAATTCTCCGACTGATTTACCATTATTATCATCAACAACATGGAGTTTTAATCCTTCAAATAGTAATCAAAATTTTCCAAGGTTAGTTAATACAAAAAAAAAATGTAAATAATTTCAATTTAATAAACGTTTTAACAAATTTGTTTAAAGTTGGTCAGACAATGTATCACAACAATGCGCCACTTCATCAGAACTATGGGCTGCACCAATAAACAAATCGTCGCGTGGCCCACCACCGGGCTTAGGTACAAATAAGGCTAGTGGGGCGGGAGTCAATGTAACTGTAGCCCCTGTAACAAATCCATCCATTGTGACTGGTAGCTCAAATGGTTGGATAGGTAGTGGACTAACTTCTCGTGTCCCAAGTGCAAACTCGAACTGGTCCACTACAAATTCCAGTTGGAACTCAAATTGGTTACTTTTAAAAAATCTAACAGCTCAGGTGAGTAAAAATTAGATTAAAAATTAATTTATCGAATATATTATGAAATGATGAATTCTATTATAGATTGATGGTTCGACACTACGTACCTTGTGCATGCAACATGGTCCACTTGTAAGTTTTCACATGTATTTGAATCAAGGAATTGCCTTATGTAAATATGCGACTAGAGAAGAAGCAAACAAAGCACAAATGACATTAAATAATTGTGTTCTCGGCAATACGACAATATGTGCCGAATCCCCAAATGAAAGTGAGGTTCAAAGCATTCTTCAACACTTACCCCAATCCATTGGTCCAACAAGTGGCAATGTTGGGGGCTCAGCCAGTGGCGGCAGTACGGGTAGTGTTAACCCTGGCATTGTGGGTGGCGGTAATGCAGTATCTTCTAGTGTTCCAAGTGGAGGAGCTGGTAGCGGAGGTAATGGCAACAATAGTGGCCAAAATGTGTCAGGTAATAATAATAACGGTAACAACACTGGCGTTGGTGGTGCTGGAGCAGCTGGTATTGGTACGAACAATGCTCAAAACTCAGGAAATAGTACAGTTGGAGCAAACGCGGGTGGGTCTTCTGGAGGAAATGCTGGTAATTCTGCATGGCGACAACAAAATTCACAGAATCAAACTAGACCGACAGGTAGGGAAACCGATTTCACAAACGAGTACATAAAAAATTTCGTACGTTCTATTGTTGATGACTGAGTTTTCTTTAAATCATATGAAACAAATCCAAGCACAGAACAAGATGAAAATCCATGCAGAAATAGATATTTTCGTATACATACATATATGTATGCATGAAATGAATAGAATATATTTAACATACTACAATTTATATAAAAATCAAATTCTCAGTGAAATGTTGTTTTTCAAATCTATCTTCATTCGAATTTTTCTCCAGTGGTCCAAAAATCTAAAACAAAAGAAAAAAAAAACTTACCAGAAAGAAAAAACAAAAAAAGAAAACAGAAGTAGGACAAAGCGAGCTTTGAGTATCAACACATTGTATATTGAATCCTTCTCATCTATTACACATATATATATCATCCGTCTTTCTCACATACTAGCTTTAAAATTGAAACATAAACAAAAAAAAAAAATACAAGAAATATTGGCGTAGACATCATTGATCTGTTCTTTCTTTTTTTTTTTGTTTTTTGTTTTATTTAATTTATATTTAAACGCATTTCAATGACTACTACTATAGAAATCAGACTCTTTATTAAGTATTTTTTTATCGGGTTTTAATTCTTGATATTCGAAATTGTTATTACACATTTGTCTTAGCAATATTTAAAGGACACACAGAATCCAGAATGTTTTTTTTCGTTTGTTATAGATCGCAATTTTTTTTTTAAATTTTCGTTTAAAAAGCACTACTTTTTTATTTACTATCTGTAATAATTTTAAGTACAATGCGCCATGATTAGAAGAATGAATATATTCCTAGAAATGTTAAATAAAGTTAAAGGCTGTTTTTTTGCATTTGCTTTCAACTGAATCCAAGAAGTCTAATGACAACAGATAAATTTGTAAAATATAATTCTTGACGCTTGACAGAATTTTCAACATATGCAATTCAAACTTTTCACTGAAGTATATAAAATACGAAAAAAGAGAATTCGATTTGCAAAATTAAGACTTCGTTGTTTCGTAAAACAAGGGATTTCCATACGAGCCACAACAAATTTGTTGTTTTCTTCTAATTAGGTGTACAGTGGAATTTCTCTTGGACCCTCTTGGAACCGTAAAGGGGTTGACGAGTATACATTCCTCATGCCGGGGACCAGAGAAATTGTTCGTTAAGAGATGTCTCCCTTATAGATGCGTGTCCGTAAAGAGAAGTTTCACTGTATTTGATTATTTTTTTAAATTTCCAATGTTTTCCTTATTGTTGTGATTTGAGCTTAAACTCCTTTGCCCTATAACTGAACTTTACAGACACCTGTAAATGTAAATATCAATACTCAACATTCTAAGCAAATTCGTCGTGAAAAAATGTTTGTTTTTCCCTCTTTGATGAGATCATGCTTTTGAAAATGTTCTTAAATTGCAATATTTATCCGATTTTATTCTTTTAATTGTTTCGAAATTATTCTAGAATTGTAATATTTATCCGATTTTATTGTTTCAATCTGAAAAGCATCTAGGTTTTGATTGATAATCGATGGGCGTATAGGTTAGGTTAGGTCGCAGGGCTGATAGAATCGAATTCTGTCTCACTCAGTGTTACCTCAGCCTTGTGTTACCTCGATGTATTTTCCGTCCGCGATGAGCCTATAGGTTACTTATTTTTTTTTTCTTAAATTATTCTCGAACTACACTCGGTCACAGCTTATTTGACCTAACCCATATTTACCACATTAAACGAATATAGCTCCTAAACGTAGAAAGCTATTAGAAAATTAAAAACGCAGAAAACTTTTCTCAGTTTCAAGCTTTATCTTTACATTTATTGTTTTAAACTTAAAATTATATAAAAAATTAAGTAACTAAACTCAAAATCACAGGTTGTTTGACACAATTCTAAAATAAAGGAGATAATTTGGTCAATATTAGCATTTGATTTACCCCTGCTATTATTTTACAACAGTTTTAAAGCCGATAGAGTAGAATTCCATTTTTTTTTGCCCTTACACACGTTATTCTTGAACATTCTACAAAAATGTAGTTTTCAGATGGTTTTTGTTCTAAATTTTGCGTGTGTGAACACTTCTGTCCAAAATGGACCACAGATTTTCGACGAAATCAAGATTTAGAGACTGTGCCGGCGGATTCAGAACGAGAGGGCAGGTATAAATAAGTCAAATTTCGCCAAGCCGATGTATTTTTCGGTTTATTTGCCTTGTAAACTCGAAAAGTGAAAAGTGACTTCTATTGCCAATTCCCCTGCACTTTGGAGCACTGTGTCCATTAGAACATTGTAAACATGTAGGTTAGAAAAAATTTCAATTTCAAATTTTCACTGCTGGCATACAGGTCCATATTGGAACATGAAAACTCTCATGCTTGACGCTTTTAGTGCGGGTCCTGCCGGTCTGTATTAGATATTAAAGATCCTGCCAGCAAACCATTTTTGTTTGATGAGTTTAAATTTATCGATGGTTTGGTCACGCCTAGCTTTTCGCTAGGCTCTGTCCCTTCGTGGGCTGTTACACCACTAATGATGATGTTTGGTCACGTGGCACGAATGCCTCCCTAACGACTTTCGAGGCGCGCCTTGAATGCGATCCCGTTAGGAAGGCGAACCCAGGATGAGATGGCTAAACCAAGTCCAAAATCTCGCCTGGTTACGTTTGGGCATATATCTCCTGATGAGTTAGAGTCAGCGGCGGAGGATCGGATTGCCTGGAGATCTCTTTTACGTGCATTGCCTCCGCGACCCCATTAGTGAAACACGCGGTCAAGATGATGACTGAAAATTTTTTGGTCCAAACCGCTATAGCCAAATACAGAGCTGCAGGACAAACACTAAAACCGAACAGTCAATAAGCGAACAGTAATGAATAAAGTTTAAGACTCAACCAATCTTCCTGCGTTTTTACTTTCTTGGTAGCTTTTCTTATTTAATGTCTATATTAATTTGAAGTTGAAGGATTGCGATGGGCGAGTACAAAAAAATGTGATAAGTCATTTAGGGTCTATAATTTAGCAGGACTGATTAAGGGATATTTAAATTTCAGACCACTCTGAAGATTTGGAACAAAAAGGCCACTAACCTCAATCTTTCGTTAGTGATGGCTTCTTCACGCCATGAACGGTGAAGCATTCGTGGTCCACTCAGTTGTTGATAAAAGGCTTTCCTTGTGTACTGTTCAGCTGGATGAGATATGTGCCCGCCAGCTGAATAAATGAATTTTTACTTAAGAGTAAAGCATTAAAATTTGCCAAAAAGATGGTATTTTGGACAACTTCGTCGTTGTCGTTTAAGCATTACAGCAAGTTGCAAAGTTATTTATTTAGGAGTTTTTATACCCAAGTGTCTTTTCTTAATCCCTGTTCCACTTAACTGACCTAGAAAACTACACAAAATGATTAATGCTTCTGTTTTTTTTTTACTTATTTCTTTTTCTTTAACTTTTTACTAAATTTTTTATTAAAAAAAACTTTAATCGCTTTTCAAAGCACAACTAGCACAGAATTTTTCTGATTTTTAGTTAATTTTTTTTAGAGAAGGACTACGACAAAAGTGAGATTAGCACATTGTATATAAATTCGTGTATTGAATTGATTCTTGGTCAGTATTTCTTTTTATATCAAGCTCAGGTTTTTTTTTATTTCTCCAGATGCTCGCTAGGCGCTTGCCATTAAAGTTTCGGGAGAGGATCTGTTGTTTGTTAGGCTCGTGTTTTCCGTTTTAGTTGTTGTGATGTGATATCTCACAGCGACGTACTAACGCACGAGAAACCTCATCACAGATCCATCCTGCCTCTTGGTTCTGAGTCGACCCCTAGGCATGAATTGTGATTTATTAACAATTTTCAATTTTAATTTAATAAAAAATTAATTCTTTCTTTTTGTTTGGATAAATAATGTAACCCCTTTTTTATGTACTTATGCTAATACTTGTTCTAGCTTACAATATTATGATGGGACAGCCTTGCATCGCTAAGTTCACTTCTTCGTCTCGATAGGGTGTGCGGTTTACTGTTTCGCAGGGTTTTTTCTTTCTCTTTGCAGGTTTTTTAGTTTTTTTTTGGTTTTTCATGTTAAATTTTTTGAAGCACACACACGCATTAGCTTTTGGTCTTTTTTTCTTAATATCTCAAATACGTGCGCAGTGGGCTCACAGTTATTTTTCTTTTCAATGGATTTTTTTTATATTTAATGAAACACGCACGTACTACGTTTTCCTTGCAGTTTTTTAAAGGCTGTCCCTGGCCAGTTGAAGGAGAATGTTTGCGGATAGACATAAAAATAGACGGATTACTCCGTGCCAATAGGTCACTTAAATTAAACACAAAACTGTATGTTATAATCTTTTTTCTTTGCCACAAGCCGTGACCGCTTCTGAATTAGAATTGACTTATAGTACAATTATTTCCTACTATCTTACCTTGGTTTTTGTAGACCAAGTTCCCTTGCTCCCACGGTCGTACACGCGCATCTACATCGCACACGCGCAGGCCGGATGCAACCCGAGAAGTCTCGAGTAGCGGCCGAACGCATCACTTGCATTTTCGGCTTTGCAGGTGAAAACATGCGCAAGCGATCGATCGTGTTAACTTGCTGCTCCACACAAAAAATTAAAATGCAAAATAAAAATAAGAACATATATCAATATATCTATGTATATATATGCATTTGCATATATATATATATTTATATACTCCTAGCATGCCCCCTTTACATTGTATATATTATCTATTAAAAAAAAAAAAAAAAAAAACAAACATATATCTATGTATGCATTCGTATATATATATGTATGTATATGTATGTATAAATATATATATGTGTAAACCAAATCTTGCAATGTCACCAAATCAAAAAATTAAATATATATATATAAACAAAAAACAATATGGAAAACATTGTATTGTATTGGAAAACAAACATCTATAAAACAATACTTTACTACTTTGATCTATATGAATACCCCTTTTTGGCAATGGATTTGGTAATGCTGGACGCTCTACCGTTTTAACACACACATAGGAACAGATGCCTGGGGCTCTGGATCTGTATGGCAAACCCCAAGTACAACAGCCAACTTATGGACATCCCTAGACGGAACGACTGAGCGTGGAACACCGTCAAATTTAAAATCATATTTACCGGAAAATCTACTCGAGTTAAACTGAGCCGAATGCAAAAGACATAGGAGAAAGTATAATTGAGAGAGAATATTGTTAAACAATTTTTGATTGATTGAATTGAATGAATACTAATCTGAAGTAATAGGAAGAATATAGCAGCAGGAAAAAACAAAAAACAAAGAAAACAAAAAAAAAGAGAAACAAAGAATAATAAAAACAAGATATCAAAATAAAACTAAAGAAAAAAAAAATTGTATGAATTAAAACTCTGTTAGTGGCATCAATTATAAATTATTATTTTTTAATTCATCATAATTTACATTCTTCGTTTGTTTCATTTTAATGTATTTTTTAGTTTTGATTTTGACTTCGTTTGTGGCAATGGGTACTAGCATAACGTTGTTACATAGAAAGTATATAGTGTTTAAGTTTCAGGCCGTATTCCTTTTTCACTTGATCCTGTTTTATATGTTTGTATAGCATTTCTCTGGATGCATGCTATTCGGCGAATGTATATGCGCTTACGTTACGTTACCCTGCATATTTCCTGTTCAAACACACATTTCGATCTTTTTTATTCATCACTTAACTTTGAATCTGAATCCGAATTCTGCTGTTTTTCTTTTTTCTGTTCGTTTCTGTAATTTTTTTTTTTTTTTTAGTGTAGTCATGACGCCATATCTTATAACTACTAGAAACTAAGTTTTTTAGTTTTGATTATTTTTTTTTGTATAAGGAAAATAAAAACTAAATTTTCGACAATTTTTTTGATGTCGAGGGTGTCCCATATTGTGTAATGGGCAGTTACTAAACATATAAAAAGCACAACTGCTGCATTGGACCAATAACAATTTCCCATCGAGCGTTTGAAAAAAAAAAAAAAACAAAAACAAAAACAAAACAAAAAACTGTGAGTGTGTAGTTCGCTCAAATGCAGCTCACAACATACCTACATGTTGAATGTTAACATGAACGATATCTACTGCAGTTCATTCGAGTTAGTCTGACATAAATCCTGTGATGAATGCTAATTATATTGTTTTATTTTGTGTAAATTAAATCGAACATATTTTACAGAGCTAGTACTACGCATAAACAATATGTATGTATGTAAATGTATATTTTTCTTTTTTTCACCCCTCAATGTTATCTTTATTCAATTTCACAAGTGCTCTGAGACCTTAAACATTCTTCTATAAGTTTTCACATAAATCTAGTTTTAGGTCCTTGCGTTTAATAATAAAAATTACAATTAAGTAATAGTAACAAGCAACATAGCATAATTGCATAAGTCTGAAAATATGTATTTTTTGTTACAAGTACATACTTGCCTGTTCATCTATTACATAATTATTATTATTTTATTTTTTTTTCTGGTTTTAACTAGATTTAACTTTGCTAGTTTAATATGACGAGATGATTCTCTGTTGCTTCTCAATAGTTCGTAAGGGCTGTTATTTTTTAATATACATATACTTCTAGAACTCGGTCTCTCACATAACTACTGTAACTGCTTGTGTTTTTTGGTTAACAAATATTATTAAACTATGTTTCTCATGAACTGATTAAACGTACGTCTTTTGTTCATCTTTGAATTATTACATCAAAACAACAAAAAACAAAAAGAAAATTATTAAGTATTTTAATTAGTTTCTTTTTTTTTGAGAATGTGTCAATGCTATCTTTATGTGATTCCTTTTCCATTCAACAAGCATAAAAGCTGGTTATTCTCTTTGGAGTTGCTCTTATAGCTTTGACATAGAATTTATGCTGCTAAGCAATAAGTGCAATTAGTTATTAAACCTGATAAGAAATTAATGTATTATGAGTCAAACCAATGAGGAAAAATATTTAGATAAACAAAAGTCTAATATATTTCTTATTTATTATTCTAGTTTAATACTACTAATCTTAAATAATAGTTTTTCTTTTTTTTTTAAATATAAAATACAACAAAAAAAAAACATCGTTTAGTTTTCTAATGTGATAACCAATTGTTTTAATTTTCCTTAACAAAACCAAAATAGTAATGTACCTCTTGTCACATTCGGATTAAAGGAAGTTACTACTTCATTTTTAGTATCTTCATATGTTAAGAAGAATTTTCTGCTGCTATCTTTGTTATTTTTTGAACTCAACAAAAAAAAAAACGTAGGATCAGCAAAGATATTGCTCCTTAGAATATAAGTAAGATGCAAAAAAAAACAATTGCAAAATTCTATTTTAAACTGAGAAAAATAAATAAAACTTTAAGAGCATCAATTATGAAGCTAAAACAATCAAAACTATATAATTATATGTGTACATGTATATGTGTGTCTATATGTATATGTGGCTCTAAAGGTATATAGCCACACATGTATATGTATGTATTCATAATTATATGTATATTTATATATATATGTGTGTGTACATATATATTCTATGTAAAAGCATACAGTAAATGTGAAAAAAAAAAAAAAAACAAAAAATAAAATATAAAGTAATAAGAAACTAAGGTAAACATTTGTTGGTGCAAAAGTGAAGAATATTGTAATTAGTAGTAATCCCTTAATTTAAGTGAGAATTAAATTTAAGTAATTAAGGTCAGATTAAACGGTCACTTGTCATAAAAAAAAAAGAAAAGATGCAGAACTTTTTTATTTTTGACTTGAATGATGATGTTCAATGACAAAAGTAAATCTTTACCAACCAATTAACAAAATTATTGTGAACTCAACTATAAACTTAGTTTTAACACATATTCTTATTAAGAAAAATAAATTACAAAAAAAAATGGAGAAAAGTGTAAAAAAAAATGTTGCATGCACATAATAATACATACTTTTTGTATATCTATATATACGCTATATAAATATATATTTGTATACATACATGTGCTTTATATATGCAACTTGGAGCTATGTATAAAAAATACTGCGATGGAAAACACTCTACGTATTTGTTTATATATAGCAGCTTCACTATAAGCATATATACATAAGAGCTTTATATAAGTAGATAATATGTATATGTTTGTATGTGTACATGCACACATCCACATGTGTATATAAAGTAGATGTACCAGACATGCAAAAATGCAACAAAAAAAAAAAAAAACAAAAATAAATAAATAAATAAAAATAAAATAAATACAAAAAAAAATAGATGAACAAAACAGTGGTAATATATGTATTGAGAAGATACACAAAAAATAAAAAAAAACGTTTTATATATTCTAAAATTAAAATTAATGAAGTTAGAAAATATGACGACAAAACTAGATTAGATAAGGAAACTAAACACCCTCCTAAAACTTCTTAAGGAAAAAATCAATACAAATAAAAAAATAATATATCACACCTCCACATATTGTAGACAATTATTGCGTGTAGTATATACAGAAAAAATGGAGGAATATTGTTAAATGAAACTGAAAATGTGTACTTGAATTTAATTCAATAATAAATTAATTAAACTTATATATCATATGACTTGTTTTTTTACCGCTCTATTAAAATGTAGGTAGCATTGAATTTACAGACCGATAGGACACATCATGACTAAATGAAAGTAAGTAGATATACAGCTGCGGTCAAAATAATAGCATTAATAATGTGAGAGAATATTTTTTTATTAGAGACATTGGGGGTTTCTTCTACTTTAGAACAATGACTGAAACGAGTAAAATATTTTTCAATTGCTCCAATCATTAGCATGATCAAAAAGCAGCATTGCTATTATTTTGGCCGCAACTGTACATATATTCTCAGCGTACGATGCAACGGAATGGGTTTAGATTTTACATTGACCCCTATCACGGATTCCATTGTAATCGAAAATTTGCTCCGAACTCCGAAAAATCTACAGAATTCGTAAGTAGTGAATTCGTATCACAGAATGCAAATGAAATGAAATTCTGTTACGATTTTCTACGACAAGTATGTTTTGGTAAAAAATGTAAGTATATATTTTTTTAAGGTTGATTGCAAAAAGAATATACAAAAGAATCGACAAACTGTGAAAATGCAGGGGTGGAATCGGCTAACGCGATAGTCGATAATTGATAATCAAAATCGACAATTTTGCTCCATGTAAGGTGATTATCAAAACGACAATCGTTTTTTTTTTGCATTGATATCAAGTGACAGCTATTTAGGTGTCGTTTTCATACATTTATGTTTGGTTTGGTGCAGTTAGTTTATTATAATAATAGTAAATAAGACTGTTTTAAGAATCATATTTCATTATAAAGGAGATTACATCATTTTCAATTTTTCAAACTGCGCAAAGAGTGAGAAGTGAAAATAATTATAAAAAGGACAGTCTGATAAGAACATATCTGAGAAACAGAGCAAATATTTTGGATATTCCTGAATTACCTGTATGTATGAATTTATTTGTGGATTTCTTTGAGAATATTACTAAGCAGTCATCATATTTTAGATTTTTAAAAAAACTTTCGTTTGACGAAAGAAGCATTTCTACCTGTTTTGCGGCTGCTTGATTTACCATCCAGGATTAAAGAATATTGAAAACATTACAAGACGAAATTGATTCAATTAAAAGAGGAGAAGCTTAATCGCGACTACGTGCAATAAAGCGCAAGAAAATGTTTTTTTATTTTGTTTTTAATACATTTTTTTACGTTAAAAATGTGTTTAATATCGCGCCCTAACCGCCAAATTATCGTAAGCGACAAAATGATCATTTTACAGGAGGCGTTTTTTTTTTTTTGTCTGAGCTAAGAAACATGTAAATGTTGCTTATAGTAAATTTTGTTTTTCCTGTTATTTATAGCTGGAACGCTTCATAAAAAGTAAAAATGATGCAGAAATATGCGCAATCGAATGCACTATCGAACTGCATCATTAACTCATTTTTCCTGAAAATGTCGCTTACGATAATTTGGCGATAAGGACGTGATACGTTGTTTCTTAAGTTGCGTTTATGGGCCAGTGAATTCGCGTCGCGTGATGCGATGATATTCGCGCGATTTCAAGCAATGCATCATTGACGTATAGAATTCGCTTTTCGCATATTAGCTCCTGTATAAACACCTTCATATGTAAACATATAATTGATCGCTTAACCATCGCTTTGAACCAATCCAAACCAATTCGCTTGACAATGAACGAAGCCTTAATGGGTCTGTTGGGTTTTGAAAATGTCTGTGTTTTCTAGCTCTTCTTGGTCTTCAAATTCATAATAGGGAACATTTGTGTAGCTTTGGACGCAAAAACGAAGGCATATATATGTAACTAGCTGCTCCCACGACTGTGCCCGCCTCAGCTTAAAAATGTATACAATTAACTTTAAAAATTTATACAATTAACTTTAAACTTTATTAACTTTAAAAACATTTCTGACTGATATCTGTATTTAAAAACTTTTTATTACATTGTTTATGATAGGGGTTATTTTTGGCAGCCTGGGGTAGTGCTTTGAAAAAACGATTACTGCTTTTCCTTAGACTCCTTTACGCAAAAGCGGCAACTACAAATCCAAGAATGCTTTATCTACTTTGCGTGAATCGTCTAATCATGTCTTATTCATTTTACTTCACGAACAACAAATTCCTAAGAAACTCCTGATCCACTTCAATTGTAACCCCTATATGCATTTACCAATTTTTAATAGAGAGTCCGGATAGCGTCCAACACTGCCTTTTAAAAAAAAACTCTATTTTAAAAAGGTAGTGTTGGACCTTATTCTCCAATTTTAAGGCCTCAATCGAAAATTACAACCTTTTTTGAGTAATTTACTGTTTTTTCCTTATATGCATACTCTTTTGAATAAAATATAGGCTTTTAAATAAAAAAAGAATATTAATTCCTTTAACTGGAATTTTTCGAAAGCACCCTCTAACTCGAACTAATTTTGATATCCCGTGAAAATGCGACATAGAGAGCTTCGATTGTATATAAAAAAAAATACTGAAATTCGGAATTGAAAATATAGTTTCTAATTAGTTGCCAATGTGTGTAAGCTTTCAAAGTTCTCATATAGAATGCAACTTGCTGCAAATGCTGTTACGCCAAATCGTATGCAACGATAAAGGAAATATTATTTCAACTGAATGCTCTATTCTTTAACGCCTAAAAGATGCAATGACTGGAGCTCAAATAATGCTTCAAAATTATTTATAAGCAAGGAACGGAATTTGTTGATCCTGCCTTTTTTTTCCTCTTTTGTCTAATTCATTAGGTTTGTGTACACTTTCGTCCTAACTACACAAGTTAAAATTAATCAAAAGAATCAGTTAAAGCCTAACTGGCGTACAAATATTGCAAAACGCACAGGTGATTCCATGTGTTGTGTTTCAATTTGAATTATTTTCTTATAGGAAGCCCGATTGGGGATACAGTAAAACCTCTATTGTTCGGGCTTCGGTTACCCGGATTCGCAATTATCTGGACTAAAATTCAAAGCAACAAAAAAAAAAAAGAAAAAGAATTCAACCAAAAATGTACAATATCAGTAATCGATGATTGAAAGATAAAGCGACGTCCTGATTAGAGCTGTGATGACTGCAGTGATTTGATTACATAGTCAGCAAAGTCTCAGTCAATTGATAAACCCTTTGAATGAAAAATATGGCTTAGTCTAACGACTTTGACTTCAACATCAAAGTTATCTTCGATATGCTGACTTAGAAGTCACTTAACTAGTCAATTGACTTTAATTTAAGTTCTAGCTACTTAAAACATTCATTTAATCTTTTGAGTCAAGAGACTAACTGACTACTCCAATAAAGACTGAAGTCATTTAATTTACAATCAAATGACTAGTTTAATAACTTATAAGTAAGAATATCCAAGTTGACTGGTGACTGTATTCTCAAAGTCAAAGTCACTGAGTAACACAAAAGACATAAAATAGCACCATTTTACGGCATTACTAAACTCTTCCTGTAGTATTATTGTTGCTGTATGCAAGGATCTGTGACGCACTACAATCGCCGTATCGTCTGCGTATGCAAAAGATCAGAATTGTATTCATCTCTACATCCAATCGGGTTTTCCTGACGTTCAAGTATTGTTGACTGCAGAAAAAATTCGTTCCACTGACTATGAAATTTGTAAGAAGCATAAAATGTAACGACGGTAAAAAAATCATTGTAGCCGCAATCGGAGTTTTTAAAATTGAATATTTCAACCTAACTATCCAGAGTTAAAACATGGCCATTGCGAGATTTTGTCATTAGTGCCGTAGTTCTTCGCAAATCTATATTGTGTGTGCAAATCTCAAAATTATACTTGAATTTTTATGCTTTCAAAAATTAATAACTTATTAGTAAGAATAGTTAGTTCGAGTTAGAGGGATTTTTGACTTAGAGGGCGTTCGACTGTACGTTTATATTCACGCATGAAATCATTAAAAAAAAAAAGAAATGCATCACAGTGAAAATGGTCCACCCTAAATATATTCATTATTTTAGTAAATAATCCATGAAAACAAAGAAAAAAATGGATGCAGATAAATTACTTTATTCGTAATACAATTAACAAAAAAATTGAGTAATGCAATTCCAACAACAATACAAAAACAAATAATAAAAAAAACACTCCAAAAGTCTCATCTCATAGTGAAAATGGCCCACTAAAAAAGAAAAAAAAAAGAAAAATGAAAATAAGAAAAAAAGCTGTTAAATTTGTTTTGTTCAAATATATTTTTTGGTATCTATTTTGCTTAGTGATCGGTTCTAAATAAAATGCAATAGTTTGGAATCATGCCACATTTTATTTGCTACCATTCATTAAACCGACTTTGCTCGCTTTTATTTTGCTCGGAAATGTCTCAAAATTTTGGATCAGCTTTCTATCTAATGCTTCCAGCAGTGCTTCAGTCTAGTTTAAGGTAAAGTAAACTCTCGATATTTCCAACCTTTATAGTTCGAAAACCTCTGTAAATCGAAGCTTTCTCACAGTCCCCCCTAATTCGAAAATGGTGGCTTGTTTACCTCTATAATTCGAAATCAATTTTACTTTTTTTGCTTGTACGGATACGAGCATTAAGTATACCGAGCAGTGTCCGTCGCCGTTATTTGCGCATCCGACAGTTGGAATCCCAGCTCAACTTTTGCCGCTCTCCACAAACCTGGTGTCTTTCCTTTATTGAAGTATTTCGGGACGAATAAAATAAGATAAGGCGCTGATTAAAACAATACTCAACAGATGCCACGGGGTTTTAAGACAGACATGTTGCCCATCTAAGAGTTATGCATCTCTTAATGGTCACACTAACTCTTATGTATTAGTAGCCTAGTAGGTATTTCCACAAAACTTGCATTTGCTTCTTTCCATCTCTCCTTCGGTACCTTCGGCCCGTGCTGTGTCTTAAGCAGGATACTTAAGGGTAGCCTAAACCCCTTTAGCGCGCGCCAATTATAAAACGAAAAACTTGCATTTGCTTCATCGTTGTAGTCGTAAAATATTAATAAGAAAACCAATCACATTTTAACTTTAAAAACCCTAATAAAAATTTTATTCAAACCAAGTAACCGTAGCTTCTTAATAAGAACTTTTTTTTACACCAAAAGTTGTGATCTTGTTTATGTGACTTAATTTTATATATATCTGCGATCAAAAATAAAAAAAAAAAAATAACTTTTGTTCGTTATTGTTTTGTTTGATGGCCTATTGACTTCCTCTTTTTGATATCACTATTTTATGATAGAAGAGCCATTCTTACATGCATTGAGATTGCAACGACTTCTACAAGAGTCGCAGTATAATTAAGAAAAAAAAAAAGTTTATAGCACACCATTATTTTTGACCACAGTAGATATACATGTATAATGCCTTGATGTGTGTGAGTGTATGTGTGTGTATGCATAATTAATACATTTTCTAAAAACTAAAGTTTCATTTGATTGATTTATTCCTATGCAACAAGTGAATCCTTATTTAAGTAATATAACATTTATTTACATCATCTTTAAAATGTCTCTATAGTCGTCATTGGTTTATAAAAATATGCATACGTGTTAATATATGTATATAAGCACGCATGTATGTACATATTTAGTTTTTTCTTTTTTTTTTTTAATTGATATGTGTCAGTGTAAATATATTTATAAATACACAATAATTAATACATTTTCTTACAACTACAGTTTCGTTTGATTTATTCTTACGCAACAAGTGACTCCTTAATTAAGTAATATAACATTTTATTTACATCATTAATAATGTCTCTTTAGTTCGTCATTGGCAGACAATATATATATATATATTTTTTTTTAAGAAAATAAATACTTCGGTACTCAAACAATCTTTTAACAAATTTACTTAGCACTTTTGTTTTTTCTAACAAGGAAAGAAAACCTTAGCGCTTAGTTTTAAAGTTTAAACACAACAGAATTACTTAAAAATTAAGGAATATATGTGGTATGTAAGCTATGAACTATACATATTTCTCTTTTGCATGGGAGGCTTCGTTCAATCAATTAATAAAGATAAATAAGTAATGTTTTATAAGAAATTATTTATGTGAAAGCTACAAAAAAAAAAAAGAAAAAAAAAAAGAAAACTAAAAACCAAAAATCTACCTATTGAAATTTATGCTACATTGGTTTATTTTGCTCATCACTCGTAGAAATATTTACAAATCAATAGTACAGTCAAAAATCTATTGTAATTTTAAATAAATAAAAAGAAAAAAAAAATTATCCAACACTATTTTACAAACACACATGCTGGTATATAAACTTATTATAGTTTTTTTTTGTTTTTGTCGCTGATGTAAAAAGCAGATATTTTCTTTTTGAGGGTTTACTACAACTAGGTTACGAATAATTATAATTAAAGTTACATTACTAAACTATGAACAACTGCATTTCTCGACTGCCATATTTGGTATTGTGCTCATCACAAGGGTGTTTTCTGCATTGAAATATAACAATCGTAGTGGACTCATTTTGGTGGGGGAACAGCACGGTTGGGGCGCTGTACTGAGCTGCATTAAGTGAGTATGTGGATATTTTTCCAAAAAACCCAATTTACATTCGCCATTGCAGAAATATGCATTGAAGGTAGTCGGTGCAACTACCCATGTCCATTCGAATTCAACGAAATTTACAGTCAATGGATATCGACAACAGCGTTCTTCATTGTCACTCTCGGAGCAGTTCATTGAGGTATTTCGTTTTGTACGTCGTTTTCGGTTATCTTTTGTTAACATTTCTATGTATACGGTCTGAAGAGAGAGAGAGAGAAAACAAAAGAAAAATAAAAGGATTGTTAAATTATTAATACATTTTTAAGTTTTAATTTACATTTTATCAATTACGTTTCACAGCACGGAAAAAGTAATTCTTTATTTCTTTATTTCTTATTTCAAGACAAAAGGATATACATCACTTATTTTTTAGATACAAATATAAAAAGAAAGAATTCATTTGTCTAAGAAACAGTTTTGTACAATCTGTTACCAAAGTGGCAAGTGGCGAAAGTACATTAAAAATTTGCAGATATAGCTTTATAACAAATTACATAGTTGATGGGGAAGTAAATATATAATAAATAAATATGGGAATAGAATAGTAATAAAACAATGAGTTAAACAATTGGAAGCAAGAGTAAATCAATTTCGCGATGTTTAAATGTAAAGAGCCATTTTTTAATATAACTTAAAAATACAATTTTCGTCCTCTCACACCTTAGGAAGTCTGGTAAAGAGTTAAATAGTCTAGGAGCTGTAAGGCTATAGAACCGACAAAAATGCGATTTGTAAATAGTTGGAATGGTTGCGATGTTTCCAGTGTTAATTCGTAAATTGTAGTTTTCGTGATATCTAACATTGTAGAATCCCGACTTTTCGAAAAATATCTTCAAGACTTTATAGCAGTACAGGTGTCTTAATGGAAGAATTTTCATGCTTTCGAACAATATAAAGCTAGGTGTTCTTCTATTTACTTTATTCATGATTCTGATTACGTGCTTTTGTTTGACTAGCAAAGGTTCAATTTTATTGAAATAAGCACCACCCCAACATAAGATGCCATACTGCAGCTTAGATTTAAACAAACCATTATAAACCATTTTTAAAACTTGAGTACTGCAATATAGGCTTAAATGGTACATTTGCCTTACTACCCGATTGAGGTGATGTTTTAAGTATGAGGTATGATCGTTCCAATTGAGCTTATTATCCAGTATAATACCCAAATACTTGAAACTGTCAAAACTCTCAATACGAAAGCAATCTTTATTGCAGTTCTCATTTTCCTTAAAGGTAACATTATCGGGACCGTTTAAGCCAGTTGAACAAAAACGTAAACAGTCAGGAGAGTGATAAAATAAGGGCAAGTCAACATTTAGAGAACCTTTTATACTAAAGGTCATAAATTTAGTTTTATTGCTGATTAGTAATTTATGTTTTCTAAACCATCGTCGTAGTAAGTCCAAGTCATAGTTGACATCGAGATAGAAGTTTAGATAGCTGTCGTTGGAGTATGAAAGTGCAGTATCATCAGCAAAAGTCGTGATTTTGCCTTTAAAGGGTTGTACAACTTCACTTTAGTTTTTTTAATTAACTGAAAGATCATGCAATCAATCATTCAAGGATATCATTCATTGACAGACAATTGCAAAAATATATAAATAGATTGCACATATTTTCCATTTACCATTTATTTTCTATTGATTCTATGATTTGATTTTATCACAAGTTTTGTATTTTTGATCGTTTCATATATACATACATTCACAAAAGTGAGTAATCATGGAAAAACAAGCTCAAAAAAGCGTTCATATTAGGTTGTCAAATATCTCCCTTCAGAGCTCTGTAGCGCTTTGTACATAGCCGGAAAATTCAAAAGAGCCCAACAATACCGACGTCTTGAGCAAAACGTCACAATAGACAGATATAAATTCGAAGTGGTGAAAGAATTCGTCTACCTAGGATCAGAAGTAAATTCCGCAAATGATACGACCGCGGAGATAAAACGAAGGATAACCCTGGCCAATCGCTGTGTCTTTGGGCTTAGACGGCAGCTGAAAAACAAACGACTCTCTCGAAGTACCAAGCTATCTATTTATAAGACCTTGATAGTCCCAGTCCTACTGTATGGCGCAGAAACATGGACAATATCAAATGTGGACGAAGAGATTGGTCGCTTCGAGAGGAAAGTCCTTCGGATTATTTTTGGTCCCGTTTGCACAGAGGGAGTTTGGAGGAGAAGGCTAAACGATGAAATCTACGAGCTGTACAGCGACATCGATCTAGTTAAACGAATACGAGTGTCCCGACTGAGATGACTAGGTCATGTGGAGCGTATGGACACTAACGTTCCGGCTCATAAAGTCTTCGAGTCCAACACTGATGGACAACGCGGTAGAGGTAGACCTCCAGGTCCACCCCGGACTGTAGCGCCCGCAAAAGAAGAAGAAGATTGTACAAGACAACGATCCCAAATTCACTCTGAGCAGATTGCTCACATTCTCGTTGAGAACTTGTGGGCTGATTCGTGGAGAAGTGTAGCATCAAAATCAGCACAACAATTAGATCAACTTTTTAAGAGCATCGACGATCTTTAAAAAAAAAGTATTCTACTGTGGTATTGACTGAAACACGCTTTGTGATCGAGTGCCAGCTAAAATGATTTATTGTTCATTGTTTAGCCTAACTTAACTTAGTGTTATACTAATGACAGTGTTCAGTGGAAATGGGAGTGTTCGATTGTCATATACAATGTAAAATAGTCCATACAACATCTACCTAAAGGATGTCAAGACTTGGTAGCTAGTTACCAAAATGCTGCCTGTCTGTTATTGCCATTATGGAATATCTATCGAGTTCGAGCTTTCTTATCATGCAAATAGACAATCTTGAATAGTAATATTTAGGTTTTTTTTTTTTCCTATTATATTATTACTTTGTTTGTAATTATATTTCCAACTACAGTCGAATCCCTCCAAGTCGAATTTTCATGGGACATCAAAATTAGTTCGACTTAGAGGATGGTTTTTGTATGGAAAATAGGGAAGGGGAATGACAAAATATGGCGAAAAATTCGAGTTAGATATTCGGCTTAGTGGGAATAAAAATATACTCCTTCGACTGTTTTTTATTGCATATGAGATTGTGTTTGTGATAAAATCCTTTATTTTCCCTTTGCTTATTATAGTTGCAATCTTAGTCTTTTAGGCTTTCTATGGGCTTGGAGTTTGAAGTTAAGTTTTCTCAAAGTCGGTCCCTGTTGCATTTACTCTGTTGATTGTTTTGTATCGGACTTGATCCATGCTTGGACATTTGGTTAAAAGGTGCTCAATTGTCTCCTTTGCCGGCCACAGTGTCTTCAGGTTTCAGTGCTGTTAACACCTATTTCGTGATGGTGATAGTTAAATGCTCCATGTCCTGTAAGTGCCTCCCATAGCAGTCTCAGGTGAGCTTAGTTTAATTCCAGAGTTTCTTTAACTTCTTTAGGGTTGTGCTTCAGATTAATGAATTTCCTAGGCCCGGTGCACTCTCTTTTATAGTCCACTTGCGGAGTTACTCTTGGTTCATTGTTATGTACAAGCTGCCATTTCAATCGTATGTATAAGCTTCGACAATATTTTGGAAAGTTTCCTTGATCTAGAATATTAGACTTGCACCATATAACTTAGAATTATCCCAAACCATTATACTTTCGCTTGTATTACTTACTTTTTTATCAGGCGGGCAACCCTTGCAGGATCTGCGCCTAAGCTAACGTTGCCTTGCAACGCTGATGGTCCTGGGCATGCTGCTTCCGCTTGTATGTTCGATACTTCATTTCCCAAATCATTTACAGCATTCTTTTGGGTTATTGAAGCTTTATACATTTTTTTCCAATTACATTCGTTGCATTTTTTTTGCAGTTTTTGCTTGCAAAACATTTTTATGTCAAAAAAAATTTGAACACAAAATTTGATGGGAATATCAACAAGATCTTATAATTGAAGTCAGTAAAGATTGCATTTACAAAGGACAGGAGGCATTCTTTTAAGACTTAAGTCAACTTAATGGTGTGTGTGTGATTTTTCTTATTAAGAACAAACACAAAACAATTGTGTCTGGCCACTTCCTGATGAGATTTTCCTTCTCACGTGAATTTTCAAACCGTATTTCTATTGAATATCAATGAAAAATTTTTCCGTTCTTTAGAACACAAAATTTGATTTATTTTTATACTTAAATCAATAAAAAAAAATTAGATAGAACAAAATTTGTATCAATAAAAAACAACCAAATCAGTGTTTTGTCTTTGTTGTAATACGTTCGTTCGCGTTTATACATTTGTATGATTACAATCAGTAAATAGAGCCCTTTTCCTACTTGTTTTCTAAATTTTAAACCCTTAGGTCTTTTATATAAATCCTTCTGTCTGTACTAGGGGTATGGACCTACAGGTCCGTGTGATTGACGGCATCACATAAGCTAAGCTCTTAAATGTATTTGGCTGAGTACTTGAACTGATTTGCTTACTAACTACTCATCCACGCCCTCGAGAATCAACTTATATTTACATTCTAAGCTGTTGATGGAGAAACTTAGGAAATTTCATTGCAGAGAAAGAAGTTACTAGTACCTCAGCAATAAAAATGTGTGCAAGAATCTATACCGCGCGATATACTGAGGATGAAGTGCACCTAAAGACATAAGTAAAAATAATAAAATTCTCGCGAATTTTAGAAAATAAAAAAAAAGAAAAGAACGAAATTAAAGCCACCTACTTGTTGTCCTGTGGTGTTTTTGCTGTGTTCGTTCTCTAGTGCTGTGAATCTTCACGGCTCACGGATATAAGACTTCACCATTGCATTGCATAATATTTTTATATGCAATAGTATGTATATACCTGTGAAAAGCAGAAAAAACCAAGTACACTTTTCTCCACGAATCAAAGCATAACTCTCCTAAAATAATGTACCGCACGAATAAATGAGTTAATAAAGTAAAGAACTGGGTTTCGACAACGAAGTTCAAGTTCTGAAAACGAAAAGTCTGCAGCTGAAATAAGTTTGTAGATCTTTCGAGGGTAGGAAAACAAGAAAAAAATGGAAAAATTAAAATGATGAATGCAGTAAACTTGGCCATAAGCATCGGGAAAATGATTTCAGCTTTATTTAAATAACTAGCTACTGCCGCTACGTCGTCCGTGTGAATTTCACATATTGCGGTTGGATAAATAAAATTGCCATGTTTAAGATTTAAGCTTACTCTATACTAAATTTTGCCAACATCGAAATCGGTTTATAAGAAAAAAACTGATAGAAGAAAGTATTTCCTGACACTAATATCTAAAATTATATGAGCAATAATACGTTGATAAGAAACTGCCCCACAAACAAACCATTTTGCTTTATACTGTACAATACCTCCTCAAAAACCATGGCTAGGAAGATTTTTTTTATACTGTGCGTACATTACTTCCTCAAACTTAATATAAAATTTTGCCATTAATAGCTCAAACCAAATGGCAGTTGGTTTTGATAGTTTTTTTTTTTTTCATTCGGTTCACAAATTTTTGTATCGCAATTTTTGTATTAGAAAAGCTTTTTCTTGTATACGTTGTTCTTTTATGAGAATTTTTTTTCTTATATCCGTTTATCTAAAAGAAAAAAACGGTTAAAGGAGAACGATTTTTTGGATTTATAGTTTTCCTAGTACTCTAGGGTGATGGTATGTGAGGTTATCCACCTCCAATAGTCGGCCGCCGCGTCACAAAACGATGCAAAATAGTTATTCCGTTTGTAATACACACTTAAATTTTTTTTCTGCAAAGGATAATAATTTTCCTATCTGCGAGTAAAACGTTGTTGCCAAGCAGTTGCTAGTTTCTTACTTAAAGTTGCCAGTTTGAATCAAGTTTTCATCGAAAGTGAAATGTCTGGTTTTTGATGTAAAAAAAATTGTGGAAGTGATTTTCAAAAAAGTTCGAAAATCAATGAAATATTGCCGGTAGGTGCGTTTTATTGTTGTATTTGTTTTATCAATAGATTCTTTTTACTGAATATTGAAAAAGAATTAAAAAAAAAGTATTTTGAACAAAAACTGGGGCGGCCGTCGAAAGACATTTTTTCAATTATTTTTCTGAGGTCGGCCCCCTCGCCGACTACGGAAGAAAGGAGACAGGTTTTGTTAAGTCGGCCGTCAATATTTCATATTAAAAAAAATTGCTGTTTGTTTTTGTTTTATTTTCTGGATATAAAAACAGGGGCCGACTACTGAATACTTGACCGACTACTCAAAAATAACGTTTTCATTTATATTTTTGTGAATAAGTTGTTTTCGGTAGTAAATACCCTAAACATGGCTTTATTTTTATAATTAAAACATTTTAATTAATTGGAATTGATGAGTAGCTGTTCTTTACTATAAATACCGATTTTTATTAAGAGCACATCAAACGTAAAAACAGTTAAGTGGACAGACAGGTAGAGTTATTTCAAAAACTATTAAATATAGCTGTGCGTCGGGGTTTCACTGTATTTTGTGTAAAAGTCTACAAAACATTATGGAATTATAGAACACGAATAATAAAGGAATGTTGGATGTTTAGTTAAAATAAGATAGTTTACACTACTGCTGCAACTGCCAATATAGTGCTTTGACAATGTTTTTCACTACTTCGACTACATTTGGGTTGGTTTTTCGATATTATGTCTTCAAATCTGGTTACTATTTCACCTAAATCACGATCAACTTCGGTTTAGTTCTCAAAATTAGGTACTTTCCTGTCTCCCATTAAAGCTGCAATAACTTTAAAGGAAATTGTGTACTGTTTCCACCCAAATGCGCTCTTATATTAGTAGATTTTGAGGGTATGAAAAAACATCCATAATTGGGAAGGTTCTAACACACCAGTAGACGCATGGTCTACGATCCTAGACCACATTTTTTTTTAAATGTCGTTTCACATTTACACTTTTTTTGTTTTGGTTCTACAATTTTATAAAAAAATATTTTGTTATAAAAATTTAATAATATATGGAAAATAGTGTGTTGTTCCATAGCCAAATTCGAATACGTACAACGCATCATCAAATACATGTTTTTTTTTTGCAAAGTAAAATGGTGTACGAAAATAAATCTCGGTAGACTCCGGTGGGCTGGGCACCTAGATCGTATGAGCGAAGAGGACCCTGCTCGGAAAGTTCTTTGCGGTACAATTCATGGTACAAGACAGCGACGCAGACCGCGCTAACGCTGGAAGGATGGCGAAGACCAGAACGCCCGAAGCCTTGGGGTGCCCAACTGGATGGCGTCGGGAAGCGATCGAGATAGGTGGAAGTGCTTGCTGCAGGAGGCCCGGACCGGACACCGGTTGTTGCGCCGATGTCACGAAGTCATTTTGTTAGAGTAATAATATTGTCCGTCAAGTTTGACTTAAGAAGCTAAAGCTACATTGCGTATATGTGTATAGTTGACGTGATTTTAGTACGCTTTTACAATTGTTAATCAGACTGTCCTGTCATTAGGTCTGTCGGCCGTCTTCTTTGTCCAGACATTTGTATTTAAGGGTAGTTATAATCGTAATTAAGGGTAGTTATAATAAATAAATCAATTTATTTATTTTTATTTATATCTACATTTGGTCTCGTTTTTACAAATGTTTTACAAATGAGCGCTCGACATCCCTGCCTGATGAACACCGGCATTTTGTCAACTCCTGGTAGCGAAACATTCAGCCGAGTGAACCGAGCCAGGCAACAACGTTTTAGCTCTTTCTCCATTTAATTTTCTTTGTTCATATCTATTTGAATTAATACACTTATATTTTGTGACCAAACACACGATGGCTTTTCATGTTCTTCAGATAGGAATAGTAATTTTCAAGGAAAATTCACGCTTTTTACCTTGAGGAACTTAATGTGGTCGAAACGCCTCTCTTCGTATAAATGTCAACTTATAGATCCAAAATCTTTAAAAAGCCGTAGAGATACGCTGAAGCTACCTTTGTAAAGAACGTTGAAAAAATCAAGTCCCATTTATTTGCATTTATTTCATTCATTAAATTCACGTTAATTTCCAATACTAGAATTACTTACCCTTATGCCTTTTTATGCTGGAGAAAAATCTAAGTAATAGGCAAGTTATCTTTTTGATCCCTAGTCAAATGAAGGAATATCAAATCCATTTCGCGTCTTGACCTAGATAATTCATCGGCTTTTTCGTTGCCTATAACACCCATCATCCTCTCCGCCATCTCACCTAGAGATTGGCTACATTGTTTTACCAATTTTTTTTTTGCTTCAAAGCCTATTCAGGCTTCAATTCAATTCAATTAAACTTACTATACTTTTATTAACCACTGTTTTTACCTTATTAAACGCATTTTGAAATTTTGGTACACTTAGGTCAAAGCTAGGCCATTGTGCTGCCAACCATCTTTTGGGTTCAATTCATTTTATTACAATCTAAGGGTACAATAAGGCCGCTCATCGCCACGCGCACAGTGATTTTATTCTGACTAGAAAACACTGCAGTGGTCCGGGAAGTGAAGGACATCGCTATATTTTTTTCGGGCTGATTGTTTTTTCCCCTTTTCTTCTAAATGCCGCACTAAATAAAAATCAACACGTACTTGTGCTATTTATCGATTTTAGCAAATCATTCGATACGCTGTGTTAATTCGCGTGCGGAACTAGTTTTAATTTTATGTACGTTGTTCAATTTAGAAACAAAGAAAGCGCAGTTTAATATGCCCATCGATGCGTAACTACAATTAATAATTTATTGCAATTAAAGGCAAAATGAACAAACAATTTAAAGCGTCTTTGACATTTGTGTTTAGATATTAATGCCCGCCTTTACTATGGCTTAAGGCCTTAATGACATTTATATAAGTTAATTGCATTACATTTTATTATCATTTGATGCTACATTTAGCATTGTATACATTTTACATTTTTATATTCAAAAAAAGACGTTTAAACACCAAACACTCTGACATCCAAGAAATTGTTCGAAAGTGACAACAGAATGGGTTTAAGAGGAGCATTGGAAATTTGGCTTGAAAACTATTTGACTGATAGGAAATTTAAAGTCCAGGTCTCCAGCATAATCAGCAAGGCAAAAACAAGTTTACCTTTTACGGTGTTTATGGTATGCCTCAGTGCTCAAAATTGGGACCGATTTTATTCATCCTCTACACGAACGAATTGCTGCGGTCAACTAAGGAAAATTCTTTACATTTGCTGATCACGCCAGCTGTGTGAAACTTGCTTGAGCACATTTAAGGGATGAAATTCTCGCAAGCGAATCCACTATCGCCAATTCAACGTTTCAGCAGAAAATTTGTGTAACTTAAATTGTTAATACAATCGAAGCCCTCTAAGTCGAATTTGCACGGGATCTCAAAATTAGTTCGAGTTAGAGGGCTTTTTCGAAAAAAAAAAGTACTTACGCTTGTAATTTTAAATTGAGTCTTTAAAATTGGAGAATGAAGCCTTTTAAAATAGGACTCTATTAAAAAGGCAGTGTCGGACCTCATCCGGACTCTCAATGCATTCACTGAATGAAGCTTGAAAATATCTCAGACACCTAACTGTTTTTATATTAAAAGCAAATTGTTTGAGGTCCAACCAACAACACAACGAATAAGCAGCGGAGTTATTCATACAGAGTCGGACGGTTGTGTGCACAAATAACCTATAGCTCATTTGTGGTTGTGTGTAGAGAACGATAGACCCTAGCAGCGAAGCCAGATCGAGGGATTTCTTCCCCATTTGAGGATTTTTCAAAAGAGGAAAAGGGGAAAACTGTTTCAAAAATGGGGAATATTAGATGAACCGATTTTTTTGCATAACTAAGAACATTTTAATCTATTTCAATCAATTCAATTGAAATTTTGCTTGCCACAAACATACACTGAACTCGATTTTTTGTATTTTTTCATTAATTTCTTTACCACGAAAAAAAACTTAATGAAGATCTTGTTCACCCTTTCATGACCACGTCCAAATCCAACCGCAGGGAAAATATTTTTTTTCGATTCACCAAAAACGAAGTAAAAGATCCCGAACATTCTTTTGCACTAGGAGATATCTGATGCAGACTTAAATGGTCTAAAATCGGGTTTTAGAATAAAATTACTATAATTTTACTGTAATTACTCCAGAATTTTCGAATTGTGTGCAGGTGAAATTCATGTTGTACAGGAACAACACTGGGCATGAAAGGGTTAACTTCTATATACAAGAGCGATGTTTTTTTCTTTGTGCTTCAAAATTCATGCTTGTATTGTGGCAACACAATCACTTTGTTTTTGTCTTGTTTTTTTTACACTGGAATTGTTGTTAAATATATATGTATGTATATTGAATAAAAAACGATGGATAGAAATATTCTATGCTCTTATGGCACCTCTTAATGAATATTTGGCATTTCTTAAATTGCAAAGGAAAATGCCAGTACACAAGCAACATGCGAATGATGAATTTTGATAATGTGTTGACTTTAATTATAGTTTTCAACTGAAATTACGATATCATTTTGAAAAAAAGTTATCTAGCGACTAAATTAACCATGAAAATAATTCAAAGCTACTAAAATAAGCGTATATTAGAGTATTTCTGAAATGGGGAAAACGATTTTAAAAATGGGGAAAAAAATTGCATTTGGGGAATAAAATGGGGATTTCGTCTCTCAAAAATCTGGCAACACTGGACCCTAGACGACAATTGTGTTCGTCCAACATGATTGTTTGCCGTGTTTGCACTAAAAAATCAACATGAAATGAAAGGTGTTCATCGTCCAGTGCCAAATTGAGAGAGAGTCAGAGCATACAATACAAGTTGCGTGCTTGATACAAATTGCGAGAGGAATTATTTTGTTTACTTTTTTGCGAAAAAAAAAATCGACTTAGAGGAATTGAAAATAGACCAAGAGTCGAAAAAATTTATTCGAGTTAGAGGGATTTTCGACTTAGAGGGCGTTCGACTTAGAGGGCCTCGACTGTATTTTGAAAAATTGACCGAAGGCAACTTTTTTTCATAATATCTTTTTATTCTTTTACCGAGATCTACAAAATATCGTTTCCGGATGTTTAAAATTCGGCCCAAACTAATTTTAACAGAAAGATTACATCAAGACCTTCATTCCAGATTTTTCTTCAGATTTTAAAACCAACGGGTGTAGAAATGGAAGGGGGGAAGGAGGAGACGCTTGTTTCCGATTTTGAAGCTTAATATCTCTATAGCTTTACCAAATGAAAAGCTGAAAATAAAAACTCTATTTCATTTTACAAGACCTATCTGATGGTACCTTACTCAATGGATTTCCGTGAATTTTTTTTTCTTAAAAAAAAGTTAGTAAATAATTTATTTTAGTATGAATAAAAAATCGTACACGATTTCTGGATACTTTTGGGGTATTGCGATGAGTTGTGCCCTAACTCCAATTTTTTTCAGATTTTTTGGTCAAAAATTACAGTTATTTTCTATAATCTGGTGGGGGACACGGTACACAAGTCAGTTTTTGGCAGTTTGTTGGCTAATAACCTGTTACCAATAAGAGTAAGGTGATTACCACAGTACAACTTTTTGATCTAGCTATCATTCTCTTTCCAACGATACCCATATCAAAAAAAATAATAAAAGACATTTGTTTTTCGAATTTAGTACTGGTACTAGGTTTTTCTCTAATATGAAATTTTTTAAAATTTTTTTACCTGAACTTTTTTTGGGCAAGTGAAATACATCTTTTGGCGAAGTTTTATTTCTTAATTCTTAGTCGTTTGCAAATTACCTAGATTAAAGCCTTATGATAGACGGACAGACATTTTCATAATGAAAGCACCACCTCTTTTCTAATGACCCCATATCGACCGTCAAACTTGATAAAAGTTTTTTCGAGCGCTAGTAACTAACGTTTTCTTTAATCTACGACAAAATACACAAATTATGAATGATTTATTTTTGGGTTGCCTAGGTACATCTTCAACTATAAAGGACTTATAAGTTATGGTCAAATATGTAAAAGGCCATAGACAGACAAACAGACAGACACCGAAGTGATTCCATAAGGGTTTCGTCATTCCTTTGGAATGAAACCCTAAAAAAAAAGAAGATAAGCACTCTGCTTTGCAGGTAAACATTCCATTGTGCATTCATATTAAATAAATATAGTTCAAATCAATTCTCATTATATTAGACACGATGAAATGTTTTAAAAATGTTGTTCCCCATTCTTGCCCAAGAGTCACTTAAAAAAGCAGTATAGCATTAGGTGCATTTTAGTAAAATTTTTGTTTTCGAACGTCGTCAGAGATATTTTTAAGATTTTAACATTTAAACTTTAAGAGTCAAACGGTCCTTTCATAATTGTAATTTTAATTTACGAATTGGATCGTCCTGATAAATAAACAAGTAAATACAGTAAATCTTAAATGTTTGGATGCTTCTATTTTTTTTTGCTGTTGTCAAAGTTGACTTCTGAACGGATATAAGTTACTGGTTTCTTCACTTTCAGCTCAAAAAGTTATGGCTGATGTCATTCATTAAACTTTTCCTTGTAGTGTCGTGCAACAACAATACTGACATTGAAAGTTATAGGCTACTTTCTCGTAAGCTTGATACTGAAAAAATTCAATGAAACACTTATGAGAATAAATCTGAAAGACTTACTCGAGTCGTAGCTAGAGTGCTGCACGCATCCTGTTCAAAATAAGACGTCGTTGACGACCTAAAACATAAAGGTTTTAAAATAGTAGCCTTGAATGAACTTAAAATCAATTATGTCTTTTTTTTTCTTTAAATCTCTAAGTTTTCAACATGATAATGTTAATAAATGTTCTAATATGAGAGGCCTTGAAGATATTTTCATCTCGACTATATTAAACTGCGAAAATAGTCAACGTACGATGAGGAAAGGAAGTTCTAGAGCTATGGCAAATCAGAGCTTGACCATTTTTCATGCCAAATGTGTGCACATTTTAGCTGAGCATTTAGGGGTTGAAATGAATGTGAAAAACAACGCTAAGATTGTAGTCAATTTTGAGACAGAATCTTATGGATTCATAAAAAAAAACTTTTAATCGACGATTTATCGGGTTTCGCCTATTATTCGATGTTTTTATACTTATTACAGTAAACTCTCTATAATTCGAACCTCTAAAATTCGAAAACCTCTGTAAAGAAAATCTTTGCAGTTTGTGGAATGTGCAGTGGAATTTTAGGTAAATTTAAAACAAAGAATCTCTTCGTAGTAGGAGACTTAAATATCGACATTTTAAATGAGTTTGATAGCGATACCGCCAATTATTTACTTTTATTGTCTTCTTTTGGTCTCAAGAGCATTGTAAATGAGCCAACTCGCATATTTAATACCTCTAAAACTTGTATCGATCACATATTCATGCGGTTGAGCAAGACCAACAAGAGTTTGTTTTATTGTGAGGTTGATGACTGCCGAATTACGGATCATCATATGCTTATCTTAAGCACCAATCATGTTACTAAACCAATTAATTCTTGTAAACAGCGTCCAATTCTTCGCACAAATTACACCTTACTAAACGAACGTCTTAAATATGAGTTTTGGGCGTCTGTATATTCTGAAAAAGACGCCTCGGGAGCTTATGATGTATTTATGTCGATATTAAATAATCATATAAATAGTTGTACTTATATATCTTCCTATAGTTCGGGTCGAAGGAATTATAAGCCTATAAAACCTTGGATGACTTTCAAGCTGTTACTCAAAATAAAAAGAAAGAGAAAGTTCTCATTAAAATGTAGGAAGTATCAGAATAATATAAGACTAAAAAAATATTACGGCAAGCTATGCAAAGATATTGATAAAGAAGTAATTGATTTGCGTAACAATTACTATACACATAAGATGCGTAACGCTATAGGCGATACAAAAAAGGAATGGAGAATTGTTGACGAAATTCTAGGTAAAGATCGAGAGTCTAAACAAATTGATGCTTTGGAAGTAAATGGAAAGATTCTATTTGACACCAGCAGTATAGCTAACAATTTTAACGAGTACTTCATTGAAATTTCTAATAGTTTAAAACCGTCCACAGAATGTTGTAATTCCTGCAGCTGTAGTCAGTATTCAGTGTTGGTGGATGCGGTACAATCAAACAGTTTCCTTTTTGTTCCTTTTACTTCTATTGAAATATTCAAGCTCATAATGTCACAAAAAAGTAAAGCGTCATGTACAAGTGACGGTATTACCAATATCCTCTTAAAGAAAATTGTGTTTAACATAGCTGACATTCTATGCTACCTTTTTAATCTAAGCGTACATAACGGATGCTTTCCACAACTCTTAAAGTGTGCAGAAGTTGTACCTCTTTTCAAAAAAGGAGATCAAAGAGATATGAACAATTATCGCCCAATTTCACTCCTTCCAACCCTTTCCAAAATATTTGAGAAGCTTATAAAAGTTCGTATGATTTCTTTTTTAGATCACCAACAATTTTTCTCAAACAATCAGTTTGGTTTTAGATCAAATAAATCTACTGAAGATGCGATCTTAATGTTATGCTCTAAATTGTATGACGGATTCAATTGTTCCAAGCCTTGCATGGCGCTCTTTATCGATATGTCTAAAGCTTTTGATTTGGTAGATCACAGTTTGCTTCTAGATAAATTATATGCATCAGGTTTTAGGGGTTTTGTTCTTAAATGGTTTCATTCTTATCTCACAGATAGAAAGCAGAGAGTGAAAATTAAGGATATTTTTAGCAATTCTCTTACTATTAAAAATGGTGTCCCTCAAGGGTCTGTACTTGGACCTTTGTTGTTTTTAATTTATATAAATTCAATTTTTCAGCAATCATTTAAAGGACAACCAATCGCGTTTGCTGACGATATAGCCTTTACGTATCATGAAGTTAATTTCTTTAATTGTGTTGCTAGCATCAATGCGGATATCCATATGTTAAGGCAATGGTTTGCTTATCATAAACTAGTGGTTAGTTGCAAAACTAAACTTATGCCATTTAAAATGTTAGGAGGTAATCAGTTCGATCTTGATATGGTATTTCATGCATATGACTGCAAGAGGTTTGATTTAACTGTTCATAGTTGTGATCGGGTAAACTATTATGACGCGATCCCATGCTCTAATAAATGTTTTAAAATTGAATCTGTTAGCGAGTATAAGTACCTAGGTGTTTTAATTGATTCTAACTTAAATTGGAAAGCTCATATTCAAGCTACTAAATCGTACATGATGCTGGTAATTCGCAAATTATACCTCTTAAAACCTTATTGTTCTAAGCAAATACTTACAATGTTCTACCATGCATTGGCAAACTCAAAACTCCAATACGGTATTTCAAGTTGGGGAGGAGCTTATGATAATACATTTAATCCCTTATTTAAGACTCAAAAATGTTTAGTTAGAATAATTTGCGGTAAAACTCGCATAACTCACTGTTGGCCTCTTTTCAAAGATTTACATATTCTTCCTTTAAGACACCTTTACATATTCAAAGTTCTTAGAGAATTTTTCAAGCGTAGTGGTAACATTCAAACTAGGGCGTCGTATTATCATAACTTACGTATTAATAATCTTGCTTTGGTAAATATTCCTGTCGCACATAAAACCAAATTTGCTCACTTTTTCACTATAACTGCTCCTAGATGTTTTAACAATCTGCCCATTGAGATAAGACAAATAAATAATTTTCATTCTTTTTTGAAAAATGTAAAAGACTGGCTATTTACTATTGATTATACAAACATTGATCCTGTCTTTCGACGTGTGCCTTAAAATCCATCTTTTTCGTCTTTATTGTTAATTTTTTAAATTTGTTATTGAACTTATTGTTAATTTTTAATTTTGTTATTGAACTCATTGTTAATTTTTAAATTTGTTATTGAACTGAATTGAATTTTCCATCCTTTACCATCTTATTGTACTTCACCCCTCACTACATAATTAATATAGTATTTAAATACCTATGGAATCATTCAACACTAACTTTTTCAGTTACAGAATGATAATCTTCTTGCTTATATCTATATTCTGTATATCTAAAATTGTATAACTTTATGTAAGCTGGAATGAATAAAAATGAAAGAAAGAAAGAAAGAAAGTTTGTGGTCCCCCCGTTAATTCAAACTTATTTCTGTTCAAAACACAATGAAAACCTCTATAATTCGACACTGATGTCTTGTTTACCTCTATAACTCGAAGTCAAGTCTACTTTTTTTCTTCAACAACCGTTTGTTGAAATACGTACGTGACGAAAGTGAGCAATATATTTTTTTTTGAAACCTCTGCAATTTGAAGTTATTTTCTGGTCCCATGAAATTCGAATTATCGAGAGTTTAGTACGAGTACGATAACTTTGGTGCCAGGGCGGGGGTCTATCTCGATCCGTTTAGCAGGGCTGTAAAAGAATGCAATCATTACGAAATGCATTCAATGAAGTCATTTTAAGAATTCAAATACAAAATTGTGATGAAGGCAAAAAATGATTGCTCATGAATTTAGAATGTTAGAATGTTGTTTTTTGAAGTCATTGAATTGAAATAAATCCGTGTGAAGTGAAATTGATTAAATAATTAAATGATTGCATTCTTTTACAGCCCTGCCGTTTAAGAGCTAGAGGCAATTTAAGAAAAATTAATGAACATAAAAAAAAGGAATTATTAAAAAACAATGGCAACACTTAAAATGAAGTTATACACCCGGAAACTTGTTCTTTAATCCTGAACTTAAATCTTTTTAATTGTGCTAATAATACGCTTGCAAACGCAAAATTTTGATAAAAAAAAATAAAAAAAAAGTTTGAACCCATTTTTTCTTCAAAATTTTGAAATAAAGTGGCAAATTGTGGTCGATGTGTATTTTAATCCTTCCCCCAAAAAAAAGATAGAACACCGGAACAATCTCATGCTTTTATGAACTCACTCAAAATGCCACTCGATAATATTTTTGCAGCCAAAAAATTTACTCCCCGAAAAACCGGTGCTAGTAAGTGTTGCATCCGCAAAAAATGCCATCATTAAAATATGTGCATGTTGTTCCCTCGAGTGTGTTTATGGCCGGACATTTTTGCTCAGGCAGAATATAGAGTGGACGCTATGACCGAGTGAAATAAAACGAAGACACCGCAAGACCACATGTGACTTAAAAATATTTTTAGGGGTTGATAATGGGCTTGTAATTAAGGAACTCTATGCTTGCTTTACGGTGGAGTGTGTAAAATTTTGAAATCTGGTGAAGATTAGATGTGGAGCCCGTTAGTGGATCACGCGGTCAAGAAGATGATGATGATCTATTTTTGGGAGAGGTAAACATACTCTCTCTAAATTTTATCATTAAATCAGTTTTTTTTTTATGTAAAAGACGACAGACAGTTACCGAAGTTGTAGTTGTTATAAGGGTATAATTTTCTGTCCCCTAGAACGAAATCCCAAAAAATTTGGCAGTTCTGAGTGCTGAGTTCTGAGTGCAATTAGAGTGCTTCGTCACTTATAACAAGATGTTCTTTTTGGGGTTCAGGCCTCATGGCCTGATTTTCATTTTTGGTTGTATGGAAATATGTTCTTGTGAAGTGAACACTATAGAATAGATAGTAATAGTCTTTACTCGGAATAAAAGTCTCTTTCTTCGAAAGTAATCTAATTGGTAATGCTATTGTTTTCTTATTTATAAATATATTATAAATTAATATTTTAAGGATCGTTCAACGTATTTAATACCATAAGTGCGTTTCTGTTGCCGATTTTGCTTTGTCTGTGTTGTTGGATGGCAATACAATTTATACGAAGGTTAGGCACTGTTATGAGCTTTAAGAAAATGGCAAGTTCTAATTGAAGCTCGGTGGAACGCTTTTTTTAAACCTTCGGCAAAGTTTTATGATCCCAATCTATTCCCACTCGTTCTGTTATATTTTTTTATGTGATATGAAATATTCAGAGAGGTTTTTTTCTTTTTTGGAACTAAAAATTTGGAAGTTTCTATCTTTTAAAAAAGAGCAAGAAAATATAACTTCTAAACTTAAAAATTTACGATTTTTGGATGAAATAATGGCGGCCAACTTCTACAGTCTCCAAGTGCCACAAGCAAATATGAATCAGAAAAAAAAAAACATCAGAATTTCCCATTAATAATGAAAACATAAAATTTAAACCCCAAAAAATTTAATAAAAATAAGAAAACAATTTTTAAATTCTTTTTCCAAGCTTGCCCCACTGTGCGCCGTCTGCCCGCTAATTTTAAAATTATTACGATGTCTATAATTTCAAAATTTTTAGAACTGTAAGGATAAAACTCGGCTTGAAAATAGCGCTGAGCAATGCGCTTTTTGTATCGATGTATAAGTTAGACCACGTCAAACTTACTTACTTACTACTATTTTTTTTATAAAACTGCCGAACAGAATTTTGTGAAATTTAACTCAACAAGATTGATAGATCTCCCACAGATCCTTATGTTGAACCATAACGATCGGAATACCCTAAGTGGAGTTATAGGGGTTTTGAAGGTTTTTAATCTCCACGTCCGTTTTTGAAAATCGTCCAACAGGATTTTTTTAAACTCCCAACTACAGAGTTAGTGCCCCAATTTGGCATAACGATCAGACAATAGTATGGGAAGTAAGGAAGGGTCGAAAACTGTTTGAATTTTTTTTTTATGATTCTTCATTTGAACTTTTTCTTTTGAAATTTTCAGAATCTGACTTGAATCAAAATCGAGGAATTAAAAGTCTTACTAATTACAAATCATTGAGGGATCCCTAAGACCCTCCGCGTCTTTCGTTCACGAAATGTTTAATGAACTTATTCATATCAACATCAAAAAGTCAACATTCACTTCTTAAAATAATTAATATCTTATCTTGTAGTTTGTCCGACAATTATTTGATTTCCAATCTAGTCTACATAAACGATATTAATAATTATGCGATATTTATTTATACTATTATTATCTATTATTATTTATTATTTTCTAACTGCTTCTTATTTATTACCACTCGTTTTCTTTTGTCATTTATTTATCATCTTTGTTATTTGTTATTTATTTATATTAAATTTTCAGTATTTAAATTTTAAATTGCGACGGAAGTCAAGTAGTTCTAAAAATTTGGTCATAGCCTCCCCTTCTTTCAACCCTAGAATTTAAGGTTTACACAAATTTATGTATTAATGAAGGTTTTTCTGAAGCTTTTCCTTTAAATGTTTCTCAAAGACCAATAGTGATATATTTTCTGGAAATTTATAGTGCTTTTTCAGTATGAAGGTCGCTCATACCACATCTCTGTAAATTGTGCAATGTAGTTCTAAGAAAAATGTAACATTTTAGCTACAATAAAGAAATCAAAATAAAAAATAATTAATATCACAAGCTAATTATGTTTGCCTCACTATGCGATGGTCCATTAATAAATCAAGATTCCCATTCAATAGATTCTGAGTAGAGAAGGCCCGTCGAAGTACCTATTAAGATTTGTATTGCTTGATAATTTTAGAGCAATACTTCTATTTGTATTTGCACACCCAGTTTTTTGGTAATTTCGCGGTAATCGCAAAAGTTTGTATAGAATGTTACATATGAAAAGAAAGAACATAAGCAAGAGGGCTAAAATCGGTTGAGAATGACTACAGTTATTCAGGAAAAACAATTGAAGTCAAAAAAGTATTTGCACACTTTATGTTGTGAGTGAAATATAATTGAAATATATAAGTTACAAATACAAATGATATTTTGTCTGCAGTTTATTTACTTTAATAATGTATACAATAGAATAGAAAGAATTCAACGTCAATTCACAATTGAAATTCCACCTTATAGAACAAGATGTCTCCTTTTTCTCCTTAATGTTTATTCGTGACATCCTTTGCTCTCAAATTGATTGTCCTTTCCTTTTAAGTCAACTTAATCTTTGCGTTAATCCTATGTTTACCCGTCACCGTATGGATTTTTTTGATAATGTATCTAGAGAAGTTTTCAAAATAAAAACCCTTCTATATCTTGCTATATTCGATAGTTAGGCTAATTTAAATTGTAAATATTTGTAAGTCGAATAGAATCACTGTACTTGATGTAAATAATAATATATAAAATAAATTTCAGCTCCTTTCTGAAGCCCTTCTTCAAAAAATGCAGTGTTTAGGTCAGTTTCGTCAGAAAGCCCCTTTTCTTACTTCATCTCTATGTTTGTTTGTTTGTCCTTTATAGACTTCTAAATGGTAAGAGACAGAGCATTGATGTCTTCAGCAACTTTGGGACTGACTTTCAAAATTCGCCTGATTCTGTCGAGTGATATATCAATCAAAAGGTCTTTGAAAATGCGATTGAGCTTTGTTTTGGGTTTTGTTAGTGAAAAGTACTGTTGGAAAGATGTGAAACTCAAAAGTTGTAAAAAGGGTGCCCCATGTGACTTTAATTTTTAAATTAAATTTATTTTATGCGTAGCAAGGCGCGCCGGGTACAGCTAGTATCCTATAATAATGCACAGATTTTGTATAAGGTTCACGTCTTCTGATTGGGGAGATATCCCAAGTTGTTGGGGGACAATATACAATAGCCAGTCTTTCGTAAGCCTTGAGCGATTTCCTCATTTTCAAGGGCGCTCTTTGTCCCGTTCATTGGAAACGGTCTCTGCACTTCCAAATTGATTGCATTTTCGGTCAAATTATATCGTAAAATATTAAGAATCTCAAAACCCTTCAATTTTTTTTTCTAATTATATTTTCAACTAAAAACATTCTCTTTCGACCGTTTGTTCGTACATGTAAATGCGTTTGTGATAGAATCCTTTTTTTCTCTTCTTGGTTGTGTAAGCAAAGACATATTGCAGGTGTCCTTAGTCAAAAAAGAATAAAATTTACTTTGTATTTTTAGCAAGAAATAAACTGCATTTTTAATTTGAAATTTTGAAAAGAATTGAGATCCGTGTTTGTTTTTGTAGGTAACTCTTATGTTTGTACGAAATCCGAAAATGACTTTCTTTTTTACCCTAGAACTTCATGTTTTCTGTCACTTTTTCTGACAACGAAGGGTCTTACAACTCAGCAGTCGGTGTTCTTTTTTTACTTACACATCGAACTGTGCGAGCATACAATACATGGTACCTTCATGTGTTCGACCGAAATATTTTTTTAAGAAAGTTAAATACTTGGAAATACATTTTCATTAGATCGTTGGTATATATCCAAGCCTTGAGAACTTTAAAAAAATACTGTTTGTCACTCTGCCTTCTGGTAGTCTGTGCTTTACAATTAAAAATAGATCTATCGCATGCATCCAAGCCAAGGGAGCTTGCCCAAAAAAATCCTTTTGTTAATCAAACTTTGCATTTTGCAAAATAACCTGATGTCCTGGAACATTTTGAGCGGTTTTTTTTTCGTTTTCAGTTCACTTCAATGCGCAGAAATCAGTTAACACATTGAATGCCACGCCATTTACGAGCACACTTAGTGTCAATCACCGGTGACCCCCATGGCATTAAACGTGTTAAAAACATCCATACATCATTTTGGTTATTTCTTTCATAAAATAAAACTTAAGGAAGGGATATTTTATGTCTCTTTTGATTTCAATAAGTGAAGAGTAAGTTTTATCCTTGGTTTTGAAAATAAATATTATGTATATACTTGATTACTTTTCTTAGCATTTTGATTTCTTTCCTAGCATTATCTGTTTTGACTTACAAATTATATATTTATTTTTAGATAAAATTTTATTAAAATAACATATGTTTGCAATATTTTTTGATACAATGTTCTTGAGTACGACCTTCTAATTTTGCAAAAGACGAATAAACATTTGTTGAAACAAACCCACAAAGTTGTTCAAAAGCTTTTATTTATGTCTTTATGTTATTTGATAATAATTATCAATTACGTGAAAGGATCTTATCCTTTCCCTTCCACCTTAGAATTCTAGTTTTTCTTATATTCGCTAAGTACTGTATTGTAATTATCCTTCATTTTAGGAAAAAAAGAAAGTACAGTTGGATACCGCTAAGCGAATTTCCCTCTAACTAGAATTTTTTTGCCATATTTTGGCATTCCACTTCCATTCAAAAGCCATTCTCTAAGTCGAACTCCCTCTAACTCGAACTAACTTTGATGTCCCGTAAAAATTCGACTTAGAGGGATTCGACTGTATTTACATGAGTATTTTTAGATATACTATCAGTCACAAAAGTGAGTAAAAACCATGAAGAGCGCTTTGTACTTATAGGAAAACAAGCTCAAAATAGCCTCCACGAAAAAACTTAAATGCAGTTTTATTCGAAAATTCGATATATTTCGTGTTTTTTGCAATTGATAACTGTAATGTTGTCAATGTTAAATTATGACGCATGAACGTTGCTCAATTTCATTCAGTGTTTGCTACAAAGAGCTCGAAGTCTATAAAATATTCCATAAGTGATAAAATCCCGACACTGCTCGGAGTCACATAATTCCCATAAAAATTAAAAGAAAAAGAAAAAAATCACTTAATTTCCTAGAGACAGACGAAAGTATATACCGTATTATGAGTATTAAACTCTTAGTTCTAAAATTGATGTAAAGAAAATCATACTTACTTTTCAGGCTTACTATCCTCCAAGGATTTGCGCCTGATACTTAAAATTTTCGACAGTCTAACTGAAAGACGAAACCATAATGTTTCGTTTTGATATTCGTCATCTTTACTTTTTAAACAAATAGATTTGAAACTTTGAAAATGTCTCTTTGCTTTAGTGTATGACGATGTGGCCAGTAGATTGTCGTCTTTCAGACTTGTAGACTTGCACAGCTCATACACAACTCTTTTTTTTTTCTCAATTTGCCTTCCTCGTAACTCAAAATCCCACGTAAGTCCAAGAGTAAGTTCAATTGGTCTGCTTTTAGAAACTGAAGGACTTGGTTGGTACTATGATAAAAAAATGTGTTAAAGCTAACCATAGTAAAGGGTTTTTCTATAAGGGCTTGACAATTTTTTTTTTTCATAAAACGCAAAACATTTGCAATATTTTAAAAAAGTTGTATTATCGGCTTGATATCGTTCGTGTACTTTACCATGATGAAAATGTTGAGCTTACTGAATAAATTGGCATGACAGTTCGATGATTAGTGAAAGGGTGCGCTAATAAATTAAATTCAAAGTTGTCAAGTCCCTATTGGAAAATTCAAAGCTTTCAAGTCCCTTTGGAGAACCCTTCATTATAATCACTAGTTGAAGAATTTGTTTCTATGCGTCTAGTGGGTGAACTGGCTTCTTACACTCATGGCTTTTAAACGTAGTTTTACTATTTTTTTAAGTTTTAATTTAAAAGCTTAACGCTAGTCTGTCAACGCCGCGTCGACGCATAAAACTAAAGTAAAGTAACAAGTACATCTTTTTTTGGGTTGTGAAAATCTTAATATTATATTATGCAAACTGTATAAAGAGTTTATTAACCAAATAAAATATACTTACAAATGCTTTATTATTCGGTGCGTCGCCAGTTGTGATGAACGTTTTCATCCAACTCTCTGATCCTTTTATTATGATTCCCTGATTTGTAGATACGTCACGTAACCAACTTTGAACTAATTGCGTTACGTCTATGGATATCCATTCGCCCAAGCCATTAGGAATTTTATGTTGTGCTTCAGTTACATTGACTGTATGCGTCGCTATCGTGCTATTTATGCGGCGCACCACTCTGTTGACGGTTATAATGATTTCGCGGCGATCGTCTCCCAACATTTTTTTATCCAAAACATTTGGTTCATTTTCACGGATCCAATCACGACCACGGATGTAGATGTGAAGTAGAGCTTGCGATACGGTTGAATGCTCATTGTCTTTTATTTTGAAATTAAGAATTTCTGCTTTTCGATTATGTCGCATTCGTGGCACTGTAAACAAATAAATTGTATAACTTAGCTAAATTATTTTAGGAGATAAAAATTATGAAAAAACAAAAAAAAAATCTGTTTTTTCTCAAAAAAAAAAAAAAAATTAAGAAAAGGAAATATAATAAGTTAACTGTATACAACTATATTTATGGTCGTTAGGATATCGCTTAAATTTCAAGATCGAAATATTCTAACGTACACCTACTTAAGACCAGAAGTAATACTAGCCTTTTTTATGAACGATAACCCATGACGACTTGTGATTTAAGTACACAAAAGTAAATTGGCACCCTGAAGCGCTCTTTGTTTTTATGGAATATAAGATCAAAATACATCTTACGAATAAACCTTGAATGCAATTTCAATAGCTTTTCGAAGCAAAAATTAGCTAAGGTTAGTGACTCTAACCAAATTGAGCTTTTTACTGAACGAAAGGTTGCTTTACAGTGCAGGAAGGCGATTCAAAAATCTACCCCATTCTGAAATGTGTTTATCAATTAAAATCAAGCTAATTCGAATATTTTGGACGTTTTTGGTAACATTTGGACCAAAATATCAAGCAGCATACAAAAAATCGGAAGTTGTTCTGAAAATACTCTGCCAGAGCTCCAACATCACTCCAAAGTATTACAAAATTTGGTGGATTTGGTTCCATTTCACTTGATTGTTATTAAGAAATTACAAGAGTTTTCTACAAAATTTTAATTTCATTTATATTCCGTAAAATTACTGAATTTCGTATACTGCTTACTTACTTTTGTGATGTAAATTTTGATTTTACTTTTGTTTTTGCTGCAGATCAGATTATTATTTTTGAAATTTTTGCTATTGAAATTAAATTTGCTCGAAAAGCTATTGAAATTTCCAATAAAACTGTAAGATTTTTTCGTAAGAGGTATTTTGAGCTTGTATTTCGATAAGAACAAAGCGGTCTTCAGGCTACCTACTTACTTTTGTGACTGACTGTATGTCCATATGAGTTACGCATATAATGCACTGTAAACTGTAATTGAATCGACAACATAAGTGACGTTTTTATTTTTTTACAGGAGAGACAAAAAGTCGTATATATTTTACAAGTTAAATACTTTGACAATTCTAAGTTTGAAAACTGTTTAGGGATAGTTTTGCGACTTGTATAAAGGTAAAATTTTAAATAAAATATTTTCAACAAAGGAGATTTTTCAAATCGCGACCGCTCCGCAGACCCAGGATGAGATGGCTGGACCAAGTCCAAAATCTCGCCTGGTTACGCTTTTTCATACTTCCTGATGAGGTTGGCCGTAATAGATCGCTGCCAGACCTGCGGTTTTGATATCGTCTATCGAAGACCTTCACGTTGGTATATGACATTTTTGGTTATCATTCACGCCCAACATTTGCTGTGGGCTCTTAGACTATTACGCCTGTCTCCTGTATTTTTTTTTTATTTCTGGGGGGAAAAATCATCTGACTCCCACCAGTTTCAAGTTTTCGTCACTTACGTGTTTTAATGTTCGCTCACTCCAAGCTCGTTAGGGTCAACAGTTTATACAAATTCATAAGAGTGGAATAATTTACATTTACAGTATTAAAGTAAGAAATTGACTAGTAGGCAACACGAATAACGTTACATACGATTGATTTCAACTAAAACTTTTATTAAAGTGAATTCGTAAGTATCAACTGTAATATGAATAGGTAATCAAAGTGGAAAACATGGCCGATATTCCGCTTTAAGTCAAAAGAACTCAAATTATTTTTATTGAACTCTTTGACTTCAAAAGGTTTAATGTGAATTAATACTGACCTCAACTAAAGTACTGTGAATTCACTACTTTTTTTTCGAAAGACTGCAATCATTTGGCTTGATTCTAAGATTTTTAAAAATTTAATGCGTAGTCATTGAGTTCTAAAGAATGGTAACCTAAGTTTTTTTCAATCCCATTCACACTCGCGATTAGCCGTTCGGAAGTGGTATTAAACAGTAGGTCCCCTCCACATGTGTCAAATTATAATACGCACAACACAGTGGAGGTTAGAAGAAGCCAGGCCCTGTATGGGCTGTTACGCATATTATTTATTTATTTTTCACTTTACTTCAAATGATTTTCGATGATTTCTTTCAGTTCGATGAAGTTCGAGTAATTTTAAAATCGGTTGGCGGACGGACTGGCTTTTTTTTGCATTCCATAGCACCCGTTTGTTTCAGTCTGAACAATCTGAGTAAAATTAGGGGCGGAATTGTCTAGGCTGTTAGTTGATAGTTGGTTATCAAAATGTACGTTTTGCGATTGTGTATTGTGATTATCACTTTGACAATCACAAAAATGTGACTGATTTCGTGTGACACCTAAATAGGTGTCATTTGCATACAATTCCTTGTTTATCGTATGATATTGTTCTGCTGAAATGTACGCTGTACCACAGAATTCGCGATGATCTCGCTGCACCAGGATAAAAAACAATAAGACAACAGAAATAAAACATTCGTTTTTTTTCTTTTTTAAGGAAAGCATTTGTTAATAAAAATGTATATAATACCGTTAACAGAAGTTATGGAGTTGTGAGGGATTTGACTGAAGAGAAGAGAATGGAAAGAGAAGTCATGAAGCTAAACGTTTCAGTTCATGAGCTTAAGTTCGTTGCATGTTTTGGCAACATCCAATTCCAATTTTCTGATTTTCAATTTTTCTGCCACTAGTTCTTTCCATTTTCTCTTCTTTTAACAATTCCTTAAAAATTCCACACATTTCTTCCAACATTTTTGAAATTGGTCACTGCTTGCTTTTCAAAAAATGCTTTTGGCATTGACTGGTTCCATTAGGGTGCGGAATGGATTTCTGCATTGTGGTATCACAATGGGCTTAGTCTGGCCTAAGTGTGGTTGCGGGCTTTTGATGTATCAGCCAGCGACTCTAACCTAACCTAAACTAGCCCAAGTCAAACACAAGCTGTGAAAATTTGAGGGACTTTTTAAATATCTTATTTTTCTGTCACGATGAATAACAAACCGACATTTGAGAAAAATAAGCACCTGCATTTTTTATTCGACAAATTAAAGCAATCAGAGGAAAAATGAAAAAAAAAGATAAAAAAGAAATAAGATAAGCACTCACTTGTAGGGAACACATAAATGCTATTGACGACCGAGAAAAACTCATCCTCGAAATTTTTCCTGTACAGCTGTTCCCTCTTCTCATCGCTGTCGCCATCGCCCTGAAAATCTGAGTAGATTTTCGGATCGTCGCCCTGCATATTCTCGTTGATTTTATTCCTTGCGTTGTTACTGCCGTACCCGTACGACTGCAGAAATGAAAGAGTTGTATACTCTAAGCTGCTCTTCCTGGCATCACTCCTTTTCTCACCATGATCCACGTCACTCATAGTGTTCTTACCCTCAAAGTAGCTGTGGTTCTTGTAGAAATTCTCGATGATGGTGTGCGGGACAGGGGGAGCAGTAATGTTTGGTAGACTCTGCATCTCCAGCCGCAGCAGGATGTGTCTTTTTATCGACTCTAAGTTATCGGCTTTTACCTGTTCCCGAATCTGGCACGAGTGACATCCGGTGTTAGTAAAACTTAATCTAGGATCACGACGTGCTTCAGTCTGTTGGCTTATGTAGCTGGTGATACTACTTCCGCCTGACGGTCGTTGCGTAGTCGCCGACATCACACGTTGCTGGAGTGGCCTGGGCTTGATTACTTCCTCCTCGCCAGCAGAGTACTTCGAAGCCGATGAATTGCTCAGTTCTGATTTTAGTCTTGTTTCCTTGAACGAGTCATGAGTGTCGGAGACGGATATGGCTGAATGTTGCATGAACGATGAAGATGGCGGCTCGTTGCCGCCCGATCCCGTCTGGTTTGGAGGACTGGTGCAGTTGATCAGTGGCGCCGCCATAATGAGCTGAAGCAGAATCAGAATGGGCAAGAGAACTTGAGTCTTACGCCCTATTCGATTCATACTATTGCTGACATATCGCACTATTTCCTTGATCATAATTACAAACATTATTAAAAGGTAGTCAGACGTGGATTCGAAATTTCGATGGTTTTGATGTTGCGGCGGCTGTTTTTTCTTATAGGTAAGTAGATTAATTTTACTATTAACATTTTTTTTAAAATATTTTTTTGGAATATCACATAGCTTTGATTTCGTTTCGGTTTCATCCCAATCGAAGTTGTCACAGATAATAGGTAGATGGGATGTTGTGGATACCGTGGTAGCCGTAGCACCTTTTGGAGATGACCAAAATGCAGATACAAATGACGGGCGTAGGTGTGACCATTGTCGTGGAAATTGTGATCGCTCTAGTGTGATCACATTGGGTTGGACCGCGTCCACTTTGTGCCATACGTCTGTTATCGTCGAGGCACATATTTCCGAGGAGGTGCTCTTTTCTCGGAACACACAGTTTTTGACGTTTTTATTGCTTTTGCTATCAGTGGGCACATTTTTGTTGTATGCGTGAGAGGGGCTTTTTTTTATTTTACAGTTGCAACGCCTGTTATTGTATTTCAGTAATGGCTGTTTTCCTAAGGACTCTTGTATTGAGCTGTCCTGCTCAACGACTAGTATTTCTTGCTCGAAGCGGTAGCGTATTATTTGCTGATGCTCTTGCGAGTGGCGGCTCTTAATGACTTTCAAGTGATTACATCTGTACGTGCAATCTATTAGCTGATAGCATTCAGAAATAAGTGCCATTTTTTTCACGAATAGTACAATTTTCTTAGAACTGTTATTGGGGCGAGAACCTGCGGCGTAATGCTTTTACCATCATCTATTTTGTATCTGAAAAAAAAAGAGAAAAAAAAATTAGGATTAACTTAAAAAAGTGTCTTTACTATCTGTAATACTATCCTATTAAGCTTACTAGGATAATGTATGTAATTAAAGTACAGCGAATAATAAAAAGTATTTGCAAATTTTGTAGTTTGGTAGTCTCGCAATAATCTAAAAGGTGTCAATACGGTGTTGTGCATGAAAAGAAAGAGCAGGAAAAAAACTTTCGGAAAGGGGATATTTCCCAGATTCAGAATATATTAACCTTAAACCTGCCCCACTTGAATCCTTAAACTTTTGGTCCACTTAATGATTTAAATAATTTTTTTCAAGTTTAATTTCAATAGCTAACTAAATGTGCTACTAAAAATATCACTGTTTTAAGCTGTACATTTATGAAGATATTTTTTAATCGCTCATAACCAATCCTTCTTAAGAAAAAAATACGCGCACCGTAACACTTTTTACAACCATTCAAAGTTGAACAAAAAAAATTTCATTTTCTTTATCGCCTTTTTGCTTGCATGAAACATGTGACTTTGGGACTTAATAATAATTTTTTAATAGTGAAAAATTTTAAAAAATAAATATGCAACATTGTTCCTTGTTATATTAAGAAATTAAAAATATCAATTTTGACCGAATCGCATGGCTTTGATTTTTGCAGTTTGTCCAGCTAGATTGGCGAATTCGACCACTGTGTGGCGTAAAGGGCAATTATCATTGTCGAACTTTAAAAGCACCATTTGGCAGCTAGGATTTCATTCTCATTCGGATTTCGCTCGCTAATGAATGACATAAAAACTTCTTCCATAGAAGGAGTTTGTTTTTTTTTGTCGTGGATAAGGGCCATAAGGGCCATATACAGTTGCGGTCAAAATAGTATCTGTGCTGCTTTCTTGCAACTTGAGTAATATCATGCTAATGATTGAAGTAATTGAAAAATATTTTACTGCTTTCAGTTATTGTTCTAAAGTAGAAGAACATTACCTAAGTCTAAAAGAAAAAAAAATATTCTCTCACACTATTACTGCCATGCACTGCTATTATTTTGACCGCAGAGTATGGCTACAATCAAAAACGAGTTATACTAATCAATATTAAGTCTAACTAAAAATTTAATTTCCAGCCAGCAATAAACAAATTTCTTTTTTGTAATTTTGCACTGCATTCTCGGCACGCACACTGTTCAGTTTGACTGCAATTTTTTTTCAATAATGCAAATGAAAAAAATAGCAAAAAAAAAAATGAATTAAAACGCAGAAACAAATGTCTGATCTTAATTGGACCATATCATACTTTTCTAGTAGTTGGCGTATGTGTAGTAAAGGATTAAGGATTATTTCTTTCAACAGAGTTAAATCATGAAGTTCTTATTCCCGACAATGTATCCAAGCATTTAATATCACTCATGCAGGTCGACATTTCATAAGTCGAATGCATGACTTCGGAAATACGACTCGTCGTATGTAACCCGGCTAAGAATCCATCCACGACAAAAAAAACTGCCTCTAAATGAATCACCCTATATAATGGGTGAAAACAACAACCACAAAAAAAAAAACACTAAAGCAGGGTAAATGCTATTATTGTCGCAAAAAGGGGATTTTATTTTTTTTATTTTATTTCTTGTAGAGTATACACATTCCAGACAGCTCAGTACCATGATGGGGTGTGTATAGTAAGTATATAGTATTATTACTATGATTAATTATATTAATACAGAAAAGAATCAATGCATAAATAGAAAAAAGAACAAAACAAACTCGTTTGGTGTTGAATGACTTTCGTATAGTTGAAGGGATAAGACTGGGAGAGCCAGGCTATTGACTTAAAAAAATGTGTTGAATAAACTAAAATGAATATATGCCTCAAATCTTATATTCACATGTGTTAATGGCTACTTGTTTTTTTTATTTGCTTCTAACCATCTAACACAACTATCTAGCACAAAATAAAGTGCATTTATTTTGTATACACAAACTAAGAATATAGCAAAAAAAACCTTTGAAAGATTCTTTATATTCATTACCAGTGTGCAATTAAATTGAATAATTATTCGATTTACGACTGGATTCTTATTTCTGGTATTAAATTGCACATGTTCATGTTCAAATGGCAAGGAAACTGCTGGTTTTAGGGTTTCGTTCCAAAGAAATAACGAATCTCTTATAGAATCATCGTCTGTCCAATTCATAAAATCGCTCAAAACTTTCAAGTCGTTTGTAGTTAAGGTATTGAATTTAGACTGAATATGTACATATCAAGGGAACCCAAAAAAAAACCGGTAGAGTGTGAGTTTTACTCACGCGCCGAGAGTTTAGTTCTTTCGTCAACAGATTAGAAGTAAGAACATAATTTAAGTTAAGGCAACTAGCAACGTCAGGTAGTTCTTATTGTTTCTAATAAGGCTAAACAAAAGAAAAATCTTTCTCATTTGCTGATCGTGCCAACTGTGTGAAAATTGCTTTAGTGAACTTAAGGGAAATGGTTTCAAGCTAGTCCATTGAGACAATTAATCGGCAGCTCGTGAAAATTAGCTTACCAAACAGCTAAGCAATTTGAATCATAAAGTATTCGGCAGTATTTTTATTAGGAGATAGCCACTTAAGCCTTAATGTGGAACAGCCACAAACACCCAAGAAATTAACAAATCAAGTCCTCCCGTTTAAGTTAAAAAAAATCAAATTTTAAATCATCATCATTATCAGCAAAATTTAAAATCTTTCCAACTTCGCTTTGTTCTTTTAACTGAGAGAGAAGAAAACTGTTATACATAATATTCGCTCAGGTTCACAGACTACGAAAAGAGCCAAAAAATATTTCAGAATTTAACAGAATATAGAATCCTTTGCGTTCTCGATTAAGTTAGTAACGTATTCAAGCTATCATTTTTTATTTGAAAATTCAATTTTGAAAAAATAAGAAATGTGAAAATAGCAAGAAACCCCCCTTCGGAGAAGAAAAAAAAAAAAATAAAAAGCAGAAAAAAGCAAAAAAGCAAAGGACAAATCGAGGATCGAACTCTAGACCCTCATAGCACAGCGTGAGCACTATAACCACTCCACTAACGCCGCTTCGAAATTCTATTGTCTTTTTTGGTATTGGAAACGCGTAGAAAACTTTGTGTGTATGAGATAAACGTTAGTTGCCCTTGCACAATGCTGATATAATTTAAATCGTTAAAATTTCGAAAAATTTTGTGAAAATGAACTTTCTTTTATATAATCTTTTGATTCTATTGATGAGATCTACAAAATGGCGTTTTCGGATCTTTAAAATTCGTATGTCATCGTTTTTTAATATTTAATATCTCGAAAACTGAGCCTCGGAACAAAAAGCTCAAAATCAAAACTGTATTTTATTTTACTAAACCTATCCAACGGTACTTAACTCAATTAATTCCGGTAAAAAAAAAAATTTCAAGAAATTAGTTATTAATTTATTTTAATACGAACAAAAAATCATATAAAATTTCTGAATATTTTGCCGATAGTTACCTCATAGCACAAATTTTTTTTCAGATTTTTTGGGCCATTATTTTAGAAAATAAGGTATGGGACAGGGTACACAAGTCGGTTTTTCAAAGTTTGCGGGCTTATAACTTTTTACCATTTAGACAAAGATGACAACTGTCGCACAACTTTCAATCTAGGATCATTTTCTTTCTAACGATACCCATATCAAATATCTAAGAAAATAAATCTGTTTTTTTATTTTAGTATACCTACCTAAGTACCTAAAATAAGGCTTAGTGAAAGATGACAGACATTTTTTTAATCGAAGCCCCGCCCCCTTTTCTAATGACACCCATATTGACCATAAAAGTTAAAAAAAGTTTTTTCAAACATTAGTTTCAGTACTCACTTTTTCATTAATCTTCGACTAATTCCGGAAAAAATTCCCGATTTATTTTTGAGTTACCGCGATACATATTCATTCCAAGTTTCATCCCTTAACTACAGAGGATTCAGAAGGTATTAGCAAATATGTAAAGGCGACAGACAGACATACAGACAGACGGACACCGAAGTGAGCCAAAAGAATAACGAAACCCTAAAAAGAAAATTGTGAACATTTTTTTGGAACTACAGTAGCCGCAACTTCTCGATTTTCACAACATTTAAGTCGTAGAACAGCCTGACTCTGTAAATGCAATTTGTTCAAAGTGTCACTTCGATTAGTGCAACTTCTTCAGTCTGTTCATGTTATCGCGTGTTCTTTTGCATATTTATACTATCAAGTAATGTTGAAATATTTTAATGCCTACTAAGGGTAATTGGGCTGATGAGGATGAGCTACCATTATCTACCCTGTCTACAAATATTCTACGAAGAGAATCGATTTCATTTCAATTGATGAAATTGTTCCTAACATTATCATCTTGAATGAAAAAATCAATAATAAGCATCATGAAAACGTTGAGTCCTTTGCAAATTATGTGGATCCGACAGAAATTGAGAGCACGAATTAAAGTGAATTTATAGTTGCCCCGGTCCCCCCTTAATCGAAAGTTAAAACAGTGAATGTTTGCAATGGGCCGAGGAGAACAACATTTTAGTTGAAGACATTTTAACTCTACAAAAAATTTAAAAAAATGGCATTTGTGAAAAATGTCGAAGAATAAATTTCTTTATCGTTAATCATTCATAGACCTGATAAACCTGAAACTGTGGTAACTGAGGTGAGGTCTATTAAAGAAATGTGAATTTTCAAATTTTGCGGGCTACGTACATTCGATCATTGGTTTTTTTTTGTTATGTTGGTACACTCAACTCGAACATATGTTTACAGTTTCAGCTATATAGCATATTTATTTTGTTGAGAGGCGCGTTCGGCGATTTCCTGCTGTCCAAAATAATGGATCAAAGAATTTGCATTAAATTTTGTGTGAAAAATGGAATTATTGATTTTTGAATTTTTGAGTACTAAAAACACTTGAAATGTTGTACAGTATGCACGCGGTTAACGCGACCCTTGTTTCTCGCAACTCCACGATAAATCGTAGCACAGCCTGACTCTGTAGGCCCAACTTTTAAGAAGTGCTGCCCCTATTAGTGCAACTTCTGAAGTTTATCTATCAGGAAATATTGAAATATTTTCATGTCTACTAAGGGTATTTGGGATGAAGAGGATGATTTACCAATATCTACATTGTCCACAAATATCTTAAGAGAAAAAGAATTGATTTCATCCGCTTGCAAATGGCCTAAAATTGTTCCTAATATTAGCATAAACTTCTTGGAGACGTTAAGTCCTTTATGAATTGTGAGAATCTGACTGAAATTGAGAGCGAGAGAGATCACAAAAGAAAGCGAAGACGAAGTTTGACCCGTTTCCCTTTTATCGAAAGTTAAAACAGATGTAGTTCAATCCGTAAATATAGATACATGGATTTTATTAGAGTAGTAATAATAAAAATCATAAAGATACAATATTATTATAAAGACAGGTAGCATGGCTTTGGCGTCTGATAACAATGGACCAAAGGAAACAAAATTTTCGTAGAAGACATTTCATTTGCACATGGCATGGCAGTTTTGAAAAATATTTTACGGCGGACGGACATTTTTTTTCCATATATAGGTTCTATAACCCGCCAAACACGAACTGTGCAAATTTGAGGGGGTATTACAATTACTATGGTTTATTAAAGAATAATAAACAAAAAAAAATTGGTTAAGTTTTGTTACAAAAATATTTCGTCATAATTTTTTACCACCTAGTTCACGTAGGCAGATTAGGGTAAAAAGTGTTTATATCCAAAGTGGATAAACTTAACCACGAACAAAAAAGAAATGCTGAAGGCAGAATCACAGCAAAAATCAAGGATCAAAATGTTCACAGGTGGAACACATACATATAAGGATTGCAAAACTATTCATATTTCAACAGAAAATGGGGCATATGGTTGCTTATTTTCGAAAAATAAAAGTAAAGTATACTTTGTCATTTAAAGTTCAAAATTATTATTTATTTTGCATCAACTCATTTTCTTCCTTAATCACTCTGATGCGGAAACGTCATAAAGTGCGGATGAGTTGCGTTTTCAATAATAGACTACTTAACAGACCGTGTGGGGATCACTAGCATTTTCTATAAACGCGCGGAAAGCGAAAATATTCACTCTGCAATTGATTCGCCGTTGCTCATAATCAGGATAAATGCTTTTGTAAAAACATGGCTAGAAAACAATTTTTTATCGACCCACAACCAGAAACATTCTGGTAGAGTATTATTGAGTCTGACATGTCCACGCTCGATTTGAAAAACTCCAAAACAAGGACCCTAGTGTTACGCAGATCCTTTGAAACCTTTGCAACCAAACGTTGGTTCAGAAAATCTTTTAACAGATAGTGTTTCAATTATGAACTGGGTAGGGTCCATTTTCCAACGCCCTGTAAATTTGGTTAACATGGACATCAAATTGGCAGTTCAAGTTTACGCTAATTGAAAAATAATAAGTCTGCCGCTGACACATACATTTAATATATTAGGGATCTGTAAGACACATAAATCTTTCAACTATATGCATGATCACATTCAAATATAAAGTGAAAAATGAAATAAAGGAAATAAAGGAAAGGAGGAAATTAAAAACAAAAAGTCTTGGGAAATTCTGTTCGTATTTCAACAAAATAACAAGCATTTTGCAGTTTTTTGTTTTAAATAATGGCGGTAATAAGCTATTGCATTATTTTTTTTTAATAGAAATAGCGAATAAATGTGTTTGAGTGTCCACTTCATTTTCCACACCGTCAAGTAATGCAGCATTTTTTTTTCCGTTTCAGCCAAAAAAATTCCATTAAAGGATTTTGTATAGAAAATGACTCGACTCTATTTAAAACTGTTGATTTAAGAAACAAAATCAAATATGTAAATAGGGAAATTTGAAGCTTTTAAATGAAATATTTTTTTTAAGACGTTAGTATCAGTACTAACTTTTTCTTTAATATACTACTAATTCCGGAAAAAATTCCCGTTTATTTATTTTTGGGTTGCCGAGATATATATTCGTTCCAAGTTTCATCCCTTAGCATTAGCAAATATGTAAAGGCGACAGACAGACAGACAGACACCGCAGTGATTCTATAAGGGTTTATAAAAGTACTCTTCAATCTTGCTTTGCTCTTTAATTTGTCTGGCAGTGTATATAATTAATTAGAGCCATTAGTTTTCAATGATTTTCTTTTATAGTATTTTATTAATTTGTCTTTTTAATAATTCATTTGAACGTGAAACATATATAGTCAGATTCAAAAGAAAGTGTACGCCCAAGCTTTGAACACACAGACTTATAAAATAAGTTCTGATGCTTTGATTTTAGAACTTTTTCTAGTTTTAAAAAGGTTCATTTATTCTTTGGAAGTTGTAAAAAGAATTATAACAATAGATCTAACTAAAATTACTCCATTTTTTCTACAGTCAAAAGAAAATGCAGACCTTAATGGTTGACCTTATAATAATAAGACCAAAAACCCAAAACTAGCATTAGGACTGATTTTTTTGTGTCTAAAATAGATTTGAAATAACTTAGCGTTGATCCTACTAAATTCTTAAGTCGATTCAGTTTAAGAAAATTAATGTCTATTCTGAAACATAGCATATACCTTAAATAAACTCGTGTTTCTTTTAATAACCCATGGTTATTTTATACAATAGAGTAATACAGGGTTTTCTAATAAGAGGTGTTATTTTTATTTTCAAAGAAAAATGGCATTTTTTGAGATAAATGATCAGATGTATATTTTAATGTAAAGAGAAAGGTATGCCATTAATAATGGAAAGTAAAATCAGTCAAATGCCCGCCTTGGCTACGCTTATAGAACCGTATCCTTTTCATGGAATTTTTCATCACTAAATCGCAAAGTGGCTACTGTATGCCCTCAATAGCTTCACGAATTTCATCTCTGAGGTCTTGATTCGACGTTGGGCTGTTGGCGTAGATCTTATCTTTCACGTAGCCCCAAAGGAAGAAGTCGCAAGGTCCGGAAACTTTTGACGTAAAACATCGATGATTTCGTTGCTTGTGTGGTGCCGTGTTGTTGAAAGTAAACGTTGTCCAGATCCATCCAATTCGGCCATAAAAAATCATTAATCATCTCTCGATCGCGCAATCCATTCACCGTAACTATTACTCCAGCCTCATTTTCGAAAAAAAAAACCGCACCAAACAGGCACTAAGGACGGAAAGGCTTTTCAACAATAAATCTTGCGTTTTTCGAACCCCAGATGCGACAATTTTACTTATTGACGTAGTAGAAATGGGACTCATCAGTCAAGATAATTTTTCGATTAAATTCCGGATAATTTTCATGCACTTCAAGGACCCAACCAGCAAGCACACGACGTTGTTGATGATCGACCGGCTTGAGTTCTTGTATTAACTGAACTTCATAAGCCTTAAGAACCGAGTCTTTATACAAAATACGGTGTAAAGACGTTTGTGGAATGCCCAATTCCAAAGAACGACGAGGAATGGACAAAAGTGGGTTTTCTTCAACACTTTGTGCTACAGCAGCAATATTCTTAAATGTTCTTGAGCGACATGCACGGGTTTTATTCTTCACATCACTAACCTGTCACAACAGCCCGAATTTTTCCAACAATTTCTGTATTGCGATCCGACAAGGTGCTTCACGACGACCCAAGAATGTTTTAGTTTAACGAACCGTCGTCATCATTGGTCGCGTAACAGCCCACGAAGTTATACCTTTAAAAGTGACCACCACCGAGATAGCGGGCTATTCAAAATAACACTTCTTATTGGAAACCTATATAAACCAAGAAAATATCTTACGCCTCTTTAAATCAAATTCATAGTTTTAAAGCCTAACCTTTAAAACTATAAATTTGGACTTGAGGACATAATTTTAGTTTTAGAACTAAACTAATTTTGGTTAAATTATTATCTAGGTTCAGTGTTATTCTTGATACGTTTATATTTCAATGGATATCGTTTAAATTTTTTTTAGATTCACTTGTAAAGACCTGCTCCACAGGATTGTTTGCCACAGTCCTTTACCCGAATCATAATAAATTTGAAAATGATTTACGTGGCAACCTACTTAATAGCCAGAACTTAGCTCTTTACGCTTACCTTCAAAACAGATTTTCAATAAACAGTAGATGAGCGACTTTTGATCATGCTTGACTTTATTGTAAATTGTTGAAACGTTTAAGAAACACTCGTATATAGTAATTTTCGAATACAAGAAATAATGTGACACTTTCTTATAATTTGATAACTACTTTGTTTGATTTTAACAAAAACTCAATGTCTGTATAAATTGAACTGAGTTCACTCAATCGGAAAGTTAGAAAGAAAAATTCTAAATTTATAACCAAAATTCGGATGCAATAGCGACAAACGGCACAACACACTTATTGATTATTTTCTCGACTGAATTTCATATTTTCGAACTTGTTTGTTTTACCCCAAGCAGTTTAAAATTTATATTTATTGAGTAGAAAACAAAAACGTGCCACTACGGCATGAGAAAATCATTTAGCGTTTAAATATGGATTGCTAGGTGAAAAAACGTGTTTTGGCGTTCGTTTGTGTTCGATAGACATTTCAACAAAAAGAGCAAGTTTAGTGCCAGTCAGTCACTCAGTCCTATTGTGTAGTGCCATGCACACAAACAGTAAAACAAATTTATTGAAACTTAAATATAATTAAATGTATAGGCGGACTAAATTCGAAAATGTCATGCAAAACTTTCTACTTTTGGTCAATTTGTCCTGAAAGAACGTTTGACCTGTAAACTCCAGTAACTTGAGCATCTCGGAGCATTTCACAGAAAAGATCAAAATGGTCTTGTATGTCCTGCATGGCACAGTATTGCAAGTTTTTTTTTTTTTTATTACAGCTGCGAAAGAAAAAACAGTCGTGCAGCATCAGTTTTAGCATTTTTGTGAATAATCTGAATACTATTTAATTTATTACTAATCTTGTCCATATTTCGCCATAAGCATACCAAATTGGAAAAATTATATAAAATAAAAAAACTCGGCAAAAATTAGGTGCAGTCGTGAAAAGGTTAAAAAAAATTGTTTGGCCATCGAGTAAAAAAAACTGATCACGTTGTAGACCAAAACGATCTTTCTTCGACATTAAAAAAAAAACTGATCAAGCGATTTTGCTTTAGAATTTAAAAAAAACTAATCGTGTGTAGTCCAAAGCGGTCTTTTTTCGACATTCATTATTTCAAAATTTACAAGAATTTCCCTCTAACTCGATTTTTTTCGCCATATTTTGGCATTCCACCAAAAACATCCTCTAAGTCGAATTTCCCTATAACTCGAACTTATTTTGATGTGAAAATTTGAATTAGAGGGATTCGACTGTAGTAATATCTCTGTATCTTTAGATCTATGCAACACCTAGATATAAATGAAAGCTTTGTTTAAAATATAATCAATTCAATAATTTTGAGAAACATAGACGGCACACGGTGGCAGCCATAACTCATCACATATTTCCAATTTTAACTTTTTTCGCTACCTTTTCGCGATCGGGGTCGAAAATGTTTTAAAATGCATTTGCGTTTCTATGGGCTTGTTTTTTTTTCATAAATTTATTAAAAATAGTCAATAGCTTAGAATACCACAATCGGTATAAAAACCTATTGTTATTATTGGAAAATATTCTCATGCATTCATTGCAACCAAAAGTTTTGAAATCCGTCATCAATTATACAGGTCTAAAAAAAAAAAATTGGGAGCTGTTTTAGTTTTTGTAGGTAATTACTATGTTTTTGGGTGTGCTGAAACCGAAAATAAATTCCATTTTGCCTTAGCAGTTCTAACAGTCCTTTCTAACAGTTTGGGTCTGCGTCATTCCAGGGCAAATCGCCCAGCCTATGGGGAGCTCTGAACGACCTCCTCCGATTTAGCTCCAAATTGTTAGAGTTACTTATTGGAGTGGTTCAATAACGGGGACAAGCGACTAACGAAGGTTCAAAATTGAAAAAAAAAAGTCAAAATTCAAAATTTTTTCAATAAGCAGAACCATAACTTTAGTTCTGCTTATCAGAATTTAGCAAATTATGTCTTTTTGAATTCAAGAAAACGAGAATTTAGGTCACCAACATTATTTTGATTTCAAGGACGAATCAAAGTTCGAAATGACATTTTAATTTTTTTTATGTTATAAATAAACACGGGCGCCTTGGCTTAATCGTAAGTCCTTCGGACTGTTAAGCGGTAGTGCCCTGGTTCGAATCCAACCCGGGGAAAGAACACCACAAACAATTTTCATGGTCCCACCTCTAGCGAACGACTGACAATCCTCCTAGAGTTACCTCTGTCATGGAAAGCTTTCGCCATTCACCGTTCGGAACCGGCAAACAGTAGGTCCCCTCCACTTGTATCAAATTATATCGCGCACAACACTGTGGAGGTGCGAACAAGCTATGCTCTGGCCCTGTATGGGCTGTTGCACAGATTATTAATTTAATTTTTTAAAAATAAATGCATCACGTATTCATTCAAATTTTAAGTTTGTCTCCATCGATCGTTTTTTAAGGTAAGTTATTATAATAACAAAAACTAGTTAATTCAATAAATAAATTCTTTACAGAAATTTACAATCTTGCCAAATATGTTGTGTTCCTATTACACGTGTTGGTTTACGTTGGTGTAATTAATTTAAATACGCGATTAATTAATTCCAAAAAGTTATTATATCTTCTTTGTTAGATTAAGCTAGAGTAGCTGGCTGGGGCAACAGAGGACAGCTACGATGAAGCCAGATTAGGCCAACTGTTTTACCACAACGCAGATATCTACCTCAGTTTCTATTCTATTGGAACCATTGTGAGCTTCTGAGTGACTTATTTACTACCTCCTCCACATCCATTCCGGCTCACTTCACTTAAACAACAAGCAAAAGGGGAGGAGCTCCTGATTTAGTAAATACAAATTTCAACCCTTGCTTACTTCACAAAAAAAGGAAGTTCGATCGCCGATGGGCGATTGGAGGAAAAGAGAAAAAGGGTATTTTGAACACTTGCGTCCTTCTTGTAAGGCGGTGCATCGTGTCGTGAGTCGAATTTAAATTAATTTTTCAAAGGAAAATATTTTCGCACAGTGACCTGAATTTCTGGTATGGCAATATCATTTTGGAATTAAAAACACTTTCAATGGCTTTCGCACATAATCCTTGCTTATCAACGTAGCGTTTCGAAAGCTATTTTAAACACAAAAAAATAAAAAAATATAGGCTTAGTGCTAATTTTGAGCCTTTGGTTTTGATATTAAAATGTACACTTTTTTTTTTTTGGCTCGGGAAAGGTGAGGTCATTTGGTCATGTTTCTGTTAAATTTTGACTCGAACCTATTGTATTAAACTCTTTTACGTCCTTCAGCGACCGAATAAATCCTTTCAAGGGCAAGAAAAAGGCTCAAAATCGCAGCATAAGAACACGAGGCTTTCTTTTGACTCTGACTTGTGCGGGCGATATGAGTCGTTTAGAGCATGGAACGATTAACTCCATAAAACTAAAAAATTAGAAAAGCGATGAAATAAATTGCGTTCGCCACACTACGTTTCATTTAAATAGTTGTCGTGAAATGGTCTTAGTCTTTTTGTTAGTCTTTTCAACTTTTCTTTCAGGAAAGTTATTTAAAATATAGAAATCGGGACGCAATTCGGTAACAAAGCTTAAAATAAAAATTCGTCCACGTGATCCACTAACGGGGTCGCGGAATTATTATTCTTTTTTTCGAATTAAAACTCGCTTCTTGGAAAGGGCTAACCTCAGATGGTCTCAGTTGACCAACTGTGCAGTATCTAAGGAGACTTGGCCGGAGTACAACATACAATATCACGAGCTAATGACCTTCTAGATAGGACTCGCACAGACATTGCTAAAATCTTAGCGATTATTACGGGTCACTGGCCGATAGGAGACGATGCAGCTAGGCATGGGATCCCACATGCCGTAGTTGTAAGAACACGGCAGAGCCAGAATCATTGCCCGCATCCTCTGCTCCTGCACTGCAACAACCCTCTAGACGGTTCTCCGTTACCTTATGCTGAGTACTACGACACCAAGGGATAGAGGGAAATGAAACAGCCGATGCACTAGCAAGAGAAGGGGTGCTGAATCCTTCGGAGGTCGCGCATATCGCGGCTCCAATTTAACACTTTAACAGTGAGTTCGACACCAAGCTCTTCACAGAGGCGGGTGTTAGGTGGCACCAGGCAACTTCGGGTCGGGTAACCAAGATCTTTTGAATATAACCGGGATAAGACCGAAAAAGTTTTGAAACTATCCAGGGCGAATTATAGCCTATTGGTAGGGGTTTATACGGGTCACCGCCATTAAGCTTGGTCTAACCTTAACGGATAGCTGCAGGAATTGCGGGGACTCGTCGACTAGGGAAACACTGGAGCATGTGCTATGCACGTGTCTAGTCCTAGCAAGAACCAGATATAAAACGTTGGAAAGCTACTTCATCACGTCACTGAACGAAGCAGCAAGCTTTAAATTGACTCGAATAGTAAGTTTCGCTATTGCATCCAAGACTTTCAAATGATTCTTTCAATTCTGTGACGGTGGTTAAGCTATGGACCAACCAGTGGTCCATGTGACCGGCGCTTCGCCGCCACCCCCCAACATTATACTACACTACAAACACCGATTTTTAAGAGTAAATTAAACGTAAAAAAAAAGTTAAGTGACCGACTACTGGCTCCATCGCCCTACTATTTGTATGGAAAAAATTAGATTGTGGCTTGCGATGCCTCAGCATTTTATCCACTGAATTCCTAAATCAATATTGGAAAAACAGGGAATACAACATACGTCCGAGTTACATCGGAATATAAAAATGGATAAAATCTTTACTCGCTTCTATTACTCCAAGAACTTGTTACTTTGAAAATGCATATCGTGGGCACATTGAAGCAAAACAAGCAGCATGTACCCGAGGAGTTCAAAGTATCGAAGAAACGAGAAATTGATTCCAGTGAGTTTGGATTTGGTCCGAATGCAGTGATGTGCTTTTACATCCCAGCAAAGAACAAAGCTACTTTCGTCCAAGCATCGAGATGCATTTTTGTCTGATGTAAGACAGAAATCAAACATGATCTTATTCCATAAATGCTGTCCCAATATGTAAGGAGAAGTAACAACTCGATGGCCTATAGCAACGTTCTACAACTTGTTGAACATCCCAGCATTAGAAGCTTATATTATATATGCCACAAATTTTAACATATAAAATAGCTTTAAAATATGGGTTTCAACAAAACTACGACGTGAAATACAGTAACAAAAAAGCAAAACATTGGTTTCAAGCTACCACAATTAATGCATTGGCCTGATCAATATCCTGCCTGAACCAATGGAAAAATTTTGGGCGAATGTGAAAAAGTTTTTTCTGAAGCAAAGCCGTACAACAGTGAAAATATTAGGTTTACAACTTTGCTTCCGCCGTTTTGCAATAGACGGCTGTAGTGGTAGGTGGTATTTGGCGATTTTAAGCACATTTAGCAAACAGCTGTTCGACGAACGAGGGAAAGTTACGTTTTCGGCGCCAAACACAATGGCGCGACTGTCGACTAGATGGCAATTTGATTCCAACGATTTTTTCGAAGGGAAAACTATTGTAAGAGAATTGGATTTTCGGCAAACACGGACGGACGTGTTTTTTTCCCTTTTATATATTTTTTAATTGTTCTGTGAAATAAAGCATCTAATTATAACCACGGTTTCATTTTGATTAGTAATTCTACGTTTTCGTTAATTCTACGTAAAGAAGTGACTTTGTAAACGAGCCCGCTACAGGTAGTCGAAATAAATAGACCATAAATGTCACACAATAGGCTTAGGTATTTGTAAACATAACGCCATCGAAATATTAGTCGATTTGTATCTGCTTCATAAAGTTATTCTCGATTAAACATGTCAGCTTACGAACCAAATTCTCGTCATTTGCGGGAGATTTTAATATGAAGAAATCTGCGGCTGAGGCTCATCGAATGCTCTCAAATACCTTTGGTGAGTTACCGCTTTTAGTAAAAGAACGTGCCGAGAGTGGTTTCAACGCTTCAAGAACGTATATTTTGACGTCAAAGACCAGCATGGCGGTGGAAGAGAGAACGATTTCGAAGATGCCGGCATTACTTGATCAAGACTCGTGTCAAACGTAATCGAATCAAACGCTAAACGAATCATAAATGTGTAAGCAGTTTATTACAATAAAGCCTCGACGGCAGCCCGTGCAATAATTATGATGCTGCGGGCGCAAAGTTGTACACTTAATAACATGGAGAGGTGTACAGACATCTTTGAAAGTGGAACAACTAGAGAGGTGCTAGTCGTTAGAAAACTGCATAAAGCTCTGATTTTTGGCAGTGATACAAAATAAAGGCCTTACAACAAAATATTTACTTAAAAGTTTATCGTCTCAAAATGTCTGAGAAGTCTTGATTTTTCCAGATACATTCCAACACAAGAGGTATTTGCATAAAATCACGCTGTGTGATTTAAATGAAAAAAAAAATCGGAAAAAGAAATTTGGAAATTTTTTTATATACCTGCGTTGCACTTGTTTCCCAGATGTTATTTTGGATTTGAATTGTTGTGTGGCTGTATAAAAAAATCTATTTTTGTCTACTTGAGGGTGTGTCATTCATGTTTTTTTAATCTTTAATCTTTTGAACAAGTTGTTGTTTAGGTTTATAGATTTATTTATATCATGAAGGCTCCATAAAAAAAGAAACAGTCAGAGGAATGTGAGCCATACAAACATGGGTCCTAGAAGTTGGTAAACAATGACGTGGCTTTTCACGTTCCTAGTTTTTTAGGTTGTGGGAGGTAAGTTGGAACGGCACAAATTAACTCTCTAATATTTTCTGAATTGATTAAAGAGAAGTCTTTATCATTCAATATGAGATGCTTCCAGCAGTCATTAGGTCATCAATTAATCAATAGGCTTTAGGTGAAAGCCAAGGTGAAAGTAAACTTGTCTAACTGCTAAATAGATGAGTGACAATATTTACCGTTTTTGTTTGTTCTTGTCTGACCAAGCAATTCACACAAGTCAAACTCAAATTAAGAGGAATACCAAAAGTGTCCAACCATTTAATAAAACATATATTGCTCCAGTCCCAATTATACACTTCACTACAAGATATACAAGATATGTGAAATGCACACATAAAAATGTACATGTCAATTTTAAATCATTGTTCCAGTAGCTTGGATTTGTGGTGACTAAGGAACACCTATATATAAACGCAGCTGAACTTAATTTTTATTGCTCAGTCTCAAAAATACATACGGGCAAGTGTATGCAATCAATTGAAATTTGTCCATAAATTGCAATGTAAATACTTGTTTAAATTATTCATTTGGAGTTTATTGAAAATTTCTTCAATCAAATTACTTGGCATTTCTTTTACGTGTTAATAATATACATAGGCGCTAAATAGAAGACGGCGGCACCATATGCACGCAATAAGAATAGATTATTTTAAGAACTTAAAAAGCATTTTCAACTGTGTGTACGCATATGTTGTGCGGCCAAAATTTCAGATGAACTAAAAAAATACATTGTTGGCTTCTCACCAGGCTACACAGTAACTGGAAGATGTAAAGACACAATGTTGTTAAAACAATGCACAACTGATCACGAAATAGCTACAGAAACATATCTATCTTAGGTTTAAATTTTTTTAACGTGTTTCTTCTTCTTTGGTTTGTGTACGTTAGATTTAACGAATTGTAGCAGTGTAACGAACTTTTGAGCTTCGATTTTAAAACGTTGTCGCCGTCTCAAGTCAAATTCTAAAATACACACCATTCGATAAGCAGTGCCAAAAACAGAGTGTGTAATTATAGCAAAGTATGAAAAGAAAAAAACAAAAAAATACAGAATTAAAAACAAAGACCTACCGCTTGCGATGCTGACAAAAGTTTTTTCATTGACATATGGTTATTTGAAACAATGTACGTGTACACCTTGCAGACTTCGGTGCGTTATAAATTTTCCATTAAAACAAATTAGTGGGATGTCCTTGCTTCTGATTCGAATATACTCTTTTCAACATTGCTCGGTATTTTTTTATTGCATCATTTAATTTTTTGGTATTTTGTATTATAAAAAAGAAAATATGTGTTACACGGTTGACGCGGCTGTATTTTTATTATCGACGCGTGTATGTATTTTTATCATAACGCTGCGATGGACACTGCAATTGTACTTTATTTCTTTTTTATACAGGAGCAATAGCAATCAAAATTTTTAAAAAATAATACAAACAAACAAAAAAACCGTCAAATTGTTCTGTGACAACGCGTAGGTTAACTTAAAGTCGAGGTGTGTGTTATTATAAAGAAGAGCAGACGCACATTCAAAATAAAATATATATTTATTTATTTATTTATTTATGTAATTATTTATTTACTTCCTTATTTAATATTTTATACATAAATTATTGTTTTGCTTTCATTGTAAACTTGACTCACAAACACCGAAATAAAAAAAAAAAAACAAAAAAAAAAAAAACAAAAAAACTAAGAACATATGCGATATTCGAAAGATATTATTCTCCTATTAAAGAAATTGTTCCAAAAAATTGCAAGCTGCATGGTTTTCATTAATTGAATTTGTTTTTATAGCATTTTCCTTCGTATCTTAATAATTGCTAATTCAAACAACAAGACGGGCATGACCGATCAGTTTGAAATACCGCAGGTTACTGCCAATGCAAGTAGATTAACACGCCGGGTGTATTGGGGACGACATGAAGTGAGCATAGGCGCTAGTGTGACCAGAGAAAGGGGAACTTTCAATTGATACACATGGCATTGAATTTTTTTTTTTTTTGGTTTTTTATTAGCGAACTCCTTAACCCGAATGATTGAACCTAAAACAAATGAGGATCGTAACTCAAATGATTCTTCTCATTCTTCTCATAACATCATGATACGAAAATAAGTTCAGATGTGAGCAAAATTTGAATTTGAATGATATAAAGTTCTTAAAATTACTAGTTGTAATTACTAGGTAATTCATTGTTTGATTGATTTTTTGTTTGAAAATATGTTTCTCTTTCGACTTTTTTTTTGACATATTAATGCAATCGAAATCGAATATAGGTACTAATAATGCTATAAACGGTCATTATTTCCACAACTGTATCCGTTTGTAACATTGAGATGGAAATATCCTTTTTCTTAATTTATTTATTTTGGTCACACTGTTTACCACTGGTGACAGAGCAGCCCTGTTTAGTTGCCGAAGTGTGACACAAAACAAAAAAAAAAAACAGAGAATTTTTTTTTTTATATTTGCAGAACAAATGTCATTAAGTGCTGAGAAAAAGAATAAGAGAACCCCACATTCATATAGTATTTCTCTGGGAGAGTATATCAATGACAAAAATTAAGAAAGGGGGGAAGTGCGAAACAGTAAAATGTTTTTTTTTGCTTATTTATTTCATTGTCTTAAGATAATTGTTTTAAATATCTGTTAATAGGGCGAGATGAAATAAAATACGTTAAAGAAAGAAAAACTCAAGTGCTTATACGCACCACGAATTGATTGGTACTAATTAGTAAAATGACTCTACAGAGACCATTGGGGAGGATGGTGTTAAAGGTGTAAGGATAATGGACGCTTGAGCTATAAATATGTCATTCCACAGACGCCTAGAAGAAATTACCCTAGTTCACACACAGAATGGTCCGTATCATATGGACACTGTTAGCATGTCTGTTTTTTATGAAATGTTTTCTCGTCATATTATAATTAAAAAAATATGTTCGCATAGTTATAAGAAACGTGTGTGTGTCTGTTTGTAGAATAAAAAGATCAAGACTTAACAAGACGAGCGACTGCGGACGGTCGATTGAATCCTGCTCACACTTTCATATTTTTTCGAAAATATATTCACTGTCATTGATGGCCTCATCAACGTCGTCTTTCAAGAAGTACGAATAGAAAGTTTTTTTTAAATATCTTATGCGGCATTTTGGTTGCCAAATCATCTAAAAGATAACTTGATTTTCGACACATTCAGCTAACTCCTAATTAATTTCGATCTTATGAGTCAAGCTGAAACGCTTATCCAGGCCGATGAAGCGATTATACAAATAAATATTTTCTGCTTAAACATTGTTTTAACCTTCATCCGGTACGTTCTTTAGGAGTATTAGTAGCAGTAATGTTTTATTTTCTTAGATGTTCTAAATACAAGATAATTATAATTTAAAAAATCTTCATATTTTATACAATCCATTTAAATAATTTAAGGAAAACAATTGGTGATACTCTGTGTTTCAAAGAATCATAAAATAGAGTTGAGTATCACTGCAATAGTAAATTTTGACAAAAAAAAATTTTGTGCTATGGGTGGGGGACCCAGAAAGAATTACTAAGATTACAAGCAAGGGCAAAAATTCAAAAACAAAGAAAAGAAAAAAAAAAAAAAGAAATGACTATTTAGCCAGGGGAAAGGTCTTAGCAACATTTTTTTTTTACTCTCCTTATATAACACCTACACCTAATAAATTTACAACTGTCAGGATTGAGACATCAAGTAAATTTATGTAACGGATAAAATGCAACATAATAAAGAAAACAAGAGCTAAACCAGAGTATTAGAAATAAGAGATTCAAGTCTGTGATTATCAAGTGTGAAAAGCCACAGTTTAACACGCTTAAAAAAGCAACCAGGTAATGAAATGTTCCTTAAAGACTACGGAAGTATATTAAATAAGCGACAAGAAAAAATCGAAAAAAAAAAAATTCAGTACGGAAATAGGGTACGGAAAAAACATTCGAAAGATTACAACGAGGATTATAACTAGAATTTAGATGAAAATTACGATTACCAGACATTAAAAAGAAGAACTTTAATACTTTGAAGTAATATACAGTGGCGTGCAAAAATGGATACATACTCGTCCGTCGTATGGTTCTTTGTAAAAGGAAAAACCATTTGACCGATTTGAATGATTTTAATGTTATTTTTTTCCTTACTTCATCACCAAAAAAATTAAGTACAAACGCTTTTGATCGCATCTGTAGAACGGTGAAAATTCACAAAAGTTCATCTTGACACCATTTTTGCACGTTTAGAAAAATATCTATTCTATAAGTAAGATAACTTTGGCGGCAAAAATTGATACCGGGTTTTCATAGAGCGTCTAAAAACGAAAAATGTTTTCTATGGGCGGGGGGTCTATCTCACCCCGTTTAGGAGGTAGAGGCAATTTAAAATCAAATCAAACAACATGTAAGAAAAGTGCATTAAAAAACAATGGCACCACCCACAATAAAGTACTATACCAACTTAGAAAGGCTTGTTCTTTAATTATACATTAAAGTTAGATTGTTCATGTCTATAGTTTGTGAAAAATTCGCATACAAGCTCAAAATTTTACTAAGAAATAATAGAAAAAACAAAAACAAACAATTAGCTAAACTAACAATTATTATTACTGTACCCACAGATTTACAGGAACTCCAAATTAAGTCTTGAAAAAAAGTATTAATCCACAGACCAATTTTTTAAGCCATTACAGTATATGGGGCTCTTGTGTCGCGCTAAAACTCACAAATCAAAACTGCAAAGATGTCAAAACAAGCTTTTAAAAATGATGCAACATTTGTATTATTGGCATTTCTCTATTAGCAAACTTCACATAAAAGCCGATGTCAACTTAATCAATTTACTTGTGTTTTATGAAGAAAAAATGAAAAAAAAAAAAAAATATTTAAGTGAAGGTCTTTGCCATTGTTTTCCTTTAAAGGTTTTCTGCTATATATTGTTTAAGTAAAAATATACCTTTCTTCAGTAGTATCATAAATTGTTATCGTATCTTTATGGAAGCCGAGTTCACCACAAATATGTTGATTAATGAAAATAAATGTAAGTACTACTTAGTCAATTTTCTCATTTGCAGATCTAAAATATGTTTCCCTTCGAACTTATAAATTAACTTTCATTGTCACATTTCACATTTGTGCCAATACGCAGAAAAAAAGTGCCAAACCATTATTTACTTGTGGTTATAGAATTTGGTTCACAAATTGAGCATTTGAGCAATTGTAGAGCATTAAATGGCAATAAATAATACTGACTATTAATACGATATCCATGTTTTTTTTCTCTAATGGCATTTGGGCAATTTCTAATATTTTCTAATTCAGCTTTGAATAAAGATCTGATGAAAATTATCGAAGGGTTTTCCTTATTTTTGAATTGGTTTAAATAAGTTGCGACATTAAATTTGTGAGTTTATTTCGTTTTGGTCAATTTTTTATATAATTTGAAATTTAAAATAAGAAATTATAGAATGAAAAAATGTAAATCAATAAATCTTTCTGTGCTCTTACTTTTTTGGTAGCTTAGGAGTTGTACTCATTAGAAGTTGTAAAGGAGTGGAGTGGAGCCGGTCAAACAGCTATCAGCCTTAAGTCAGAATAGGGCCATCAGTGTGATTACAATTTTCCTTTTTATTTATCTCTCACACGGTAGCCGGAATTCAAATGTAAAACCTCAACGGTGTTTCAAAAAATCTGTTTTTTAATATAATACTTGTTGAGGTACAAAAAAAGTTTCAAAACGTCCTCCCCTAACTTTCTGGAACACATCTGTATGACATTCTGGTCTATAAAAGTCTTAAACATATTCAAATCTTTATCCCGATTGCAGGGCACACGTAGAAATTGTTAATTGTTTTAGAGATAGACTAGAAAATTTCGATACTTTTTATGGAATCGTAAAAATATTTACTGTCTATAAAAGTTCCGATTCATTGCAAGTAGCCATAAAACAATTTTATTGCTAATTGAGTTAGATGGATTTACTTGAAGTTAATATACAAATTTACTTAATCACCTTAGTTCAGTTCAAAAAAAACCCCTTTCCTGTGGATGAAAACTTATGAAAATTCGTATTATAGACAGCATAATCTTCTCAGGCCTTACTATTACCAGCTTTCAACTTTTTTCTCTCCATTTTTGTAATTGACAGTACATTTGTTTAGTTAAAAAACTGCGTTCATTTCAAATTCTGGAAGAGGCAAGTTCCATAACGTAATGGCATGGATAGAAAATAGTCGGAAGGAATTAAAATAATTGATATATAGGATGTTTTAACTGATTTTTTGCAGCTTTGAATACAAGTAGTGTGATGATGTGGAGAATATTCTTTCATGCAAAAATACGCAATCTCTGGCATTAAGGTATTGCTGCAGTGAGCAACCCAGGATATTTTTTTGGATAAGCAGAAATATGAGCAATCTGTACACAAAGCGAACAATATCATTGAGAGCAACTTCTTTTGCAGTCTTCAAATTATTTGAATTCTTTGAAATGACTTACAATCATTTACATTCTAACAAAATAATGCAAGGACTACAATTCATTTGCATTCTTACACAAGAAGAAAGAAAAAGAGCATTCGTTTACGAAGTCTCAAAGGTTGCAATCAGTGATTGAGAGGAAAATTAATTGTAATTGAAAATTGATTGAAAAATTCAAAGTCAACGTCAACGTCAAGTCTCAGAGCTAAGTTAATGATTACAACTCTCAGAACACACCACGTTTGGATAGGTGATAGGATAAGCCTCCTCTGAGTAAGAGACCTAAGTGACCCAGAACCTTTCTATACCAATCTATACCAATAATGAATACAATTTTTAAACTGAAGTCAGCCAAAGTATTTTTTTATGGTAGCCTTCACAATGATTGAATACTTAATGATTGCTTTTTTTCTGCCCTAGAGAACACTGACACTTCATTTTTTTTTTTGTAATTTTTGCTTATTTTATGCAGCAGCTTTTTGTTTGTCATACTTTTAGCACGTGGATATTAATCCACATGATTTTTTTTTTTGCTTTTCTTTCTGGGGTGACTCGGAAGGAATTTTGTATTGCACAAGTTCTTCCATGTTTGTATGTCTTTGTTTGTTTGTTATTTTAATTGAAAATGGAAGGGGTAGTTAATCGGTTCTTTTTAGGGTTTCGCTCTAAAGGAAAAACAAAACCCTTATAGAATCACTTTAGTGTCCGTCTGCCTGTTTAAAAGAAAAGAAAATAGAACGTGCCAATACGTGGAAAAAACTATTGGCACAGATGCTTTTATCATAAACAAGTGCTTCCAGTATTTAAACTAATAAATTTATATCTCAAATTTTTTGAAGAATAGCGTACAACAAAAATACTTCTCAGGTCTTTCAGAAAAATCTAAGACGTAATCATCGTCGCTTCAACTTAACGACATTTATTTTCGAGAATCGCATTTGTGCCAATACTCCACGAGTGTATTTTGAGTCTTTCATAGCAAGCGAGACGGTTCGAAGCAGGCTGTCTAGATACACACAGTGCCTCCGGGAACTTTTCGCTCACCGACCCATTTGAAGGGAAAAATTGTTATAGAAAAGAAACTACAAGTCCTACAAAAATCATGTGTACATGCGTTTATTCTGCGTTAATTATTCTTTTGATTTATAACTTCAGGAAATTGTTCCATTATTAATTAGTATATAAAAAACAAATATGTATTATTTTTTATTTATAAAAAAGTTATGTAGGGTTTTATGAATACCGAACAACAAGAAACAAAAATTAAAATTCTTTTGTCTTCACGCTATCTTTAAAGGGGCGATCTAAGGATTTCGGAAATGCTTGTCAGGGCGATAAAAACCTTGACATTTATTTTACTTGCATGGTTCACACATCAAGACACAAAATCTTTTAAATTATGGACAAGCTACAATGAATTTGAATGTTTAGGAAATGACTAACTAAATTTATAAGGAAAAAAATTCAAAAGCAAATACAGAAATTTAGAAGTGCAGGTGTCTTTAATTTTAGTCCAATTAAAAAGAAACCACTATGATAGGACCATATAATAGGTGGTCCAATTTGACAGGTTGTAGTGAAATTCGAAAATGGACGCTTGTTTACTTCTATAATTCGAAGTCAAATTTATTTATTTTGCTTTAACAACGTTTAGTCAACTTGTGGACAATTGTTAGCAACTGTCACTCATTAAGTGACGAAAATGACCTATATATTTTTTTAAACCGCCGTAATTCGAATTATCGAGAGTTTACTGTTTATCTAAAAAAAACCACAGTTTTCTTTTTTTAATTTTTTATTTTCAAAACACAGTTTGTCCTTTTAAGTTTACAATGATCGATTCTTTCTTAAACTTATACTGGCAGCCATCCCTTTTTTGCATTTTCGTAGGACCGATTTATTTTAGTATTTTCCTAGAATTACGTCACATACTAGCTTAAAAGTTACCTCTATTAAGTTTCAATTTTTTTACGGAAACAGCTCATTTGCATCAAGTTAAGTTAGGTTAGATAACGTGAATGTGCTACTTTTAACGTAGAAATTGAAAAAAAAGACCTCTTCGCTCTGATTTCCAGTCTAATGTCCAAAAATCTAAGCCGCTGACCGCAAGTCAAAAAAAGTCTAGAAAGTTCACTTTAACCTTCATCCGTTCCTCGGGTCATTTTTGACCCAAGTGACTGTACTTTGATTTCTTTTATTGCAACGAACCTAGTAATCGACTTAAACATTTTTTTTTACCACAACTGCCAAAACTACTCCCTTAATTTCAAAACTGTATATCTCATATTTTAGAAGATATTGGAGAAAAAAGACTGCTTTTGATTCAAAAGGTAACGGCCATGGGACGGATGAAAGTTAATGCAATTTTTTCATTAAAATTATGCTTCAAAGTTTTTGAGTTAGGAGGTAGTTAGAAGTGAACTTTCAAGATCTGATCGACATTAGCATAAGGCTGGATTTTTATAAAACTTTTCGTAATCAACTTAAAATTGCAGCAATTTTCTGTATAAAATAGGCAAAGTGTTTATTTATTTAAAGCTAACTAAAAATTTAAAAATTGACAGAAAGAAAGACAGAGCAATAAAGGCCTTTGGTTCATTTGCAACCATTTGAACGCCTTAGTCCACCAAAGCAATCTTCTCACTGGTTGGTTGCTAAGGTCAGCAAATTGAAAAAGAAAAACGGTCTTTGTTTAGTTTTTACTCGAATCGATAAAAGCAATCGCAGTCATAACTTTTGTTGGTATTTTAAGTACAAAATTATCCAATCTATCAGAAGCAAAACGAAACGCTTGGCGCGTGAGTTCTAATACACACTTGACCAGTTGTTTTTTTTTAATGCTGTATGGGGCATGCGGATAATTTTCTGTTTTAGTTAAAGGGTGCACACCCCTTAGTACGACCCTTAGTTTATTCTGGTCTTTGGATTTATGTGTGAACTATCCTGGGCTTTTATTTTTTCTTTTTTTTATTGCAGCATTTTTAGAACGACGAGGTAGTGAGCTCATTGTTTTACTTTTACTTCTTTCCTGAACAGTATTTGCTCGCAGAAATTACCCTTTGGCTACTTCATTTAATGCGTTTGTTAGTGCATCTATAACTTTGACTCCTTGTTTATATATTGGAGGGGGATAAGTGACTTTATTTGGCTTATCTAATATCGGTTTGGGAGAAGAGGACGTTTGGCAAGTGTCGTAGTTGTCGAAGGGAGCAAGCATTTTTTAGGGTTGATTGGTGTATCTGTTAGTATTAGTTTTATGCATTATTTCTGTTCGCATGCACAGTCATGGACTAGAAAATAAATACACTTGGGACCACTTAACACTAGATTTAAAATTTTCTTTCTGTAATGGTATAATAATTTTTGAAGAATAGTTTTAATGTACTAAAATGAATGTTGTTGCACTCAAATAAAGACTGGAAATAAGTACAATCTGTACTTTTCTTAAGTATTAAAGAATCTTGTCTTTTCAAGGTTCTGCCAAAAATGGTAGACACAATTGAATCGATCATTGTTAAAACAACATACAGACCTCCATAGCTTATATGACCCAACCCATATTTACAACTTCAAACGAGTAGAGCTCCGAAATGATAGCAGCTATCAAAAAAGTAAAATCGCGGAAGGATTTGTTGAGTTTTAAACTTTATTATTTATTTTATTTTAACAATTTCCACAAGAAGTCTCATAATTTATAGAGATTGATATCTTTTTTTTTATCTTACTACTGAAGCGTTGTTTAATTTGTGGAGAAAAATTAATGAAAATAGAATTTTTAAGATTTTGATTAAAGTACGAACAAAAACCTCAAATTTGATTTTAAACTTTAAAAATTTTTTATTTTTTAATTAAATGTATTTTTCATTTTTTAGCCCTTTCATGTCTAGTGTTGTTTGCGCACATGAACTTCATTCACTCAGAATTAAAAAAATATTGCCGCAATTAATACAAAAGGTGTGTTACGTTTTTGCTTAAAGCTATTTTAATCCATTTAATACTGCTTGAGACATTTATCGGTGCAATAAGAATATTATACTCGGGATACCATTACTTTGGTTTTGGTGAAGGGAAATAATCTCAATAAAAAGTTGCATTTCAACAGATCTCATAACTTGTTTTAAAATAACAAAAGCATTCTGAAGTTAATTCGATTGTACACATGTATGTATGTATATACAGTCGAATCGTGATAATTCGCACCACGATAAATCGAAACCTTAATAATTCGTAACAAACTTCTCGTCCCTTGGGAAATCGTCGACAATTCGAGAAATTTTCAGACATTTTGCTCCCCTCGTTATTTCGTGTTTTTTTTGCAATGCAACGAACACAAAACCTCTAGTAAATCGTAATTCGTTTCTAAAACCTCTTATAATTCGTAATGCAAAATGCAAAAGAAATCCTTTTCTCCCGCTAACTTTTGTAGACAATTTTGTTGCCTTGATGTCGCTACTAGGATGAGGAAGATAGCGACGATGAATCCACATTCATTCAATCGACATCTGGATAATTCGTAACCTGCGGTAATTTGTAAAAAGTGCTTACGTCCTTGCCATTTCAAATTATCGGGATTCGACTGTATTTTAAAAATTAAACTTCTGATGTCATTAACGTTTTAGTTGTGTTCAGTAATTTATCTAGTATCAGAATACGTAAACATTTCATATCCCAAATTGCCCCTATTAAAGGAGGCATTTTATTTAATGATGAATACTCGTTATGTGTGCATGATTTTCATAATATTGTTAATCTGATTTGATTTTCACGCTACAAAATTTTCAAAACCTTGCCTATAACAAAGGCGTACAGCTAGTAAAGTATTAAAAGTAAAAATCAAACTCCATTTCCCGTGCTCCATTTCTTTCTGTACAATAGCAAGACATCTTCGACAGTAAAAAAAATATGTAAAAGAGCCCAGACAGATAGACGGACACCGAAGTGATTCTATAAGGGTTTCGTTTTTCCTTTGGAACGAAACGCTGAAAACGCTACCTAAAATCGTTTCGATTTAACCGAAGAGACTTACAACACTTAGTCTATCTAATCATTGATTAGATTGATACGGCGGGTGGGGTAGGCTCCCATTTAAACGTTTCTGGCTAGTTTTTGACTACTATAGCCAGGTGGGGCTGAGCGTTGCAAATTTTTTTTTAATTGGAGCGTGCTAAAGAGTTTGGGGGTAGTATCCTGTTTAAGTCACAAACACCATGTGGTTTCTGACAGTTTTTCAGGCAATGCACGGCTGAAACGCATTAATTGTAGTCGATAACGTTTCCCGTCAATGGTTTCGCCTGGCTTTAGCAGCTCATAGTGCATTACACCCGTCTGGTCTCACCATATGCAGCGCATGACCTTTGAACCGTGGATATTTTTCTTTGGCGTTGATGCAGACGATCACGGAACGGGTTTACCTTTGCATCGTATTTTCTCTTCTTGGGGTTTTCATCTACAGTCACGACCCGGTGCAAAAACTCCTTCCATTGATGTCTTTCAAGAATCAGGTCCGAGGTTACAAATCGACTTTCGACATCTCCCCTGGCACCCAATTACCTTGCTTTTGAATCCAAATTTCTTCAACCGAACGGAAATTGTTTGCTGAGTTACTTCCAACGATTCTGCGAGTTCAATTTGCGTTTGGCACGGATCTGGACCCAGCAAAGCCTCCAATTCCTCATCTACAAACTTTTTGTAGATGAGGAATTTAATGTCTTCGAATTTTTGTCTTCGACGTTAAAATCACCACTTTTGAGGCGCCGAAACCACTCTCTGTGTGATTTATCGGTCGGAGCAGATTCACCATAAACTTCTGCAAGCATTCGATGTACTTCAGCTGCACTTTTCTTCGAATTTAAAAAGAAAATCAAAGCTTCCCGCAAATGCTGTTTATTTAAGACAAATCCGTACATTTTCGAAGAGGCAAAAAACAATTTTGTTGTCTAAAACAGACGCTAATGGACACTAATTATCGCTGACAAACGTAAAGTAGGTAATTGCTTTCAAGATCAGCCACAACTTGCATCTTTTGAAAACGAACCGAATTTATTTATTTTCGGAGTATTATTAAAATAAACTCAAAATTAGTACTTCACGTGGTGGCAAAGGCGAAAGCTTTTCGCATAAAGTCGCCTGCCCCTTTTGCATCAAATGGACCTGTAGCCGGCTTCTAAAATTGAAAATCATATATCGTAGGGATTATACTAAGAAGATCAGGCATCGCAAAAAACCGTCTTGCGTACAGTCAGACAACGCAAAATGTCCCAACAGAATTTGATGCTATTTTTGTCAGCCACCTTAGTCATCTCCCTTCCATATGCAATGCAATAAACGGACAAAGCATAATTTATATAGCACAACGCATAATGCAGTCTGCCGCCTACAAACAGAAATCTAAGATGCACAGTGGGGCAAAAATGGCAAATAAGTAAATTATGAAGTTTATTGCGTTTTCTAAATGAATCATGAATAAAAAGTTTTAGTTTTAGTTTAGTTTTAGTGGGGCATCAATATCTTGTTTTGTTAACTTTTTTGTTGTTTTTACTTTTGAATTAGATGAAATACATCTAAACAAAACTACATTTTTGTTTTGTCCAAAAACTACTTTTTTTCGGAGTCGGAAAGCACAAAATTATGCTTTAATGTTGGGTGTATGCTCAATTTTGTGAGGTACTGTAAGTACTACGCCGAGACGCCATTAGTTTTTTCAATCCAAATGAAACTGAAAACATCTGAACAAAATAAGGAAGCAATAATGCCAAAGGGTATATCCGAAACATCGACATTAAAGAACCGGGATAAGCAGTCGCTGCTTGGCAATAAATGAAAATGAAAATCTTACAATAGTTTTTGTAAAAAGAAAATTACTTGTGGAAATAAAGGAACATTTGGTTCTTTTGACGGTTGATTATAGAATATTTTTTTCTTTATTTAAGTTTAAGTACACTTAGTTTATAAGCAATATGGCCGCCAGAGTGCGGAACTCATTATTACGTTACATATTTACTTTACATTTCCATCCATTTTTACATAAGTTTCAATATAATTTAAAAACAAGAGCTGTATATAAAGTTTTCTTTTTGTTATGGAACAAGTGATATTTTGATATTTTGAAGTGTACGTACAGCTCGAGTGTATGCAGCTTCAATTTATCTGATATAAATTTATTTAAAAACATTTGACATTTAATATCTGCTTTATTATTTAATGACAGTCTGTCCATTCTACTACCACTACTGATTCGAAAGATAACCAGCAGATGTCTACATTTTTGTTGAAGTTGTTCCTTATAGCTAAGAGAGAGCGACACTTTCTACGTTATTTTCATCACCATTCGCCAGTATTGAAATAGAATGTTGTCACAACTTTCCAATGGAGCTTCAATGTTGTGCGGAGAATGAAAGAGACAGTCGACTATCAATCCATGGCAAGAGTGTTCAACAATTTAATGAGTGGAGTATACGCATTTAAGTTTAAAGTCATGCGAATTGCGTGCCTCCCGTCAAAAAAAGAGGAACATTAGTTAGTGTACGCGGTAAAGCTTTTAAAGAGAACGCAATGTACCGCCGGAAGAATCGAAAAATGGACGTTTGTATAATTGCAGTCTCACAAATGAAGGAGTACTTAAAAGTTTTGCCTTGTATCTCTTCTTCTTTTAACGGGGATAAACTTAATTTAATCAATTCACAAAATTATTCATGGTCAGTAATTTGCATACTCATGCAGACAAAAAAGCAAGGATCTTTTTTTTTATTGAGACACAATTGGTTTTTTTTTGAAAGTATTGCGCATCGTTAGCTTTAACCTTTCATCATCTTTCTGGTGGAATCCGCTTCTCCGACACTCAACACTCATCGTCTGAGGAGATTCAAGTGTTGACCTAATTTCCCAGCATCATGGTAAGACGTGAAGTACTGCTTGGCCCGGCAATGAGTCATCGACCGGAACAAGTGGTGGTCGGAAGAAGTAATGTCTGGTGAATATGGCGGTTAGAGCAGGACATTCCATTGAAGTTCAAAGTTTTGTTGACGATTCTTTCAACATGTGGCCAAAAGTTTTGTCCTTTGGCATATTGTGAATGTTTGAGCTTTGCTGCTCAACTCAATTATATTAGTTTTTCTTTTGATGAACTTCAGCAATGATTTCAAACAAGAAAAAAGGACTCTTTATTATTTTTTTAAAATTACGTACTCACTAAATGGACTTATAATGGATTTTCCTAAAACAATTTTTTACATCCTTCCTTTATTTTTAACTGTGTGACTTCAACCGTTTCCCCCGGAAACAGTAATTTCATTTCACAGGCTTTACACACCAATCGGAAATGATGAGGCTTTAACACGAATATTATTAAAAGCTAGGTACGCCATCTATTGTAAATATTCGCAGAACCTATCTCAGTAGGTTAGGCCTTAAATATAAATAAGACTCAAAAAGCCAGCCAAAGAATCGCATGTTTCAATAGACATGGACTCTTTTCTAGACAGAAAGCTTCTCGTTAATTATAATTAAAAAGCTGTCTAGGTTTAGGTTCTTGAGTTTAAGTTTTCCTTTTTTTTATTCTCTAATATAACTTTGATTATACACAGTTCTTCAGATGACTGAACATTTTGCACGTTCTCCGCTCGGATTTGTTTACAGTACCAAGGACATTGTGAGGAGTGACTGGTGACTAGTGATACGATAGAAAGTTCTCGTGTTCAGAATAAGTAACCTTCATCAAAGAAGTGACTCTAATCAAAGTGTTCATCTCAATCTTTTTTTCTGCTTTTTTTTCACCACAAACTAATCCAAGTGCCGCACATTGGTTTCTCTTTATTTCCCTTAAGAGTTTGATGATGATTTCTCTTAGGAAAAAAGTGGTGGTGAAAATACTGTTTGTGTTTGTGTTTATCGCCTTCCTTTGCTATTTCAAAGAGTAGATGATAATTTTGTTTTTGTTGAGAATTTGTCATGTTCTTCTTTTACATGGTGGTGGGGAAACAACGTTTTGATTCTATAGGTTTGCAGTTGATTACGATTGGATAAGGTTAAAGCTTTTCAGAAACTTTCGGTACGGTCTTATATTCAGTTGTCGTCCTGAAAACTAAAAAAACAGCCAATAACGTCGCATAAAGTGTTTTTAAGTATTTTTTTTTACTGTGTAAAGAGCTCTGAAGTATACAAATATCTCAGTAAAAAAAAAATCAAGTTACATATTTAAAAAAAAAATATATATTTAAAAATTTATTCAAAATCTAAGAATTATTTTAATTTTTTAAATAAGAAAAAATTAAATAAAATATCTCGTACCAATAATTTACACTCAAAGAACGATGGGACCTGTCTTTCTTAGTATCTCGGTATCTTTTCATTATTTTGATTCGTATAGTTAGTGTTGACTAGTGTCGTCAGTGTTCAATGAAAATTTTGTTATGAAAGTGGATTTAGTTATTTTAAAAATAAAATAAAATCAATCTTTAGTTTTGATTATAAATGAATAAGTAATTTTTGGGGAAATATAAATTAAAAAAAAAAAAAAGAAATCAAATTGCCATGATTTATGACAGTGAAATACTGAAACCACGTGCTTACCTTGGCTATACGTGAACGTTTGTATAATTGAACTTTATTATGGGCGTACATATATATACAATTCATAGATATATTGATTTGTGATTGACATGTTTGGTTGTAGTCTGCGCATATAAAATATATAATATACAACAAACAATACATATGGGCGTATAGAAAGAAATATATATATAAGCATATACAAATTATTAAATATATAATTATATAATTATAATTATTTACATATATACTAAAACACACATATATACATATTTATATATACATATATACCAATATATGTATACATATATTTATGTATATATGTATTATATATTAACATGTGTCTGTGAAAATTTATATGTTAATATTGTTTATAAGTGTAACTAATATACTACTACGCCACCCACCATACCCGTAGCTTAGCTTAATATCCGAAGTCTACAACTCTTTTAATCCTTAGACGACTTTAATCTCATTACCTGTGTATTGAAACGGAAATGCAATGCTTAGCGATGACATTGTGATACATATGTACATAAATATTTACATATATATCTGTGTACATATGTATATATACTCATCTACATATGTATAAATATGTATACATATTTGTCTACGTATACATAATAGACACCACTCTAGACTACTACGTCACAAATGCAAAAAAAAAATCTCAAATGAAGATGACTGAGAAAAAAAAAAAGAAATTGTAACCTACACATGTGCTATAAAGTATATACAAGTAAAACGCATTGCAGATTTCGATACAGAAATTAGAAAAAAAAAATAAGATATGACACACAGAGAGAGTCCTGATTGCAGAGTGCGTAAAATGTTTTTGCTTTCTTTGATTTTGGATTCTTTTCACCGTCATCGCACTCACTCTTACTCAAGTTTAATTGCATTGGGGAATTACGATTAGCTTAAAATATACGTATGTCTACTTAGCAGAGAGAAAAGGATTTAATATTAATTTACTAGATCTTAAATATAAATATGGGATTTTCCAAGTCGATGTTTACAGTCTGTCTGAGACTATGTTGTTTTGGCGGGGTCGTCAGTTTTGTTTTTTGTTTTTTAGTTACTCAAGTCTCAACCGATGGAGCAGTATGTCAATTATTTATTTATTTCATCAATCTATATTTATCTTTTTACTACAAATTTTAATTAAAATTCTTTTAAATAAAACTCTATCCATATGAAGGTCGACTTCGTAGTTGAATTGAGTTAAAAATTATTAAAAAACGGATTGTGGTCCATAGTTTATCCTTTGACTAGGAGTCAAAAAGAGAACGTTACTATTTCTTAGATTACTCTCACGAGGATAAAACGGCATAAGAGCTAGTAATTCATATAAATTGATTCTTCCATTGAAAACGACCGTACAAAGAGAACTTCATTGGTATCTCTGTGGCTTTGAAATCTATAGGTGCACATCTTGATTTATACGAAGGGAGACCTTCCGACCACCCTGTGCTCTTCAAGGCAAAGCGCGTGAATCTCCTTTGAATTATGAATATGACAGTTTATGGCTGCAGACACGGAGGGTTTTTCAAGCAGACTCTCTAGCATTTCATGGACGCCACCGATTCTAATAATTTCTTGACTTCAACCTAATGAAATTTGTGTAAGGACTTAACTAACTGCACCCGTAAGCGTATTACCAAACTCTATAGCATACAACAGTTTGTTCATTCGAATGCAAAAGCAGTCTTGCCGGAGTTAATCCTTTTCATTTCATTTCATTTTTATTTAATTGGCAGAATCGTACAATAAGATTTGTATCTTTTTTTTAGTATTAAGCAGTAATTACAATATCTTTTTGCTCTGTGTTGTTCCTGTACAACATGATTTGCATCTACTGAACTTAAAAAATCTGGCGTAATTACAGTAAACCTGTAGTAATTTCGTTGCTAATGAATAAAAAAAAATATTTTTGCTGCGGCTGGAATTGGACGTAGCTCAAATTAATAATGGAACAAGCAAAAATCTGAAACATAAACCTTTGTTTATTTTTTAATTATTATTTTTTTCTGCCTATCAAAATAATATCCTAGGCTGCTCTCTACAGCAATACCTCAATTCTTAATAATATTTGTCTGTATTTAAAGTTTTTTTCTCAATCCACTTGTGCATTTAACCTACTGATACCGCCATTCAATTATCTTTATTCCCCCTGACCATTTTTTGTCCTATGCCTTAAGACAATGGAACCTATAAATAAAAAGAAAATATATAAATTAAAAGAACATAGACTCGGAACGAATTTTTGTTTGTGTAAAACATGAACTTCATCTACTCAGAACTCAAAAAATATTGGTGCAATTAAAAGAAAATTTGTGTTGGGTTCCTGCTTAAAATTTTTTCAATTAATTTAAAACTGCTTCAGACATTTATTGGTGCAAAAAGAATTTTATATTCGGGATCCATTACTTTGGTTTTGGTTAAGGACAATCTTAATAAATCTTTTTTAGAAAAGCATTCCGAAATCAATTCGATTGTTTGTATGTATTTTAAAAATTAAAAAATACTTTTTCTGTTGAAATCAATATATTATGCAATTTTAGATACCATAGATGATCAGTGTTGCATAGGAACGACATTCTACATCAATCGTCCTTTCGCCTTGAATATATATTTTCTTGAATTTGGCTTAGTTGAGACCTTATAAGCCAGATTCTAGCCAAAAATATATTTATTTGATTTGGAATAGGATGCGATCATGAAAGGGCTAATAAGGTTTTACTTTTATTTGAATATCAGCATTTTTATCAAAATGGCTGAAATGAGTAGTAGAAATAAGAAGTATTATTTGTACCATAAAAGATTACAAAAATATGATTATTGCATAGCCTTAGCCGTCTACCAGTTGACAACTATATAAAAAAAAAACTCATAGTTTGCGCAAAACTTTATTTAGGCAGCAATTGCTTTCACTTTATATCCTTTCGCGGTATGCTAATCCAAGCTTACAGTATTGGGAAATTTTAGCATCATTTCGGAGTGAAATGATCTGGTCGTCGTCCAACAAGTCACGGCCGAAAACAAGTCTCCTTCTCGAACGGTTGGATACAAGCCAATAAAATGAATTATCTTATTTCTCTTGCTCTTCAATTACAAATATCGCAGTCAGGGATGAAAAAGAGAGTTTTGAAAATGTATTCAAACCCAAAAAGAAATTGTACTAAATATTTTTTTTACTTAGAAACTATATAACTAAACTTTATGATCAATATTTTATTCTTATTGAGCTTTGTGAAATTGTTTGAAATTAGTTCACCATCATCATTAGTTGTAAATTGAAATGAAACTATTTCATTTAGGGAAACAAGAAACTTCCTTTGTCTTCCCGACTTCATTTGAGTCCCTGTTGAAGAAATGAACTAGTTTCGCTGTATTTTATGACTAACTAGCTGTACCCGGCGCGCCTTGCTCCGCATAAAATAAATCAACTAATAACTCCAAATGTATTTAACACATAATTTTCTCTTGAATTAAAAGTATTCATTAAGACGAATTTTACACGATTTTTCCAGATTTTTAGGCAAAACGGTGTGAAAATTAGAGGGGACACTATTTTTCCAACTTTGGAGCTTCCTATCTTTTCAACGGTACTTTTCACAGCCGAAATCCGAAATCTCATTTTTGAAGACTTTTTGGCTGATACATCGATATCGACCGGATCAGGCGAACTTTGAAAGTCAGCCCCCACTTCACCTCAATGGTAGCCATCCCCCCCCCCAAATTGGTACCAAAATCTTTTCGACAGAATTCTGAACAAAGTTGCCAAAGACATTAATGCTCTATCTCTTACCATTTATTTTTTGACACTCGCAATAGGGGTGTTTATATACGACGGATATCCACTCTACCGTCGACGATCGATTGAAAATGGTGGAAAATCCATCATTTTAAAAGTGAGAAACAATGATGTTGAAGTTGATAATCGTTGGGTTGTGCCGTATTACTAAACATTTTAAATCTTCGTAGACTTTGAAAACACTTTCTGATTTCTTAAACATTTTAAATCTACGTAGAGCTTGAAAACATAAACGTACTTTTCACTAACCCGAAAGAAAGCTCAATCTAATTTTCAAAGACCTTTTGGTTGAAAACATGCAAGGCGCGCCTTGCTACACATAAAATAAATCAAATTAAAAAAAAAAGTCACATGGGGCACCTTTTTACAACTTTGGAGCTTCATATTTTTCCAACTGTACTTTTCACTAACAAAACCCAGAAGAAAGCTTAATCTCATTTTCAAAGACCTTTTGGTTGATATATCACTCGACAGGATCAGGTGAACTTTGAAAGAAAGCCCCAGTTCACCTCAATAGGAGCCATCCACAAAAAAAGATTGGTACCAAAACCTTTTTGAAAGAATTCTGAACAAAGTTGCCAAAGACATTAATGCTCTATCTCTTACCATTTAGAAGTCTATAAAGGACAAACAAACAAACAAGCAGCCGAAAACAGCCGAAGTAGAACAAATTCATTCACCATTAATATAGTTGAACTTAGTCAAAGTCAACATATTAAAATGAAAAATATTTCAGAAAAGAATTTAAATTATCATATAGCCAAAAACTCTTCTTCTGGCTGAAGGGTATCATTTTGAACATTTCTTTTCAAAGTATTATTGTCTATTTTAAAATTATGATAAGAATCATTCTTTATTAAACTTTTTGTTTCTATTATGGCTGAACATGAATTAATCAGTAGCCTTTTTCTGCACCTGGTTTTATTGATATTTTGATGACAGAAAATTTTATCAACGATTGCTGAAGAATATGAGGTGGAAAAAACAGCTTGTTCAATTCCTTTTTTTTTGATTGTTTATTTATCCACTTAGTCATTATTATACATTTTTATTGCCTAAATAAACTTAAAATGCTACCTATAAAATTATATAGTATATTGTAGTAAATGGCCTCAAGGGCTATTATTATTATTTTTTTTAAGTACTTTTTTCAAGCCACTATTTGGATTTATTTTTTTTATTTCTATAATTCATTTATTTATTTAAGTCGTAAGGGCCTTGTTCAATTCTGTATATATTGCTGAATACATCCATCATTTATTATTTGTACTTTTGATTTAACATTTATTTATGCACATATTTTTCTTGATATGAGATTGATATGTGAAACCGAATAATGTAAAATGTACTGAATTTGATGGAAGTGTACTTGTACGATTGTTTCGCAAACAGTCCTGACTTTTTCATCCCTGATCGCAGTATGTTGTTAGAAATCTGATCAACATGGTTTTCGTCTCGAAAGTAATTCTCTGAAAATTACTGCGCAAGGTTGATGGCAAATATTTTATTATAATTATTGCTAGTGATCACTTTGTAACTAATCTGGGCTCAGTGTACAATATACACTGAAAGGGTTAAGAGACTTGTAATTTACTATTATATATCCTGAAACGCACAAAATTTATCATATCGCTCCCTAACCGCTAAATTATCGTAAGCGACAAAATGAAAATCTTACAGGAGAGGCTTTTTTTTGTTTTTTGTCTGAGCTAAAAAACGTGCGTTCCCTGTTATTTATAACTGGAATGCTTTTTAAAAAAACGACAATGATGCAAAAAGACGCGTAATCGAATAAACTATCGAACTGAATCATTAACTCATTTTTGCTTAAAATGTCGCTTACGATAATTTAGCGGTTATGGCGTTATATGTACACCTAGAAAAATGAAAACGTTTCGTTATATACATTATTTTTTGTTAACTGCCTTGTTATTTTAATTTTTCAATGTATTAGATGTATCGAAACTAGATTTTTGCTTCAGTGTTTTTGTTATTATGTTAGTTAGTTGTTGGCTTAGTTGTGGATGTATGCTAAATTTTTGGGAGGTTATGTAGATAAATACAACTGTAAATATGTAATTGAAAACTTAATTTTTGATTGCTTTTGTTGCTCAAAATCTGTATTGAAATGTTGAAATAACTAATTTTCCTTTTTTTTTAAATAAAAGCATTCAACTAGCAAAATGTCCCGGAATGTCCAGATGTAGTCTCATTACAAACTGGTAACCCTAAACACAGTAGAGGCGGAAAAAGCTACGCTCGGACCCTGAACGGGCTGTAGTGCCACCCAATCGCTATTATTATTATTTTTCAAAATCATTGAAGTGTTATTTTTCGATTCTATTTTTCGTGGTTATTTTGATTGTTTTAAGACTTCAATTAATCTTTTGAGCATGTAATTACCCAACTGCAGTCGAATCCCGATAATTCGAAATGGCAAGGGCATAGCATTCTTTACGAGTTACCGCAGGTTACGAATTATCGAGATTTCGATTTGATGAGGTGGGAAACATTAAAATACGACTTAAGGGGGCTCTTATATTTCATATTATTTTCCAACACATGTTGTTTAACTTTCAAAACTTTTTAAAACTAAGCACTATATTCACATATATGTAATTACATCTTAAGAATCTACATATGTACAAAAGAAAGGAAACATGAAATTACATAAAGATACAAAAAATACAGAAAAGCTTGTTATTGAAAAAAATTTTTACTTTCGATTGCTAGATATTCTTTTCGACTATCTTTTCAATGGGTTCTCCAAGTCAATTAAATAATCAAAAACATTTTTTGATTTGAAACATAATATTGAAGATGTTAAATACCCGATTTGGCTTGTTTATTGGTCATAAGTTCTACTTCATCGTCGCTATCTTTTTCATCACTCTCATTCCTAGTAGCGACATCAAGGCAACAAAATCTATCTCTTCCTTAAAATATTGCTTAGTACTTATGTTTATTCGATAGAAACCGTGATAAAAAAACATCGCTTCTATTTATATTCTGACATCTAGTGATTTGCAACGGTATGACTTAGTATGTTTTCTTGCTTCCATTTTTAGGGTTTCGTTCCAAAGGAATAACGAAACCCTTATGGAATCACTTGGGTATCTGCCTTTTACATATTTGACTGTAACTTATAAGTCGTTTGTAGTTAAGTGATGATTTTTTGACTGAAAATTTATCTAAGCAACCCAAAAACAATCAACCGAAAAAACTTTTATTAGCTTTGATGGGTGACAATGTCTATCTGTCATAATCTGTCATTGGGCTTCAATCTTGGCAATTGGCGAACCAAAGAAAAAGAATTAAGAAATAAAACTTCGCCATAAGATGTATTTTACTTGTCCGAAGGGGGATCAGGTAAGCAATTTTAAGAAAATTGCATATTAGCAAACTTAGTATCAATACTAAATTCGAAAAATCAGTGAAATGGATCAGTGAATGGAATGGACAATGAATGAAGACAAAAAAATAATATTTTTTTAAATTTTACTGGGTGCAAAGAGGTTGCCATTGTGGCTCTGGACAGTAGTTTACCTTAAAGAGAAGTTTAAGTCAACAAAGAAATCAGTGAACAACGTACGGGGAGGACTGTAGAAAAGACTTTTCCACGTTTTGTTTAAAGAGTATAATCGTTTAAAGTTGGTATATTTTCTGATTGGATAAGCGCTGGAGGATCTCGACAGTCGCTAGTCAGAGAAAATTATTGACTCTTTAAGAAAATTATCAAAACGAATAAGGGGTCATACAGAAAATATTTCACCGGAGTTGATTATTCTATTGTTGCGAACGTGTCCCCAACACATTTGCATAAATTTGCACCAATCCCAACCCAACGACATACAATTTTTCTCAAATATTTAATTTTTATTTCTTCGATAGTAAAATGACCGTGTATTCATTTCAAATATATTTCCTCTTTACGAACCCTTTTTTTCCATCTTAAGAACGAGCAAAAAAAGCCTTTCACCTGTAAGTCTGAGAAACACCTGAGACAATTAAGGAAAGTCAATGACGTTTACAGATATCTTAATGGCGATTTAAAATATTAAATTACTTAAAAAAAAGTATTAGAATAAAATATTCTGGCCGTCTCACTTCAAATGTGCCCCACTCTCCCCTAGCTAGATCAATATGATATACAATTTTTATAAATTGCTAACATTAACTAATCTGTAAGCAGAAGTTCTTTTTTAACCATTCCATTTCCATCTTGGATAGCCTAAGAAAGTATTGCGTGTGTCTATTATTGCAGATATACGGAAAACTAAAATCCTTGAGTGGTTTGCTACAAAAAAAAAATCCAAATATAAAATAAATGTGAAAAAATCAAATAAGGCATTTGACCATGTTTTGTTGAATTCGAAGAAATTTACGGTCGCTTTTTATTAGCTGTGGACACGTGCACAGCATTGGCGTCCATTGGTAAGTCCATGGGACGAGGCTAGATTAACTTAGTTTTAGGTAAACCCATTGGAAATGTCTTTCTCCTTTTCTCTACATAAGATTTTTTTTTCTCTCATGTAACGAAGCGTGGCACGTGCTTTATAGTCCTCCTTATTCTCTCGTGTATCGAATCGTTTCAAATCTTATAACATGTTTTATTCGTCTACGTTTTGTTCAGAAACAAGTGTTTGGTAATCCTATGAATATGTACTTAATAATTTCTTAAGCATCTGTTATAAAACCTCTCGTCTCTACATTTGCAAGATTTAACTTTCAAAGTTTACTTTACATAAGGTCACAATGGGGCATGCAAAAATCTGTAACATAAACCTTTGTTGAGTTTTGAATTATTTTCTAGTTTTTATGTTGACAAGTAAAAACTCACAAAAATGATTTTTGTTTTCCTGTAAGCATAAGCCGTTAATCTGCATTTAATATTTTTCGGAGCTTCCGGTAAAAATCCAAGCAAAAGTCTGGAGCATTATGTTTCAGGTTTTCTTTTTACCCCATGATTACTTTGAGCTACATTTGAATCCACAATTCATATAAGTAAGCAGGGATAGGATAGGATTTTGATAATTTTACCTCTTTTGTAGCGTTTCGTTCCAAAGGAATTACAAAACCCTTATGGAATCACTTCGGTGTCTCTCTGCGTGTCGTCTTTTACTTATTTGATAATAACTTCTTAAGTCGTAAGTATTAATCTATTTGCGGCAGAACGAAACCCTCTGCGTGAGAATAGTGAGTTTTCAATAGAGCAATCCAGTTAAAAATAACAGAGAAAACAACATTTATCGAAGCGACATTTCCATTTCTTCTGTAAAATTTGCTGCTGATTTTTTAGCTATATCTTTAATATTGCTTTCCTTTTTTTCTTGTTGCTCTCGTTTATATATTGAGGTTTTTCTTTCGTTTTCCTCAATAAAGTTTTTGTAGTTCTGTTCTCTTTTTTTATAAATTACCTAAAATTGTTCTTCAGTAGAAAGATTGAAATTACAAATCATGTGTCTGTACTTTTAATGTAAATTGTGAGACAACTAATGTAACCTTTATAACGAAATAAATAAAATAACTGTTTTAAACTGGTTCTGCAAAATTTTCATTTTGTCGCTTACGATAAAAGTTTCAACAACTTTAGTTTCCCTATTATTATGAACACCTAAACATACACACAATTTATGGATTTGGTAAAAAAAATGTATCCACGATTCGAAATTAAAAAAAATAAGTATATAGTAACATGAACTTCATCTACTCATAACTCAAAAAAATATTGGCGCAGTTAATATTTGTTTGTGGTAGGTTTTTGCTTAAAACTATTTTAATTCATTGAATACTGCTTCAGACATTTATTGTGCAATAGGAATATTATATTCGGGATCCATTAATTTGGTTTTGGTAAAGGAAAATCTCAATAAAAAGTTACATTTCAAAAGATTTCATAACTTCTTTCTTTGCATTCTGAAACTAGTTTGATTGCATGTATTTTACAAATTAAAAGAGCCTTTCTCGGTTGAAAGGTCTGGTGTCGAATTTTAGGGACCATAGATGTCCAGTGTTGCATAGGAACAACTTTCTATATATCGTTATCAATTCGTTCTTTAATATTTTTCTTTAAATTTTGCTTAGTTGAGACCTCATAACCATAAGATTCTAGCAAAACATATTTTTCCTTGGTTTGGAATAAATCACTGTCATGAAAGGGTTAAAAATAAGTCAGGATGGAGGAATGAAAATACGCTGCGTTTTCGACACTAAGAGAGAATACAACGACAGTCAATCTGATTTCATTTCATTTCTACATTAAATATGTAACACAAGTAATGGAGGAAAGTAATCTAATGTGCGAAATCAAAAAGTATCACTTCCAACTTTTTCCTTTTAATAGTTTACTTGCCTTTCGCATCACAAAACTTCCTTTGTCATGGGATTAACATAGGTAGGTAGTATACCATACAGTGAGACCTAAGTATAGGACTCGGATTAATAAGCTAAGTTACACACACAGAAATTCTGACATAACATGATATATAAATTTGTTGTTTTGCCCCAACGCTTTCACACAATTTTGATCTCTCACATTTATTTGAATTGAATTGTGAGGATCATTTTATAATTTTAAATACACTTTTTTTTTAATTTAACTTTTTATCTTCTATTTCAACAGCATAAATCAAGTTCGTAGAACATTAAGTGCCTAAGTATTGTAAAAATAACATATTCATAAACATTTTTGCCAATAATGATTTAATATCTAAGTTTAATAAAAACAAAACAAAAAAAACCTATTGGGATCTGTGAAGTGACGGTTTATTAACAAAAATAAAACCAACAATATAATAGCGTATATATTTGAAAACAATCAAGCTTATTTACTAAACGAAAACTCTTTTAATATGTGGAAACACAATCCAAAACTAAAAGAATAAAAACAATCCGTCCAGAAACTAAATTAAAAAAAAATAAATAAAAAAATTCCTCTATTCATACGCTAGTAAAAAAGAGTATACAAAACATTAAACTGCTTGCAACAAAACACCGAAACAAAATGATTAATCCTTAATGAAAATAAATATACATTGTTAAAGTTATAAAATTTTAACGAAAAGTAATACAATTCTTTTAATATGAACATTTCTCAGCAAAAAATAAATTGTATAAAATTTAAAACTATATATTTATTTTATTATATCCATGACTGCGATCACGATTAATAAAAGCAAAACTAAAATCATTGGCTAGAAAGTGGTTAGTGTTTACTTGTTTTTTTGTTTTCTTTTGTTTTTTCTTTGGTCTTATGAACTCGAAACGAAAAGTTTAAGAAATAAGAAAAAATAAAAAAAAAAATGTTATAAAGCACTGATTGAGAATTGAGAGCTCAGTGAGTTAGTAAAATACAATAAAAACTACTAGAACAAACACCGCACTTCAAAACATAATTCTTCATTCGGTAATGAAAAAGAAATTAACCCAACTTGTGGTAGCTGTACTCTTACTTACATTTATTGTAATTAAAATTAACATACTCCTTGCAAGTCACTCCGTAAAATTTCCGACACAAAATCAACGACATCCTGATGTTAAAACGAACTTGGAGCGTCAAGCTAACACTTCGGTCTTAAAACACTTCACAAATGTCGAGGAGTGCTCAAGTCAGCGTAAGAGCAACAAAAATAGCCATGCATTACTGAACAATCAATTGATAAAATCAACATCTTCGTCTCACGTATTAAAAAATGGTTTAAATATTGATATTACACGTCCATCTCATAACCGAAAAACGTCAACGATTACAGCCATAAACTTAATACTCATTGGAGGTGTTAATTTTCAATACAAACATAGTTATAAATTGAAACGATTGCCTTCTAAATTTGTAAATTTTATGGTAGCAATAACTTTTGTAAAACTTTTGATTGTTGTGATTGCCTATCAACAGCTGTTACACAATGGATACATAATTATTCAAAATTTATATCATAAGCATATAAGATTTTTCGAAATTCTAATATGCAATCGGTCATATCAAATGAAATCTGGTCATGGACTAGACGACGAAGAAAACCACTTAGAACAACAGTATCAACCGAGCCAAAAACAAAGACCGAAAAGTCAACTTCATACCAACCAACAACAACAGGCACAGGCACAACACCAGCAACAACGAATGCAAATTTTCAATCAAGTTAATAATATTTTCGATAATTTTGTGGTTAAAAAACATTTCAGTACAGAAACAGTACAAAGGAGCGACAAAGAGCTGTTAACATCGTTTAACATCGTAAGCGCAACTAGCAACAATAGTTGCAACAAGCAATTCTATCATCATCAATCCGAAGACCACCATTTCTACCAACAGATCGACTACAACTACTATCATCATCATCACAAGAACCACCACTTGCTTTACTACCATCGTTGCTTATACCAAAAAGATCAGCCCTGCTACCAAGGCTATTATCACCAAGTTGATGAACAGAGAATGGTATGCGACAAGACAAGTCTCATCAGTGCAACATCAACATCATCGTTCGGACGAAAAACATTGACAACAACGAAAAACAGTTCAAAATCTTCATCCCTTCATCCCGTCAGTGCAAAGCTAACAAAAATATCTAATGATCGCAATTGGAAGGCGCCGAGATCCCAACCGACAATACCTGTTGTGTCGACGCTGGCCTCGATCTCGCCGACTATCTCCTGCTGGAAGACCACCGGCAGTCGAAAGCGACGCAAACGAAAAAATGCATTCGACTTTGACAACTACATCAGCAACTGCAACTACTTAGTTTGGAGAAAAGCCTGTGCATACTGCTGCTGTTGTTGTAACAATTTTTGTAATATTCTCTCCGGTTATAATGAGTACTTCCACATATACTGCACTACTAATTACAGTCTATATTGTTGCGGCTGTTGCTGCTATTGTATTTGCCATTGTCAGATTCAGTGTCCGAACTCAAAGCGAGTAACGATCGCGAGGCAAGCTGCAACAATGAATTACAATTTTTTTAAAAACAAACTTAACATAAGCAACACAAACGATACGAGTTTACACAACAACAACAGTCACCAGTTAAATATAATCAACATAGCCAAGGACGACGCCACAAGAAAGTGGTGCCTAGGCTCCTCGCCTCATCACAATGATGCAGACACCGGAAGTAACCTGCTCCGTTCACTGAACGCCGTAAAAACAATAACGTCAGCTGTACAAAACCGCAACTACAAGAGAAAATTGAAAAAGAATCTCGTTTGGTTGTTCATCGGACTAGTATGGCTTGAGGGACCCAAACTTATCAACTGTAGTATTAGTCATAATAACAACGATGTTACTAGTTATAGTGGCAATGGCAATGAGACCACTAACAAAATAGGTAGCAATGAAAGCAGTAATAGTAGTAACGGTGGTGGTGGTGGCGGTGGTGGTGGTGGTGGTGCAACTGGTGCCGGTGCTGGTGCTGATGCTGACGCTGAAGCTGGTGTTAGTGCTGCCGCTAGTTCTAGCTCTGGGGCTAGTTCTAGTAGCGGTGATAGTTCAGCAAGCGGTACGTCTAGTGCAAGCGGTGCTGGTGCTGTGGCTACAGCTGGTACTACTGCTTCAGTTGATAAAAACACAAGTAATGGAGAAAGCATCAGCAATACAAATGAACTTGACTCTAGTTCAATATCGGATCCAACTAAAATTAATAAAGGACAAAGCAAGAATAGTGGCACGTTCTTAAAACTTACCAATACACTTGATCACGGTGCAGGCAATGCGGTTGAGAACTTCTACAAAAATCGCCATGCTCACAGCAGCATCCCAGTGAAACAGCCTCAACATGTTAAGAAGCAATACGAACATCAGGCTTTCCATCAAGTCGATAGATCGCAGCATTGGGGGCCTAATAGTGTTTCGAGTGCTGATCGCAAGCGACCAGCTAGTAGCAGACCAACTCTGGCAAAATCTGCACTGTTCGAGAATGTCGAAGGTAAGTTTAATTTTTCTTTGTTTTGCAAGTGCAACTTTCTTATGACTGGCTTATAATTCTTGATACGTTGCGGTTTATCGACAGCTTCAAAATTTCAGTCAACATACACTGGTGGAAAACTAATTACAACTGAAAAATTTCAAATGAAAAAGCTATTTATTTTTTGTTAAGAATTATTATTTGTTTTTTCGTGAAGGCTATTTTGAGCCTGTTTTTCATGATTACCAAGCGCTCTTCATGGTGCTTAGTAAGCATAAATGTAAGTAAGCACTGCTTACTTACATTTATGAGTGACTGTACATCAGAGTTGTAAAAGACTGCAATCTTTTGTAATGCAATCCCTGAATTCATGGAAGGATTTTTATGATTTGGGATTCATTCAATTGACTTCATTTGATGACTAAGACTTCGGCATTGAAATCTCACATTCTTTTTGAAGTCTTGATTGGAGCAATCTTTACGACCAATCTATTGATTGCAAATCAATTGAATGCAAATCTTTAGATTGGCATTGCATTCATTGCAATCACTTTGAAGTCTTTGGACTTCAACAATTTTCGTTGCAATCTTTGGGATTGCAAAATTTTTCGTTGCAGTCTTTGGGATTGCAAGATTTTTCGATGAAGTCTTTGGGATTGCAAGATTTTTCGATGAAGTCCTTGGGATTGCAAGATTTTTCGATGAAGTCTTTTGGATTGCAAATTTTTTTATTGAAGTAGTCTATAAGAGGGAGGATGATGGAGAACGGGGTGGGGATGGGGATGGAGTTGTACCAATACAAATAAAACAATTAATGGAAAAATTAAATAAATTCATGTTTTTGATTTTATATTATTGAGTTTGAGGCTAAAATACCGAAAAAAATGTTTGGTGCAAAATTGAGTACATGCGGATTCCATCCTGTATTATATACCGTTCTTTTCGTCTTTAAACGTAGTAATAATAGCTGATCACAAGTCCCAAAGACTTCAACAAAAAATTTTGCAATCCCAAAGACTTCATCGAAAAATCTTGCAATCCCAAAGACTTCATCGAAAAATCTTGCAATCCCAAAGACTTCAACGAAAAATTTTGCAATCCCAAAGATTACAACGAAAATTTTTGAAGTCCCAAAGATTGCAACGAAAATTTTTGAAGTCCCAAATATTTTAGTCTAAAGATTTGCATTCAATTGATTTGCAATCAATAGATTGGTCGTAAAGATTGCTCCAATCAAGACTTCAAAAAGATTGCGAGATTTCAATGTTGCAGTCTAGTTGCAGATTTAACTTATGAATTGAAAAATCAGAGGTATGAATTCAATTGATTTTTAAAATCAAAAGATTGCAATCTTTTACAACTCTGCTGTACATATACAGTGAACCAATAAAGAAATGGGACACCCATCACAGCCAGGTTCAATTTGCAATATCTCAGCAATTTTTTAATATATCAAAACGAAATAAATTGCAGATTAATCTAAAACTTAAGCTGATTATAATTACTATATATTTGTTCTTATTACCATTTCTTTTCTGTAAATATACTTCCGTTTCAATAGCCAAAAAAAAAAATTGGACAGTTGGTTTACCAGACCATTAATCAAGTCTCTTAACTTAGGATCCTTCATCATAGTTTTAACAATAAAAACGAGTTGTATATAATCGCTTTTCGATGACCTCAAGCCTTACAACGCCGAGAATGAAGCCTTTTGTACAGAAGATTGATAAAAAAGAGCTTTTAATGTGTTCTGAAAAATCAAACTAAGACATAAATAAATTTTTTTTTGCTATGAATGCACCGGTGTTGATAGTACTCGATAACATAAAAGCTGTTCATAAGAATTGTTGTTTTGTTCGGAATACAAAAAGCTACAGCATAAAGGAGTGCCTTTTAGAGCGTTTATCGATATGTTGTCACCAAGGATTTAAAAAAGTATTTGGAAATCCATAAGATTCAACTTATCAAAATTGTAAAAACGTTGAAAATAAATTAAATTGCAGACGATCACCCACCAACAGTACACGATTTCCTCCATAGAGACGGTTTCAGTGCCTATACACGCCGACGAAAGGTCTTTGTTAATAACTCCAGTCCAATATGTTCTGAAACTTGTTTTTATTTTATGATCAATCAAAATTTATAATTTTTGCCAATTTTTTGGTCGTCTTGATTGATGTTTTGTGTGCAAGCGCACTAGAAATGCGTTGGGTGCTTAGAATTTATACTCTGTCACTATTAAGCTCGGTGTGGAAGTGTCATGGCTTGGGGTGCCATTGCTTTTATACTCGTATTCAACAAAATTTGAATATACAGACATTTTGAGCCATTAAAATTGTTTACGGATTGCAAGTTGGGTAACTAGCGGTTGTAATACTAGAGGACGAAAATAAAACAGCCTATATAACGAAGCACTGGTTAATCTGGAATACACAAAATATATTACCCAATCCTCCTCATTTAATATTGTCGAACATTTTCGGATATTCCCAATAAGACTTAAAGTTGTTGTCCTTAAAGAGCGTCAAAAGGTTTCAGAGTGCCTTGAAATAAAATTTGGTCGGCTCACTGAAAAAACAATATTAGTCAATATAAAAATGAAATTAATGTTCAAAAAATATATAATTTTATATAGATTGGTTTTTAATTTAATATGGTGAAGTTAAAAGTTACCGTCCCATTTTCTGTGTATATTCACTTTAGCGGGTGAGATACTAACTGTGATGGGTGTCCTATTTCTTTATTGGTTCACTGTATGAAAAAAAGGCCGAATAAGCATGTTTTTAGTTGGAAATGTACTTCGAAACAAAGCTGAGAAAGATCCATAATAGGGCAAGAAGCAATAAAAAAATACTGCTATTCAAATTTTTGTATTTCAATTACACAAAGGACAATGCCAGCTGATAAAAATTGTAAATCACTACTGCGTTTATCTTGTGTAAAATGTGTGTAAGGCAAATAAGATAAACGGAATGTTTTTCACTATTATGTTTGTTTCTAATTAGCTTTCCACCACTGTATGTCATGAAATGCGTAAACATATTTTTCTAATTAAAACGAATTTACCTCAATCTAAAACGATTAGCCGGTAAAACTTAAAAAAAGCTCAAGAAAATATTACAAAGTTGCATATCTCGCCTGATAACTATTCATTTATTGATATTGTAATATTACTAGAGTAAACTCTCGAAAATTCGAATCTCATCGGACCAGGCAAAACTTTGGATTAGAGAGGTTCTCGAATTTCAGAGGTTTTAGAAAAAAAAAATATGACTCACTTTCGTCACCTACGCATTTCAACTAAGGGCTATTGAAAAAAAAAGCAAATACATTGGACCTCAAATTACAGAGGTAAAAAATGCCATCATTTTGGAATAAGAAAGGTTTCCGAAAACAAATTTGAATAATTCGAGGGGCCCAAATTGCACGGGGTGGGATTGACGTGAAAATGCTTCTATTTACAAAGGTTTTCAAACTATGGCGGTTCGAATTGTCGAAAGTGCATTTACTGCATTTATTTGATAATTTATATTATTAATATTTTTTGATAACCTTTTTTTGTTTTTCTTTGTCCCAGGGAACCGCGCCCAGAGTGATCTCGTCCGCTTAGAGTCGATCAAGCGTCAGATATTAACCAAGCTTGGCTTGACTGAAAAGCCAAACGTAACTCATCCGTTGCCAAAACAGTTCATTTGGGATACAATATACCGAGCCGATGGGATCGGTAGTGTAAGTGACTTTGACTTTAACGACAACCATCGATCACAGGAGCATGTGCGTCTAACATCGGCAGTCTTGGAGCCACCACCCCTTAAGTCCCATCACTATAAACCAATTGCCAACAGTGTCGCGGATATTGACCAGATTAATATAAGTAACAATGGCAGAAACAGCAATTGTAGTGAAGCACGAAATGATGCTTCATCGACCGATGTCAACATGCCAGCGACCACAGGTTGGAGAATCCGTAACATTACCAATGAACAAATCGCGGATTCAGATGCCCTCATGCTCTCAAAATACCAACGACAACACAGAGAACAGGAGCAACAGCCACAACCACAGTTACAGTCACAGCTAAAGTATCGGAGCAATAAGAACAGCAACATACACCACAAGAACGCCTACAATGAACAGGATTACTTTGAAGGGGATGATTTTTTTGGCAGTACGCAGGAGATAATCACATTTGCTGAGAAAGGTAAGTTTTCTTGGATTTAGAAAAAATATATTTTTTATTCGTTTGTAATTAGTTCAGTTAACACTCTTATGCACCGTGCTTGCGTGAGCAATGTCTTAGTATAATTTAAATGGCGTGGATCTGAGATCTTCTTACAAAAAAAAAACGCAAAACGTGTCCGACTGTTTGGTTTATCTACATGGTGCTAGGGTTGATTCTTGGTAAGTCAACCGGAGCATTATGTCTCGATATGTGTGCACTCTTTAGTTGTTGTTTTTTTTGTGACTTGATACTAAAAATTCCGTACAATTCAGTTCATTGGAAGAATCGTTTCCATCGAATTGTTGTTGATTGATTGCGACATCACATTGAAGCGCCCTCAAACTTTGCGTATCGACTTTCACTCGACACCACTCTGTACTGTCTTTTGCCATACTTAAGCTGTTTGCTCGGTTGGATTGCATAAATATTCGTTTTCAGCGATCGTTTTGTTACAAATCGCTAGAGTAAGAATTTCCATACCGACCTACGTTCGGGTCGTTTTCGACCCAAACATTTTATTAGACTTAAGATATTTTAAAAACCAATTTGTTAATACTTCGTTGATCGATCGATTGATCGAAACTTTATATAACTTAAAACTTAATATTTACTTTAACTAAAATTGTGAATTTCTGAACTAAAATATTCATGTCGATCAAAAGGCAAAAATGTATAACAGTTTTGTATCTAGTAGGAGGAGGATGGTTGGTGGAACCTTTCTCTTTTCCTGTTACCACCGACCGATAAAGACGTGTAAGTTGTTAAATAGTTATTTTAATAAAAATTTGTTGAGTCCCAAAAACTATTGTGGATACAATTACTATTTTAAACTGTCTTTTCAAGACTTTGTTACTTGCATTATAATCAGTCAAAATTTCATATTCCTTCCCTAAAATCCGTAAACATTTTCCAAAACTAAAATAACTACAGTGCTCCGCAAAAATTTGCGTACGATGAGGAAATCTTGGCTAGAAAAGGTGTTTATTCCCAAAATAAATGCGAAAATTTGGTTTAAAAGATATGATTGAAAAGACCAAACATAAAGCTTCAGAATGAATCCCATGATTGACGTGTACAGCCAGTGGACCATTCGTAGTATAAGACCCCATTTGCAGCCTATGGCTTTCTTGCAGCGAGTAAAACTAACGACTTACAATCTGTAATTAAACGTTTTGGTATCATAAACGTTATATGGTATATACAGGACTGACTGACTGCCGTCGGATGTTTGCAGTGTTTTTTTGGTTTGCTTGTATGCTCATTAGATTTACCTCTTATTAAGCACCAAGCGTCATCGCGCACGATGTTGACAACCTAATTGCTATAGGAGGAAAGTTCTTACCATCCTCTTCCTTAATGCTGTTCATATTTTTACTTTAACCCTAATTGTATCAGTGTGACTGTATGGTCACACCCAAAAGTATTTTAAAATAATGCCGTATGTCCTCCCCACAATCAAATCTTTCTATTAAAAAAAAACAGACCATTTCACGAAAACAATTCTATCACAACTCCGGTTAGAAACTGAATTGGAACTTTAAAATGTATATCTTCAGCGACATTCTCTATCCCAATATTCTCAACTTATTCACAAAATTTAATACCAATTCTACACATTTTTTTAATGATATTCTAAAATTTTTTTTTTATGTCTGCGAATGCTGTTTCATCATTTTGGAGGTAATGCTCCAGACATACTCTTGGAATCACAATACCAATACAGCAAGTGTTTTAATTTTTTTGTTAAAAATTTTGCGATGCCAAAGCGACGTATTTTGGAGCTAAGGTATTGAAATTATAATGTAACTGAGCATTCGCATTAATGCAGGTTCGCGCATTTGTCTCTTAACTTACAACAAGTCAGACTTATTGCTAATTTTAAATGATGGGTTTAGTCTACTTGCATTTGACATCTTGCAATGGCGTCGCCATAAACAGTTTAGTGGACAGTTTAAATAAATGACTGACCAAAAGTTTGGCTGACAAATCTTAGGAATATGATAGACAATTTAGTAACAAATTATTAAAACAAACGCATGCTGCTACGCCCACTTACCATATACACTTGCTTTCGCAATTCGCCGTTTGGAACCGGCAATAAACTAACTGTACACATGTGTCAAAATTATAACGCGCAAAACACAGTGGAGGCGCGGAAAGCTAAGATCTGGCCCTTCGTGGGCTGTTACGCCACTAATGATGATGTTACACTTGTTACCAAAAAAGTAAATTTGTTCACCAATATTTTTGTGGTTTCTATTTGGTTTTTATTATGAAAGTTTAATTTTTTTTTCATGTTCAGTAATTTATATGTTCACTTTAAAAATAGTTTAATTAAACAAAAATACGAATTCAATGTAAAGTTTAAATTTTCTATATTTTCTGAACTTATATTTTCCATCACAGAACTAAAAACTTGATTTTATTTTTTAAGAATTATCGCCGTCCTTCAGTGCTCAAATGTTGAAAATGTTTGTAATACACAGCGAGCAAAAATACATCGAGCCTGAAGAAAATTATGCACAAGAAAAGAGTAAATAATGCTCAAAAATGGGTAAACTAAAACAAAAATTACTCTGGTTATGGCTGGGTGTGGATGCATAGGCTATTTTTATCTAAAAGCCTTACTCTATACAAGCTCTATTCAAAAAATAAGGGGAATTTTGATTTTTCGCAAGAAATATTTATTTATTCATCAATTCCTATTTTGTCCCCCTCAAAGTAGTCCCCCCAGATATAATATACTTGCGCCAGCGTTTTTTCCAATCCTCGAAGCAGTTGTAGTCCGCACTTTTTGGTATGCTCTTGAGCTCTCTCAGCGATTCGGTTTGTATCTCCTTCATCGTCGCAAAACGCCGTCCTTTCATGGGTCTCCTCAATCTTGGGAACAGGAAAAAGTCGCAGGGGGCCAAATCCAAATGAATGCGGTGGCTGAGGCATGATTACAGTTGTTTTTGGCCAAAAAAATACGAACAAGCAATTTTGGAACGAACTTCGCTGCCACATGCTTCATGCCCAAAATTTCCGAACAAATGCATGTCATGAGCCAACCGATTTGCCGACATCTTTAGCAACTTCTCTAATAGTGATTCAACGAATCACCATAACAATTTTCTTCACTTTCTCAACATTTTCATCGGTTGTTGATGTGCTGGGGCGTCCAGGTCGAGCGTCGTCATTCACACCGTCTCGACCTTCTTTGAAAGGCTTGTACCACTTGTAAAAAGTTTTTTGACTCAGAGTACACTCACCGTATGCCACTGTCAACATTTTAAGTGTTTTTGAGTACTTAATTCCATTTTTCACACAAAATTGAATACAAATTCTTTGACCCAGTTTTTTTCTACTGCAGGAAATCGCCGAACACGCAAAACATATCTAACTTTCATGCCTCTCACAAACAAAATATGCTATATAGCTGAAATTGTAAACATATGTTCGAGTGTACCAACATAACAAAATAAAAAAATCGATAATCGAATGTACGTATCCCAAGAAATTTGGAAAATTCACCTTATTTTTTTAACTAACTTCGTATAACCTCAAAACTTATATGTCTAAATCAGGTTTGCCGGCCACTTCAATCTAAACCTCTAAATTGGGTCATGTTTATATCAAAATAACTTAAAAACAAGAAATTATACATTTTCTTCTTTTAATTTTTCGAAAAATATTTACTTATTACCCTTATACAGAAAACAACTTTACGAACATTAAGATATTGACTAATTGTGCTCATAAAAATAATAAATGCTCGCACATTGAAACTAAAAATCAAACTGATAACATGCAATTTAAGTGCATAAAATATTTTTAATGGTAAACAATGAACCACCTCTATAAAGACAAAATACTTTATACTTAAAAAAATACCTTCGTTTTTGCATGTTTGTCGTATGTCGCCACTGTGCAGCGTTACCCGTGTGTGCGTTGATGCTTTGAAAAACCGCTCAAAAATCATTTTTTTTAAATGTTGAGTTGAGAACATTTTTTTTCCTAACTATAGTTAAATACCCACTAAGCAATGTGCTTTTGCCTTCTTACTTAAGGACAGTTCAATGGCGTTATCAATGAGTATAAAGAGAATGATTTCTAGTCTGACCTCGATATCTTCAGAGCTATTTGCTCAATAAAGCCATTTGTACAAAGAAAATTTAGCGCTTTAGGCTCAAAACTAGAGTCATCATTATCATCATCAACTTCTTGACCGCGTGTTCCACTAATGGGGCTGCGAGAGCAATGCACGCAGAAGAGGTCCAGGCAACTCGATCCTTCGCCGCCGACAATACCTCATCAGAAGGTATGCCCAAGTGTAACCAGGCGTGAATTTGGACTTGAGCCAGCCATCTCTTCCTGGATCTGCCGAGCGATCGCCTTCCTGATGGGATCGCATCCAAGGTGCGGAAATTGTGATGTGGACATTCGTGCCATGTGACCAAACCATAGAAGTATAGCCCTTTCTGTTCGAAAAAGCATCTGCTCAATATAGGTATAAGCATACAATTTTGAAAACTACAATATATTTAAGCATGTGTTTAAGTTAAGATTCACAACGTTAAAATACAAGGTTTTTTAAGAAAAGATCAAATCAAAATACTTAACTTTAGCTTAATAACGCATTTAACGTTGTTTTAGAACAACAAATATTTTTGAGCGAGTTTCCGGTCCAAATATCTCAATGTGTAGCGGTGCGAATGTGAAATTCATACGCAGCATGTAAACAAATGATAGGTCTGTGAAAAAAAAATGCTTCAAAATGTATAGAACAGGGAAGCTGGGGTTTCAAATTAATGAATGCTCACGAGCTTAATAGCATTCCTTCAACTCTAATCTACTGAGATGACTCATTAATACTGGTTTTATTGAATCTATCGAGTACTTTGCAGTGAACCGGTGGAAAATTTCATATTAAAAAAAATTGCGTACTATCGACAGATTTAATTTATCGCTCGTTTTCTTAACCCTTTTATGGCCAGTGTTGTTTGTAAAGGGTGATTTTTTAAAAACTATAGGAAAGTTTTTAAAAAAAAACACATAAAATTCAGAAAAATGCATGAAATCTTTATTTGAATCGATAGTACGGGCCATATAATTTAATGTTTGAAGATTATTTCATGCAAATGTTGACCTTGACTGCGCCTCAAATGGTCCATCCGCTTAGTCCAATTTTGGCATACTCTTTCCAACATTTCGACCGGTATCTCACGAATAAATGCTTTAATGTTGTCTTCCAATGCGTCAATTGAAGCGGGCTTGTCTGTATAGACATGAGCTCCACAAAAAATAGTCTAAAGGCGTTTAATCGCACGAACTAGGCGGCCAATTGACCGGTCCCGAAGGGGAAATCACTCGAACTCGCCTCTCAATAAGTCCATTGTTGCGCGTGCTGTGGCATGTGGCACCGTCTTGTTGAAACCACATGTCATGCAAGTCAAGCTCTTGCATTTTGGACAAAAAAAGTTGGATATCATCTCACGGTAGCGCTCCCCATTCACAGTTACGTTACGATTCGCATCATATTTGAAGAAGTACGGTCCAATGATTCCACCAGCCCATAAAACGCACCAAACTGTGACTTTTTCTGGATGCATTGGTAGCTCTTGCAATGCTTCTGGCTGATATTCACTTCAAAATCGACAATTCTGCTTATTTACGTACCCATTGAGCCTAAAAATGAGCTTCGTCGCTGAACACTTTCTAAACTTTCTGAACTTTCTTAACAGAGCACGCATTTTGATAATAAAATTCAAAAATTTGCAAGCGTTGTTCGTTTGTAAGACGATTCATGGTTAAATTATAGACCAAACTGAAGATGTTTGACAGTGAAACAAAACACTAAACGTGCGTCAGCTGTTTAAACCAGTGTTGCCAAAAAGAAAGCTAAAAAATCACCCTTTATAAAACATGAACTTCATTTAATCAGATCAAAAAAAATATTGGCATAATTAAAACAATTTGTGTTAAGTTCCTGTTTAAAACTATTTTAACTCATTTAATATTGCTTCAGACAATTATTAGTGCAATGAAAAAATTATATTCGGGATCCATTACTTTGGTTTTGGTGAAGGGCAATCTTAATAAAAAGTTACATTTGAGCAGATCTCATAACGTGTTTTAGAATCACAAAAGTATTCTCAAATTAATTCGATTGTATTTATGTATTTTGAAAATTAAAATTTACTCTTTCAATTGAAATACATGGTTTCGAATATGATGTAATTTAAGCGAACATCGACGACCGGTGTTGCATAGGAACAACATTCTATATATCGTTATCCTTTCGTCCTTGAATATTGATTTTTTGGAATTTGAATTAGTTGATACCTCATGAGCTAGATTTTAGCAAAAAAATATAGTTCTTTGGTTTAGAATAAAGTCATGAAAGGGTTAATGTCAAAATGTATGAATATTCATATTTTGGTGAATGGATAAGGATCCAACCAAATAAGCGCCGTGTCTTGAACCGCACAGCCACAATTAAGCATTTAGCACTTGAACTCTAGTCTCCAATATCAAATCCAACTGAAAAAGAAAAAAATTGTCATCCCTTAAATTGTTTCCAGCCAATACCAAATAAACCATTGCTTTTATATTTTTCAGTTTGGCTGTAGTTTTTTCTAATAATAAAAAATATAAATTGAAGCACATATACATTTCATGTCTAATCTTAATAATCCAAATCTCAGTTTTCCAATGGTGGCTACGAATTTCTAGTAGTTGATGTCTAAAGATCAGCTGCTTGTGCATTTAAGGGTTAACCTTGAGTCTTTTTCGTGCATTGATAGCTTAAAAGTATACAACTCCCCGTTGTAAGTTTAGCTTAAATTGAGAAAATAAATCGGGAAACCAAAAAGAACTGCTTCTATCCTTACCCCTAGTTTATTTAGAGTTGGTCAATAAGCCCTTAGGTACAATAATAACCATGGTATTTATTATCCAATGCGCTATTTCCTCACCCCATATAGCAGTAGTTCCTTTTTTCGAAAACGCTTCTCAAGAGTGTAGTCAAACCTCTGAACGCCTCCTTCACCAAATTCTTTTTTGTTAATTAGTAATTCTATAACTTGATATTTTGTGTCACTATTTCTCGAAGCATTTCCACCCTTTCTTGTGTTGGTTCTAATTTTTGCTTCACATAATGTATTCCATCTCGGGTTTCAGTGATGGGACTGCAAGACCGATATTAAATGAAGAAATGAAAAAAAAACTAGAGCACAGCAATTTATTGGATTTTTAGCTTCATTGTCACTCTAGAGATATTGTTCTCTATTTTTGAATGTTGGACTGTCTATGAAGATTTTTTTTTCCGGACTTAGCTGTTCGGCTTTTTTATTGCTGTAAAAAAAAAACTCGCAAAAATGTGCAGGTTTAGCAAACGTGCTAAAAGATTTGCTTCTAAAGTAGTTATCTGGCATTTTTTCTTGTGGTGCGTATGTTGACTGCAGCTTAGGTGCTCTTGACTTCTTCCTACTCTTCTTCAATGCTAGTCATGATCAAAACGTCTAAACAACAGTCCTTATAATTGTTTCACTCTCACATGGGTCTTCTTTTAACGTGCTTCGCACATGCCAGCATTTCTTTGAGTCAAATTAACTCTGTTTTTGCTTTGTCGAGAACACTTTTAAAGGATCTCTTTAACCTACTTTTGCAGCACTATTTTGGGAACATCCACTTTAAGAGCAGTATTCAGCTTCAGTTATATATACAGTCGCCTCTCATTAACTCAAACAAATAATAAATCGAACCTCTTCATAATTGGAAGTTACCACAAGTCCCCTAGAAAACCTTTATATATTTCGAGAAAAATCTATACATTTTTGAACACTTGGTAATTCGAACAAAAAAATCATCGCAACTTAGTACAGAGATGCGTTAATTCACACTCGAATGGGAGTCGAATACTCGACAATTAAAAGTTATCAAATGAGAACAGGTGAGGCTTGTTTTTCCGTGAGTACAAAGCGTTCTTCATGGTACTTACTTATTTTTGTCACTGGCTGTAAGTAAAATAGATAAATAATCTGCGTAACAGCCCACACAGGACTACGGCATAGCTTGTTCGCTGTAAGTATTATGTAATATAACTTTTTAGAGGCACAGTTTCTTTCATATTCAGTTTCTTTAATATTTAACTTTGTTCCTCTGGTAGCCTGTCTTTTACTTTTACCAACAATTCTATCATATCCAATCAATTCATGACTATTAGTTAAAAAAAAAACTTTTGCTATAGTGAATTTTTGCGTTTTTGCAAAACAACCCGATGTGCTGGAATTTTTCCAGTATTTTCTTCGTTTTCAAAACACCTAAATACATAGAAATCAGTTGAAAACATCCAGACAGCATTTTGGTTGTAGACCTGTGTTAAAAGTTAACTCATCTGCCTTAAATTTAATGTTCAACTTCTTTATTGATATTATATGTTGTTCACTACATATTTTCCTTCATATACAATAATATCGTACCTTGTTAGCTCTTAACTCATCACCATTTTCTAAAAGACATTGTATCATAATGGTAGGTTTTCTTTTTACATGGTAAATAAAATGCGCTCATGGATTATCAATGACGAAATAAAACAGCGCAGAATTACTTGCATAAATAGAATGTACAAACTATTGGATTGTGATGTATTATCTGTAAACTCACTCATGTAATCCTGGTAAATTACCTGTGAGTCGCTCCAATGAAAAATCAGGTGAAATCGCTCCATATTTCTCAGGCCAGATGGACTGAACATGGTTAGTTCAAAATCGAATCTTAAAGGCCAGCTTAAAACTATTTTTTGGACTGAAGGTGTAGTTAGGTAACCCAAAAATAAATCATGCACCCTTTTTGGAATTAGTCGCAGATTAAAGAAAAAGTTAGTACTAATACTAACGCCCGGACAAACTTTTATTAACTTTGATGGTTGATATGGTTGTTTGTGGAAAGGGGGCGGGGTCCTGATTATGACAATGTCTGTCCACTTAGAATTAAGAAATAAAACTTCACCAAAAGATGTATTTCACTCGCCCAAAGGAAGTTCAGGTAAAAAATTTTAAAAAAATTTCATGCTGGCGAAAAGCATAGTACCAATACTAAACTCGAAAAACAAATTTCTTTTATTATTGTTTTGATACGTGTATCGTTGGAAAGAGGATAGATCAAAAGTTGTATTATGATAATCACCTTACTCTTATTGGTATGAAGTTATTAGCCAACAACTGCCAAAAACTGACTTGTACCCCTAACCTTATTTTCTAGAATATTTGACTAAAAAAATATGGGGCAACTATACCCCAAACACCCCAAAAATTATCCAAAAATCGTGTATCATTTTTAATTCATACTGAAATAAATTAATTACTAACCCTTCTTGAAAAAAATGTCACGGGAATAGTGAGGTACCATCGGATAGGTCTTGTAAAATGAAATAAAGTTTTCATTTTGAGCTTTTCATTTGGAAGTTACATTTTCGAGATATTAAGCTTCAAAGTCGAAAAAAAGGCGTCCCCCGCTCTCATTTCTACACCCGTTGATCTAAAAATCTGAAAAAATCTGGAATGTAGATCTTGATGTAATCCTTCTGTTAAAATTAGTTTGAGCACTCTGGCTTTAACAGTTTTCGAGATACCAAAAAACAACAACATTAGAATTTTGAAGATCCGAAAACGCCATTTTGTAGATCTCGGTGAAAAAACAATAAGTTATTTTCATACACTTTTTCGAGATATTAACGATTTAAATGGGATCAGTTTTCTGCTAAAAACAATTACCTCACCGCAGTCTCAGTGTCGCTTGCGGCATTTCATCCCTTAACTGCACCAAAGCAATTTTCACACGGCTGGATCGCTCAGCAAATGGGGAAGGATTTTCTTTTGTTGAGTTTCATTCGAAATAAAAAGAAGAATTTTACTGAATGAACAGTGAATTGAGTTTGATTTGATTTGACTATTTTAGTTTGTTAATTTCTTAGTTTTATATTAAGTCTAAACTACTAATCAGTTTGCGAACGAAAGCCTCGGCGGGTGAGTAAAACCCACACATGACCGGTTTTTTTTGGTTTCACTGCCCGTCCTCGTCTTTTTATGTACATTGTAAGGCCAATATCCAAAACCGTCTGGCTATCAAGATTAGATTGAAATAAAATGCAATTTTCCAGCAAAATGCAATTAATGTATCGCGGGCCAGAAAGAGCACATCTCCCGTGAACATAGACTTTGTGATTACTTAGTTCCTTTAACCCGAATTGTGCTATAATTATTTTTTTTGACATGGTCTGTTTTTGGTTTTAATGGAAAGATTTGATTGTATCGATGACAAATGGCATTAACTTAAAATTCTTTTGGGTGTGACTCCTCCCCCTCATCATACATACTTTACTTTTTATTTTTCATTGAAAATAAAGCAAGTCCCAGATCTAAGGTGTTCATTTGAGGCAGAGAAGCCCTTACAGCATAAATGAAGCATATATGAATCACTACGTTTTTTGGCTTTTATAATTGTAAATATAAATTATAAATAAAAATGTTTTATAATTGTAGTGTTGACTTCCCAGACTCATTATCCTTAAAAAATGTTGACAAAACTACAATATTCAATGAAAGTGAAAACGACACAGACTCCACTGAACATATTAAATCGTCATATATTTCATTTCATACTAACAAAAATTCTTTATTTATACCTCAATTTGACTTAAATAAACTTTATAACGCGTTTGAAGTAGTTTTATGTATTCATCACTTCATTAAAAAATAAAAACAAAATTTCAACCCAAATACCCTTATGTGTGACGTCGGACTCCCCGGCAGACACTATTTTCAATTCAATTCAATTCAATTTTATTCGAATAACATACAACACTTCTATTAATTGTTTTCCATTTTTTGGTGTCTGGCAGACTTCAATATTATTTTAAGCATTTTCAGAATAATATATTCTAAACATATTAGTTTGCGGCTATATCATGCGAACTCCATGCTTAGTGAAAATCTAAAAATTACGACAGAGCTATGTATGTCCATAATAATAGTAAGAGTTAATAAAAAGTTTTCCAAGTGCTAGAATTAGGACCATGTTCTTCTTCTTTAATTTTAAATACACCTACAGTTTGAATTTCATGTATTAAGTACAAGAGAAGCTTTTGTTGCAAGGCCAGACAGGCAGACGAGCCTCGAAGTGGTCCTCTAAAGAATCCGTATCCGCCTTTGGAACGGAACCACTTTCCGCAAATTGTGTTTTATTGACACAAACGTTGACATAGTTGGAGCATAAAAAAGGAGACTTGTTTGCACTTCACCGAAACAGCACGTTTGCAAATTTTTAGTGGGAAATTATGACGCTTTAACATGAGTACAGTTACAAGATACTCCGATGCGATTTAATGCACAGTCTTTTATCTCCTGCAAATACCTCAGAAAACATTTGTACATCCATCCATCCAGCCAGCCATCCATCCAACAGCAGCAACCCCTTCTCGTTTGTCTGGGTCTCATGTCTCTTATGCCCCTTAATTTGTTTTCATATATTGTTTTCTTTTATCAAGATAATTTCACAGACTTCTCTCACTTCAGCAATCTTCCCCCGTATAAACATCGTCGTCATCATCATGTTTATGCAGACCGGTTTCTTATAGTGTTTTACTAAGTACTCTTATGGGAGATGTGAAAATGTGTATGTACTTATGAGACACAGCACACACACGTAAACACCTACCCCCGTCAACTTTTGCAGGCACTAGTTCAGTTCCTTTTGCCTCAATTCATCCTTGTATGGCAGCTAAGTCTTTTGCTTGCAAATTCACCCTCGTTAAGCACGTGAAGTCTATGTGTTTGTTATGCTATTGGGTGTAGCTCTCAATATATGACTTTCTGCCGATAGTGTTTTATGACTAACGTGCCAGACACGTAGTACTTAAGTCTAAAGAGTTCAGCTCATTTGGAGTGCTGGCGGTAGGGTGTTATGCTAAACGGAAACTTGCAGTCATTGACGTAGAATACTGTGCCAGACAGACTTGCTTGGGATCAAACAATTTGTTTTTGTTTTTAATTCCTCGCTTTTTTTTGTTCTGTTTTTGTTTTGTAAAGCGGAAACCAGACCAAATACCAGACGTGTTAATATTTCATCTTATCCTGTACACCGAAATAATAACGCATGTGGGTCAATTTTGTCAAACACAGCTTTTTATTTTTAAAACCTGCAATTTTGATGTTATATCTGTTTCATTATGAATTTTACAGATAAATTTTAAGGTTCTTTGTCGAATATTTAGTTCATTTAGTTCCCGATTTGGGAAGATGTAGCAGAGCCCATGGTTTAAACTAGACTCAGATGCATTGGGATTTCTTTTAGTTTTCAACTTTGATATACAATTTTTGCTGTAACACTTTGCAGAAGAAATCTTGAGGGGATATTTCTGTTTGTGTCGATGTTTCAGAAAAATTCATCCACAAAAATCCTCTATTTGAAATGTTTGGCTATATTTCATTCTGTGGTTTTATCGAAACGTAACACCACCATAACACCGTGTTTTATCTAGCACGTTAGAAAATAGGGCCTGTAACCGCCTGTTAGTTCCATGCTTACAGGCGTAAATGCGAACTACTTGGTCAAGTGTGTCTTCCCCAATTTGGTAGCATTATAATGTTTTAGTATTTGAGATTCTAGTCCGTCGCACAGTGGGGCAAAACTCCCAAAACCTGGCTAAAAATAAAATTCTAAAGTTGGCTAATATCTTTAACTTTTTCTCTTTTTCTATTGCCAACTAAATAGAGAACTAGAAATGAAATGGGAAATAGCAAACAGGTCGCAATCCCAGAACAACATCATAAACTGAATATTTAGCAATTATTTTTATAGAGAAAATACGTACAGTGCACTCCCTCTAAGTCGAACTCCCTCCAGCTCGAATTTTTTCGCTATATTTAGGCATTCCCCCTCCCAATTTTCCATACAAAAACCATTCTCTAGGCCGAACTCCTCTAACTTGAACTAATTTTTATGTCCCGTGAAAGCTCGACTTAGAGGGACTCGACTGTACTTTTTTTTTGTTTAGATAGACAAGTGTAAAGCAGCCCATACATGATTCAATTCAATCATCAACTCAGTCAAATCACAGTGAAATCAACCCGTGAGTGGCTTTGTCAATTGATTGATTTGACGATTGGCGAAAAATTAAAAGATTTTGATTCTCCGAAGTTGACTGGCAAGTCATTCAACTCAATTGAATGACAAGCAGTCAAATTTAAGAAATTGCGCTGGATATTCATTGATTGAAATCGTTTGTAATAGGGTTTTATGCAGTGTTAAAGTGAAAAATTATTTTTAAATTGGCGGGTGTTCAATTTAATTGATGTAGTGTCTAGGTAACTATCAATTCAGTTGACAACTTAGTTTACAATCGAATTGAATCGTGTATGGGCTGCTTAAAAGTCTCCCAATTAGTACAACTTGTACATAATAAAACAAATCTTGTAGCAATGGAATCTGTAAGCTCAGCTGTGTATTATTCGGTTTGGTTTTTTTTTTTCATAAGACCCTTTTAATATTTATCTGTGCCTAAAGACACATATTTTATATGTAAAAAAAATCCCTTTCCTGGTTTAGGTTAGTTTTGTTGTCCGCGAGATGCCGTTAAGTTTCTTATGTCATTTTGTACAGTGATTTATCTAGTTTCAGAATATGTAAAAACTTCTTGCCCCCTATTGAAGGAGGCATTTTATTTATTGATGTATTCTCGTTATATGATGCAGGATTTTTGGAATATTTTGCCAGGCCACCAAACTTCCAAAAACTTGTCAATATCAAATGACAAGGCTGTACACAGTTAAGAAAAGTTTAAACTACATCGAATATGATAGTCAGATAACATTCCTGTGAGAGAAAATTGTAAAATGCATTTAATTCAGCGGCATTGTTAAAGAATATAAAATCATCAAAATAACAGACCCTAAATGCAAATTTAAGCAGCAGGGGACGAAGCAAATAGAAGTTAATAAAAAATTCCTTAAACCGAATATTAGTTAGTTTAACCTCGCCTTTCTTTGCATGTTTTGGAAGTTCTAAAAACCACCTACAGTCCACAAGTGCTCAATGGATGAAAATAAAATAAATTTAAGTGGTTTGTTCCTCAGCCTTTTTTGAAAAAATGGATGTTTGGGGGCGTGGGTGGGCGTATTTCCCAGAAATAAATAAAAATATGTCTATATCATACTAAGTTTCAAGTTTCTAGCTTTAACGATTGATTTCACGCCAGCTTTTAGTGTTCTGCCGCAGTGTGCGTTCCTCTTATTATTTCTCTTTTATGGTGCAATATACTCTAGTAAGATTACTACAAGGCCCTTCTTAGGCACATACAGTTGCGGTCAAAATAACTGCAGTGCATAGCAGTAATAGTGTGAGAGAATATTTTTTTCTTGGAGACTTTAAGAATGTTCTTCTACTTTAGAACAATAACTGAAAAGAGTAAACGATTTTTCAATTACTTCATCAATTAGCATGATATTATTCAAGTTGCAAGAAGGTATCCTTCAGAAAGCAGCACTGCTATTATTTTGACCACAATTGTATGTACATACATGGAAAAATGTATTAAGGCAGATGCTATTTTCATAAGCAAGTGCTTCCAGTATTAAAGCTATTAAATTTAGTAATTAACACGTTGAATACCATGGGGGTCACCGATGACCGGCAAAGTCAAGATTATTAAAAGGGCTTATTTAAAGGGCTATGAAATTAATTATAGGCTTGAATTTTTCAAAAATTATTATCGTTAGTAAAATGGTTTGAAGAAATGAATGCAATAAAGAACGAACAAGAATAGTTTGCTTGAATGCGTCACGAATGATTACAAAAATTAATTGTTTTGTGCAAGCGATGTAAAATTAGCTTGGCATTCAAAGCGTTAAAGTTAATTGCGTAATTTTTTTTTTTTATTTGTCCAAATATTATTTTAAACAGAAAGATTCTTTCTGATATAGCATTCGAAATCGAATGATAAAATTTGACAAGTTTTTAAATCTTCTTGACATTTATGAAAGAATTACACTACGTTACCAATTACATTATTAAATAGGGCATTATAATTTTGTTGAAAAAAATTATATTTTCGTTTTTGTTTCAGCGATATTAAATCCTTTGAAATAATGAACGTCTGTATGTTTTTGAATATAAAACAATTCACAATGAACCTCTTTTCCAAATAGGTGACGGATGGTCACCGTATACATATATCATACACAGAGATGTAAAAGATTTAAATCTTTAGAAAAAAAAACAATTGACTTCATACCTCTGTTTTTAAAATTCATAAATTGACTCTGTGAGTCAGACAACATTGATATCTCTCATTGTTTTTTAAGCCTTACTCAACGTTTCCATTGGAAATTTTTAAGGCAATAAGTTGAAATATATATTGTCATTGCCTCGGATATGGACAATGCAGAGCCTGTGCGGACAAGCTATGCTCTGGCTCTGTATGGGCTGTTACGCAGATTATTAGCTTCACAATCTTTTGATTACAATCAATTGAATGCAAGTCTTTAGGCTGACATATTTGAGCCTTCAGCAAATATCATTGAAGTCCTTGGGAGTTCAAGAATAATCGTTGAAGTCTCTGGAAATTCAACTTTTTGCAGTGAAGACTTTTGGACTACGACCTCTTTTTTTTGTACACCTGTCCTTTGGTTGGAAACTAAGTACATTTTAGTGTTTTTTGTGGGATGACTTTAGACTTCTTCACCAATGTCAGTGGTATGATTTATCTTAATAAACTGGTTTACTTCATTTATTAACAAAAACCTAAAACTTCAATTCAATTAAAGCTAAATTCAGTAAAGTTAAAGACATGTGTGTGCGTTAGGGCTAATTGACAAAGAGTGAAATAATCCGCATGGCCAAGGAACTTGACGGTATCCGTTAACCTTGGAATGTTTGAAGTGAAGTTATTTACATTAAGATGCCTTTGGACACACACGTTTTTTTAAGGCCTTTGTTGCTCTGGCCATATTTACTATTTAATCTACAAACTTAGACTAGTTTTGAATAAATAAATAATAGATTCGCTGTTGCAAGAAAAAAAAAACAGATTTCTGCATTTTTGAGTTTTTTTAGCTTTTTTTCTTGTACACTTTTTTACATTTAAGTAGAAATGGAGTGTCATTAAGCCACTTGTGCTGCGACCTATTGAACCCCTTTATTTGATCTAGGATCCTAGTTCTGGCTTCATAAATTTGACAACATTCCTAGATGGGGATGTAAGATTAGTATACACTCACTTTTGACGCTGACTGTATGTCTTTTAACAACTTAATCCAGTGTGTACTTTAAATTTTGATATTTGTTACTTTTAATAAGTACTTTATATTATACGTCTTATGCATTAAAATGCTCAAAAACTGTTTTCATACATTTGATTAACCGGATTCTCTATTATCCGGATGCTTACCAGCTCCTATTAATCCGGATAATCGAGGTTGTGTTGTACGTATATTTGTATTGATTGATTTGCGTATAATAGTTGATCAGACTGTTCTCTTATTGGATCTGTGGATTTCGTTGTTTTTATGTGAAAATATTTTTAGACACTTCTTCGAAATTCAGAACACCTAATTCCACTCTTGATAATTGAACTAACAAAATTTGGATTGCAGAACATGCAGAACGTGGCCCAAGGGATTTAAAAAAAAAATATAAATTTATTGTTTTTGTAGAAGAATTCTCAGAGATATTTTATATTAAAGGTGTTGTTTAGCGAATTTCACCCATGTGTGCAGAATAACGGCTAATTTAGTTTCGTGCTTTCCTTTAAAAAAATGATTTTTAATTCAGTCTCTCTGATTTATTTTTAGTAAATATTATTTGTTTGTAGGATTCAGAGTACTTAACGGATATAAGAAAAACTACAATTCCAAAGAATCTTTTTCTTTTAACCGTATTTTTATGAGATAAACGGATATAAGAAAAAAAAATTCTTATGAAAGAACAAAGAAAACATTTTTTCTAACAAGCAATGCAAACATTTGCGAGTCGAATGAAAAAAACTATCAAAAGCAACTGCCATTTATTTTAAACTATTAATGGCAAACATTTATATTAAGTTTGAGGAGGCAATGTATATATTTGTGTTAGGAAATACTTTCTTACATTACTTTTTTTATTATAAACGTTTTTCTCATACTAGTTTATTTATTGGTAATTAGTATGAGAAAGGATATGTTGCATTGTTCTTTGTTCCCTTTAAGTGTTTTTATGTTTTTATATAATACTAGCAACCCGTCCTGCCTTCGCGCAGGCAGCACCACAAATAACCTATACAAGATACCCAGCTTTCCAGGCTGGAAAACCCCTCTCCTACTTTTTACACGCACACTTATTTGGGCTTCTGAGCAAATTCACGCACATTGTTATATGCTTCCGAGCAACTCCATTTTGTTCTAAATTTTAGATTTTCGCCGCCATTGCTTATTGTACGGTGTGTGGATGGACGTTACTCTTTGAAAGCATGGAATAAATTTTTTTAATTAATATAAATAGGCTAAATGTGCTATTATAGTTTGAGTAATGGTTTGAGAAATACGCATTGCAACAAAAGAAACATTTTTTCTAGATATTTCCATTAAAATAAACCTAAAACTTGCAAAAAAAATTGGTAGTTGCAATGACTAATCTTAAACAGGAACCAATTTGCAGCTCACACGTATTCACAGACAGGAATTGCATAAAAAACGCTGTCAAATGAAACTAAGGGGAAAGAGACGAGGGAGATGGATATCTTGTTTAGCTCATTTGTGGGCAGCACTATATATCTAAAGTTTTTTAGTATTCCAGTAATGGAATACCAGAATGTGAATTTAGAAATAATTTGGGGTAATGCACCGCTTCTACATCTAAAGCGCGGTCAACTAAATAATAGACTTTAGATGATGAATCGCATTTGGCAAGAATTGAATCAATAACTTAATTGACTTGCTTATTTGTCTGTCACAAAATATCCCTTCCCCCAAACCAAATGAATTAGTAGATAAGTTTGCAATATCCGAATATACCTTTTCAATCATTTCTAAAATATTCAGCACCAAAACAAAAGATATTTCTGAAATGTACCTTCCCATTTCTTACTTCACATTTTCTGGTCTTATTTCAAGCATGTTATTGGAAAGTGATGTGTTGTCTCTTCCGTATGCAACGAATGAAGTTACGATTTTTATGTGCAGCCATAAGTATGACTTTTTCAGTGAAGCATAGACTTTGCTTTAGTGCATCTTGTTAGACGTTTTGTGGAGCATTGAACCCTCGTCCTAAATTATTGAACTACAATCCCCCGTCAATTTACCAGTATTACTCTACGTGGAAACATTGCAAGTATTTGAAACATCGGCACTACAAAATTTTAATGGAAGTTTAAAAGCAGAGTTAGCAGTTCCTCCGGCATCTAAAAGCGTGGGTTCAATTCCAGACGATCCCACAGCAAAAGCAGTCTTCCCGCTGCCTCCAGTAACATTCAAAAAGAAAATATTCCCCTTGTTATTGTAAACTAATAACATAATTAAATCATAAACGATTTTTCCCTTTTCAGAAGACACTCGTTTTCAATCACTTCAATAAATCAGTAATGATCATAGTTTTTTCTCGCATGTATTCTGCATGGTTTAATGTTATATGGCTACTTGAAATAAAATTCCACAGAACATACAGTCAAATATCTCTAAACCGAATACATTCCTCTTACCCGAATACATTCTTTCCAGCCTTAGTCTACTTTCAAAACCTCTAAGTCGAGTTTTATTTCTTTGGCTAAAAAACAGACAAACAAATTTCCCCTCGCAACTTGTAGCGAGTACGTACACTCGCATTATCTGACTCTCCCATTGGGATCTTAGACGATGAACACATTTCGAGAACATCGGACAAAAAGCGCAAGTGTGCTTATTGCTGTTTACCTATGCAAAAAAGAAAGAGCAAATAAAGTTCACAGCAAAAATGAGGATTAGCTTGCAAACATGGCCCTAAAAAAAAATATATATGAAATCCTCTAACTTGAAATTCGACTTAGAATGATTCGACTGTATGTACTTTGATCAATATTCCCATAATCGGATGAGTTTTTCTTATATCCGTTAAGTACTGTATTTGCAATTTCCAAATTAACAAACGTTTTTAGGTTAGGCAACTTGGAAATCTCCATTTTCGTTGACTGAGATCAGAAAAGAGGAGGTTTTGTCATGTATTACAGACTCCCCTTAGAGTTCCTTAAATTACAGAAACTTCTTCTCCACTCTCTTGCTGAGATTGTGCTTTAATTTTTAAAAAGTTTTTCAATAAAAGGTTTGTGTATTTTATTATCCATCACAAAAAACTTTTATTTCGTTGTCGATACCATCGGCGTGATGTTGTTGTAAGCTACAAAAACTTTTTGGTAACAGCATTTGAAATGTAATATTATTTTTTATTTGGCTTGATGCACTTCCATCTCTTATCGACTAAATAACACAGTTTTTGATTTCATAACCATTGTCAACGGAATTGAATATTAATGACTTCGAATTTTCAAATTTTACAGTATTTTTGTCACCAAAGATGTCTGTGCCGAGCTAGTCTGAATTTTCGTTCGAATAAAACGTAAAAGAAAAAAAAAAATTGTGTAATTTTCGATGGGAATCCAAAGGTCAGTACGGTAAACAAAAAACACTCCCACACGATGTATGTTTTAGTTAAATGGACATGGATGCAAGTTAAATATTACTTTTACATTCAATTAGCATTGTAAATTTGGAAGACTGAATGTTTGGTATTTTAACACAGATTTAACTCATCAACGGCTTCACCGATTTAAATGAAATTTTGTAGACAATCTGCTTAAAATGTACATTTATGTTCAAACACATTAATTTTTGACTTCAAATCACAAGTGTAACAAATGCACATGTTGGAAACACACTTTTTATCTCTTCAAATCACCTTCGTGCACATTATTCTCAGTCAGACATGGACTGGAATAATTTTAATAAATTCCAGATCGTACAAATTTTTACAAAAACAACTTGCTACAGTAAAACCTGCTAATCGGGACACTCTATAATCGGAACACTCCCTACTCGGACTGCAGGTCTTGCATTCCTTTCCATTTTCCATACAAATTTTCCTCTATAATCGGAACACATAATCGGACCATAGATCACTAGTTCGATGGCGTATAACATGCGTTGGAGAATGTAAAACGCAGCGAACGGCTAATTTTGTTTCATTTGCAGTTTTCGGTAGTTGGCAAATAAAACAATTTGAATGTTGCAGAGCGAGGGGATCTAAGTTTTCGGTTTCACGGATGTTTGCTTATGAAAGATTAAAATTTATATTCCTCATAGGCAGAATTTCTTTATTGATTTGCTAAACGTGGTCGTTTTGGATTTTCAAAAGAGTAAAATAAGTAAACGAAATATCGAGCTTGATCTGGAAAGTAAGTTTGAAACTATAAAGTGCTTCGAGGATAAACATTTGTCTTCAATTTTAGTCCAATCAACAAGAACTCTCTATAATGCGACCACCTTTTAATCGGACGGGTTGATAGGTTTATTTCATTTTATTCTGTACCACTTTTTTTTTTCGTCACAGGCACGAAAGGAAAAAAAAACGAGGACGTCGCCGATGCTTACGTAATCGGCAGTACGACGAAAATACAAATATCGCATTTTCGCTTGAAATATCACCATATCACCATCCATATCCATATCACCAAGCGAAAATGGATGGATGTATTTTTTTGAAGTGGAGGTGTGTGCTTAATATAGGGACGAGTCTAAGCACAACCCCTTAAGCCAGGTCTTGTAGTTTAGAAATTAAAAGGGCCTTTGGGCATTATTTTTAAACAAAATTATGGTCCAAAGCATACAGGAATACTTAAGACATGAGGTTTTTGAATCCTGATTACAAACCCTATTGAACACATTTGGGTATCCTTTAGCGCAAGATTACAGTTTCGAATCATTCTGGTAGATCAATGGGAGAAATGTGGTATAAGATAAAGATTGAGCTGCAAAAAATTAGTAACTAAACCAAAAAAAACTGCCAAAGCAGCAATGCATATTTTTAGTGTTTAATTTAATCACACACAACTGATCGAATGGCATTCAGATTTTTCTCTGTTATTTTTTATAGTTTTGTATAAAATATAAACATAGTCGAATGATTTACATGACAAAGACTGCAACATGGAAGATCAATTATGTGGGTGACACTGTAAATAGTCATGGAGTCTTTCTTTCCTTTGGTCGCATTTTAAAAACATTATCTCTTAGAAAATTGTGTTTAGAGATCGCTTCAATAAAAGTGTCTGACAATCTTAGAATCTCATCATCATTCATCATTAGTGGCGTAACAGCCCACGAAGGGCCAGAGCCCAGCTTCTCGCGCCTCCACTGTGTTGTGTGCGTTATAATTTGACACATGTGAAGAGGACCTATAGTTTATTGCCGGTTTCGAACGGCGAATTACGAAAGCTTTCCGTGACAGAGGTTACTCCAGGAGGATTGTCAGTCGTTCGCTGGAGGTGGGGGCGTGAAAATTGTTTGTGGTGTTTTTTCCCCGAGCTGTATTCGAACCCGGGTACTCTCGCTTAACATCCCGACACATTAACGATTAAGCCACGGCGCCCAGAATCTCATCCCCTTATAAAATCACTTCGGCGTCTGTCTGTCTGTCGTCTTTTACATACAGTCACCCTTCGCGAAAGAACCTTAAATGCAGTCTTAACCCAGAATTCAATAGGCTTTCATGAAAAAAAAAAAAAAAAAAAAACAAATTGATTGGTAGGAGATTGTGTATGGCAGTTTCTGTGGTTGGAAATTTTGTGTTTATCGATGAGAAAATGGATCGATTTGGTATATAAACATCCTTATGACTATTGAATATGAATATGACACGAAAAAATTAGCAAATCAGGGTTGGAAGGGTCATTCATTCACCAACAGGATAACGACTTTAGCCAAACTGCGCTTTTATTGAACGAATGGTTGCTATATTATGTACGAAGCTAACTCAAAACTGCACCAAAAAAAAATCTAAAAATTAATTAATCAATTGAAGTCAAACCAATTTAAATGTCATTGGACGTTTTTGGGAGCATTTGGACCGAAATAAAAGAAAGCATAGAATACAATTGGAGGTTATTCTCGAAAAAAAAGCTCTGAAAGAAGTAAAAAATCATCATAAATTTACTGAATTCGATGCCATTTCATTTACCTTTTAATCAGAGATCACAAAAGTTTACTTACTTGCCTACTTAAGAGCCAAAGCCGCCTTCCAACGTTGACGGTCCCAGGCTGCTGCTTCCAGTCCGAAAGACCAAGCTGTCTTGCATCCGCGTTCACTTGATCTCTGTACCGGAGGTTCGGTCTCCCTCTTCTCCTCGAACAAGGAGGCCCGGATTCGAAGACCCTTTTAGCTGAAGCGTTTGTGTCCATGCGCACGATGTGGCCGAGCCACTGTAGTCGACGGATTTTTGCCTTCCGGACTATATCCACATCTTTGTACAGCTCATAAAGTTCGCGGTTATGTCTTCTCCTCCATTCCCCTTCCTCGCAGACTGGACCGAATATCCGCCGTAGAGTTTTTCCTTCGAAGGAGCCAAGTATCTGCAGTCCTGCTTATCGTCCAACTTTCGGCTCCAGACAGTACTAATGGCAGAATAGGGGTCTTGTAGAGCATGACCTTAGTTCTTCGAGTCAGGAGAGCTTTTCCGCTTACTTACTTTTGTGATATAAATTTTGACTTTGTTTTTGTTTTAATGCACAGTTTTTACAGGTATGGTTCGATTGGCTTAGTTTATTTTGCTTGAAACGAAATTGAATTTAATTTCGGGTTTTTTCGTTAAGGCTATTTTAAGCTTGTTTATCCCGATTAAAAAGCGCTCGTCGTTGTCCTTACTTACTTTTGTGACTGACTGTGTCTGCAGATAACTTCAAAATTCTTTACCCCATTTATGCCATTTATGCCATTCGCAATCACCATTATAAAAATTTAATTTTCACTGTTTCTATTATTGATTTGTTTTGTAAAGCTAAAAAAATGTGTGATTGCCCAAGCAGCCAAACAGTACCGCGCAAAAATGCATACATTATCGGCAATCTTATGGTTTTTTGTAAATAAAACACCTCCCTCAAAACATAGTTTTGTAGGTCTTGTCGAAATAATATACAGTGCCCCCAAAAAGTATTCGTAATTTGATTATTTCGCCTTAGTAATGTAATAAACAGGCTAATATTAGGCATAGGAGTATAGTTTTTTTTTTGTTTGTGTTGGACCTGGGTACAACCGATTTTCCGACGCACTAACCATCAAGTCACGGTGCCCACAAAACAAAAGAACACTACTACCAAAAATTATTTGTTGGCGATGTAACATCCCACCAACCAAATTCGCTGCCCACATCCATTTAATTGTGGGAGCCCAAAAGAAGGTTGGAGCACGCAGCTTTGGCCTAAGTTTACCAAATTTTCAAAATGTATTTAAGAAAAAAAAGAAATTGGGAATATTTCATGAGAAAGACTCCGTATCAGATATAGCGCCCTAACCGCCAAATTATCGTTATTTTATTATTTTTTATTTTAAAAAAAAAACAATGATGCAGAAAAACGCGAAATCGAATCAACTACAGAACTGCATCATTAACTTATTTTTGCTTAAAATATTGCTTACGATAATTAGGCAGTTAGGGAGCGATATTTCTATTACCTCGAAGACTAAAACCTGTGATAAACTAATAAGGTTGTCATAGAGATTATTCGAGATCCACCAATATTTATGAGCCAAATAAATACGAATACTTTTGCGATACGAAAAAGTAGTGGTTTATTTTCATTATTTCTTTTTTTTTTTGATCAAGTTAGTAATGCTTACCGTGTTTAGTTTTTCTTAAGAAAAAAAAAAGACAACGAAAACAATATAAAAATAAAGTTCCTAGGCCTAGCATTAGTTTCTTTATTTCATTTTTAAGGTGAAATAATCTTATTACCAATAATTTTACCGGACACTGTATGCACAATATTCAATTTACGCTAAAGTTTTGAACGATTCAATTCGCATAATTTTTTGGCTGAAACGGACAAATTGCAGATCAAAAAAGGCGTAATCGTTTGTCATAGTTTATCCCTGAAATGCACCGACGCAATTTTAACACGGCAGACACGTTAAGTAAGCATGAGAAAAAATGATAGTCCTTTGCCTAGTTGAGTTCAAAATGTAGTGACGAAGATTATAATGAAGCTATTTTGATATGTTAATACAGTAAGCCTTCGATAATTCGAATTTCATCGGACCAGCGAAAATCTTCGAATTGCAGCGGTTTCTGTATTGCGGAGATTTGAGAAGAAAATATAGCACACATTGCAACATGTATGAGCGCAAGCATATACATATCTGTCTGACACCCTTGCCTGCAAGTAATTTTTTTTAGTCTCTCTCGAGTATGCTTTTGTATTCGCATATTTCTGTTAAAAATTTCATATAAAGTTATATGGTAAGTACATGCTATTCTTAATAGGATTTTCACTTAAAAATTCTTTATTGAACATTGTCATTGTTACAATTGATGTTTATTGTTTGCGAAGTAAATCGGGGTACATTGATACACACGAGCTCAGAGCAGTTTGATACGTATCACAAACCCCACAAACCGTCATATGTTGGTAAAACTAAAATCGATGAAGTTCCTGTGGCTTTTGCAATATATGAAGTGCTGCAAGGCAAATTATTAGTTAGAAAAGCTGCAATTAAATATAATTTGAAATAATTTTTGAAATGATGCTTCAGATGGATTTTTGGGTGCATAAGACCTAAAAAGTACGCAAAAATTGCTAGGAATAATGGCAAAGTTGTAACGTTCTGCCCAACGAAAGCGCCTTGGTTGCACTTCTGTTCTAGGCTTGCGTTTTCCCCACATAACATTTCCTTTTAAATAAAGGAAAAATTTAAAATAGTTGGACCAATAATATGCTCCATGAACCTAGAACTGAACTATTGTGAGGGTGAGCAAAAACTTTTTGGAGACAAAAATACAAAGTTAATGAACATTTTTGTAGGTAACTTTGTTAGTAATCATGATATTGTATTTCTGTTTATGTCGTTTTATTCAGTATTTAACCCGGAATAAAAGCATGTACATATAATTTTTGTAGGACTTGAAGTTTCTTTTCTATTACCATATCTTCCTTTGACTGGTTCGGTGAGCGAATAGTTTCTGGAGGCACTGTATTTCTTTTCAAGCGACTTTGAGATTGCTCCTATTTACAGACGCTTTCGAATTATGAAGGTTCTTATAATAAAGACTTCACTGTGTCTCCGAATTATATCAAATCGTAAATTTTTATTTGTTGGTGGCAGAACGCAACTCTCGGCGCGTGAGTAGAACTCACAAGGGTGAGTGACGGTCAAGAGACCGTCGTTTTCTTACTGCAAATGCGAATTCCCCAAAAGGAGAAGGAATTGTGAACTGGAAAGAAGTCGAACAGAAATAACTTATCTTAATCCCTTAATGCAACTGACTCTTTGTATATACAAAATATTTATTTCTAGTATAATAATATAACATATATTTTTTTGCCATACACAAACAAATAAACTATGATGATATAAAATAAGTTACTGAAGAATCTAATTTTTTTACTTTTAGGAAAAATTTACAAAAAGCACCGACTAGTTGAATTTAGCCCGCCTTCAAATAAAGTTCCGAAACAAAAGCTACAGATCCGCAATGCTGAGATTCACATAAGAATAGAAAAAGTTTCAAATCGCCCGAATCTTGACAGTCATTTGGACCATCGGCACTTTCATCGTCCCAAATATTCATCGTCTGGAGAGCCGAGCTTGAAAATCTGGATTTTTCAACTTATCGGCAACGACTTTTCCAGCAAGGTTAGTAGCTTAGATCTTTTTTTTTTTGTTTATTAAAGCTAATTTTAGCTAACATCCTATTATTACTAATATAAAAAATTGAAAATTGATAAACAGGGCTTCGATCAAGTTGCTACTTTTTGCACATCCTTAACGGTCGATCACAATGTACTCGGATGGCAAAAGCTTGACATTACGGAAACAGTGCAATTCTGGTATAGCAAGCATCAGAAAGACAAGCTCAGACTTCTCATCGATTGTACAGGCTGCGGAAGTCACTACATTCTCCATTTGTTCGATAGAAAACTCCACCATTCGCTGCTGTCTCCATCGACAACGATGCTCCCCAGGCCGCCGCTTAGAAACCCCCAAGAAACTGAAAAACCAAACGCTACAACTCAAAAGGAAAATCAGTTAGGTAAGAAGCAAAGCCAACGGTACTATTATCACTACTGGCAGTACAGTTACCATCGGTACAGACGAAAAAATCGTGCCGTTCCAACCCACCACACGCCGACGACCCTAAACGAATTAGAATCAAACAATAATAACAACAAGCCTCCCTCCTCCACCTGGCAGTCGAGCAAAAGGTACCGAAAGATGCGAGTAATCAAAAACTACCCCAACCAGCAAAACGAGGGAATATCCTACGAAGTCGGTGCCGAATACCACCTCGAGGACCGATTGAACCCGAACCGACCGTTTTTGGTGCTCCACACAGAGCCGACTCGGTCTCGGCGTGTCCGGCGGCGAGCTGTAGACTGCTCCGGCGCCATGCACGGCCAGTGCTGCAAGGAGTCCTTTTACGTGAGCTTTAAGGCGCTCGGTTGGGACGACTGGATAATCGCCCCACGCGGATACTTCGCCAACTACTGCCGGGGAGACTGTACCGGGCCGTACCGAACTCCGGACACCTTCCAGACTTTCCACGCTCACTTCATCGAGGAGTACCGAAAAATGGGCCTCCTCAATGGCATGCAACCCTGCTGTGCTCCTGTAAAATTTTCAAGCATGTCCCTTATCTACTACGGCGATGATGGGATCATCAAGCGAGATCTTCCGAAAATGGTCGTAGACGAATGCGGGTGTCCATAAAATATGCTTTTTTCTTTCTGTTCTTTTTTTCTTTTCTTTCTTTTCGTAAGGAATATAGAAAAATCCCAGTTGTTTTTAGTTTAGTTAAATTAGTATCGGTGATAGACCTAAGATTACATCAAAGATTAAAAACAAAAAAACCAAAAAAAAAACTAGTTTACAAATACATAGTTCGAATATTTTTTTATCAAATATAAAAAATAACCCAAAATATTGTAAAATAGAAATTATAAAAAAAAACAAGAACACCTGATCTGTACTGCATATATGGGTCGCCAGATATAATATAATTTAAATTATATTTCACTCTTTTTACATTTCTTTGAAACATTCCTTCGAGGACGCATTTGGACTGTATTTCTATTTTACATTTTTTAGATATAACTTATATGAGCTAAAATGATTAAAAGATGAGAGGAATAATTTTGCTCTTAAGTTTCAATTTACTTTCTTTTTGGCAAAGCATTATTGATTTGCGTAAACACTTTACGCTGAGCTCACAATGCCAACGAATCTTGTTTTTTTTAAGTGGTAGGATGTATGTATCAAACATTCCTTTTGTTTCGCACCATTGAAAAGGTGCTGACAAGATTTAGTCAGTGAAAGTCAATTAAAAATTCAAGGAAATGCTAAGCAATTAATATACTGCTCTGATATCGTAGTTAGGTCTCCTAAAATTACAGATGTTTTTATTGGTATTCCTTTTGTTACTTAACCTTTTTATGCCCGGTGTTGTTCATGAATTACATCGCCTGAAAAAATTATATTTTTGGGCAGTTGCAATAAAAATCTTGAGTTCATTCTAAACCACCAATTTTCAGTCTAACTCTGCAGCAAATATTAGAGATCTTCTACTTCGGTTTAGGTAAGGCGAAAAATTAAAAATAAATCGGCTAGAATTAGGTGCAGTCATGAAGGAGATAAATATTTTGTTTGGCCATCGAGTAAAAAAAAAACTGATAGCGTGTAGTCCAAAGAGGTCTTTCTTCGACATGCATTCTTTTAAAATTTCCAGAAATATAGTCGACTCCCTCTTAGTCGAATTTCCCTCTAAATCTTTTCAATCTTTTCGCCATATTTTGGCATTCCCCTTCCTAATTTTCCATACAAAAACCATCCTCTAAGTCGAGCTCCCTCTAACTCGAACTAATTTTGATGTTCTGTAAAAATTCGACTGCAGTAATATCTCTGTAACTTCAGATCTATACCACGCTTAGATATAAATGAAAGCTTGATTAAAAAATGATTAATTCACAGATTCTTAAAAATTAATTTTGAGAAACGTAGACGGCGCACGGTGACAGCCATAGCTTTTAACTTTTTTCGCTAGGCTTTTCGCGATCGGGGCGATAATGTTTTAAAATGCTATGCGTTTCCATGCGTTTGTTTTTTTTTTTTATTATTTTACTAAAAATAGCCAATAGCTTGAAATACTAGTATAAAAACCTGTTGGTGATATCGGAAAATTTTCTGACGGATTCATTGCGACCAAGAGTCTTCAAATCCGTCGCCAATTATACAAGTCAGCAAGGAAAAAATAGAAATTGAAAGCTGTTTTAGTTTTTGTAGGTAATTACTATGTTTTTTGGGTGTGCTGAAACCGAAAAAGACTTACATTTTGGCTTAGCACGTCCTATTTTCTAACAGTCTGGGTCTGCGACATTCCACGGCAAATCGCCCAGCCTATGGAGATCTCTGAACGACCGATCTGAATTACTAGAAAACACATTCGCTTTCATTCGTCTCTTGCTCTACATGGAGAAAAAGTCATTTAAAAAAATTTAGACGACGTTTTTGATTTTCAAATTAAAAAAAAAGTTGTTGTTGTATTTTAATGTTCTTACTGTTAAATTAATCTCATATGTTCATAGAATACCGGCATATATTTTTATTTTGCTTAAAATAGTGCGAAATATATTTTTTCACGGTTTTTATGCCCAACAAGCAAAACACATTCCTTACCTTTAAAAATTATCCTATCTTTTAGCACTTAGTTCTCCAAACCTACAATCTCCAACGACTTAAAAGTTTAGCAGCTTGACGAGGAATTTTGTCTTCTTTCCGACGATACCATTCTTGCAAATAAGACTTGAAATTTAAATTTTGCATTTTGAGCATGCTCTCCATACAACGCGCCCCAGTGTGCGACCCCCTCCGAATTGGCTCCAAATTGGCAAAACAAGTTTATTCAGTATAGTTTGCGAGTAACAAAGGTTCAAAAATTAAAAAAAAATTAAGTTCAAGATTTCTTTGATATTTCAAAAAACCATAACTTTGGTTCTTTGGTTTATTAAAATTGTGTGAAGAATGTCTTTTTAAAGTCAGGAAAATGGGAATTCAGCACAATTTTGGACGAAGGATTTTTCGAAATGTCCGAATTGGTACATATTCTTATATATCTCAATCTTTTCGTTTTCTTGTATTATGACATATAAGAAAATGCGAAAATGACAGAAATGAAAATGAAAACAGCTCTTCACTTCACTCTTCATTTCCAATTTCAAGTTGAGATCTACCAAAAAAATTTTTTATGCAAAATTAAATTTGGAAATTTTCCATATGAATAGAATATCTCTTAAGGGACTTTGGTAGATATCCAGCTGTTGGATTTACTTTTTATTACTCTGTTTCTCTGGAAGTCGGTCTTTTACTTTAACCAATAATTCTATCATATCCAATCTAACCATGAGAATTAGCCTACGAAACCCGTTTTTCTATAATAAAATTTTGGAAAATAACCTGATGTGCTGGAATTTTTTAAGTATGTTTTTCGTTTTCAAAACAGTTGAAAACTAAAAATCCAAAAACCGTTTTATTTTTTATAAAGAAAAAGAAATTTTGTGTTTTGAAAAATAGCCTGATGTACTTTGTTTTGAGTATTTTTTTTTTCTCGTTTTCAGAGCACCTACGCACATAGAAATCAGTTGAAAATACCCAGACAGCATTTTGACTGCAGATCTGTGTTATTAGAGCAATTAGTTGACAAAGTATAATATGAAAATTAGCTTCTTCTTCTCATTCCACTTTAAGTCCTTGTGTAAGCTCAAATTGACAATTTCATGATTGTCTGATCATAAATAGCTCTCGCCACGATTGTCCTCTATGCTAGTGACTAATATCTAAATCTGTAGTGTTACTTTCAATAATGTACTTTTGGCCAGCTAATTGTTACGAGTTGACCTCTGTGCGTCGTTGATTTTCCGTAAAGCCTGCTATTTACACAGTAGATTTTTTTTAGGTATCGGAAAAATACTTTTCTGTGGTGCAAGAAACAAAGTATCAGATTTTGTATGTTTAATTAATTTTGGTTTATTATTCCATAATAAACCATTATAATCGTAACAGAAAAAAAACGTTAACACCTCCTCAATTTTTTTTTCAATCAAAAACCGAAAATCGAAATTTCACCAGAGGTACAGAGCTGTTAAAAATAATTCGGAATTGATAGCGACATTTGAAAAATTAGACTAGCCGAGCATCATAATTTTTTTGTTTTTTATTTATACATACAATTTAGAATGTGTCCTTTTTTTGCTACAGTGCACAGTGGTTTACGTTGCATGGAGAGAGCTTTAAAATTCAATAACTTTCAAGCCACTCGTCTAATTGTAGTCAAACTCAGATATGATAGATAAAATGTGTTCTGACACATCCACTTACACACTACCAAAAAGTTCGTCCGTTCACTAATATTTCTTTGGCTTCTCTTGGGTTTTTATTATGAAAATCCACTCTTTTTTCATGTCAATTTAATTATATTTCCACGTATAAAAGCCACTGCAGTGGCTCAATTTTTTTGCTCTTACCAGATTCATATTTTGCCTATATTTAGGTGTACATCCATAGAATATTCAGTGTCCAGTGAATGCGACCGTTGTTTCTTAAGACGGCCTTAATATGACGCGGCATGCCGTTAAAAAGTTTCTGACACCTGCTAGCTGTAGAGGCGTTCTGGTGCCGGTGAATCGCAACTCACTGTTGATTTTTAGTCAAAAATATCTTTTTCGATAATGACCTTACATCCGCCCAAATTTCAATATCACAACCACTTAATTTTGTCGATGCCAAAAACTCAATAGTTTATCAGTGCTTGTGAGTGCCTGCTATCGAGTTCTTGATTTGGTTGTCGAAGATACGTTCGAGTATCTTCATAATAAGGGACGCGAGGCTGAAATCTTTCACGCTTTCATGCACTCGCTTTTCCGACTTCGGTATGAAGGCCGCTCGCATCCGCCGCCAAGAAGGAGGTACATAATTATTTTAAATGCAGCTCCTAGAGACCGGCTTGAGCCATAGGTCAGCGCTTAGAACCAATGTCTGTCAATCTAAGAAAAGGCCTATATCATGACGCACTCACACCATCCTTTCACGGTTTGGATTGAGAAATATATAATTTGTCAACTAATAATTTGGAAAAGCTGTGTATGTTTGAGTTTAGTAACTTCATGAGAGGAAAACGTTTTAAAGGAATTCACACAAAATCTTACCATTGTCTCTATAGAGCACAATTTTGACAGTCATCAGATATCTAATCTGTCATCTACATTATTTTTTTTAATGGCAGTTTTTGTCAAGACATTCCATAATGCGAGCAAACATGCGAGCAGATTATTTGCTATACTGTATTGTGTTTTATACTGAATTTAAATCTATGTCAACATGTTTATCACGTTACTTTTACTTTAAAATGTTTTTGCGGATGTCTTACGGCGATATTTTATTCCTGTGGCACTTGAGAACAATGTCCAGCAGTAATTAGCAAGCTTCGTAGGACTTGATTTAGCTTGGTATCGCTTTTCCATTGCTGCTACGCTGACATCCTGGTTAAACCTTTCTCGCTTACTCCTGAAAGAAATTTAGATGAGTATCCAGAAAGTGGACTTAAAGTGACATGTTACATCCCATTTCCTTGTAAGCACTGGTGTCAAGGAGAAGGGGTCAAGATGTGGTTTTAGTGAGAGAACGTCTCACACTACATGGAACAGAACGGGCCTGTTTCACCTGCCTATTAGATTCCCACATCGTCCCCAAGGCAAAAAAAAGAACATTTCCTTGTAAGCACTAAGATTTCAAGTTGTAAGTTGTCTGTAATTTTCGGTTTTGAAAGGTTTTCATGAAAATCTTTCACGGCAGTTTTAAAAGTCCACAATGGCCTTACCATTGGCAATTTTTAAGGCGATAAATTGAAACATATATTGCCATTGCCTTGGATATGGGACAATGTAGATCCTGTGTCAATGGTAATAGCAGTATTGTTTGGCACATGGCAGGCATTTGAGAATAGAATAATAATTGTGGTCCAACAAATAAGTCCGTTTTAATATTGACGGAAATATCTCCTTCAAATAAAAGAACCCTCTACCGATCTGATCGACAGCTTAAATGAAATTTTTCATCAATCCTCGTCTCTCGGCCGTTATTTTTGAATCAAAAGCAGAATTTTTTTCTCAAATATGAGACGTGCAGTTCTAAAATTAAGGGACTAGTTTTTGTGTGTAAGTAGCAGTTGTGGTAAAAAAAAATTAATAAATCGATCACTAGGTTCGTTGCAATAAAGAAATCAAAGTACAGTCGCTTGGGTCAAAAATGACTCGAGGGACGGATAAAGGTTAAGCCCACTTTGATAAGGATCAATTAGGGTTTGATTAGTAAATTTTCTAGATTAGGCCACCCAGATTGTCCACTTTGGATATAATAAAGACTTTGTGCATGGCTGTCCCATTTGCACAGAAAGCAGCAGTGATTTGTATACCCCAGCTGCAGTCAAAAAAGAAGCGCTACAACTTTTAAGTCACCACAGATTGACCAGTCGTTATACTGAATGTGATGTAGGAGATGTCGCATATTCTCGTATGATTCCTTTAAAAGAACAACGTAACCTATAGGTAAAGATGCGTATTTATGAAACTGCTTTTAAGCTAAATATACAGAAACCAATAAATCGCAGTACGAGACAGAAAATAACTCCATACTCCATAGAATAGAGTTAGATGCGTATTTATTAGAACAACAAAACAGAAACGAACCTGCATGTTGTCAAATCACGCATAATGTTGCAATATTAATTCCTTTACATCATGGGTGGGCAGACTACTGACCTTTTACGAAAAGTCGGGGTCGCCTTTACAATGTTGGTCCTAATATTTTATTCAAGTTCTTTTTCTTTTTCAATTTCAATTTATTATTAAGTTAACTCTGTACAATTAAGTTAAATTTACATTGACTTTTACGTTTGTACAGGATCCTTTTTTTGGCTTTTTTGTCTTGCCTATGTCTTTAGAAAAAAATATTATTTTTTATATATTTTTTTTCTTGAAAGTTTATTTTACCAATGAAAAATAAAAAAAAAAATCATACACCAGAAAAAAACTAAGAAATTCAGCAGTTGTTGAAGCATGGCACTGGAACCCGTCCACTATGTTTGCAAACTGGGGCGTGTAATTGCTAATTTCTAGTCTCGTGCAGGCTACCAAGTTCATCAGATATGCAGTTACGGTGTTTTGTTTTTATAAAATTCATTGCTGATTCGCATAAATAGGAATGTCGTTAAATTATAAGCAACTTTGTTATACTTTTCGTCGCTCGTAAGCTTCCAAAAGTTTTCAACGGCATCCCAGCTCGAACCGCACTTTCAATTTCATTTATTTATTTCATTTATCAAATTTTGCAAATTTGTAATTTTTCCTTCAATTTCTTCGACATCAACACTTCCGAATGGATAAACCTTGAACGTAGCAATTTGCTTAAGCTCGTAAAGTTCTTGAAAGCGGCGCTCAAAATCAGCCAATGGCGTTCTTATTTCATTATTATAATTTTCTTTCTTATATTTTATTGCATGTTTTTTCAACAGTTCGTTGGACCAATATTTAAAGTTTGCTTCATATTTTAGGGAACCTTACACGCTACACTCAATTCAGACTTTTTTCTTAAACATGACAATTTTACTCTGTTAAGCCTTGTAGATGACCGGCTTCATATATTTGGAAGGAATAGTGATGTCAATTTACGTAGATTAATGGTTTTTTGAAAATATTTTTTCCAGTATTTGCAGCCGTAAATTTTATAATAAAATATTTTTTAGTAACAAGAAATAGCGCAGTGTATGGTTAACTGAGAAGATGAAAGATTCATTCAGTTTTTATAAGCGTTAATGTAAATAAGCATTTCTGATATGGCCTTGTTCAAAATAAATTCATTAAAATGATTAGTGATATGTGACAAAGACAACATACAACAACAACATTCGTGGTTTATTTCTGGTTAGTAGAATCTCAATTATTTCGTCAAACAAGTCGAAATCTTTGTAAAAACAGATGAAGACTTAACCGTCGAATTTCAGTGTACTACAGCAGATCAGACTCATTTTCCTATAATAGAGCTCTGAAGAATCTTCTTTGAAGGCTTCTACCACGGATAGATTTCATAATATTATTGCAAATATCAGAATAGTAACAATAAGTGCGTGAAGTGAATTTTATGCTTTAAAAATAAAGATTCTGCAAGATGAAGAAATTAAATTTTTAATTTTCATTTCAATTTCAAAAATTTCATTAATGGAATACGCGGCCAGAAAATGATGATGCAGATGATGAAATTTCACTTAGGTTTATGCCTGGCGGTCCCCTGAAAATTGCTTGGCGGTCGACCGGTAGATCGCGATAGACCATTTGCCCAGCCCTTCTTTAGATAAACAACTCACAGCAAAGATATAGAACACAAAGCTTTAGATTTTTGCTTGTCTCTTTCACGAAACTCTTAAATGTTTCCAAAAACAAATTAAATTAAATTTGAAAACTTATACTTTTAGCTTCCCTAAAAACAAAAATCATACAAAATTCACCAACATTAAAACAAAAAATATTTCAAAATATTCCCGATTTTTGGTTGTCCTATTATTACTTTGAGCTACTATAAATATAAAAATGTGTTTTATTACAAATAAGCAATTTCGGTTTACATTTTAGTTTCAGCTTACATTCCAGTTCTTAGGACCCAAAAATTTTCATGTCACAAACTTGACCAGTGTAATTATTTTTTACGTTTTTGAATGAGTCAATTATTCTCGATTCTTCTATTTCTAGAGACAAAATGCTTCACAGAACCGCCAGAGTTTATGAATTAACAAACTATTAAAAAGTAATTAATATTATAAGCCCAGCAATTTCTTTTTAAAACCTCAATCAACCTTTTTGGGATTGAATAGTCTAGTTTTTGAATGGTTCTAGCGTCACACGTGTATCAAAAGGTTCTCGAGTTGATCCTTTTGCGAAATGATATGTCTTTGCATCCGCCTACCCAGTGTTTCGTTTATCCTTAGTCTAATTTTCTTCGGTTCCTTTATTTAAATTATTTAAATTTCAAATATATAAATAGTCCTGCTTTGTTCGTGTCTTTATTGCAGAACCGACTCCCATTATTTCGATGTCAGTTGCCACAGACAGACTTGAGCCGAATAAGATTTTCTCTTATTACGTCGTGAATTGAGTTACTTTTCCCATACCATAATTTTCCATTCTTGAGACAGTTTGCAGACAAACAATTTCAACCCAGTTGCAGTTGCAACTCTGGGAAAGAGAGCAAAATAGTAAATGCAAATATATAAATACAAAACTGCGAATGTGTTTGAAATATTTATGAATCAGGGTATAGCCAACCTGAAGCGATGTGAAAGGAGTGTACATACGTATACTGCCGTCCCTGCTGGGGGTAAAATCCAATAGTGTCCCGAAGCAGACAACATACTTCAACAACACGAGTGCATACAACGCATTCAGCCAAAGGTTCCACCATTCTCAATTAATGCTGTTGAAATGGGACGCAATAGCAAGAATTTTTTCTGATGTCGCGCACAGTCACCAAGAATAGTTTCTAATGAGCAAAAATATTTACAAAGTAGACGCGTGGGATTCTTTGCGTTTCACAAGTCTAGCACTTATTGCAATAGGATTCAACTACAAGTTATTTCAAGAGAAAAATTGAAATCAACTGCATCTGTTCGTAATGACGTGAATTATTCACAACGAGGTTATAATAAAAAAAAAGGGTGCTGATGGAAAGAGATACGCGCGACTGATTACTATCCTTTTTCAACGAATATCTTGCAGAGATTCCTGGAGTGAGTGAATAGATATATTCCATCCGTCGATATGTATAGTATCACAAATTAAAGAAAAACACATTGAGAATTGTTCCATTTAAAGCCAGAGGTCCAACATAAATTAAAACATAGATCAGCATTAACCCTTCAGTGGGAGCGCGATAAAGAGTAACAGGAGTGGGTGCGTGGTCTACAATTGTAGACCATTTTATTTTACAAAAGAAAATATTTGATAATGCGTTTTTAGTATTGAAATCAGAGTTAGGTTATAGAGGAACACATTATTTTTACAAGGATAATACGCAGACCTAGAGATTGCTAAACACATTCCCGCTCCAAATTGTATTCCATAATTCTAAATGACTTAAAAATTAGGCAGATATGTAAAAAAGGACAGACGGACACCGAACTGATTCTATAAGGGTTTCGTTATTCCTTTCGTGTACGATTTAAAAAATATTTTTTTTCGAAAAAGAAAATTTAGTTAGTTTTAGTTTAGTAATATATCGAGGGATGACTATTACAAGCTCAACAATAAATTGCAAAAATACCAAACTCCGACCTCATAGCCTCAACCGCCTAGTACATTTCTGATTAACCCTTTCAAGCCCAGTGTTGTTCATGAATAACATGAATTCCATCCGCCGACAAGTCTAACATATTTGGCCAATTGCAGTAAAACTGTCTTAAATTTTCAAATATTTATTTCTGCATCACAGGTCCCTTGGTGTAATTAGAACATTCGAAATCATTTACTTAATTTTTGGTGAAGTGAAAGAAGAAAAAATATTTTTCCTGCGGCTGAAATTAAATGCGGTCATGAAAGGGTTAACGACAGTTTTCCAACAACCACTCTTTGCAGTTCTAAGAGCTCCGGTATTCGTAAACGAATAGGAGCTAGTGCCACTAATAATTTGAAACTTTCTTATCACTATGTTCAGCAGAGTCGTAAAAGACTGCAGTCATTTCGTAATGCTGTTAATCCAGGCGCAGTTAATTAAATTATTTTCTCTGCATCCATTGAGTTTTTGGTTAACTTTTCTCATAACTATAATACACTCCTATCTGAGCTCTTGTTTTTTCTTACAAATAAAATCTTTAGTTGCAAAGAATTTATTGTAATTCTAATCTCTACGTTATACTCTGTAACACGATTCTACTGTTTGAAAAAATTGTTTGAAACTTGAAATTATTTTCTGAATGCAAGTTAATCCATTGTGAAAAGTATTTGAACTGCAAAAGTAGCTAACAGAACTAATTTTTTCACTATGCAGTCAATGAAAGGAATCAATTGACTACAAGTTTAATGTGGAAAGGAACTCAGCTTTCTTATTTCCTATTTAAATTAATTAACTCTTTCATGACCACATTTCTTTACAGCCTCAGGAAAAATATTTGCTTGCACAGCACCAAAAATTAAGTAAAAGATTCCGAATATTCTAATTGCTTTGAGAGACGTCTAATGCAAAGTAAAATGTACCGAAATCAAGTTTTATCATGAATATAAGAAACGTTTACTACAATTACGCCAATATTTTTGAGTTTTAGCAGATATGTATGCTGTATACAAACAAGACTGTGCATGAAAGGGTAAATGAAGTTTTGTTGGCCTTTACAAGACTCAAAAATTCGGACTTTCATCTGCGCTGAAGTCTTTATCATGTGCTCTTCATCATCTGTTTCTTTTTGGATGTTTTTTTTTTTCTACATTAAAAAAAAAAGAAAAAAACCTGCCATAGTTGTCCTAATTTTAAAGGAACTCTGAGTTTGTTTAAAGCACTACATATTCAGTAAATTTACAAGTGTTGTCAAAATTATAATAAAAACTCAATTTTAATTCATTAGTTCTGATTTGATTTGTATTCATATATTAAAAGCTTTACAAAAAGATTTGTGTTACACACGGTGCTCTTTGTTTATTTTGTGGATGGTTGACATTTTAGAATACATATTTTGAATTAATTGAATTTTAAATCCTTACATCAGTGAAGAGATATCCGCATACCTTCTCAATTTTTGGAGAATAGATAAACTAATTAAACTGGTAGCTAGGTTAGGTTAGGTTAGAGTGGCTGGCTGGGGCAGTTGAGGCCTACAGCCACACTTAGGCCAGATTAAGCCCATTGTGATACCACAACGCGGAAATCTACCCCGCACCCTAATGGAATCATTTCGAGCTTTTTACGAAGCTACAGATCTGGTTGATGCTGATTTTGCTCAGACTTTTAAGGAAGTACTCGCCTAGATGTCTTCTTCTACTAAGCGCTAGAGCCTCGCACAAACATAGGGGGTGAAGCATGGTTTCCTCCTCCATGGTCTCCTCCTCATCTTGGCAACTTCTGCAAGTGCAAGTGGCTATGAGCACGAAAACTTGTGAGAGCTCCTAAGTTTTTCGTTTTAAAATTATTTGAATAACCAAAAGTAAGAATATTCATGTTATGTCCATGAGACTTTTTTTTGCGTGTTTGAAAATTATAGCGTGAACAACACAGTGGAGGCGCAAAAAGCTAGGCTCTAGCCCACGTGGGCTGTTACGCCACTAATGATGATATCCACGAGTCAGATACTTTCACGAACCTTAATCAGTGTGAAAAGGTATGTACCTTGATGTAAAAAAAATAATTGCTTATGGCAATGGTTTTTTAGACAAAAAATTATCTTTATCTCTTCCGTAGCTAAAAATTTACATTTTCCTTAGAACTACATTGCACAATTTACAGAGCTGTGGTACTATATTTTATTTTCAACGTTTTATTTGATTATTGAAAATTAAATTTTAACGAAAATTTTAAAGGCAGACGACGCATTCTGCTCAGATTTGGAATACTCAGCAAATCGGTCGGCTACAAAAGGTATTAACTTTCCTAGTTTTTCTTTGCCTTATATAGCTGAGCGAATGTGCAGTTTTGATTTTTTGCTCTTTGTTCAATAATTTCTTGGGAAAGTTGACACGACTTCAGTTTTTTTAAAAATGCCATATTAGTAGACTGAAATGTTTGATTGTGATCCATGAAAATGTTATATGCAGCTGCAACTGCAATATAGGCAATGCCAAGGGTCATCTGTTTGCCTGAGGTTTTGTTGCGTATTCTGCCAACAAACTTAACCATATTATCAACGTCACCTTTAGTTTTTAGTAATACATTATTTTATCGGGATTTGCTTCAAATTTATTTCCAACAATTGCTGAAGAATGCATCGAGGAAAGCCTTAGCATTGCTATTTTCTTCTTTGACACATATGAAGAGCAGCTTAGGCCACACAATAATGATATCTCTTGTGGTACAAATAAATCTTACTACATGTTTCGTAGCCTAGTATTAAAAAAAACAAACACTTTAAAGACCAAAAAACACTTTTATTATTTAATTCCTTCCTTGTCACAACGTCTCCTTCGCGGAGTCCAATCTTAGACCTTCACGATTTATAATAAGAATAATAATAATAACAACAATCTTCATCTTGATTTAGATATTTTTCTCCGAATCTGACTCTGTCAAACGTTTTGATTGATTAAGATGAAATTTTAGGACTGGGTGTAGACTACAATGCAAACTTTTTAGGGTTTCGTTCCAAAGGAATAACGAAACCTTTATGGAATCACTTCGGTGTTTGTCGCCTTTTACATATTTTATTATAACTTATAAGTCCTTTTTAGTTAAGGGATGAAATTTGGACTGAAGATGTATCTAGGCAACTCAAAAAGAAATCATAAATTTTTTTTTCTCGGTGGTTTGACTTCACCTCGGTGTTTATTTTTGTAAAAATTCAAGTAAAAAATCAAGACGATTCGAAAAAAGAACTTCATTTTTCGCAGTTGCATGATAATTAGTGCGTCAGGCTATGAAGCCAAGCCACTTGTACTGCGACCTAAAAAATCTATTGTACCTCCTTCTTCGATCTAGGACTTTAAGGCTGCCTTCGTGAGAGCGTCAGGCCTTAAAGCGAGCGCACCCAGATTCAACTCCGGCCTACGTTTAGCAGGCATCTAAAAATAATGAAACAAATAAGTTGCAGAGATTATGTTTTTCCCATAAAATGCTTAAGCGCTTGTAAGTTGAAAACGAAAGATTGGGTGGGTTGTTAAAAATATTTAAAAAAAATATTGATACTGATCATCAGACCACAGTTGAAGTGCAAGAAAATATTTCGAGAGTATTTGTTTTTTTCTGAGGATTTATAATGATAAATTAATAACAAAATGCCTTTTTTACTTGTTGAATGTCTTTTAAAAAAACAATATACAGTAGTCCCTCGATTTCGGATTTTCACATCAGTGGAAAGGTTTTCAGTGCTTACTTAACCTACACTGCACGACTTTTTTTTTGCTGAAGAAATATTGTCTTATATATTTTATGGCTGCAAATACCATAATAATAATAATAAAACTAAATTTTATTAATTTCAAAAAATAAAATAAAGAAACTTTTGTTTCGGCATAGATATTGGTGTTCTCTATTTTAAGTAAAATATTTTCTTGACTTGATCTTTCTGACCTTAACTTCAACAAACTGGATATCGTTTCTGTGTTTAAATTGTTTTGATTGACGTACTCAAAAAGCAATTTTTTCGGTAGCCATCGATTTTGAGAGTAGCTGAAATGACTTTGTTGTTTCCATTATCTGAAGTGTTTTTGCTTGGGTTCATTAATAAGTACTGCGATGATCCAGTCTCTGACTTCTTGTGTTGTTGGTTATCTATGATTCCTAGAAGATCATTAATTTCTTTTTACTCCCCTTGAACCCGAGTTTAGGTGGAATTAGAAGATCATCTTGCCAGTTATCTTCGGAAATTCACATTATAGAGATGACTTGTCGGAAGTTCACATTATAGCGATGGCAATGTAAAGATAAAGTCAAAAATAAAAAAAAATACTAATCAGCATAACAGTCCATACAGGGTCAGAGCCTAGCTAAAGATAAAGTCACATGGTGTATACTACGTTCGCTATCAATACTTACTTAATAGTTTCTCCTTGAAGTCTTGCTATTGGCAGTGTCATAGCATTAAATATAGAGCCTATCTTAGCAGGTCCATACCATTGTCAGGTCTATACATAAATTCCAAAAAGGTTGCTATCAATAGATTTATTGACACTTTTTTTAGTGGAATAATATTCGCTTCTAATCACATTTCAACAATCCAGCTAGGGAAATAACTAAAAGATTTCTCAATGTTCTTTTGTTGAATGTGTGCCCAATAAAAATCTTTTTTTTTAAGCGTTTTATAGGCTTAATAAAGTTAGAGCAAAAAAACAATCGTATGTTTAGTTGAAGGGATTCAGTTGTAGACAAAAGACTTATGATTTATGTTGATATTCGGAAAAAAGAAAATTTGCTGTAATCTAATCAAAAACGGGGAAAAAATGTACTGATACATACACTAAATATAAAACAGATAAATATATTTTTTAATATTTACAAGTATTCATTATTGTTGCTTTTCTGACTGTTGGTCAAATGAATAAAAATTCTTCAGAGCAGTAGCAAATTACAGAGCATATGAAATAAATGCTGATAAAATATGAATTCATAAAATTTCTAAAGCTTTTCCAAAGTATTTCTGAAAATATAGTTTAGTATTAAAGTTTCTTTAGCCGGACCGAAAAAGAAAACTGGTCAGGCAGAGGTTCTTTATGAGCTAAGTTGTTAACGTAAATTGTATGAGAAATATTTTTTTTAGCCTGTAAAGGCACACACACCTAATCAGTTTACAAATATGAGCGAACGATGATGTAATTCGCAGTCTAACTTTTTTTAGATCTGAAATCTATAATTAATATATATTGTTCTTTTTTCCCGCACTAGAGCTATTGAGTTTTTAAACTTAACTTTAAAGTATCAACATATAGAGCAAAATAAACTATAAGTCGAGCTTGTTTCAAAGACATAAATTTTATGTGATTATAGCCAATATAAAATTCTTAATAACTTATATTTCTAAATTTTTATAAACGCCAATCTCTTTCTCTTTCTCTTAAGACTCTCTCTCTCTTTCTCTCTCTCTCTCTCTATCAATTTATCTTTCTCTCTACCTTTTTCTTCTTATATACACATATACATATATATATATTTACATACTTATATTTATATAAGTAGAAATATGTATGGATAGGTGTACTTAAATATAAATATATATGCATATAAGCTTATGTATATGTATATATATATATACATTTGTGTGTGAATGTGTGTGTATGTATGTGCGAATGTATATGTATGTATATATCTATATCTATATATATATTTATATGTATTTATACATGCGTGGTTTATGTATACATACGTATATATCGAAATATTAATAAGTTCAACGAAAAATCAAGATGTAAATAAATTATCACACCCATACATCATATTATGTATTTATTTATGTATTTATTTTTCAAGAAACGACCTTTATTTATACATTATATAAAAGTTATTTGACATTCTTATTAATTTATCTATGCATAACATGTGTTGATGCGAAAAGAAAATATGACTTAAACATATATAAAAACTAGCAAGCTAAAATATAAAATGAAATGAAATATTTCACATTATTATAATAACCAATCAAAAATATCTTTTATAAAAATTTATGATTTTTTGTAGCTCGAATGTAATCTGGTGACTGTTCAGTTTTTTATTTATTTAATCTTAAGAAAACCTAAGTGTAACGTTAAAAAAGAACAACAACCAAGAAATAAATTAAGTATATATAAAAAAAATAGTTTTTTTATTGCTCAATAGACTTTTTAGACCTAAGGCAATGTTTGTAAGTTTTACAAATAAAGAACAAAAAAAAAAAGAAAAAGAAATAATAAATATAAGAAAAAAACAAACTAGGTAAAGTGCAATTAATAGCTTATAGTTTAAAAAAAATTCAACGAAATGCCTTGTTCACTTTTTCGATCTCAGATTTGAAATGGAAAATCGAAAACCATTTAGCTTGATGCCTTTTCATTTTTATGTAAAGATATATTATAGAAAAGGCAATAATGTAAAAAAAATAGACTTAAAATTTTGGTAAACAATGTAGGTATTAAATGAAAAAAAAAATAGCACGTGGCCTTTAATACTTTGTAAATCTATCTATATGTTTTGTTGTAGTAAATTATAATTAACGCATATTTATGTACGTATATATATATATGTGTATGATATACATATATTCATATGTATACGTATTCAATATGTCAAAAATGAGGAAAGATAAAATTAATTACGCAATATTGATAGCAAAAAATTATCGCTACATTCGTTAATCATGCTGTAAGTTAAATGAAAAAAAAAGTGTTGCATTGAATTAGTTTTTTTAATAGTTTAACTGTGAAAATTTTTTAAAACTAGATTCGTTTCTAAAATATATACAGCAACAAAAAAAAAAGAAGTTAAGAAAAAAATACCGTCCTTCAAACTCAATTATTTGTTTTTGCAAAACAAAAAAAAAATAAAATAAAAAATAAAAAACTTGTAAAAAAAATTTTGTGTTTTTGCCAACCATAAGAAGCAAGAAATAAAAAAGAATAAACAAAAAATACTTTCAAAAATCGCTTGGTTGTGTATATTAAAACATAGAACATTTTTTTCAATCACTCAGCAAAAAAATTATATTTGGTACATGACGTCACCATACCATACACCAGAATATAAACAGAAACATTTTATATTTATCACAAGTATCCTCACAATGACGAGAATCTAACGCTTTCACGCTCAGTGTTGTTCATGAACAACGTGAATTTCATCTGCCGACAACTCAAAAATATTGGCATAATTGCAGTTAAAATGTCTTAAGTTCATTCAAAATACCAGTTTTTCTATTTATTTCTGAATCCAATAAGAACATTCGAGATCTCTTACTTCGTTCTTGGCGAAGCTAAAAAAAAAACATATTTTTCCTGCGGATGGAGTTAGACGTGGTCATGAAAGTGTTAAACAGCAAAGCTTGAATTGATTTTCTCCGCTTGTATAAAATTCTTATCAAAACATTATAAGCAATTCCATGAACGCTGCATGTGTTTACACATGGAACTAAGTCTTCTCTTAAACTTTTGAAGAAAAAAAAAACTGTTCCAAGTTTGGATATTCTACCGTCGCATTACACCAAATCCATTTGCTTAAAAAAATGCACCACTGCAAAAGTTAGTCTGATACTTTGCGTTAAAGCAAAAGAAAACAGTTGCAAGGCTGGTCAAAGGCCTACTCAAACTCAAACGAAACGCGGGAGCGGAAGCGAATTTCGCGCGGGAAGATGCGGGAGCGAAAACGCGATCCGCATTCACACCAAAAGCGAAACAGGAGCTATCTTTTTATGTGATTTGTGTTTCGAAATTTGTGGGCCCTTGTATCACGCATCATGGCAATATAAAGCTTGCCATCTTGTTTTCATAGGAGACGATTACAATTTTTAATGAGACAATTTTCCTATAGGCCGTCTAGATCCGACAACCGTAAGAAAAGCGAAATGAAAGGCTTTTTAAAGCGAAACGAATAGTTAAAAATGCTTTTGGAATCATATCCAACATATGGATTGCAAAAACCTTGCTTGTCCATCGTACCTGAAATGGTTTATTGTCCGTCAGATTGATGACTTGCTTGCTTTTGTGGGGTACTGTACATATACAAAAATAAATAAATTAAATGGTATAATTACTGCAATAGAGCTGCTGGGCTAAGTTATATAAACATAAGGTTCGTCAAGTATATCATAGTCGAATTTTTAACAGTTTCAACGAAAAAACGAAATTCTTGTAGAATCACTTCGGTGTCTGGCTGTCGTCTTATACATAACACTTAAGTTGAATTAAATTTGGACTAAAGATGTTCTTCGCCATCCCAAAAATAATAAATTGTGATTTCTTTTTTGGAATTAGTCAAAGATTAACCACAAAGAATTGCTAAATGAAATTTAATCAAATGATATACTTTACATGCAAGAGAAAAGTTAAGTAAAATATTTAAAAATGTGTATACTAACGAATAAGTTAGTACTAGTACTAAATTTAAGAAAATCCCATTGAATTTCGTGAGGTCGTGTAAAATGAAATAGGGGTTTCATTTTCAACTTTTTGTCCCATTTTGAGATATAAAGCTTCAAAGTGCAAAAAAACGGACCCGAGAAAGCGGAAAAATAGAGCGCGCAGCGAACTAGCGAAAAAACAATGCAGTCTAACTATGGCGTTGCTTCTGTTTGAATTGTGGCATATCCCGCAATGTTTCTTATTTCCGCGCAAAATTCGCTTCCGCTTCCATTCCCGCTCCTGCGTTTCGCTTCAGTTTCAGTAGGCCTTAACTTGATGTCTTTCCTGTTCACGTGTTTCAAACGCGTTTAAAAATGAGAAAAATAGTCGTTCTCTCCCTTTATTTTGTACAATTAAAAGAGCAAAACAATTTTTTTAAAACAATTTAAAGAAGTTTTTGCCAAAACTGGTTGCTTATCCACTTACGCATTTTTTAACAAAGAAAAAATTAATAAATATAGAACTTAGTTCATGTTGACTAGCATATTTAAGTGACAACAATCATGTAAAATATGAGTTATCTTTTTCTTTTTTTTAATCTCAAAGTGGGAATACGTATTTCACCCTCAGAATTCTACTCGGTCTCATCAATTTCAGACACCTGCAGACCTACCTCACTCTGATTTCGCTGAGAATAGCGTATAAACTTTTTTCATAGAAGGAACTATTTTTTTTACTGAAAAAAACTCAAAATGTATGAATATTCATACTGCCGCGAATGGATAAGGAGCCATGTATACAGTGAGTTGCACAAATGAGTAAACTATTAACAGGTGTATTTACTGCTGTAAAAGCATCGGTGTTAAAAACTTGTTTGTTTTCACTTTTATCATGGGTCTACTTCCGTTCATGTCCTTTTACGGACTCTAGCTTATGGTTTTGACGTAGCTCCCCGCCTCTTAGGACCTCCAATGGCCACAGTTTGGCTTGTATTTAGCTGCTTAACTATCGCCCGTCTCGCATTTTCTGTCATAGCTACAGCATTGTCTTCAATATATTATGGCCGTTTCATCATTCTTTTAAAAAAATTTTGCAATCAATGCCATTTTCGATTTTAAATTGTAAAAAAAATCTTATTACACGCAATTGAACACACATAAACAGATAAAAAATTAAAGCCTTGAGAAACAAACCCAAAACGGTGATCATAGTAGTACATTTTTGAGTTCTTGGGGCTAAAATATCAAACAAAATTTTGGGTGCAGAGTACATGCGGATTGTTTTTTGTTTCGCTCGTTATTTCTCAAGCTTTCAGGTTTTCCGTCTTATATTATATACCGTTCTTTCCAACTTTAAATGTAGCAATAAGTGCAAACAAATTTGAGCGCACCAAGTGGCAATTCATTTACAGAATGTTTCATAAGTTTTAGTTTTTAGTACTAACAATATGTCCGCTAAAGTGCTGAGTTCATTTTTTGCATTATGACTCCACTTGACATTTTTGCTTTACATTCTGGGGAAACATCATTCCGTTTTTTTCTATAAAGTGTAAATTACACTTACAAAAAAACATGTACTCATTTGTGCACCTCATTGTAGCTGCAACCAAAAACGCGCCTTGTCCTAAATTTCAAAGTCACAATCTAGCGTTTGAATTCTACTTCCCAATATTAAATCAAACCAAAAAAAAAAAGATGTCAGCCCATAAATTAGTTTCTAGTCCGTAAAAACTGAACCAATTATTTGTATATTTTGCACTGCACTGCATTATCGTCACGCGCAATATTCTATTTGACTGTGTTTTCCCAAGAAAACCTAAAGATAAATTAAAACACATTAACAAGAGTGTAATTTGAATGGTCCAAATCATACTTTTCCAGTCGTAGTTACGAGTTTCTAATAGCGTTTGAAGACCAGAAACCAAGAACACTAGCACCTTATATGAGGAAAACATTTTTTTTTTGAGTTCGAAATGCCAGGTTCGCTCCAGATTTTTATATAGAGCAAAACGTACTCAAAGCATCTTTCTAACACAATCGCAGCCCGTGCCAACCAAGTTATGAAGTTTATTAAAATGTCGTATTTTGTCGTTATATAGCGAGAAATGAGTACATAGAAAAAAAGGGAATAAAACTAACATGCAGCCATATTATTCACAAAAGAATTATTGAATAAGAGTTAAAATAAAATTATATAAAGACCGATCTTTATATAAAATCATCACAATAATAGGTATACAAATTCCCTTGTTCAGAGACATAGATAGTTCCAAGTCACTGGGATTTGTTTTTATATTGTTTTTGAAATGAAAAAGCCGGTCCCTTTTGGGGGGTAAAAACCGACACCACTCTGAAGTAATGCGAAAGCGATCCCAGAGTGGATGATTGCAAGGAGAAGAGGTCAAGATGTGGTTTTAGTGTGTGAAAGCCTCGCACTACTTGGAACAGAACGGAGCATCGTCCTTAAGGCAAAAAAAAGGAAATTGTTTCTGAACTTTTTGAAGATCAGGTGGCTAGTTACTTGCTTTGCCTTGGTTTTGAAGACAGTTTTCCAGACTCATTCATAAAGACGATAATCAAGCAATACTTCTTTTCCGAAGTCTTCACAAACACAACACAAGCTCCAATAACTCGGCCAACAATAAGGATAACATAAAGACAAAAATTCTATTTTGTAGAAGTTTAAGTCAAAGGGACCAGTTGAGATGACTTTAGCTTGATGTTTGCCAGAAAAAGTTTCTAGTAATACATCGTCAAATGGTTCTATTGAATTTAGTTCATTCAATATGGGTAAAAGTTTTCCATTCCAATGGAAAAGTTTTTTTTTTATTTGACTAGCATTTTCTTACTCTAACTCTTTTTAATTGTTCACGTTTTTATGTCTCAATGATAAGACCATATACCCCATATTTAACATAAACTGTAAACTTAAACTTAAAAGTTGCAATACTAAAAAAATCTTGAAAATACAAGGTGAAAGATATTGTGAAATTGAGTTAGGTGAGTCCAAGAGGGTTAATTCCTGTGAAACAACTAGCCCCTTAAAGAATCACTTCGTCTCCGTATCCGTCTGCCTGTCCTCTTCCGGCTGTAGCTTCTGAGTCATTTGAAAATAAGGGATAACATTTGGATTGGGATGTAATTAGGCAACCCAGAAATAGACCCATAGCTTTTTTTTTCTAAATTACTCGTAAATTAAAGAAAAAGTTAGTACTGATACTAATGACCGAAAAAACGTTATGGACCTCGAAAAACAATAAAAATTTCCACTGATTGGAAACAAAATACGAAATAACGACGGAAGCAAATTGTACGAAAATTTTACGAATTAGCGACGATTTTTCAAGGGACTAGCAGTTTGTTACGAATTATTGGGCTTATCGATTCGACTCTAATTATTTATTTAAAGCTTGCTTAGAATTGTAAATTTGTCTTAAGCGACATTTACATTTTGTTAGCTTAAACCAAACACAAAAAAAAAGAATCTACTGTGACGTTTTCATTTTGTCGCTTACAAAAATTTAGAGTTTAGGGTGCGGCTAGCCTGTACAAACTAGTCCTCTAAATAAAAAAAAACTGCATTTAACGCGGTCCTTCGGTGGCGGTGGACGAAAAGGCTTGAAAATCCATGGGCTTGGCTTAAAAACCTTCCAACGAACTTTACGCACCGAAACCATTACAGAAGATTCCAACTGGAGGTTAGCGTTAAAATATTCTCTCCACTTCCCGATGGCTACTAAGCTTTTAGAAGGTTGTTAGACACGGTGAGCTTTCCATCAACTGCTACCTATTCGTGGAAGTAAGTTTTTTGGTTTCGGCCCGAGAATATCTCAGACAAAAACCTAGTACTGGAACCTGAACAAAGCCACTACAGTCGAGAGCAGGTGGCTTCCATTGTCTACCGCCCCCTATGATAGCTTTAGGAACTAGGCTCACATAGACGGCAGCGCCACGGCGCACAGTAGTCCCAAATGGATGTTGTCGTTGCGAAGATCATAACTTTTGAACGCAAAAGGCGGCGTAATTCCCAACACTATAAAAATGGTAAATTCAAAGAAAATTGATTCACCGGTTGTTTCACTGCTCACCAAAGTAAGATTTTCTTAGAAAAAGGAATTAAGGAAATTAACCGACCTTTAAAATTGGTCGCAAATTTTGTGGAGCAAATTCTACGATTTAAGTATTCACAAGTAACTATAAAGGAAATAGATAACGACAGTGACTGAGTTAACGAACGCGCTTCTGAAATATTTTTAAGCAAGTAATATAAAACAGTATTTTTTAAATTTAGTAGTTCATCAGTTTATCAATTAATTAAAATTATAATCAAATGATAGCAAAACTATTTTTAATTGATATAAGACGATAATTTCAGGCTTAGTAATTGAACAAATAATTGAAATATTCCATAAGAAAACTGACCAAAATGGTAAAATTTCTCCGAACATATGAAATATTTGCAGCTGCTATTTGGATATAGTTTCACAAATAGTTGAGGTCAACTACCATGGTTAGTTTTCCGCATGACTCGGCAGGGATTTTCTTGTAGCTACCATGCCAAATCAAACCCCAAAAACTACTAAAAAAAAGGTGAAAAGGTAAATATTTTTGTTTTCCTATCTTTGTATATCTATGTATTATTATGTTCTTAAGATATGAATTAACTAAACTGCATTCAAAGAAATTATATTTTGTTGGTTTTGTATTCCACAATCGCAAAAATGAAAACAAAGAAATTCGTTTTTCTCAGTTTTTTTTACTCTTCAGCAAAATTAACCAACTTTGAATCGCTCTAAAAACCAAAATAGAAATCAGAAAATTATTTTGTTTGCTGTTTTTTAAAGCTCTGTTTATATTTTTACAAGAAAAAAAAATAAAACATCGAAATTTGTATTTTCGCCACAACTTTTGTCATTTGGGACCACTGTGCGGCGTTGCGGCCAATGACTAGAGCTAGCCGTTGGGCTTGTGCTTTTGCTATTATTAAATTGCAGGAAGAAACCAAATTTAAGCAGCAGCCTTATGAAAAGTGAAAAGAGAAAAGCGGGGTTCACACCTGACTACCAATTGCACAATTTGCTTGACAGTCGAGCTTGACGACTGCAAATCGTCAATGTGAATGCTCGAAACATCAGTCGACAGACTTGTGGTCAGAAAGTTCAATATTTTCAACTGCTGCCTCGATTGAACGATTTGTAGTTGAGTGTGGTCATTTGTCGTCCAAGTTCATGGTATTTTTAATTTTTGTTTGTGATCTCATCTCAGCGGAGCGAAAAAAATGTCGTCGGGAAAAGAAAGGAGTTTTTTGAATTGTTTTTCCAAAACCCCATCGATGAGAACAACTGCAACGCTACCACGTTCAATCATTAACGTTTCTCTCACAACTGAAGTTGTCAAGCATGTAGTTACATGCGAGCGCTAGGGCAAATATGGTTGTCAAGCAAATTGTACATGAAAGGAGACGTGGGGCAGCCTGGGTGAATTTTCGGCTGGGATACCAATATCGAAGGAAAGATGTTAAAAGCAAAAGCTCCTGCCGCGCATAAAATTTGAATTTCATGGGTGATAAGGGGTTGCGAATTAAGAAAAACACGTAAAATAATTCTAAAACTAAAACTAAACTGACTAGTTTCTTATCTGTGGTGTCAACTTTTTGAGGTGCCAAAGCTTAGTGTTTGAAAGGCAAAAAATTAATGCTTATACACCTATTGGATGAAATCGCGAAGATAAATGTATTGCACTGCGACGCGAGATGTTTCCTTAATGAATTTTTGGTTTTTATTTAAAGAATGCAATAAATTTAAAGAGAGCGTACAGAAATGCGCAAAATAAATTCAATTTAGTGCCAGGGTTTTTTTTTTTTTTTAATTGGAGTGATTTTTCGATTTTTTTACCCATATTGAATGAACACACAATTCTTGTGTTTCGACTGATTCAAGTGGTTTTCAAAAAAAAAAAAAAAAAAAAACAGAAACCCTTCTGTGAGCACAGGTAGACCGAAGACCCACTCAATTAAAGGATAACCAGACAGCGGCTGGTTATCCTATCAACCCACGATGACAAGGGACTACCAGACGGCGACTGGGTTTTCCCATCGACCGCAATAAAGTAAAACAGACGAAAGACGATAAGACGATGACGAGACCAATGAGTATAAATGTCCTGATGGAAGGACAGGCAGAGGACTGTGAACCGCGATCACGACAAGCCGCGTTAAGTGATTAATAAGTGAAATAAAGTGGCTTACGACAGATCAGAAGTGAGATACACCCTAGCCCAAGTAATAGTGGGAAAAGGGATCTGACAGATAAGTTAAAGTGAAAAGAACTTCCCCCTGAATTGGAAGCGGTTCCGGCGCAAGCAGTGATTGAAATGTGGAAGAGAGCCAATATTAATAGTGCGAAAGGTCTTTTATTGAGTCTTGGTTTTGATGAAGACGAATTAAACATATCACAATTGACGAAAGTTCTTGAGGAAGAACTTCGTGGATTAGTTGGAGAACGACATTGTTAAAAGCATCGCTGGGACTGCAGCGTCAAAATTGGCACATAGAAGCATGGCTGTGAAATGTACCGGCAAATCCGTGCCGATTCGACTCTGTGCTTCGTTAGCCATGTCGGTCCCGGTGATGACAGCGCTCTACCAATGAATCCGAATAACGAGGATGATGTTAATTCAAAACACGAGGATGCCGATGAGGTCGATGATGATGGCACGGCAACTAAAGACTCTGATTCGAAGCAGGGTGGTGGTGAAAGCAGTAAAGATGCTGACACAGATCGCCCAAGCTCTTCGGGTAAGAATAGTGCCGATGAAAGTAATGCGGCAAACAATGAGACTTTGTCGAACTCATGTTTAGGATTGGACGAGGAGGAGAGTGGCACTAGCAGTTGCTATCCACCGACAAATATGCCATCGGATGATACTATTTGGTCATCGATGCAAGATTTAAATACTCGTCTTAGACGTGTTATTACGACCTATCAGAGGAATTACAAGAAGGAGGAGTTGAAACAACAACAGAAGGCTAAGCTGCAAGCATTGGTCTCATCAACACCACCGCTGTCAGTGCCCAGCACTTCAAATATGCAACAAATGATGCAGAATGCCGCTGGTAGCTCACAAAATCAACAACAATCACAGAGTACAATGCAATCAATGATGCGAAGTTCGAATTCATCGAGTCTTATGCAATCGTCATCGAATGCGGGTTCATCCGCTGGTGGCCAAATGCAATCCTCTCAATCTCAACAGCAACAACAGCAACAGCAACAACAACAGCAACAGCAGCAAGTTCAAATGCCAACCCCAGCTGATATCGGCCTTATGCTAAGCCTGCTTAATTCAGTCGATGCCAGCCAATTGGCCAACTTGGATTTCAATAAGTTGGCAATGTATTTGAAAATGGAGCGTCAAGGCAAAATGGAGATCGCTGCTAAAGAGAGGGAACGTCAACGACTGGAGAGCATCCCGAAGAAATGGAATCGTCGCGAGGAATATTAGTTCCTTCGAGTACTCACAGGTTATGGTATTGATTTACAGCAATCGATGAATGTGCTGGCTCCGGATTGGATCAAATTCAAGGCAATGGCACATTTGGAGCGCAAGAGTGATGAAACATTGAGTGACTACTACAAAGTGTTTATTGCGATGTGTAAACGTCAAGCTGGTGTGAAGTTGACTGATGGTGAGCGTGGATTAGAAGGAATCATTGAGGACATAAGTGAAGATCATGCAAAGCTTATTCTGGATCGATTGGAATTGCTGTCGAAGCTTCGTGAAGTAGCGAGACATCATCTCTTGGACGAACGTTTAAAATTGTGTCAGAATAATGTGGATACACCAGACTGGTGGGATCTGGGGCGACATGATAAAGAGCTCGTGTCAGCTGTCCTAAAGCACGGTCGGGAACGTTCATATTCAGTGACCCAACATTCAGTTTCCTTGAGTCGGAGAAGAGATTCTTGCGGGAGTTGGAAGCTCAAATATAACGCTTCAAAATGGAACCGCATTTCATCAAAGCTGATGTCATTGACTTGGACGGGGTGGTTCTTGTCAAAGAGGAGCCGAAGAAGGAGACCACGCCAGCGCCTACTCCAGCCGTGAAGGCTGAAGTAGTCGAAGTAGATGTGAAGCCGAAAGTGGAGGAAATCGCTGAGCCAACGCAGTTGCTCTTTGGTTTTAAACCAAGAAGTATGGCCAATGCTGCGCTTCTGAACGCAATCCAGGAGACATTAGACGAGGTGGACTTGAGAAGTCTTCGCCAGCTGGCCAAGCATGCCACTGACGCAGCACAGGAACAGCAGAAAATGGATTCGATTCAAAACGCTTCAGGCGTCCACAGCATGCAGTCGATGACATAGTTTTTGTTGTCACTGAACCACCACCAACAAGGACAACTAGGAAGCTTGTAGCGAAAGCGGAAGGACCATTCCGAGTCAGCGCGGTCTTACCAAATGACCGTTACGAAGTAGACGACCTGAGGGAACCACAGAAACGACGTGATAGAAGGGCCGTAGTAACTATAGGTAAAACGAAGAAGTGGATTACTTTGATGCTACCCAATAAAGGTAAATCGTTGAGTAAGTTATTAAGCACACTAGAATAGTTTGCTGTTGCTATCCGTTTTACTAATATTAATGTTGCCTTACAAGCAAGTTTGTATTTCAGAATTCGGAGATCTAGGCACTCGCTAACCGCGACTGACGGTGACGACCGTTGTAGGTTATGCGAGGTAAAGCCCTAGCTCCGGCAGCCCGGTGGTCTAGGCACTCGCTTTCCGTGACTGACGGCCGACTATATAGACCGTTGTAGGTTATGCGAGGTAAAGCCCTAGTGCTATCAATTTAGATGCCTAGGCACTCGCTCTCCGCGACTGACGGCCGACTATATAGACCGTTGTAGGTTATGCGAGGTAAAGCCCTAGCTCCGGCAGGCCAGTGGTCTAGGCGCTCGCTTTCCGTGACTGACGGCCGACTATATAGACCGTTGTAGGTTATGCGAGGTAAAGCCCTAGTGCTATCAATTTAGATGCCTAGGCACTCGCTCTCCGCGACTGACGGCCGACTATATAGACCGTTGTAGGTTATGCGAGGTAAAGCCCTAGCTCTGTCAGTTCAGGCACTTAGGCACTCGCTATCCGCGACTGACGGCCGACTATATAGACCGTTGTAGGTTATGCGAGGTGAAGCCCTAGCGCTATCAGTTTGGATGCCTAGGCACTCGCTTTCCGCGACTGGCGGCAGACTATATAGACCGTTGTAGGATATGCGGGGTAAAGCCCTAGGGTCTGTGTTTGTATATTAGATTTTATTTTAGGTTGTGAACATACGTGTATTGGAGTTGATTACTGTATCCCCTTTTACCCTGAACGCTCCCCTTTTTATTTAGTATCTCGTGGGTAGCGTAAAGCCCAAGATAGCTTCTAATTGCCTGTTTCTATTATAGGAGTCGAGGACGCCTCTAGGTCAGGAAGGCCGAATGTGAGCACAGGTAGACCGAAGACCCACTCAATTAAAGGATAACCAGACAGCGGCTGGTTATCCTATCAACCCACGATGACAAGGGACTACCAGACGGCGACTGGGTTTTCCCATCGACCGCAATAAAGTAAAACAGACGAAAGACGATAAGACGATGACGAGACCAATGAGTATAAATGTCCTGATGGAAGGACAGGCAGAGGACTGTGAACCGCGATCACGACAAGCCGCGTTAAGTGATTAATAAGTGAAATAAAGTGGCTTACGACACTTCTGACAATGTTCTTGCAATAAATTAAAGGAAATGTGAATTGCATCGGTACACAAGCGTGTCTCTGTGGGCCAACTTACTAATGCCTTTAACTTTTTAATGACGAATGTCCTGCCTTAAACACAATATTGAAACTAATTACCAGCGATCAAGGATGCAAGCGAGTTTGAAGAACTGTTGCCATGATTATGGAATATGTATATTACGTGCAAACAAATAAACTCTTCCTTTTCAATTTGGTTAAAGAGATGAAATTAGAATTCAATCCACAAAGTAGGCGAGAAAAATACCAGTCACAAAGAAACAACAGAGAACAGAGATTTTCTAATCGGCACATCTGTGTTCAATGTGCTGGAATTTTGTTCTTTTTCTTTTTGCATTGCAGAGTTGTTTACTTCACTCAATGAATCACATGAATGTGTCTGGAACTCAAAACAATGCCATCCACCTTTGTCTAGAATTAGAGATTATTTGCACAACAATTTTTATTAAAAGTTGACGCTCGTGACTTTTGTCTTATTGAGCTTATTAAGGGGAATCATTGGTTATGACGGTATAGAATTCGTAAATAGAGCAAATTGCGACTGTCTGGCTGACAGTTGAATAATTGATTGTTATAATTAAATTGATTTTAATCTAAGGTCAAGTGGCAAGTCAAGTTATATTTTCGGACACTGATTTGATTTGATTTTGATTCTTACATTGTTATTTTTGAACACGACAATATTATTATGCTTTCTTCGGGAAGACGCGGTTTATTTGTGGGAGATAAGTTTTCATTGCAATGGTTAATAGAAGCTTTTTAAAAGCAAGGGCTTCTAGTATTAAGACTATAAAAATTTTATTTCACGTCTTTGCCAAAAAAAAAGAAGATTTGTTTACTGATTTTTTTAAAGAATAGCGAAAAACAAAAATACTTTTCAGGTCTTTTCGACTAACGACATTTTTTTCGAGAATCGCATTGTGCCAATACATTTTTCTATGACTGTATATGGAGGCTTAAAGTATTTGAGTTCTCTGCTTTCGATCTGTATTTTTGTAACTTCTTGACAAAGAGTGCATTTCATAAAAATCTTTCAAAAATAAACTTTTATTTCATTCTTCGTTTTGCAAATGCTGTTAGGTGTCCGTAACTTTTGAATATTAGCTCATTTCCGTTGAAATTGTAGATACATTACACATACACAATTAAGTTCTGTAGTTTATTCATTGGAGATTAAAAATTTATTGAGTTCAATCAACGAAAAAATACAAACCTCTTCGAAAAATGAGTGATAAGTGTTTAAAACAACAAATTTTGATTTTTATCAAACTCTTGTATATTTGATTTTTTTCATTTCTCTCTTTTGGCTATTTACACATGGTCTACAATCAACAAAATGACGCCAATCTAAAAAAAATAATATAAGTAATAAAAATAAATTGGTTCCATCGTTCTTAATTGTAGGTGTAAATAACCGACTGTTCTTCCTAATTATTCTGCTTTTCGTTCCCGTATTCCTCTATAACCTAACCTTAGTTTGAATACTAAAAATTAAATATTTTTTTTAGCAAAATAAAATGGCCTACACAGGCAAAATAAAATTAACCACGCGGCTAAAAAATCTGAAGAAAAAGAAATCCGTTCATAATAATTTCCCTCGATTTGGATGTTTTTCAGAATCGCGTAGGGAATTTTTTTATCCCTCTTCTCATGCGCACTTGAAGTACTGAAACAGCAATGCACTTGTATCACCAAGCTCTCGGGTCACCCTTTTCACTCACCCTAGCGCCATCGCTGCATACACTCTGCTCTTCTCGAAAAGCTCAATCCCCTTTTGTTTTGTTTTGTTTTATTCTTTCCTTTCCACAATTTTCGTTTCCCGTGCTCGTTGTTGTTGTGTTTTAACTGCTCTCTTTCCCCCCGCCCCAAAAACCGAACACATGAAAACATTAATTTATCAATTTAAGTTTGTTCTCCCCCATCATGGTGCCTAATTTTTAGTGCACTCGCCGTAACGATTAAGTGTAGAAGTGTTTCGTTCGTACGACGTACTCTCTGTGTACTATCGTGTGCGCTTTTTCGCTTTGTTTTGGTTTTTTGTTTTGTTTTTTGGTTGTTGTTATTTTGAATTTTCATTTTCGGAATTTTTCTGATATATTGTTTTAAGTATTTTTGTTGGCTTCCATACTGATAAATCGCGTTCATGCGAAGCTCTACGATATTTGCACGTTACTTTAAAAAGTGACACCCCCGCCTGTATCGGATATTTTTTTGTTTGTGTAGTGCTAAGGATTTGTGTAAATCGAAAAAAAGAAGCGGTGGGAAAAAAAGAGACACAGCCGAGGGAGTGAGTCAAAAAGCAAAAGTGTGAGTGCAAAATAATAAAAATTATTTAAAAAAAGCAAAACCAATAAAAAAAGAATTATATTAGTTGTGCGTGATTCAGAGCAAACATGGCCTCTGTGTAGTTGCTGTCGAAAAGTATAAGGATTTTTTTTTTTGAAAAAAGTGAATGCGCCACAAAGAGTCTCACTGAATCACCCTCCCCCGCGCCGTGTGTGCGTCTGTTTTTCTTTTTTGTTGTTTTTTTATCGACACATGTTAGATGTGTGGTGACGGCGTCCGTGAGCTGCTGCTGTCGAGCGTCAAGTAAAAGTGCAAAAAGGTAAGAGCGAAGGGGAGACAGCTGAAAGCTGGCAGCCTAAACATCAGGTTATCCTGTCCTGCCCTGCCCTGTCCCATCCAACCTCTTTCGTTTGCATTTGCAGCCCTGTGTCTCTGTTTATTTTGGTTTCCCTGTCTCTGGGTAATTTTTATCCACTCTTTTCCCAAGTTTATGTTCTAATTATGAATTCTGGTCAAGTACCATCGTTTGTTGGCGTTGTTGGCCATCGGACAGGGCAGTCGTTCGTTTGTGAACCTGGGCTAGCTTCATGTACGCTGTGCTTAAGGTCATTACGGCTTGAGGACGGTCATGGTGATGACTCGTGTTTTTCATATTTGTACTGAGATTTGAGATATCTGGCGCTGTTTGTTGCCAGCTGTAGTTTGGCGGCGAATAACGAAAATAAATGGGTGGATTATAGTTTTGTTGAATTTTTGTAGAATCAGTAATTGGATATAAGTTGATGTAACGAAAGACTTTGGAGTATTCGGACGTTTGAAACTGCAGAAGGGTTGTTAGGGTTTATTGAATGCTGTGCGAGGCATCAATGGCATGAAGCACTGAAGTTCGTTTACGGATCTTTTCAAACGATTATCGTCCACGAAGCGAAGCTCCAATTGGCTTAAAGGTCTTGTCCGCAGTGTGGCATTACAATGGGTTTTCTTCTGAAGTCGGTCATATCGGCCTATCGTCCAGACGATTGTCTGTTTACATGATGAGCTCCCTGGACTTGAATGAAATAAAGTGTGAAGCACCGACGGCAGATTGTTGAGCAACGCAGCTTCTTATGAGGCTGCGTCGCTTCATCTTTAACGCGTTTATCAAGCTGTAGAGGAGGCAGTTTGGCTTAGTACCAAATAATATTGATACTACTACCACAAATAGAAGGTCACTTTTAAGATTGTACTGTATGCTTTATCAATTCAGAAGAACTCTTTAAAATTCGTTTATATTTTATCAATTTATACTAATTTAAAACTACATAAAGTATTGAATATAAATATAAGAGAAAACACTACAAAATAAAAAAAAAATCATTGCATTGGTAAACAGACAAAAACGGACAATTTGATTTGATGTAAAAATAAACAAACTCAAATTGTAATTGTTTTTAACCTGTTAACCAGTAAAATTTTATTTTTTGTTCAACTCGTTTCACAATGGGCATCTTCATCATCATCATCATCTTCTTGACCCCGTAATCCACTCCGCCGCTGACTCTAACTTATCAGGAGGTATGCTCAAGCGAAATTTTAGTCCAGCCATCTCATCTTGGGTCTGCCGAGCGGCCACCTTCTTGACGGGATCGCATTCTTCATAATTTTAAGTAATATACACCTAAGTTAATTAAAAAATATTAGGACAAATTTTTATAATAAAATATTTCGCCATGCCCAGCTAAGAAATTTAGAAGTTTCTAATTGTTTTTTTTTTTCAAATTCGTGCGCACAGTCGTCTCTCGTTACTTTTTTTAGTAACACGTTGATATCCTCGAAATAGTCAACAGTTACTGAGTCAATAATGAATGGATTTAAGGTTATACTTTAATCGAGGGTTGCTTTTACAAGAGACAATTTTGAATATTTTAAAATTTACACCCATTATGCTGCCAACTATCTTTTGGGTTCCCACAATGAAATGGATGTGGGCAACGAATTTGGTTGGTGGGTGCGATTGATTTCATTAGGATTGGAATTAGTTTTTGTAAGTAAATTCTGAACAAATTTTGAAAAGATCTATGGCAAGTGAATTGTAAAAGCAATAACATAGCAAACCTGGTGTTTAGCTCTTGCAAGTATAGTAGTTTTTCGTCACCTCTAGTCACCTCTAAAATGTGAACTTCCGAAGACGACTTGCGAAATGATAATTTAATTCCAATTTCAAGAAAAAGATGATCTACTTGGAGTTATAGATAGAAAAATCAACACTTAAATAAAAGAAGTTATAGACTGGGTCACCGTAGAAAGCACTGAGCCTCAACTGACTGACGACATTTCATTTCATTTATTTATTATTTCAAATCTTTTACAATGGGCTACAAGGCCTACAACAATTTGTAAAGCTACGAAGTCACTTATGCTAATTCTAAAGTAATGAGCTTCAAAGCAATACAATGCATAAAAACGCAGAAACGCAGTTTACCAGGGTTAAGGGCAGTAGCAATAGAAAGATCAAGTTAAGCTACTTGCCAGTTCAAAATAACAAAACATTTTACCAAAAATTAAGAATACATATTTTTTTTTCTATTTTTGAAATGAATAACAATATTTGATTTTCGCTTTTCTTTTGTGTTCTTAAGAAAACCTTTTTGCGTCGTTCTTAAATGAATTTGAACAATAATAATTTATTTGGTTCAGTAAGTGCTGAAACACAGTTGTACGGTCAGTAATGTGATTCCCTCTAAAATCTAAAAACGCCTCGTTTTAATTAGTTCACATTATCGAGGGAGTATTTTTGAAGGGACCGAGAAACAATTTTAACTGTCGAGAAATTCAATTTATCTAGTGTCAAATCATCGAAAGTAGTTTTTAAACTAAAAACTGGCCTGTGGAGCTTTGAGAAAATGTAGTCTTTCGCATTCACGGATATCTTAGAAAAGCTAACTGACATTTTTTCTTTAAGGATATAAGCAGATATAAGCTGTTACAGTACGCAATAAAAAAAATAGCACATGTACCTTTTTTCGTATTTTTTACTTAAAGCTAACAGAAACAACTTCACTTCACTTCACTCAGATGATAAAAACTTATTACACTTAAACGATGAAATCAGTATCTCAACTCATCCGACTCCATAATCTTAAAAAATCATGCCATGTGCTAACTTTTTGTCGCGGAGTGTACTCGTCAGCTCCTGCTTGGGGTACTATGTTATCATCTGGAGCTCACTTAGCATAATGCGATTGAAGGAATCGAGAAAGTTTAACGCAAATTTTCAAGGTTTACACTTCGTCTCATTGCTATAATGTATAGCCAGAAAAAAAATGGTTTTCTGTAGTTAATCTATGACTGTGATTAATGAACTGCCAGATGACTTAAAACAAGAAGAACAGCTAGCAAAATTTAAGCGGGGCATAATAAGTTATGTCAGAACAAAGTTTTAATTAACTTATGTAAAATTTGACGTGAAACGCTTCACGATTTGTATTTGCATTTCTATTTGTAATTGTATTGATGTAAAGATTTTATATTATAACAGCGAAGATGCTAAATAAATAAATAAATAAATTTGTTACTGGAAAGAAAAGAAATTAAATGTAACCAGAGCCTTAAGCTTACGTCTTCGAGCAATTCTTTTTTATTTTGTTTTAATTATCAAATTCATCATAATTCATCAAAATTTAAAAAAAATAAACTACATTCATGGCAAAAAGGGGTGGCACAGATGCCATTCTGTAAAAAAAAAAGTCGTTGTAGTTTCGAAGTGTCGATTAATATGTTTCTGATTTTATTTTGAGAGACCTCAGAGTTTGTTTTTTTTTTGCGGGCTAGCTTTTGGTGCCTCCACTGTGCTTTGCGTGGGGACCTACTGTTTAATGCCGGTTGTATTGTATTAGGCGGCGTAACAGCCCGTTGAGAGCCAGAGCCTAGCTTTTTCGCACCTCCAGGAATTAATTCAAAAATTTTGCGTTACGTTTGGGAGGTTATGTTTACATGCAAAAAAAAGTTATCGATATGGCATACCTGATAGCTGCTTAGCAACTAAGCATAACGCGATTGAATGGAGATTTGCGCTTTATTTCGAAAATAAAAAAGGGAAAATAGTGTGTTTTTGACAAGCGATAACTTTGGTACTATTAGACTAAATTTCTTCCTTTTGAAGTGGAATGGAAAGCGTGGGCTTGTACTTTATTAGGGTTTTTGGTTTGCTTCGTAACTTCAAAAGCATTTAATTTACGACCCCATAAAAAAATGTATAAGGACAGAAAAATTATTTGAAGTTCTTTCTTTGGAGCAACAGTAATTTGTTCTGCGCTGTGCCGCCTCGATTTTTTGTTATTCTGATATTTTAATTAATAATATTAATTTCAATTGTTTAGATATTTAAATATGTTAACTGCAAGACCCATTAAAAGAAACTTGCGCCGACATGCGCCTCTGTTTTTTATTTGAAATTTTCTAAGTCAAGTGCATTCGAAAATTAAACTTTTCCAACTTTGAAGCTTAATGTCTTGAAAACGGAACCAAAAGTTGATGATGAAATTTCGGTTTAGTTTCTTAAAACCTATCTAACGATATATAACTCGATGAACTCCAATTGATTTTTTTTTTCAAGCAGTTAGTATTGGTACCAATTTTTTTGTTAATTTGTGCATAGTTTCAAAAGATCTTAATATTTTAATACTTTTCCTTTCAGAGGGAATCCTAAAAATTAAGATTTTTGCCCTGAAACATGCATTTTCGCAAAAAGTGGTCGTTAGAGTGGATGTGTCTCGGGAGAATTGTAAAAATGTTTATATATCGGCTTCAGGAATAACTATGTCGAATTTCTAGTTCCAATCTTTTACGTCTATTTTAGTTCCCATTTTTAGGGCATTCTACCTCACTGTGCGCCGTCCGCTGGTCAATTCGAAAATGACTAAAATCTCTACCATATCTAAACTATCAGAGTTATAAGGATGAAAAATAGTTCATATATTAGCCTCGAAAATAGCGAGCCGCTTCGCTTTCGCTAAATCGATGCGTAAATTAGATCACGCTAGAGAGGAGAAAAGTGGGTTTCCTTTTTTTTTTAATTTCTGGAGCGGGTTTTCGAAAACCGCCGAACCGAATTTTTTGTTTTTTAGCTTAACAATAGGGATAGGTCTCATACAGATCCTTAAGTTAAACCATAACGATCTAACCGCCCTAAATGGAGGTATGAGGTTTTGAGCTTTTTTAGTCTGCGGATTCTTGAACACCGTTCAATAGAATTGGCTTAAACTTAGCTTAAGAGTAGCCTCGGCTCTGTTCTAGACCCCCCTAATTCGGCAGACAACACTGAGCGGAATAAAATTCAATTTTTTCATGTTGTAATTCTATTTAATTCATCGAAAATAATTCAAAGTCTTTGTGGTAAAAGCGAGTGAGAGTGAAAAAAATCGAAGTCACCATTCTTCAGAACTCAATGACTTACGCATTCAATTTTTAAAAATCTTAGAATTAAGCCCAATGATTGCAGCCTTATGAAAAAAGTAATGAATTTACTGTGCGTTAGTTGAAGTAAGTAGTGAATTCATATTAAATCTTTTGAAGTCAAAGAATTCAACGAAAATAATTTGGATTCTTTTGACTTAAACCGGAATGTCGACCTTAATTCTTTTAGTCAACTACTAAGTTTTCTCTGATTGTCTATTTACGAGGGAAATAAAGTGAATTTTAATTTTTCTCAAAAAATAATTATTTATTCATCAATTTCTATTTTGTCCCCCTCAGATATAATACACTTCTGTCAGCGTTTTTTTCCAATCCTCGAAGCAGTTCTGATATCCACTTTTTGGTATGCCTTTGAGCTCTCTCAGCGATTCGGTTTGTATCTCCTTAATCGTCGCAAGCCGCCATTCTTTCATGGGTCGCTTCAATCTTGGGAGCAGGGAAAAGTCGCAGGGGGCCAATGGTGGCTGCAGGTAATCGCCGAATACGCAGAACACGTCTAACTTTTCTGCCTCTCACAAACGAAATAAATATGCTATATAGCTGAAACTGTAAGCATATGTTCAAGACGAGTGCACCAACATAATAAAATAAAAATTCATCTTATTTTTGAACAGACCTCGTATATTACAATAGATACTTACTAACTTACTTTAACCCTCACTGTGCGTGACTGTATGGTCACAGAGAAAAGAATTTTAAAATATGCATTAAAAACAGAAACAGGCCATGTCAAAAAAATAAATGTAACACAATTCGGGTTAATAAAACTTGCTCTTGAAATCGATCGTGCTCTGTACGAGGGAAAGGACAAATCAATAATAACACACTTTTTAAGATTCAGTTAGAGAACGTAGACTTTTTTTTTATTGTACTAATCTTCAGATTAGTATTTTATTTAGTATGTCGACTTGTGAGAATTCGTATTATAAGCAAATAATATAATTAGAGTCTCTTAACATAAAATGAATTCGAATGGGTTCTTTGAAAATTACTAACTTCAACTGATTTTAAATCGAAATCATTGACGTGAATACTACTAAGTTCAAGTCCAATTATGTGAATTCAATTGACTTCCGTAAATGACTTCAATTCTTTGATTGTTAAATATTGAATGCAGCATTCAATGACTTTATGAGAATGGTGACTTAAACTTTTGCGCCACGGGGCAAGTCGGGCCACGCGAATTTCTCAAGCACTACACGAACAAGATAGGAATCAAAAGGCACACTATCCAAGCTATATAAGATCGATCTTAGTTGGATTGTATCAAGAGATAAGGAACCACGCGAATTTTTCGTTTTTAAAGTGAAAAGTAGTTTTACATTATTATCATAATTCTAGTGGCAAAAAAGTGGACGTTTTACATTAAAGTGCAGTTTTTTCATGAGGCACGCTACTATGTTATAGTATCCGTTTTAAAAATTTAACTGTTTTGCGTTTTTTTTTAACTATGACGCAAAATGTCCATCAAACTTGATGTGAGGTAAGTTGGGCTAGGTTGACCAACTTGTCCCTCTGCATAAAATGGTAGGAAAAACTTATAATTTTAGTGAGTTCAGCTGTTCCCAATGAACTTCAATCTATTTCCCAGCGAAATGGGGCTGCTAATGTGCCAATACTGTTTTTTGTGCGTTTACAACCCATGAGAAAACAACAGACTGCCTCGATGTTCCATAAAACTAAACAAATTTTTACGAGCACCGTAAACCAGGGACTTTGGGGATTAGCTGAAACTTAATTTCAAGCTATCTCCATGGTCGTTTTAAGGCCCTTTACTAGCCCACATATGGGTAAAATTGTTGTAAGATTATTCACTATGTCCTACGAGACTTATGTGTGTCCGTGAGGCCAATCGTTTTTTTTTTAAATTTTGGTCAAGGGATGTTATAATATCTTTTTTATTTATTTTTAATGTTGTTAAGATTTACACACATTTAAATAAGTATTGGCACAGATACTATTTTTATAAGCAAGTGCTTCCAGTATAAAAACAAAAAAGTTTTGTTTAAGGAAAAGCGAAAAACAAAAGAAAAATACTCTCAGGCTTTTCAGAAATTTCTAAAACATAATCATCGCCGCTTCAAAACTAACAATATTTATTTTTGAATATTGCATTTGTACCAATACGTTTCTCCATGAGTATATTTTATCTATGCCTATTTATTTTTGTATCCTTTACAGTGCTAAAAGTAATCTCGACATAAGATAAATAATTTAGTTCACGGGAAAGTTTCATCATTTGTGTGATTGGGTTAGGTTGTGGTGCGACTAGTCGCCAATCACATAGACTTGTAGGTCAATAGTGTATTACACCAACTCAGAGTTCCTATAAAAAAACAAAGTTACCCCTGGTATAGACAAAAGGACTTGGATGCGATAGTGTAGTTTATTGTTGACTTGTGTGATTCTATCGCTATTGAAGGCAAGTGTTTGTAATTCCGTTGCGATTAGTCTTTTGCATTTAGCTGAAGCGCAACTGCATTTTTTTTTTCAAAATTCATTTATTCAAAATCCATTATAAATTTGTATAAAGAAAGATTTCTGCGAAGCCTAGGCTTTTCTGTAGAAGATTGCGTTCCTAATTTTTCAATTAGTCAAAGTTGCTTAGTTAGCTTAAAGTTGCAAAAACAAATATAATATAAAATTAAGTGATACAAAGATAAGAAATAAAGATAGAAGAAAAGAATAGATACAAGATTTTCATTACGTTTTAGGTAAATTCATTTAGGAAGTATTTTTTTAACTGTTTTTTCCTTGTTTGAAAGTTTCTATATTGTTTTGATTCATGGGGTAAGGAATTGATTAATGACGGAACCAGGTACTGCAGCTGCTTTCTCCCATATGTGTTGTAGATTCTCGGTTTTTGAGACATACCTTGTGCGTGTCGTCTAGTACTGAATTGATGTTGGATCGGCTGGATAGAACGGTTGGATACTTGCTTGACCCAAACTGTACCAATTTCGGACGACCAATTTTCATTACCACTTAACTTACCAGACCAGTCAAAAGGACTGGTTCTTAAGAAATGTACTCAGTGGTTTCCAGTCTTTATTTACTTCTAAAATACAGGGAAATGAGTTCAACAATATTCATAGTGATTCATAAAAAATATTCTTTAGTTATTTATTTATTTATAAAAGCATAATCTATAATTGAAATTGTAAATTAGCTAAAAAGCCAGAAAGCCAGCGATAGAGCCTTAGGCTTTATTCGTTAGTTATTGCTCAAAAAATCTTTACAGAAATCGAATTGAAATTGAATTTGCAAGACCAGTCATTTTGACCAGTAAATCTCAATAATTCACATTATTTTACAAAAGCGAGTTTTGGAGACCTACTGCTCATTTCGTCTCCAGTGGGCAAAGTCTGCCCTTCTTCCGGTGACTCGTTGTACTCATAAGAGTTTTTTTCGTTTTTATTAAATTACGATTTAAAATCTTTTATCAAGATTAGATTCTCAGCTCAAGAACAGAAAAAGTTAGCTTTTCCAAGGTTCACAAACTCTTATCTCACTTTTGCCTCCGTTCCACGTAATTAGCTGCGACCTGTGGCGACTTGGCCCACAAATCCGCTGGCCTTTTGTACCGACTAAAAGCTTTAAGCTGATTGCCAAGCCTAATCAATTCTCTGCACCCCACTCACCCTAATCCATTTCTAGAGCATTTCCGTATTGCCATGTGAAACGTGTCCTCCCCCCCGACCCTTTGTCTGTGTGAGCACATACCTCGTGCCTGATAGCCGCAACGACAAACAAAAAAAAGTTGAAATAGAAATTTACTGATAATAAATTTTTTATGAATGGCTGGGTACTAATGAACGACAGAGTGCTGATGTCATTCATTTCGGTCGGGGATTAATTAAGTAGCACTGCTCGAGCAGCCACCCCGAAATCACATTTGGCGCTTTGATGATCGGCTGAAGCCATTTCATAAAGGTCTACTGGCAGGAAATGGCCATGCTTTTGATCGTGAGATCAAAAACCACAGTCTAGCCACATAATGATTGCATCGGGTAATCATTGATAGCTCGTATCTCGGTTGCAGGGTTTTCCATGACAGTGTTTATTCAAATTTTCGAACCCGTCGTTAGTGGGGAACGAAAAGGGAACGTTCGTTTTTATTTTTTCATGTCTAAATGGTGGATGGAAAAACTAATCAACTAATAGATTTCTGAAACTATTAAGTTTTTTTGCAAAGAACCGGAGAAATTTGAGAGAATATTTAGTTTTTGTTTCTGTCAACTCCTTAATACTCCGCAGTGGTCGAATTCAATTGGACAAAATTATTTTAGCCCTACACTGCCCGACTTTTTTTTTACTAAACAACAAAAAAAAAAACATTAGCTCATGTAAATTGGCATCACTATTCCCTTCAAAATATGTAAAGCATATTATCAACAAAGCTTAATAGATTAAAATTGTGATTTGAATTTGATTATTTTTGAGAAAAAGTAAGAATTGAGTTGTACCAGATCTGCTACACTATGTTTGTATTAAGAATGTTAAACATGTTTTAAAATAATTATACACACTATGGACCCACAGGTTAATGTAATTAGCGATTAGCCGGCACTACAAAGTAATTACACGATATTCGGCATATGTATGGCTGTTACTAGTTCAAGACGCTAATAAAAAACTCCCGTAAAACAAAAAGCGAAAAAAAAGTGATTTATGCATTAATTAGGACGAGGTCCTGTAAAACGAATTCAGGTGTGCTATAGTTTATTTTTTATATTTGTTGTCAAATTCTTATTTTTTGCTTTCACATACATATTCCTGATGGATTCGATGCTAAAAGTATCAAAATTAAGGTTTCACATGCTGGAAAATTTTCGTTTTAGTAATAAAAGCAGATACGAAAAAAATAAGTTTGTAAAAAATAATACCTAAAGAAACATGTGCAACCGAAATTCAAGATTTGACAAGAAGGCTAAGAAAAATATAGTATGTTACAGTTTATTGGCTAAATTGGGAGTGTGTATAGTCGAACCTAATGTTAAAAAACTTGGGCTTAATTAACAATTAAATGAATAAAATACTTTGCCCAAACATTTAAAATGAAAATCGACCATTACGTTTTGGGAAGTTGGCACAGGGGCGTTCCAATAAAACCACGATCCGATAAACACAGCCAAAATAGCTGAGAAATGGATTGTTTTCGTACGCTGATCATCATCTTTAGTCATCTAATTTAGTCAGGCTTTAATTTGAGTGTTAATTTGTAGGAATATTTTGGTAGGCAGGTCGATGAAAGGAATATTACAAACAAATGTGTTTAAAGTCGACTTTAGTGCATGAATGGCATAAAATTCGAGAGTAGTCAACTAAAAACTTATGACTAAATTTAATTTACAATGTTTGTTCTCAATGACAGCATTTTCCCACTTCAAAAATTGCAATTAAACAAAAATAAAAAAAATCGTTTGCTTGCATCCGGCATACACACCCACAGCTAAAACAAAATTTTGTTTCTTTTTTATCTCCAACAACATTTGTGAGTAAAACAAATATCGCTATTTCCTAGCGAAATATAAAAACAAAAATATTTTAATTTCGTGCCGTGCTGATTCGCGTTCGACCACCATTGTGCGCTGCAGACAATCGATGCAATTGTCCATCTCCATCTCTCCATTTTTGTGATCCTAGCAATTAATGCAATGCACTTCACGAACTGCATTTTTATGTGGTTGGGCCTGGATCTTCGTCTCAAGAATTAATAACCTTTTGCCTGCTTTGCATCGACCAAATCGTTCACATTCCACAGAATAAAATTTAATTCTTTCTCATTGTTTTTTCTTTCAGATGGAATAAAAAAAAAGTGCCAATGTCACACACTTGCCGGTCTTTGATTCTTAAACTATGGAATGAAACAATTAGTTTCCATGCAATGAGGTAAGTTGTTGTTCTCTCTCCCCTAAGTCCAATCGCAGTGTGATAATCTAATTTGGAGAATGCGACGATTTTAGACCTCAATCGCCCAAACCCCCTATCAACGCAGTTTTTAGGAGCCACGTCAAGTAAATAAATTCCACGCAAAGATTACAGACGATCTGGTGTAGACTTGGACCTTGCTCTTCCTCTTTCCAGGCGTGAAAATAAAGAAAAAACAAAAAGCAGATAAAATAGAAAAATAAAAAGATCTAAGTATTGTGTAATTGGTGACTTGTTATTTCAAACTCAATTATTTAGATCAAGTATTATGCGCTTTGTTCCAAAGATCAACCGGACTGCTGTAATGGGGTGTGCATTACGCATCAGAAGTTAATTATACGATATAAGTCTCTTCTGGTGAGCTGTTTAATGGATGGGTATAACAAATGGATAGTTTATTTTATTTTTTTTAAGTAATCGAGATCGAGTGTGAAGTCTCGGTGACTGCGAAATCGAGAAGGTCGTAAATTACAGCGAAAAATCAGAACCTCGTTCGAAACAAACAACGAGAAACTGTGATCTTTATGTGTTTACGACGAAGTTATTTTTTATAGAGCCGAAAGCCTTTGCAGCTTGTGCTCCATGCAATCGTGTCGAGTGATATATCAACCAAAGGGTTGATTTGATTTATTTTATGCGTAGCAAGGCGACAAAAGAGAGAGTTTTTACAGCCCAGAGGAGGCCACAATCATTATACTAAATAAATGTAAAAAAATGGTTGGTTATAGGTTATAGGTTTGCTAATAAAAAGGAATAAATTTTAAGCCTTTCGATCATCCTTTTATCATATCCATTATTCCATTTTATCGTTTTATAGGCATATGTGATTCTGATTACGAAATTTTGTTATCTAAGGTTGAAAAATACAGGGATATCGAAAGGTGAAAAGACATTTGGTTTAACTTCATTTAAAAAAAATAAAATACACCAGCAGGAGCTTCAATACACATGGGTACAGAAATTTGAATACCTCAATTCAAAGTTTATTCCAGAATGGCAAAGCTTAATTTTGCACTTTTTAAATGAAAAAAAGGATTAGCCTTTTTTGATGAAAACGAGAGTGATGCTGGAAAATGCTCGGCAGGGATTGGATTGTTGTTTGTTATTTTTTTTTTTTTCAAATCCTCTTTCAAACGATTTGCACTTGTTGTCCAAATTGATGTCAAAGTTTTTCAGTCAAGGAATAAATTAACCTATATTGTTAGTCATTATGTGAGCAGTCTATCTTTCAAATTTTTATTTAAATCAGGCTATCCAAGCAGAGTCTATCCCACTAATGTTATATACGCGTACGTTTTATACTTTAGCCAATTTAATCAATACCTTTATAAATTAGAGCCCATATGTTAGTCTGATATATGAGCTATACACATGTAAAGTTTCATTCATATCCATTCACTTGTTTTGCGTGAAAGATTGCCAAACACCCTTACAGACATCCAGCTTTATAATATTATAAACGAAAAACAGACGGAAGTAGCTCACTCAACAGAAAAACACAGACTTCTTTCAAAAACGAATATTTGTAAATAATTGTGCCTCATATTTTGATCAAACTTTTGTTTATTTTTGTTTTTTTTGTTCTTGGTTGCTTACACTCATTATTTTAAACTTCCTGCCTTCATCTGTAACTCACATCTTTATCCCTTTTGAACGAAACCCTAAAAACAAAGCCCTCAGTGCGTCTTTCTGCTTAACACACTTTTTTCTCTATCGCAACGACCTCCCGTAGTCGATGTAAAAATCAATAAATTCCACTGCGACACGTCAGCGCCATTGAAGGTTTCTGTAGAAATTATTTTCTCAATTGATTTTTTTTTCTTTTTTTGAGATAAGGAGGTTGATTGAAGTTAGTTAATTTATTGCAAGAAATAAAGACGCAACGGCTTTGGTTCTTTAATAATTTTTTGTAAAGAATTTAATGCCATAATTTCCATTATATAAATAACTCTGCAACCTTTTCGGATTTCAACATGGATGCGTTCGAGTTCGTAGACCACAAATGAGCTAGGTTATTTGTATCGTAGACTATTCGAGAAAAATGAAATCACCCTCAAAGGCCAATCGACCGTAAGATCGACGCAGACAAAAAAGTATTACGCTGTGTCTCCATTGGAATTTTTTTAGGCAATGGCAATAGCAATGGTCGTTTTCAAAGAAGAGTTGGCATTTCATTACTAGGCAATTTCATTTGTGAGCTGTCAAAATGGCATACAACAGCAATGTCCGTACAGTAATATCAAATCAGTGTGTCGAAGAATTTGAATTTGACCCTCCGACATTCTTGCTATTCTCAACCAATTTTTGTCAAATCCATTGCTTTCATCATTGAAAGCAATTAATGCCTGCCATGGGCCGATCAGTATTGCTATTGCCAATGCCACAGGATCTACATTGTCCAATGGCAATATATTTTTCAATTTATTGCCTTAAAAATTGCCAATTGAGATAAAGAGTAAGGCTGATCCTTGTCGTTTCATAAGAACAGAACTAAGAATTTAATTACACAGGTCTATACAAACAAAATGCTGTCCGGGTATACTGAAAACGAAAATGTTCAATATGTTCCAGATCCAAATATTTAATTTTCCGTAAAAAATATTTTGATCAAACCCATTTAGATCCCGAATTGAAATTTGGAAAGAAGATAGGTGATGAGTTGTTTTATAACATGTACAAAAGTTAAAAAAAATGAAAATACCATTCCTTGAGACATTTGAACATACGTGTCAAAAAGGACATTTTGAACTATCATCCGTCCTTAAGAATCAAAACTGCATAAGTGAACTAGAAATTCTCGTTTTCTCCAAATTCAAAAAGACATAATTTACAAAATTCTGATAAGCAGACCATAAGTTATGATTTATTGAAATATTAAGGAAACCTTGAATTTTGTTTTTTTTTTTTAATTTTTGAACCCCTGTTACTCGAAAGCTATACTCAAAAAACTTTTTGTCCTATTAAATGAAACAATAATCATCAATAAGTAAGTCCCAAATAGGTCATGCGATTTGTTGTTGAATGACTCAGAAAATATGAGGCTCCAGGAAAAAATGAAAGTCATTTTCGGATTCAGCACACCCATACACATAAGAAACAGGCAAAAAAAAACTAAAACAGCTCTCAATTTTTGTTTTTGTGTAATCGGCGATGAAAAATGGATCGCTCGAATTTAGGGAGCACAAAAATCATAAATAAGTGTTTGGGGCCAAGCCAGGATTGACGTCGGAAATCTTCATTATTTGTATTGAATCTTAACCCTAAACCGTTTTTTTTTTTTGGTAATTTTTCGGGTTTTTATAGTTTATTTTCTCCATTTTGTGCAGCGCTAGTCGCTTGCAAGCATTTGATGGATGCAAATGTTCAGCAAATTATGTACATATGATAAAAAAAACTCATTAACATAAATTTTTTGAACTCAAAAGAGAACTATGTAAAAACGGACAAAATGAAAGTTATTTTCGGACTCAGCACACTAAAATATAAAAATTACCTACAAAAAGCAAAACAGCTCTTTTTTTTTATTTTGTAGACCTGTGCTATTAAATAATTTTAGTATTTACTTTTTTGAAATTCAAACAATTCGGAAGCAGTCAAAATTACTAATCTAAGCAAATTGATTTGTTTTGTTTCCCGAAATGATTGGCTTATTCTGTTTATTTGCATTTATTTTAGTTTTGATAAGACAATCAAGCTTGTTTTGACGAGATTCATCTCAGTGTTTATAATCTGCTTTGAATATTTTTCCATGTTCTTGTTCAAATAACTTGTCTAAAACCAATAAGTAATTACCATTGAATATGTGAACACTTTTAATGTGAGTTTTTCTTTTTTTTTTGCTTTCTTCATGAAGTTTCAATACAATAAAAATGATTTTATCACAATGAAGTTTGAAATAGAATATGATTAAGAACTTAAATAAAAAAAATGCAAATTGTAAAATGTATACATCAACTACAAAACACAGTGTAGTCTTACTTGTCCAATAGTAAAAAAATGCTTGTTTTTGACCTCTCTACAAAAGGTCATCCTACATTTTTTGTGCCAATGTAATCATACTCTCCCCAATGTCACAACAGGATAGTGGGTCTATATGACCCACCCTATTAGGCATCTTTTTGTACAGCTTACTAGCAGTATCTCTAGTGTAAGACCATAAATTTATTGGAGTAAGTTGAATGTCAAAAAACCCAAAATGGTATAACTTTTTTTATTTAAATATATATTTTAAAAGGCTCGTGTCAATGGGATGCCGGGGCGGGTTTCCTGGTCTCGGTCAAAGGGGACTGCAAGTAAATAAAAAGAAACCTATGAGCTACGATTCAACAATATTAACTACTAGGCTGAGGAGGCGCGTCGCTGGGTTAGGCCCTTACTAGCTAATACAAACTACACAAAACCGGATGTGGCCGAACATCTGCACCACAGTCTATCAACAGTTTTACCGTACATGGCCGATCATCTGCACCATGCTTTTTCTACGGTTTTACCGGTCATGGCCGATCACCTGCACCATGACCGTTGTCGGTTTTGTCGTACGTGGCCGATCACCTGCACCACGCACTACTACTAAATTTTACCGTTCATGGCCGATCATCTGCACCATGTTTCTACGGTTTTACCGGTCATGGCCGATCACCTGCACCATGACCGTTGTCGGTGTTGTCGTCCGTGGCCGATCACCTGCACCACGGACTCAACACCTGGCTTTCGGGATTACACCCTGGCCTTGTCACACTATTACAACAACACCTCTACAGCCGCGCTACTAAAGCTACAACTAACTACATAAACTACAATAAGAAACAATGCAACATGCTACAGTTCGTAGCCCAGTGATTACTCACCGTCGTACTCAGTTTCACACTACTTTCAAGTCAACTATACACATCACTTTTCAACGTAAAACTGAGTACGACCATGGTTACGCACTTCCTTAAATAGAAAAGCGCCCACCAAACCACATCGCATATCACCCTTTACCGATCACTATCGGAAGGGCAATAGATGCGCAATCTCGCTGCGACAACTCTTTGTCTCCTGCAGCTGTGCTAACACCGCACCGTCATAAACGTAGAACACATTTTCGCACCCTCATAAAAGAGACCCGAACATATGGCAAGATCGCCGTCGGTATCCTTTTTCTTATCGGTTTCCCGATTTACTGCCGAGCATCGACATACTCCGACGACGATTCGCTTGCGGCAGGCAAGTGTCCTCGCGAACTGCGCGAGTGCTTCTTTATCTCCCTGGCAGTGTGTAACCATTATGGCAGGTAGCAGTGCGCTGTCGTTGCCTTTTCCGTGAGTGTTTCTTTGTTGGACACTCATCGGAAATTATGGCGCCTTACACTAGTGAATATAATGTATATACGATTTTTACCTTGAGCCAAAATCTAAGCTCGATTTGACAAAATAATGGCATAGTAATTTAAACTTGAAATTTAAAAATGGGTCATATTGACCCCAAGAACAGATGGGGGTTAATATATCGCACCCTAATTGCCATATTATCGTAAGAGACAAAATGAGAATTTCAAGTTTTTTTTTTGTTTTCTGCCTGAGCCAAAAAAAGATGTAAATGTCACTTACGATACATTTTGTTGTCTCTGTTATTGTTAACTAGAATGCTCTAAACAAAAATGGTGCAGAAAACCCGCAATCGAATAAACTATCGAGCTTCATCATTAACTCATTTTTGCTTAAGATCTCATAAGATTTCATAATTTGGCGGCTATGGCGCGATATGGCTTAGAATCATGTCTGCGCGTTTTATTTTACAAGTCAGGAGGTACTGCGAATACTACGAAAAAAGGAAACGGTACAGCCGTCAGTAGTCTAAATTCAAGACGGCCGGGCAGCGTTTAAATGCCAGACCAGACGGTACACAGTACTAGTGGCCTAACGACATTCACAAATCTTTTCAATTCAATTCAAATAAATCCAAGATGACACAAAGTTTAACTCCAAAGTCAAGATCTCCACGGTCACGAACACCGTGCAGCCATCGTACTCACGTCACATGGTGACCCTTGGTCTGCCATAAACAAAACGACAACTAATCATTTTGACGTGATGTTTATCATATTCCTATTTTTATACAAAAGTAACACGCTCGTAGACCAATTAAGCACATGGAGGCTGTGTAGCTTGTTAAATGCCGCCTCGTTTCACCTCTCTTCATTTCGCACCTTTGACAGTCGTTAAGCTGCAGCAATTTTGCAAGCCCAGCTGACGTGTCTAAGTACGATTAACCTTTGAGACTTTTCCGCTTCCAGGTAGCTTATCAGGCACCGAAGCAGACCTTTAATCCGTCCCCCCCATCGGGACGTCTATCACAATCGCGTCAAAAAAGGCATTAAAGAGACGCATGGTGATAATTCACCGTGAAAGCAGCCCTCTTGAGCTTCTGTGCACATAGCTGAGGAGATTATCATCTCCCTGCTGATTAGATTCTCTTGGACGTTAGATTAAATGTACTTGACCAGCAGTCTGAAAAAGAAAAAAAAAGAAACAAAGAAAAATAATAACAACGAAGACCCTATAGCGACCTTGGGAAATCCATTTAAGCCCCATATTGCCGCGTTCACTTTATGTTATGTACTCGTTATCTTCGAGAGACCGTAATCCATGCAAAAACAATACTAATCGTGCCTGAAACGGAGCACTGCCGGACAGGTATTGTGGATTTGCGAGGCCTAATCGTTCGTATTCCACCCTAAGCAGCGAAAGACATTGGAGCGCGTGTGTCCCTTGTTCGCGGCGCTTTGTTTTGTTTTATATTATTTTTATTTCTTGGTGTGTTCAGTTGTTGTGTTTGTTTATTGTCTGCTCTGTGAAGTGACAATTGCTGTATGCCGGCGGAGGTGGAGGGTGAGTGAAGATCTTTGGAAACGATTAGACTATCACATTGGACGCTGGAGGTAATTAGGTTTTCTTTTTTTAATTCTTAAAGTGCTCAAATTGACATTGATGAGATTTATTGCAAGGACATCGATAGTTGGTTTAAAATTTTAAAAATTTAATTCAAAAGTGCTCTAGTCTTTAATTCAATCAAATAAATAATCGACGTAACAGCCCATAGAGGGCAAGAACCTAGTTTTTTCGCACCTCCACTGCATTGTGCGCGATTTTAAAAATCTTTGTTAATGAATTGGCTTGGTTTTCTCAATAGCACCAACCGTTTTCTAGCGTCTACATCATGAATGGCAGTAAATATTGCATTTTCACTTTCGATTTGTAAATATTCACGTTCACGCCGCAATGCACGCGTTTATCTCCCATCATTGAAAAAAAGTGAATACAAAACGATGAAAAAAAAAAAAAAAATAAACAGAAACAAACACTAAAGCACGCAATGCACGCTTTCATCCGTAACAACGCAGCGACTTCGGTTATGCTCTAGAAATCATCGTCTTGCAGAATTTGAACAGCCGTGTAAGCGATGGCCGAGAATCGAAATGAAAATTGAAATTCACTTTTTCAAAATGGAAACGAAAAACTCGAGTGTGTCAATTGTCGAGGAACGCAGCCTCCGAGTTCAGTGACCCGATCTATTGGCACACGAAGGAATGTGACGTATCTTGGAAACCTGTCAGTCAACGTCCTAGCATCGGTTGATTTACTTTCTTGTCTATTTGTTCAACTTTTCCTTCACAGTCTGCAAAAAAGTTGTCGAACAGGTAACACAGTAACCGACTGTCCGGATGACTGGCCACCAAAGTGGAACCAGGGAATCCGTTGCCAAATGCATTAAATTACCTCCATCCGATCCGATCTTGCGACTGCGCCGGATGGTGTTTTTTTCCTTTTTCCTTTACAAATTGCCACCTCTAGCGAGGCACGTGGCATTTGCCAAGAGTGATTCGTATTGCAGTGAGAGGTGATGAAGTAAAACTACTTCGGCCAGGTTATTAGCTTGGCTATTTGGCATTTTACGCTGCACCCGCGAATGTCTATCTCTTACCACCCTCCATTTAATGGCAATATAGCCACCTTCAAAAATGGATTTTATGTTCTCTATGACGGCCGAAATGAAACTAAAGGGCGAATTTAGAAACGAATTAGTAAAACAGTGAAAACAATCATGGTGCCAGCAGAATGTGTTTCATGCGACGGACATACCTAAGTACTCGTAATCAGGTGCAAAAGACTAAAATTCAAAGTCCAAAAAGACACACTGAATGTGGAGTGATTTCAAAAATGTTTGTTTCATTTTGTAGGCAATAAAATAAGTACACAATAAAATAGGCAAAACAGATTTTACAATTCAAAACAACAACAAAAATAATCAAACACATGCAAATTGAGGTGGACAAAATTATTCTTAATTTCATTGAAACTTAAAATATACCTTTGATTACTTATTATTTAATAGATAAGAGTCACAGAAAAATTCTGCAGCGATTGCAGAAAAAACGTTTGCTCTCACTTTGAAATTTTGTCCATTCGTTGCAATTGTCTAATAGAGGAGGCTCATTTTCCTTATAGTTTCTACTTTATTTTTTTCATAGCAGATTGTAAATTCATTTTTACGTTGCTGAAATATTATAACATTATTATAAAAAATAATGCCTATTTTAGTTTCATTATTTTTCTTATATTACGTTAAGAAAATACAACAAAACGAAAACAGAAAATATTAACAGCAAACTATAAGAGAAATAATATGCATCCTTTCAATTCAATTCTTAAAAACCATAAGCAGAATATTTTCGTTAAAACAAATGTATTTCATTCATTGTATTAATCTTAAAAGTACAATAAATAATTATACATTTGTTGAAAAAATATTTCTTGACTTATTATAAAAGAATATTGACTTAATTTTCCCTGGCGGTCTTTTGCTTTCATTTACCATTAACGAAGTTATGTTGTTGAAGTTAAGGCAGCTCTTGATGTTAATGCAGCACCTAATGTTGATGATCTGTTCCCACTTGTTTCGAAATTTCCTTTAAAAAATATATTCTTTTTACATTTTGCAAACTGTCGCACCAAAAGGCGAAGCTGCTTATAGTGCTCTGCTTTGATTCCGATGAATCAATTGATAGGATCTGCATCCTAAGGGCGATGTTTTTCACTCTCGGAGTTGTTTGCGCAAATTTTGGAGTTTTCTAATTTTCTACTTTCTAGATTAGGTTGTAGTGCATAGCAGTAATAGTGTGACAGAATATTTTTTTCTTGGAGACTTTAGGACTTTTCTTCTACTTTAGAACAATAACTGAAGAGTAAACGATTTTTGAATTACTCGAATCATAAGCATGATATTACACAAGTTGCAAAAATGTGTCCTTCAGAAAGCAGCACTGCTATTATTTTGACCACAACTGTAAGCACCTTATTAAAAATTACGTAAACTAATTTTTTGTAAGGGATTAACCATTTTCATACTTTTCCCTGAAGAAAGTCCCCAAAATTTACTATATTGATTTCTTGTTTCGTTGTTGCATCCGTCAAACAAATTTTTACAGATATTATATGGATTTAAGTTCTCGTGATTTCTTTATAACAGACAAGTGAAATGGAATCGGATGCATTAAACTTTGTAATACTTGGAGTGATTTTAGACCTCTGGCAGAGTGTTTTCAGAACAACTTCCGATTGTGTTTTATGCTGTCTGATATTTCGGTCCAACAGCTGCCAAAAACGTCCGAAAACATTCGAATTGGCTTGATTTCAATTGATTAACACGTTTTTGAATTTTAGTAGAGTTTTGAATTGGCATTCACTTAAAAGTGCAATTTGCTTAGAGTTATCATCACGTTGGTGAATGAATAATCTTTCCAAGCCGAACTTGCTAACTTTTTTGTGCAGGTTAGTCTTGCGTATGTCTAAATTACCAAATCGATGAATAAAAATTTTCCAACCCCAGATACTGGCATATGTATTGGGCGGCGTAACAGCCCGTTGAGAGCCAGAGCCTAGCTTTTTCGCGCCTCCACTGTGTTATGCGCGTTATAATTTTGTCACATGTGGAGGGGACCTACTGTTTAATGCCGGTTCCGAACGGCGAATTGCGAAAGCTTTTTATGACAGAAGTACTCCAGGAAGGTTGTTAGTCGTTCGCTGGCATAGCCTACCCTAAAATGATTTTTAATTGATTGATTTAACGATTCCAAAGTTGAATCTAAAAATATTCGCCATAAAATTGTCCAAGCAGGTAGCAAGAAAAAAGAAAAGTTTAAAGAAAAAAAAAATTCATTTGTCTTTCATTCGTTTTAACCGTGCCAACTGTTGTTCATATTGTCAGAACTCGAAAAATATTGATGCAATTAAAGAAAAATGTGTGTTAAGTTCATCCTAAAACAAACTTTAATCTATCTATTTATTTCTATGCTGCATAAGTTTTTTTCGTGGTCCCATGAAATTTGGATTATCGAAAGTGTACTGTATTAATGAAACTGCTAAGCGCCTAACTTCTTTAAAAACTTCAGAGCTTCGTGTAAAGCTCCAAACAAGATCGCATAAGTAGAATTAATAAAAGTGAATATTTGTGTGGTTTCAAATTTAATGCTTTCGAGTTTGAGATCTTTAGTCTCTTTGACGAATGGGTAGCGTTTCCCATCAGCTTTCCGGACGTGCACAATCACATGTTGCATTTTCACTTCCGATTTGTAAATATTCACGTTCACGCCGCAATGCACGCGTTTATCTCCCATCATTGAAAAAAAGTGAATACAAAACGATGAAAAAAAAAAATAAACAGAAACAAACACTAAAGCACGCAATGCACGCTTTCATCCGTAACAACGCGGCGACTTCGGTTATGCTCTAGAAATCATCGTCTTGCAGAATTTGAACAGCCGTGTAAGCGATGGCCGAGAATCGAAATGAAAATTGAAATTCACTTTTTCAAAATGGAAACGAAAAACTCGAGTGTGTCAATTGTCGAGGAACGCAGCCTCCGAGTTCAGTGACCCGATCTATTGGCACACGAAGGGATGTGATGTTTCTTGACAGCCTGTCAGTTGCTGATTTGTTGATCTTGTCTATTTGTTTAACTTTTCCTTCATAGTCTGCAAAAAAGTTGTCGAACAGGTAACATAGTAGCCGACTGTCCGGATGACTGACCACCAGGCTGGAACCAGCGAATCTGTTGCCAAATGCATTAAATTGCCTCCATCCGATCCGATCTTGCGACTGCGCCGGATGGTGTTTTTTTCTTTTTCCTTTACAAATTGCCACCTCTAGCGAGGCACGTGGCATTTGCCAAGAGTGATTCGTATTGCAGTGAGAGGTGATGAAGTAAAACTACTTCGGCCAGGTTATTGGCTTGGCTATTTGGCATTTTACGCTGCGCACTCACGAATGCCTCTTTTGCTGCTTTGTCTGTGTATGTACGTGGACATGGCGAAAAGATAAACAGATGGATTGGCTATTTCGTTCCCACCGGGTACTGAAATCTTTCTAGTTTTTATGGATAAACGAATCTCAGCTATGTATGTTACGAAACGCAATTCATTACTTGTTTTTTTTTTTTTGTTGCAAAATATCCTCTCCCATGGGCCTTATTTTATTTGAATGGCTTTGCGTGGATTTCCTTAAATAATTTTGATTTTTGTTACTAGAGAGCTGTGGTATGTGTAATTTAAAAGAGAGGGAAGATACGCCATAATTCTTAGTCAAATGTCCAATCCTAAGAAAAAAAAATAGGAGATCGTATTTTGAAAAGGACCTTTTAACAGAAACGGAATCTGTATCTCTCGTTAACGAAATGGAAGTATCTATTTATTTATTTATTTAAAGCTAGCTGAAAATTTTAAAATTGACAGCAACAAAGGCCTTCGGCTAGAAAATGGAATGGAATAAATATTCAGTTATTGAACTTTTACAATTTTTCAACATCATACACACTTTAACAGTAATAAATACAAGCTTTTTTCAGTGCTGTAGTCAATCCGGCATACGACAAAGCCATGCTTTCTTTGATTTTTTTTTGTATTAAAAAAAAACAAAAAAGAAATAATAGAAATAAAAATCTATCAAATCTAAAAAATCGAATAACTACAGAACTCGGACATAAGGTTTTACATACGAAATACCTGCTGAAACTTTTTGTCATTCATCACCAGGTTGCAACTGCTGCCACTTGGTTTATTTAAAAATTGATCAAATATACGCATCCGTACTGTTTTTCGCAGTGCAATACTGTTTACTGCCTACTGCCTTTTTACGAAAATAGGGTAGGGCGGGCCACTTTTTCCTTGAAGATCATAAATACCAACCTAATCATAATACAACTATGAGGATCAATTAAAAGAATGAATATCTGGGCTCTGTATGCAATTCAGAAAAATTGAAAATATAATATGTAACCGCAGAGGAATAATATTGTCTCAAATTCACCAAGTCGAAGTGCGTGGGGTTCAAAATTCAGGACAAAATTTCTGAATTTACAACAGAATTTTATTCAAAACACAAGTAAGAATTAAAAAATTGAGAATTGTAGTCGCTGTTGCAGTTAACAATATAAATAAAAACGGCCTCAAACGCAAGTGAGTCCTTCTTAGTGGCTCAATTTGGACAGGAATGGCACTGTACCCACTCCCCGCCCGCTTAACTTTCAGAGAATATCTCCATGCATATCAGACAATAACCTTCTGGCTCTTTTTCCTCTTCGAAACCTAATTTTTGGAACACTTTTTTCCTGATTTGTGTTTTTTTTTTTCTTTTTGTGAGCTTTTGCTTTCGCCATTTTTCTTTGTTTTTGTTCCTTTTGCTAGGCATCTTTTTCGGAGATGTCTGTTAAAATTGCAGCTTATCTCTTCCTTCTTTTGTTAAGTATTTCCTTCCTGGCCTAGCTTTTGGGAATACCAAACCACTTCTGGCGAAAATGTTTGAACTCCTCGAGATGTAGATGGGAAAGGGTTATTTTCTGTGCTCTCCGCAGGGTTCTCAACAACATTATCAGTCCCAGTTTGTTTGGAAATAGATCGAAGTTCATTAGAAAAAGCTGAACCTCCTAAAAATACAAGTTATTCATAGCATTGGGTTAAGATTAACCAACTCACCTGCCTCTGCGTAAGCTGTCACATATGATGGAACGAATGCATTGGATGTAAAAATCTCCCCGTGTAATGGCGTCAGTCTTTTTAAATCCACTAATAATATTTATTGGAGATGTAGCTAAAAGAAGAGATTCGGCTACAATTCGGGGAATGTCATAAATTGTAATTGTGAGATTTGTACACATAGTATAGATTGGCGAGCAACTACGGCACTGATGACAAAATCTCAAAGTGGCCATTTTTTATCTCTGGATCTGGAACGAATTTTCCCTGCAGTGGACAAAACTGGGACGTCAGAAAAACCCGATTAGATATGGAGACATTGAATTCAACTCTGACCATCAAATGCAGTTTTAAATGTACATACCTTGACTTTTACCATTGCCTCAAATCGAAGTTGGAATTAATTCGTCAAATTATATCAAGAAACAAGTACAGTAAATTTTAGATAATTCCAACCTCTATAATTTGAAGTTTTTTCTGGTCCCATGAAATTCGAATTATAGAGAGTTTACTGCATAATGCAATTACCACAGAAGAACTCAAGTCACCAATAGAAATTGAAGGCGATGGAGATAGTAAAAATGAATCATCTCATTTTATTTTATCCTACCTTTAATTTTTATTGAATAAGAGTGTAGTGCGAAGGTACTGTTTTTTTTTTTTAAATGTATACTTGGGAAAAAAGTATTGCTTTTGGTCTAAAAAAAGATACGAGCGTTATACATACACAAAAAGTTCATGAAAGAATCTCGGAATTTTCGGTTTTGCCAGCATTTTTGTGATTTACTTTCAATATGCATGTACAGTACGCATTCGGTTTGCGCAACTCCTCGATTTTCGCAACACTTAAATCGTAACACAGCCTGACTCTATAAGTGAAACTTTTTATAAGTGCAACTTCTTGGTTCTATCTATTGAGCAATTTGAAATATTTGAATGACCACCAAGAGTAATTGGGATAAGGACATTTGCTACCTCTATCTACATTGTCTACAAATATTTTAGGAGAAAGAAAATTGATTTTATCCGTTCCCTAACTGCTTGATGAAATTGTTCCCAACATTAGCATCTTAAATTAACGACTGGCTTTATGGAAACGTTGAGTCCTCTGCAAATGAAAGTGAAAATGAAGCTGCTCTGACGTCTTCTTTATCGAAAGTGGAAACAGAGGTTGCAGTTCCATCCTTCAATGTATGTTTAGAATGGCCCGAAGGGAACAAAATTTCAGTTCATTTTATCTCTAAAAAAATAAAATAAATAGAACTTTTGAAAATAATATTGAATCTAGAAAAAAAAAAAACATATATGAAAAGCATATGTTTCTTTAAAACATTTTCTTATCTGTACAGATGCCATTTCCACCAAAATTTTTTATATACAAAAATATATCCCGGTAAGTGCAACAACCTCGGTTATTGCAAATGCCTTAATTTCTATTAGTTGCGCAAATCGAGTCTGTACTGTATATTGATTTTATTTATAATTTTGTTGTTGAGAATCAAAGAAGAAGCCCCCAAATACTCGGCATTTGCCTTTTCCATGCAATTATATTGATTATTCTGTTCTAGTTAAAACAAGAAACTGAAAGTTTGCTTATTTATTTTTTTTTATTGTAATAATTTACGAATAAAATTATTAGTTGCTAACTCAAGCGGGACCATTATTTGCAACTTTAAAATAGTTTTACTGCTTCAACAGATTGTTTTCAATAACGCATTTTTTTTTCAATAAATTTAATTGGATTCCAACTTAAAACAAGTATAAACTGCGATGCAATGCAATGATAACATTAAATAAACAGAGCATGATTGTTAAGAAATCAAGAGCGTTGATATAAATTAGTCTTTTTAATCAGACCGAATAGAATCGAAGGGATTGTTGATTTTCTTCACACGTGTTGAACGGCTTAGAAAAAAAAAGTGAAGAATAACATCGAACTCGAGTTTAGACAATAATTTGTTTATTGCCAGTGAGCTATCTAATCTTTTTATACTCTTGTTATGCAAAACTCTGGTTGTGGGTTTTCTGGTAGTTGACTTGATTCAATTATCACATAAAATGAATTTCTAGCAAGTTGACTGGCGTATTACAATTTGCATTTCTGAAATCTTTTTAATTTGAGCATTAAAAATCAGAAATATATTTCTTTCGTACTTGACTCTTCTTACAACATTTCTCGTAGACGATGCCACCATGTACTTTATGTGCAGCCCCAGGTTTTTTGCAGCCTGCTCGATTTGCATGAAGGAGTAGCTGGACCCTAATTTTTTTTGGCTTAGAACCGAGAAGGACCAATGTTATGTCAACAATCAGGAAATGGAAATTCAAAAAAATAAAACAAGAGGTGTGTTAGGTTTCTGCTTAAGACTATTTTAATCCATTTAATACTGCTTCAGACCTTTATTGGTGCAATAAGAATATTATATTCGGGGTAAATAAATTTAGTTTGGTTGAATGGCAATCTTAATAAAAAGTTACATTTCAACAAGTCTCATTACTTGTTTTAAAATCACAAAAACATTCTGAAATAAGTCGATTGTATTTATGTATTTAAAAAAAAAGAAACAGATTTTTCAGTTGAAATATATGGCCTCGAATATGATGCAATTTTAGGTATCATAAATGACAATTGTTGATAGCAACAACTTTCTATATATCGTTATCCTTTTGTCCTTGAATATATATTTTTTTAAATTTGGTTTAGCTGAGACCTCACAAGCTAGATTCTAGCAAAAATATTTTTTAGCCAAAGGCCCTGGTAGCCAGCGCTATGTTTATCTAACCATTGTTAGTATAACTTATTATACTCTCAATAAAGTAATAATAATAATAATATTTTTATTTGGTACCGAATAAGGTGCGGTCATGTAAGGGTTAGGCTTCGAGCATCAAAATTTATGAAAAAACCTATTAAACAATAATATATCCTAACTTCTAGAGTTTCCTTTTAAAAAAGCACAAATGTATTATGTTTTTTTCAATTTCATTTTCTTTTCATAACACAACGCAGACGTTTAAATTACGTTACTCACTACATTTGTGTAAAATCCAAGATATTATAATATTAAATGCAAAATTGGCTTGTAAAGCGTTGCTCGCATTGCTGTGATTTTATTGCGACGCTTGAAAGATCTGTTTGTGTCGTAACTGCCTGACGATTTTAATAACTTAAGGTGAATACATCAAGTTCCTAATTAATACCTACATTATATTCTGCCAAGCGCATTAAGGAAAATAATTGACTCGTTTTACATTACTCTCAACGAAATATTTGTCTGAACATAAAAAATGATTTAACGACAAAACAGGAACATTTTTATGTATCCAATTTGGCATCTATGACTACTTGGTAATTAAAAATATAGTATGGTAAACCAAATCCAATTAAAGAATAGAGTGAACATATTTCTATATCACGATTTAGGTCAGAACTTAGGCAACAATTGTCTGACCACCCACCAGACTAGTTTTCTGTGTAAAACTAGTTTTTCAAATTACACATGTCACACTCGACTTAAACATCAGTTGATCTGTCAGTCGTAAATTTACAATAAATAGTGTTTTCTAACCATTTTAGCAAAAGTAAGTTAAAAAAAAAAGAAAAAAAAAAAATCTTATTTAACGCAACCACAAGATCCCATGTAGCACCACAACGGAGTGATATTAAACTTTAACCTAACTCGGTTGAAATCGAATCAAAAGAAGAACAGGGGAAAATTACATAACCACTCCGAGACAGAGATTTCAAGTTTAAAACAACCGCAGCAACATTTACTCGCGTCCCCGGACATCATCTCGTACTGGGAACCGTAGCAATGACGCCTGCCCGGCCTGCTTCTCTCGTTCGTTCGTGAAAAAAAGCGAACACAAAATAAAAACACTTCAGTTTAAGCGGTAGCTTTACGATGATCCCATTAAAGTGCATTTTTTTTTTATTAATTTTCAGTCTTTTTTTTACTTCTACTTCACAATAATGGGGCTTAAAAAAAATAATTGAAAACAAAAACGCAGTTAACTGTGACAAAGAAATGCGGGCAACAGAGTGGAAGGGTTCAAGTTGGCAGTTGTAGTAGCGTTGGTGTTCACCTTAGGCGGTTAATTGGAGGCCAGGCGCTTCTGTTACCTTGCGAGTGCTTAAAATAAACCAAACAAATTGTTTGGTAACTGAGAGCAGGAGGCATGCTGAACATTCACTGAAATTCACTATTTTGTTGGGAAGTGGCTAAGGATTGTCTGTGCCATTGACTAAAGCATAAGAGCAGTCTTTTACCAAACTGCAAGATGTCATGTATCCTTTAAACGAAGGCTGGAAAAGATTCGTTCGTTTCAAAAGAATAATGAAACCCTTATGGAATCACTTCGGTGTCCGTCTGTCTGTCTGTCGTCTTTTACATATTTGCCTAGAACTTCTAAGTCTTTTGGAAATAAGGGATGCAATTTGGAGTAAAGATGTATCTAGGCAACCCAGAAATAGACCATCAGTTTTTTTCAGAATTAGTCTTAGATTAAAGAAAAAGTTAGTACTAATAATAACGGCCAGAAAAACGTTTATTACCTTTGACTGTCGATATGGGTATCATTTCAAAAGAGGTGGAACGCAGATTATAAAAATGTCTGTCCGTCCGTCATTAAGCTCTCATCTTGGTAACTGGTGAACCACTTAGAATTAAGAAACGAAATTTCATCCAGCAAAAGATATATTTTGATTGATTTTGGTCAGTAGAACTACGGTCATTAGAACGATCGATATATCATCGATAGATCTTTTAAAATAAAATAGAGGCTTCATTTCCAACTTTTCAGTCAAAAGTTTCGTTTTCGAGTTATTTGAACTCAAAGTTGCTATAAAGTTGAGAAAAAGGCGTCCCCTCTCCAGTTTCTGAGGAGGAAATGTTGGCCTCGATGTAATCTTTACTTTGAAATTGATCTGAGCCTTCTGGCTTTAACAGTTTGCGAGTTATTAACCAAAAAGTCCAAAACAACAACATTCGAATTCTGAAGATCTGAAAACAACATTTTGTAGATCTCGGCGAAAGCATCAAAAAGTGTTATATAAAAAAAAAATTTTTTTTTCACCCAATTTTTCGAGATATCAATGAATGAAGTGTTCTCCTAAAAAATTGAGTTATGGTTTGGGGTGTATGGGTGTGAAACAGCAGCTTAAAACATCAACTCAATCACAGGATTTAAATATTATAAAGCATTTGGGGAGTTATCTTGAGCATTACATGACAAAACATGATACACTCATCCCTCGTTTTACGTGGTTTCATCCTTCCGCGATTTTCAAATATCTACTCGGGCCTTTGCTTTGCGCGAAATAACGTTTTTTCTTCAAAGAATCAGGGCCCACTATGGTTTTTCGAGAAGAATGGTCCGAAACGAGTCCCAAAGTAGCCCAAAGTTGTATCCATGTATTGTAAAGGAAGTGATTAGTGCTGCCAGATATCTAACAAGGTACTAATTTGAGATCTTTGTGGGAAATACCTTCTATTTTAACAGTGTATACTTACTTTTGTAACACCAAGTTTCAGTAGTATTTTACTAATCGTTCAATTCAAAATTCATAATTTGTTGCCTTTTCTTTTCTACTTAATGTTTCGGGTAAAATTCGTTTTTTTATGGTGTATAATACTTACTTATATGACTGAGTGTACATATCTAAAAAAAACAGCTTTTCAGAAATTAAAAAAAAATGAATGATATCCCTCCATTTAACAAAATATTGAAACTTTAAGTTTTTAGTAACAGAATTTTCCTGATACGTGAACATTAATACACTAAAAACCATTTATTATAAAATGGCTGGCTATGAAATTGAATTGAAGCGGTAAAGACTTGTACTATTGCAATCGCTTTTATGTCTGGGATTTGAGTACTGTCCTCTGAAATTTGACAACATCGGTAGGTGAAATCCTGAGTCAATCACTGTTAAAATTATCGTGTTGATTGGCTAGGGCAAGGCTAGGACAGTTGGCTGATAAGTGTTTTATAGTCTGCAGTTTTCTGTGCCGATGAGACCCATCTTCTGAACGTGGTAGTTGCTTCTTCCATCTTTTATTGCTTGAACACTTCAAATCAATATCTATCATCTTTGGTTGCGAAGTTAGTGTTAAAAGAACACAGCAAAAGTCGATAGCGAATAATTGTTATTTTGGACACCTAGGCAAATAGATAATCATCTACTTTAACCAGTCTTTAGTTTGAGTTTTAATTTGTGGGAAGATTTTGATAGGCGAGTCCGTAAACGGAAGATTACAAGAAAATATCGTTGACGTCGATTTTGGTGAATTATTGGCACAAAATACTTGCCGAATCAACTTAAAAAGTTAATGGAATCAACGCTAGGTTATTTCAAACCCATATTGGATACAAGAAATAGAAATCTTAGTGCTAATTTTGAGCTCTGAAGGTGTACACTTTCTTTTGACTCCAAAAAAAATTTTGTAATTTTGGTTATCTTTTTACTGAAATCTATTTTATGAGACTTTGAATGTTTGAAACACAGGTGTACACAGGTGTGGTGTATTCAGGCCAAAACCCCCTTTAAATCTTAATTTTTAAAAGTTCGTACCAACAGTAGTTTCTTAAAAAAAATACATTAGAATCGAGTGATATATTGTTGGATAGGCCTTAAGAAATAAAATAGAGGTTTCAATATCAACTTTTTGTTTTAGAGTTTCGTTTTCAAGATATTAAGCTTCAGAGTTGGATAAAGTCTAATTTTTGAATGCACTTGACTTAGAAAATCTCTAATAACCTCTGTGCAAAATTTTTTTAATGGGTCTTACAGTTAGCATATTGTAGTATCTTCTTGTAGTATTACAAAGAATCAAAGCAGTAAAAAAGCAGCAGGAAAAGATTACTTCTGCTTCAATTCAAAATAAAGAACTTAAAACTATTTTTCCTTCTTTATATATTTTTTAAAGTTCTCGTAAATTAATTGCTTTTTGAACAACGAATCAAACCACGAACTTGAAGCTTTCGATTCCACTTCAAAGAAAGGAATTCGCACAATTAGAACCAAAGTTACATCTCTTCAAAAACACATTACTTTTTAATCGTTTATTTTCGCTAAAACACTAAAGTGTTGATTTCAATTAGTTGCTAAATGACAACTAGGCAAACAGTATTAATGATTTTGTTTGCATTTGATCACTTCATTAAAGTTAAATAATAAAAAAAAATTTCTTATCCCATATCTTAAACTTTTTTGAATTAATTCCGGCTGTCCCATATAAGCTCTATCGTGCGTCGATGCATCTAGCTCGTTTGAGCGAAAAGGATCCTGCTTCTAAAGTTCTTTGCGATACGTTTCACGGTACAAGACAGCGACGCGGTGGAAGCATTGCGTAGACCACCGGTACCTAACCGGATGTCGTCGTCCAAGGATCGGTATAGTTCGAAGTGTTGGACCGGTTTTTGGGCAGATGATGCTCGAACTTCAAATTATTTATTTTATTTTATTTTTCGAGCATATTTCAAGAATTCGGGGAAACAGTTTTAAGTATCGAGAGTCTGTATTATTTTTAAATTGCTTCTCAGGGAGCCGTTAGAGTTCTCGCCGATAACTATAATAATAATAAAAATATATTTGTTTTTACGCCCTCTACAAAATACCATAATTACTGCCGACTTTTCTGCTACTGCGTCCCAAATATAGCAAGCAGCTTAAAAACCAAATTCGCATCTTTACTTATCCTGTCCTTTTGTTTTCTCTTTTTTTTTCAGGTCTCTTCCAAAAACGGATACTTAAGATTAGCTCAGTAACAAACGATGACTGTTAACTGAAAAAAAAAGAAAAAACGAACGAAAAAATCACAAAACTTAGAGAAAACTTGTACATTTCTTTACACTCACACAGCCAAAAAGTAAAAACTTATTTTCTTAAGAAACACAAGAACTCATCACCATGGCAGTCCTGTCAAAATACTACGATCAAGTTGTGCAGAAATATGAAGAACTCGGATGCACGACTCAAGGCTTCAGCCAGGCTCTGGTGGGAGCAGCAATCTTTGCGTACACCCTCAAAATGACATATCCCATGATAAAAAAGAATCTGGGAAAGACTGACGGTGAGAAAAGCGTCTCCAAAGATGCCTCCAAGCTTCCCAATGGCAATCAGTCGAACCGAAACGGCAAATGCAAAGAAAACAACATCACAGCAAACTCAAACCAACAGACGACCATTCTCAACGACGAAGACTCAAAGTTCGCCGAAGCCGAGAAGCTATTGGTGGCGTCGAAGAAGAAAAACCAGGAAGTCATGCCGGGCCTCAACTGGGAGTTTGTCTCCCAGCTTCAACAGCTGCTCAAGATCATGATCCCACGACCGCTGTGCTATGAGACTGGCCTGCTGGGAGTGCACACCATTTGCCTTGTGTCGCGGACATTCCTCAGTATCTATGTGGCGGCCCTAGAGGGTGCGATCGTGAAGTTCATCGTGCGCAGGGATGTAAAACAGTTCGCACTGATGCTGCTCAAGTGGTTTGGCATTGCGATACCGGCTACGTTCATCAACTCGATGATTCGGTATTTGGAGAATAAGCTAGCTCTGGCTTTTAGGTAATATGTCCTTGAGAAAAGGAAAGGAGAAGGTTTTGATGGATCTATTTTTTTTAGGACAAGACTGGTGAGGCATTCATATCGATTGTACTTTAAGAACCAAAACTACTATCGAGTATCGAATTTAGACGGTCGGATTGAAAATGCCGATCATAGGTAAGAACGCTTTTGCTTTACGCGATTTGAGGCAGTTGGTTGTATTTTTGCGTTCCAGACTTACCGAGGACATATCAGTATTTGCCAGCTCAATTGCACACCTGTACAGCAGTTTGACAAAGCCGTGCTTTGACTTGATGCTGATTGGTTTCGCCTTGATGCGATCGTCACAAAAAATGAAGGCCAACATTTTCTCTGGTGAGTTCGACACGCGAGAGTGACGCTCAGGTCGAATAAGGAATCTCACTTTTTGTGTCCTTTCCAGGTCCGGCCCTATCGATCAGTGTGATATCGTTGACTGCACATATCATGCGAATAGTTTCACCCAAGTTCGGACAGCTGGTGTCTGAGGAGGCGAATCGCTACGGCTACTTGAGACACATCCACTCGCGCATCATCACCAACGCGGAAGAGATCGCCTTCTATGGCGGACATAAGGTACGAAAATCTTTCAATGTTGAACCGAAGACGGCTCTTTACTCCCAAATTTTGGTTTGCAGGTGGAACTGTCACAGCTCCGCCAGGCTTACAACCGCCTGGTGAATCAGATGAACACGATTTTCACTCAGCGACTGTGGTTCGTGATGCTGGAACAGTTCTTTATGAAGTACGTCTGGTCGGGCACCGGCATGGTCATGGTATCGCTGCCGATCCTCACTTCCGCCATCAAGCCGAAGACCGGTAAGTCCAAGTCGCTGATGTCCAAATCGTCAGTCGTTAATCACGTTCTTTTATCCCGTAGACGCAGTAGGAAAAGTGGACGTCACAGACAGTTCCATCAGTGAGCGTACACAGTACCTTACGACAGCCAGGAACCTGCTCATCTCTGCCGCGGACGCCATAGAGCGCCTGATGTCTTCCTACAAGGAGATCGTCGCACTCGCCGGTTACACCTATCGGGTAGCTGGAATGTTGGAGGTCTTTGAAGAGACGGCTCAAGGCATCTACAGCAAGACCACCGTCGTGGTTGACCCACAGAACGACATCCACGGCATCGTCGAGTACCGGAACGATCGTCCCGTCGCCAAGGGAAAGATCATTTACACGGACAGCGAAAGTATGTCAATTATGCTGCAGGGCGTGCCGGTGGTCACCCCGAATTGTGATATTGTTGTACCAAGTCTGACGCTTCGCATCGATCCCGGCATGCACTTGCTGATCACCGGACCGAATGGATGTGGCAAATCGAGCCTCTTTCGTATTCTCAGCGGCCTGTGGCCGATTTACGCCGGCGAGCTTCACATTCCCCGGCCGATCGAGGGTAAGCCGTGCATGTTCTACATCCCACAGCGCCCGTACATGTCGATTGGCAGTCTTTGTGATCAGATCATTTACCCTGACACTCGTGAGGACATGATCAAGAAGGGCATCACCGAGGTGCAGCTGAAGGAGATCCTTAAGATGGTTAGCCTTGAGCACATAGCACAGAGGTAGGGAGGCAGTTGTGTCTCAGACAAGGAAAGTCGTCTTCATGTCATTTTTCTGATTTTAGGGACAGCTTTGATGTGGTACGCGACTGGAAGGACATTCTGTCGGGCGGCGAGAAGCAGCGCATGGCTGTCGCACGGCTTTTCTATCACAAGTAAGTTCAGGACCTCGGCTTGCTCGAATAAACTAACTCTTTTCTTTCTCAGGCCAAAGTACGCGCTTCTCGACGAGTGTACGAGCGCCGTATCAATCGACGTTGAGAGCTCGATCTATGAAATCGCAAAGAAAATGGGTGTTACCCTCCTGACCATTACTCACCGGCCTACCCTCTGGTAAGAGAGATCTCTTCCACAGACCTCTTTTTTCTCATACTCTTCCTCCTCTTTCAGGCGTTTCCACACACACATTCTTGAGTTCAACGGGCAAGGAAACTGGACCTTCCGACCAATGGAGCCCAATGAACAGCAGAAGCAACACTAGTTCCTAGCCCCAGAGCCTTCCTCTCCAGCCATCCTCTCATCATCATGCTTTTGCTACCACTTCCCCTTCCGCTTTTTCGACACACACAACTAATGGAAGGATATCACTAACAAAAACATCTTCACTTATGTCGGCATTATGAAGGCCTGCAGATAAATGTGTATAAAAAACAGTTTTAGGTTATGGACGAACCAAGGGTTCCGAAGACAAAGAAAAACATAAATATTGATTGTTAAGTTTTTTTTTTTTACTATTTTTTGTTATATTTAAAATTTTTTAATCAAAGAAAATGAAAAAAAGAAAATTTGAACTTTGAGAAACAACAAACAACTTTTTTTTAAATGTTCTGTTTCTGGGAGTCTTACAGTATTTATAATTTGTATTAAAACAAACAACTGCAAAGTAAATAAATAAATAACTAAATTATTCTTATAAATATATGCAAGCTGTAGTTCGGTTTATTAATGTGTGAGACATTGGAGAAAATCAATTCAGCGGCAGGATATAAAACTTTAGTTGAACACTGGATTTGCTAAGAAATATTAGTTCTGTTTATTATAATCAATCAATTTAAAGGAAAACGTTGTACCTTAGAAAGCAGTGCAAAATTGAGAATTCATTTTCTTTTTCTTATGTAAAAGTTGTCGTCTAATAATCATTCTGAGATTCTTACGATTTGCTTATTCTATTCGATATAACCATTCCTTCGAATGAATTTTTAGTGTTCTGAGATTTGAACGAATAATATTCATTTTTGACTGATTGTATAAAATTAACTCTAACTAATGAATTTGAATGTGCAATCAGCTGTGTGAATTTTATTAACATTTCTATTTTTCTTTGGTATGCCCAGATTGATCCCTTTTAAAAAAAAAATCATTTAACAAAATAACATCATTGATTTTCTTTTTTTGTGTAATTTTAGATACCAGATTTTACTTTTTGAAAAATATCAATCAGAACTGGAATTCTTAAATGTCAGAACAAAAAAAAAGCAAATGTGTAAGAGGCAACCGCAAAGCTTATTTAGATTTACACCAGACTGGCCACACCCAACCGTCGCTCAAAAATATTTTTTTGTTGTTAATGAAGTGAGACCTATCTAAAACAACCTTAAATGCGTTATTAAGCTTAATCATCATTAGTGGCGTAACAGCCCACGAAGGACAAGAGCCTCTTTGTAAACCTACTAATCTTAGCTTAAAGTTATGCTTGAATATAATTTTAAGACGTAAAGTCTAAAGTCCAACTCGCAACGGTTTTTCCACTTTACGAAAAAGAATGTCAACGCGCGCCTCACTCAATTTTTCAAATCGGAATGGAGCTCGCGCGTTTGCTTTTCCTTAATCAGCTTATCCTCGAGATTTTCCATCCCCGGAAACAATGTTTGTAAGAAAACAATTTGATTTTGAAACTAAAATCAAAATCATTTCTTTTTTACTCAAATAATCGCCTTTCCGCATTCAAATTTCACATGTAAGTAAAAAATAAAATGTACACATCTGTCAAACGCCCGAGCGGTAGAAATTAGACCCAGTCGGTCGGGCTTACGATATTACGATTTGAGAAGTTGCAACGCATTTCGATTTGTACAATGCTTTTACGTGTATTCGACTTCAAATGTCGCCGTTGTGATTTGGACTTAAAGCCCGAAGTTTTTTTTCGTACAAGAGGCAAATAGCTCTGAAGGTGTCCAGATAAGGCTTAAAATCATACTCAGTGATAATGACATTGAAGTGTCCTTAAGTAAGAGGGCAAAAAACAAATGAACCTTCAAGCAAAAAAATTATATTACTAGAAGCAGTTTTAAAAACTAGACAAATAACAGGTTCGGCAAAATTAAGAGAGGCAGGCTTTTTTTTGTTGGTGTCACTTCTTGACTTCTTCCTCTATAAGCTGATACCAAAAGAGCTACCGAATAACACCGAATACTATAACAAAAGGTCCATTAAAGAAAACCAACAAAGGAAAAAAAAAAATGCCTATTTGTGATCTTTTCAAATAAATCTCAATGCCTTTTAAAAATACAGTTCCAATAATTATAAAAAAAAGCTTTATAATAAAGTAAGCACCTGCATCTAATAACTTTTTAACAAAAAAATAAGAACAACAGAGAAAAAAAACAACTTAATAATTTGGCAATGTAATTTTTTACACAGATCAAAAGACTCTCAATGCAATCTCACGATCGATGACTTTCAACTGATGCTATGAAGAAATGCGTGCATAGAAATAAAAAAAACTATATAAAAAAGACTACATTGTTTGGTGGATATTTAACTATAGCTAGGAAAAAACATTTTTGTCAACTCAACATTTCGAAAAATTTATTTTTGAGCGGCTTTTCAAGGATATGAGTCGTTGGATTTTTTTGCATTGTATTGAAGACAGCGAAACGCAGATATATAGGAGAAGAATAAATGAAGTACAATAATACGACGGAAATATACTCACGTAAAATCAGATAAGTTTCCAATGTCTAATATTTAAATGTATCCTTTTTTCATGATTTGTTCGAAGCTGCCATTAAACAAATGCATTTCCAAATATGTACATGTTGGCCGAGCTGGTTACCGAAATCCAAAGCGAGTTATTGTTACCCCTTCGTCTTACCTATAATTTTAGGTCTTTATTGTTTCAATTGAATTATAAAGTTGTTCTTTATTATTAAAACTGACAAACAAATTAAGTTTAATTCGTTTCATTCTTTTTCAATAAAAATATCTTTACTTTCAAGAAAGAATCTACAGAAAGAATTAAACGACTTAAATATGACAGTTGATTCGAATCATTCGAATTTGGGAATATGCTTTGAAGTGAATTTTCGAACGTAAACAAATCTCAGAATAAGCAGGAACGACCTTTGGCCACTGAGCTATCAACGCAATTGTGCTCCAGGTTCTTTTTAAAGTTTTTCTTCTTTTTGTTTCAATTTGTCTTCAACGCTCAAATAAACTTCGTAGGCTTTCTTATTTTTGTTGGTTAGAGCGATTCAGTACATACCGCTACCTTTCTAAAAGTTGCGGCTCTTTGCGACCGGAGTTGTACTGTATTGGGCTGCGTAACAGCCCGTTGAGAGCCAGAGCCTAGTTTTTTCGCGCCTCCACTGTGTTGTGCGCGCTACAATTTTGTCACATGTGGAGGGGACCTACTGTTTAATGCCGGTTCCGAACGGCGAATTGCGAAAGCTTTTCATGACAGAAGTACTCCAGGAGGATTGTCAGTCGTTCGCTGGAGGTGGGGCCGTGAAAAATGTTTGTGGTGTTTTTCTCCCCCGAGCTGGATTCGAACCCTGGTAATCTCGCTCAACAGTCCGACGCACTAACCGATCGAGCCAACGGCGATTATAACTATGAAACTAACATAGTTGCAAGTCGAGCTGGCGGCTAAGCCAAAGCTTATTAATTCGAATATCATTGTGAAAATTTTGTAAATTGTAAATAAATGAATTACTTACTTAAAATCATTAAATCTTCAGAAATTGTAATTGAAAATAAAACAACTTGAAGTCTTTTTGGTACCAGAATGCGATGGTAAAAAATATTAGTTAGTCACCATTCCTTAGAATTCAATGAATGACGCATTCAATGTTTAGCAAGCTTAGAATTCAGCCAAATGATTGCGGTCGTTTGAAGAAAGGAATCAAAACACAAATTTTATTTTCTTAACTTTTACTAAACCAACGTCTTTCTTCTATGACTGATTACAAACGAGTGAATTACAAATTCTTTTAATTCCGGTAACCCCTTTTACATTTTGGTCTAATTCGTAGAAGAATGTTTGAATTTACAGTCTGCTATGATTTTATATTCTTTATAGAATAGTGTTTCAGTTCAAGGCCTGCTACAGTATGCTGGTTGAAGTCAGTGGAGAATTTATATTAAATCATTTAAAGTCAAAGAATTGAATGAAAATAATTTGAATTCATTTGATTGAAGGCGGAATGACATGTTCGGTCTCTATATATAAAAATCAATGTTTGTTTGTTTGTCCTTTATAGACTTCTAAATGGTAAGAGATAGAGCATTGATGTCTTTGGCATTTTTGTTCAGAATTCTTTCAAATAGGTTTTGGTACCAATATAGGTGACGTGGGCGCTGGCTTTCAAAGTTCACCTGATCCTTTCGAGTGATATATCAACCAAAAGGTCTTTGAAAATAAGACTAGAAAATAAGAGCTTTCCTTCGGGCTTTTTGGTAAAAAGTACCGTTGGAAAGATATAAAGCTCCAAAGTTGGAAAAAGTGTGCTTTTTTAAAATTTGATTTATTTCATGCGTAGCACGGGGTGCCGGGTACTCAAGTGGAGGTGTATATAAGCGTGCTACACTCAAGTTAAGGTACCCTTAAAGGCATTTCCGACTCACGCTGATTGTCATCCAGCCAGAAGATTTTTGTCAGGCAATATGATAGGATGACATTTTTTTCTTAGACACAGAATTGTTTCAAATAGCTCTTTTGTTTTTTTAACAAATACGAGCTTAGGCAGGTTCTATGGTCTGCAGCAATTCTGAAATTGAATCGGATTACATCATACACATTGATGCCCACATTCCATTCACACCAAGTCATGTATTGAAAGAGAATGAACGAAAGTAAATTCAATTTTGTTAAAAAAAATTCCAGCCAAGTTTTGAAGCAAAATTTCAACAAACAAAGCTGTTAAGCTCATCTGCCCACACGTACTTGAGATTTCAATAAAAAATATTCAATTCAAAAAAAATCTTCAAATCTTTCTTAAAATTAGAAACACCCTTCACAAAAACATCAACATTCCTAAACAGTGACCTTAACAATGATCTCCACATCTCGCAGCATCTCGTCCGCTAATCGCTAATCTATCATAAAAGCATCGCAGTGGCAAGTCGCAGCGAGTTGTTTATCTTCTGTAAACATTTTTAAATATTTTAAGTTCTCTCAGATGTGATTTTTTCATATAACATTTAAATTTTTTTTTTGTTTATTTTATTCACAATGATCGAAGAATTCTGTTTATATAAACTTTTAAATCATGTGCCTTGTCAGAGAAGAAAAAATATGAAAGAAATGAAGAATTGTTGACACAGAAAAACGTTGAATGCTGTCGCTGATTTAATTTATCAAAGAAATTGTATTTATTTATTTTTTTCTTTATTCGCTTCAAATAGGTGAAGGTGGATAGAAAAAATAAATTTTCTGCAAACACATAAATATAAGAAAATTATTTGGAAATATGGGTATTCGTCGAACAAACAAAATGACTATCAAAAATGTAAGGTGCTTCGCAAATGAGGGGTTTCATAGAATCTAAAGGCGCCCCACACCATTACACTACCTCCGACGTCAGCATCGTTCTTTTTTTAGATTAGGTCAGTAGTGTGCCCATTCGTCTGGCCCGTCAAAGTTGAACTTTTTTTTGTCATTCCACATAACTTGAACGAAGAAGTTAAATTGTTCCTAGCTAGAGGAACCACCAAGACACATTGGAGGAAACCCTCATAAAAAATTCTTTAAGGATTGAAGTACGACTAGAAGTACAATTCAAATATTGTATTGACTTCGTTCATACGACCACCGCGGGCACGTTTGCAGCGGTCGATTCGTTGGACCCAATTTTCCATGATTCGGCCGGAACGGCCTCTATTTCGCGTTCAATTTTTACTCTGAGCTCTTCCAACATTATCGGCTTGTTGGGTTGATGACTTGACGTAGCCCCAAAGAAAATAGTCTAGAGGCGTTAAATCCCACGAACGAGGCGGTCAATTGACTGGCCTATTTCTTGAGATAACACGCTCATTAAACATACTTTACAATCAATCGATTATAACGTGTGCTGTGCCTTGTGGCACCATCCTATTGAAGCCACAAGTCGTCCAAATCTATATATTCCAATTCGGGCCAAAAATAATCGGTAAGCATGGCGCTGGCCATTTACTGTAACGTGGCGATCGTTATCGTCGACGAAGAAATATGGCCCAAGAACGCCGCCGGCATGCAAACCGAACCCGAACTTAATTTTTTTTTGATGAAGTGGTGATTCATGAAGCACATGTGGATGTTCACCCGGCTAATATCGCATATTTTGCTTATTGACGAGCTAATTTAGCCAAAAATGAGCCTCGTCACTGAAGATGGTCAGGCGATGAAATGCATCATATTGGCGCATCCAGAGCCCAATCGGAAAACGTACGTTGCTTCGAATAGTCCATCGGCTTCAATTCTTGAGTCAGTTTGATCTTGTATGGGTGTAAACCAAGATCCTTACGCAAAATGCACCATAATGTGGTCTGAGCGATGCTCAATTCTTGAGAACGCCGTGGAATTGACTCGTTTACTACGGACGCCTGAATGGCAGCGATATTTTCAATACTGGGACTAACCCATTGTCTCACTGTCACAGCTACATCACACAACGAATAAGTAGACTCAATTTTTTTGCACTAAACTTGTTATTGCCTATCTACTAGGGCGAGAATTACGACCGAAAATTGTAGTTAACGGTCTTAAAGTTGCGGCCACCAACACCAAATTTAGGTAGAAAATATTTATAATTTGCAGACGTTACTCGTTCGTGTACTTTACCATGATGAAAATGTTGAGTTTACTGAATAAATTGATATCGACAGTTCGACGATTAGTGAAAGGGTGCGTTCACAAATTAAATTCAAAGTTGTCAAGTCTATATTGGAAAGCCCTTTACTTGTCAAGCCAAAATCAAGTGGTTTTGCGGCTTTTTCAAATTTTCTTCAAAGCTGTCATTCATATTAAAGATGGAAATCAAAGTAGATGGTAAGATTAGATTGTTTTTTTTATGGCAATAAACGTTCAAATGTGGTTGGTGTAGTGCCTTGAGCGTGGGGCTTAATATTATATTGATAAGTTTGTGTTTCTTGTTTTGTATTAAACTTTTAAATGTGTTAAAACACACTCAACTGTCTGCGTAAACTTGCGAATTCGTTTTAAATAAGTACTAAGTGAAACACCTTTCACAATTACTCGTTAGAAAATAGCCGTGGTATAACCTAAAAAATACTCGTGGTTCAATACCTAAAGTCCCTATTCATGGTGCAGATATTATTAACCATTCAATTATGCCAATAAGAGAACTGTGAAAGGAGGCTGCCGAGGCAAACAATTAGAACTTCAAACCATTTCAACGAGACCACGCAAGAAAAAAGTCGCGAGCAATCACAAACTCGGATTTATTGAAACAATTATCATTAAATTCAGATCCACTTATAGCAAGTATACGAAATTTGTTTTAAAAAAAAACTGAAAATGCTTTCCCAACCGAAGTTTTAAACTTTGTAAAATAATAAATGTGTCTTTTTCCCTTAATTATTTTACTCCGACATAGTCCTTACTTAGCAGTTTTTACAGATTGGGCTCGATTAAAAACATATTTTGGCGTTTAACTAGAAAAGTTTACAGGAACTTGGAAGGCATCCTTATAATAAGCGCCACCAAATTATTGAGTTATCAATCATTTTTTCCACATTTTGAAGTAGTAAAATAATTTTGATCGCCTTTGCTCAGAAATGAAACCACTGTGCGCTGGTGCAATATCTGTTTTCATGGAGGGTTTTTAGGGTGCCGAAATCAATCTGAAACACCCAAAAATTTTGATGTCATAAAACACATGCGAACAGTGATATTAACTGAATTAACATTTTCCACGGGCATGGGGTTGGCTTAAGCTATTTTGTCGGTCGAAAGTGTTGGCAACTACTATTTTTCTTTAATTTTACATATGCCCGCAACAAGGAAAATTATTTGACTGCTAATTCATTTCTGCGACTATACCTAAGAAGAAATTTAGTATTTCAAGTTTATTTATTTATTTATTTCAAACTAGCTGAAAATTTAAAAATTGACAACTAGAAAAATTTAGCCAGAGCAACAAAGGCCTTCGGCTAGCATTTCAAGTTATTCAGGAAAGTCATTTGAATGTTAGAAAGTAGTAAAATATGTATGGAAATAAATTTATTTTTATTTTTTTGACATGGTTCGTTTTTGATTTTAATGGATTAAGTGGAGGACATATTGCGCCCTAATCGCCAAATTATCCTAAGCGATATTTCAAACGAAAATGAGTTTATGATGCAGTTCGATAGTTTATTCGATTGCGCGTCTTTCTGCATTATTGGTTTTGAAATGAACCGTCCTATTTAAAAATAACAGAGAAAACGAAATTTATCGTAAGCAATATTTACACGTTTTTTAGCTCTGACAAAAATCAAAAAAATTCTCTGCTGCAAAATTTTGATTTTGTCTTTTACGATGGTTTGGCGGTTAGGGCGCGATATAACATTATTCTATATTTCTTCTTGGTGTGACCATAAATAAAATTTGACTTGCAGACTTTATGAAGCAACAGCAAAAATGACCTTTTTGAGGAAAATTTAAAGTCGAATAAAAAGTTAACAAACGCAATTCATTAAATAATGAAATCATACTAACTATATCTTACAACTGCTTATCATTGGGTGGATGGAATCTCAAATTTATCTTGACTCGACTTAGTTGGACGGACAAAATGGTATTTTAAGATCTTTGAACAAACCGAAATTTATTTGAGAACTCCGAAATTCATAGATGTGTGAAGGTAAAGGGCGTTTGTCCTGTAATTCATTTGGAGTACACCCTCTATCCAATCCCATTCAATTTATTCATATTCCCCTATTTAATTTTTTTTTCTTTTTTTTTTCAAAAATGAAAAAGTTCAAAAAGCAGTATGAATTCCAGATAAAACCCCAAGTATCGACGTTGGCCTTTGACATTCAGCATATAGACAAAGAACAAGTGTGTTATATTGAATGAATGACGACGACAACGACAAGGCAAAAGACGCCGCCTTAAATTTTGTGTTTCTATTTTTACTTTTAGAAAAGTCATAATCGGCCCGGCGCGCCACAGGCGTACAAAATCCGAAAAGCGTGAAAGCGACGAAAATTACTCGACATTAATAGAGAGAGGTTTACAAAGATAATGGTCGTCTTGGAGCAAATATTTTTTTTTAAATATTGTTTGTAGAACATCTGTAGTTAAACTGTGGAAAAGTGTCTGTCATTCAAGAGCAATGCCTTCATCATCCACTAATCCAAAGATTCTAGAGTTTAGCTTTCCAGGGCCACCTTCAACGTCTCATTAAAGAACGCGAAACTATCTTCTCTGTTTCTGTGTAAACTACTTCCACATTTATTCAAAAATATGAAGGCAAGAAAAAACATAAATAATCATCATCATCAACCACCTTGCAGTGGCGGCATCCCGCAACAGGTGTTATTCACCTGGTCTGCTACCGCAAAACGTGTAAAAATCTATTCATCTCAGCCATGCTCCTTCTTCCCCACCGACCGTAACAAAAATTTTGAGACTATATTACGAAATAAGGCACACGAAACTAAAAACGAAACAAAAAAAGTTACGCAAGTTGCTCGTGGTGAAAAATAATTTTTTTTTGGCTCAATCGGAAAAAACAACAACGTCATCCATTGTCACTTGGCCAAGAAAATATCTCAGAGATTCCATTCTGCGGCGAACGTGTTTTTGTATGCGTGCGAAGTCACAGAACGCCAGAAAAGCGAACTGCCGACCACCCCTCCGCCTACGAGGGGGATATATGATATTTAAATACACACCCGATGGTTACCTAGTCTGGAGCGGGACGCATGCCAGGTCCAGGTTAATGGAAAATTTTACTTATCTATCGATTTATGGGTTGGATTTTTGTAGATACGGATGTGCTGCACTGCACATGGGCCGAAGAGGAAATTCTATTTGGGAAATCATCAGGGATTCATTCGCCATGGCGTCATTTGTATGGGGCAGAAAAGTTTTTTTTTTTTCATATTCTTGAACGAAAGGGAAATGTAGACGTGTGACTGTCCACTGTCAGGCAGACATACAGAGACCTAAAGTTAGTGAGTGCATTTCAGATCCACTGACAGCCCTTTTACAAAATTATGTAAAACTTCGAAATCCAATTCAGTTGATATTATCTAATCCATATTGAAAAAGCTAAACTAAGGTGTGTCCCAAAATGATAGGGTCATCGCAAAACTTAGAAAGCAGCTAAAATCCCAGTTTTTGAGACAATATTGTTTATCGAAATCACGTGAGACTAGATTGATTACGGAAGGGGACGCTAAACCCACTGGCTGTCTAAAAAAAAATTATTTCAAATTATAACATCAAGTGCGCAACATGTCCAAGATCATTTTATACAAGAATTTTAAATTTCAAAGCTAACTGAAGTTTTGAAATTTACAATATGTACAAAGTTTAATTAACACATAAGCTGTTGATGTCACTGACCACCGTCCGGATGGAAGGATTTTTGAAAAAGCCCAATTAGTGATTACGCAGGTCAATACGTATTTTGTGACATGAAAATTTTTAAATGTTTTAGACTGATATGAAAACCATTTATCGTCGTTATGGTTCAACTCAAAGATCCTAGCTTAGAGATAGATACCTAGCTGCCATGTCGAGCTAAGTCTCAAAAAATTCTTTTCGACAGTTTTTAAAGATCATTCCGGTAATCTTAAAAAAATGGAAAACTCCCCCTTAGTATGGTCTAATTTATACTTCGATACATCAAAATACGCGGCTTTCTCCCTATACTTGCATCGAGTTTAATCCTTATAATCGATTAGAAATGGTACACATTTTAGTAATTTTAAAATCAGCCGGCGGACAAGTTTACTTTTTTTTCATATTTAACCAGACACAAACTGTGAAAATTTGGAGTAGTGTTCAACTTTTTTTTCTGTTACGATTACTAATACTTATAATAAAATAATAAACCAAAAAGTTTTGCAATTATAATTTACAAGACATTGATTGGAGACAGGAAAAATACTTTGCTCAGATTCACAATAGAAAAATAAAGCAAAACCATATATGATTGATTGCTTGTGACAGAAACAAGAAAAGTTGTATGCGTTGCACATTCTTACAATACAATTTTTGGGTACAATGCTATTTAAGCCAAATTGCATTCAAACGACATCAAAGTCTACATTTGGATTTTTTTTCACATTCTTAGTCGTATGTTTGGCAACCATTTACCCATTAATGTCACTTGCATCAATGAAAGCGAAAACTTTCAATTTACAAATCAGCGACAGTGCCAAGAATTCTACGAAATGTGTAAATTTCCTCTAATGATGCAAGAAATGCTTCACCCCATTTGATTTGGTTTTAATTTATACATCCGTCCCAAACTTGAATAAAACGCTCATATTTAAACTGGTGCACTTAAGACCTCACTGCCCCTGCTAGATAGAATTAAAAAGTTATTAGAACACAAATTTATCTGCCACTGCTAGATAAAAATGAAAAGTTAATACAAGGGTGTCAATGTTTCAACATTAGATTTACCAGACAAGTTAAAATGACTGCGCCTTAAGAAAAGTACTTAGTGGCTTTTAGTCCTTACTTCTAAAATATAACGAAATGAAGTCGATAATATTCATTGTAAGACATAAATGTGTTTCTTCAGTTATAGCTGCAAAAATCATGACATTACTACAGAAAGAAAATTTGACTTGTAGTAGAAAGAAATGCAGTAGTAGAAACTTGAAATTGAAATTGCAAGAACAGGTATTTTGACCGGCTAGTGTTAAACAAGGATTGGCAAACTTCAAAAGTCTTCTAACAGATTTGTACAGGCAAGGTGCTATTAGGAATCAGCTGAATAAGTAGTTTTCGAATCGATCCTGCTTGAATGTTTTAAATTTGGTACTCGTGCGTTTGAAATCAAGTTATTTTTTTATATAAATCAGAACGTCTGATTAAGTTGCATATTACTTGATTTGACACTTTTAAACTTAATTTGCAGATGCAATATTTAACTAAAATCCCATGTCTTTTGACATGCTACATAAAAAACAATGTAGGATGTAAAAAGAAATGGGGCAAACAATTTTCTGAATACATAGTACACTATTTAAACTTGACCTCAACTTAGTTGGCTAAAGAATTGGTTATTTATACAATCTATCAAAATTAAAACCTTGACAGTTGAAGTGTAAGGATACAATACTTGTGAAATAGATGGAGAGTTGAAAGACCTTACAAAATGTTCTGCCGAAAATAATATTTTTACAATCGGAATCCTTTAACGATGTCGAACTTTGAGGTTCGCCTTCTGCATTTATCAATTTTGGTCTTTTTTTATAACTCTCCTTCACTTTACTATACGAACGTTTTGAATTACGCGGATTTTATTCCGGAATGAAATTTGGTTCGTATCGTCTGGCTAAAATTCCCTCTCAGTCTCCATATAAGTATAAGCTCTCTAGCCTCTAACTCTCTTTAAAAATTGTTTTTGTTTTTATAACGAATTAAATTAAATATTGTTATAAATTAGCCAAAATGATAGTAATTTTTCAGGAGTAAGGTAATATATATGGTATATAAATGTAAATAGTGCAATGTAGTTTTAAGACAAAATATAATACTTCAGCTACAATAAAGATAAAGATATTTAAAGATAATAAGTGTTTTGTTATTGATTTGCCCTTTTTCTCGTACCAACTTACTGTGCAGAGCACGATATACATACACAGAACATATCATTCCGCTTTTATCCAAATGAACTCAAATTATATTCATTGAATTCTTTGACTTTATAAGATTTAATGTGAATTCACTACTGACTTCAACCAGAGTTAATTTAATTTTTTTTTTTTTTGAAAACTGCAATCAGTTAGCTTGGTTTTTAGATTGCTAAAATTTGAGTGCGTCATTCATTGAGCTCTTTTACCAAAAAGATTTCAAATTATTTTATTTCGAATTGTTCGTTTTTGTTCCGATTTTATAAAATCCTGCATAACTTTTTTTGTAAATTAAAAATTAAGTTATATATTTATGTATTGTATTATTTACTTCTTAACAATGCAACAATTCACTAAAATTATAATCAAACTTTTGAAATAAATCGTTTTTTTTTTGTTGTTTAAATTGGACGCCTTCAGGCACAAGTACTATAAAATAAGGCTATCTTTATAGTGTTAAATACGAATACAAATTTGTAAAACACTTGTAATGACAAATTTGTGAGTTGGTGAAATAGGCCATTGATGTATTCGCCTGCTGCTTGTCCGACACTTTAAAATTGTGATGAAGCATCGTCGATGATTTACACAAAATTCTCTTCACTTAACTCATAGTCGTAAAAGGAGCTGGACGCAATTTAGAAAGAAAAGGGGACCTCAAACCTAATTTAAAACAGAAGATATAAAACTTAAAAACTTCAAGTAGTAGAATGACACCGAACACTGCCGATGACGCTGTTAGACAACAGAAAAAAAGAAAGATAAAAATAGGCCTAGAATGTTGAAGTTTCAATTGTCTTATGTCTTCAAAATGGAAAACTACATTCTGAAAAATCTACAGGGTTATGGTTTTGTTAGTGCCTCCATGGCTAACTATCAAACCATCGAATTTTAAAACTCTTCGATTGAAAATATTTCGAAATAAAATTTCGTAACGCACTGTAGTTTTTCGGTACACAACGTTCCATGCCCAATTCGAAGGCCGCTTATGTGTCTTTATTTATATATCGTAGATAAAAATGAGGCATAGGCAGGATCACATCGATATTCGGCGGGAAATCGTGAGTATTTTTTTTTTGTCTTTAATTCATTAGCTTTCAGTTCTGAAATTCTCCTTCTGTGTGTCGTCTCTGTGATCGCATTCGAAAAAATCAAAGAAAAAACCAAACAATCAATTGCGTATTCGAAATCTATGTGTGTACACTCTCCCTCACTCATTCTCTCGCGTTTTCCTGTGGATCTATCTAAAATAACTTTACGCTTTTGAAAAATATACACCACTCGACGTATCAAACAGATATAGCCAAAGCATAAAGACAAAATCTCATATGCCAGGCCCCACACATGATTTTAACTCAAAATTTTAGTGCAAAATTTTGAACATTAGTCTACAGTTGACCGCTTAACGAATCGAAGCATAAATAAAGTTATTGTTTTTTTTTTCGTTTTTGGTGTTGTTTTTATTTTTGTTTTAAGTCTGAGAAAAAAAAACAAAAAAGAAAAGCTTAAAACACTTTTTTTTGTGTTTTCTAAAGGTATTTTTGAAAGAAAATTTTCCGATTTTTGTGCAACATTTGCTGTGCTTCCCATGTGCGTGTGCCGCTTATAATTTTTTAAAGAAAAAAAACGATTTTTTTTCGTTTCAGTGTTTATAGCGAGAGTTTTCGGTTAAGGTACAAAAAAAAAAAAAAAAAAAGAATAAAGAAAATCGTGCGCTAGAAATACAATTCAGTTTCGAAAAAAAAAGAAAGATTTGAGTGTTTTTTGTTGAAATTCAAAAAAAATAAATCAAATTCAAATACTCGTCTTATAAGTTTGATATTACGGTGAGTAAAAGGCTGCGTCAAATCAATTTTTGTTCTTTTTTTTAAATCGCGATCCAAATGAAATGGATACTGAAAATTATTTTTGTGCGTGACAGTAAATTATTACTCGTGACTATGTCATGGACTGAGAGTATGAGTGTGATAATTTGCTCGTTGTCGCATGTGAAATGTTTTTTTTTTTTTGGTGGCGGTGTCATGTTACGATGGCTATTTCTTTTTTTGTTATTTTATTTTTCTCAAAACAATGTTGAGGATTTTTTGATTGGTTTTTCATTCAAAACGAGGAAAAGAGTATGGGTGAACTTTTGCTTTTTGGATGTTCAATGGAAAGCAACAGTGATAGAAATTTGGGAAGAGTCACTCTTTTTTGAAGTGATGCTTATGGTGTTGCTCACCCTTGTCAGTCAAAAGAAGAGAAAAGGATAAAGCTCAGAAGGACAAATATTTAACGGTTAGAAACTCTCTTACAGAAAAAAAAATACTTTGCGAAGTAACGTAGTCCTTGAATCTCTCTAATGACGAAATCCAATTCCTGAGTCGATTACTCTGATTCATCGCAGTGTAGATTGTTAACCTTTGAAATGAACCACATTTTAGATTAAGTATCAGGTGGCTCTAATGTTTGTCAAGATAGATAAAATGATTGTACTGACATTTCATTTTATTAACTTAAACAGAATACAAAAAGGTTATCAAAAGCTAAATAGTTTTAAGGAAGCAAATCGTCGGTCACTTTGTCTGTTGCGTTCCTTTTTACCTCCTCACCGTGACTGGCTAAAAAGGATCTTTTCATTCAGTCCATCTGGTGTTGCCGTTGATACAATCATCTGTGTTTAGGATTTTGTAAACTCCATATTAATTGAACGAATGAATAGCGTCAGAAGTATTATTTTGATGAAGGGAAACTTACTGTTGATGGCCCTGATGAATCCAATTATTTTCATCACGGTTTTTAGCTGTAAAGATGGTGTTATGGTGTTGGATGCATTGGCATCTTTGAGCTTGAATTCTAAACCGCAAAAATGAATAAGCCAGAAAAATATCTTTGAAAGAAATTTTCGAAATCACATGCTGGAAATTTAAACAGAACAATAATTATGGACGTTATGTTTTTGACATGTCGCTCCCTAACCGCCAAATTATCGTAATCGATATTTTAAGCAAAAAATGAGTTAATGACGCAGTGCGATAATTTATTCGATTGTGCGTCTCTTTGCATCATTGGTTTTTTAATAAGTTCAAAATAACAGCCAAAATAAATTTTATCAAAAGCGACATTTACTTTTTTTTAGCTCAGACAAGGAACAAAAAAAAGCTTCACCTTTAAAATTTTCATTTTGTCGCTTACGATAATTTGGCGGTTAGGGCTCGATATTTTCAGTTTACTGTCGGTTCCAATAACGAATAATAGTCGTTCGCTGGCTGTAAAACAATTACTTTTAAAAGCCTTTTAACGCCTCTATTACAGTCTAAAGCACAACCGGCGATGTTTCTCTTCGAATGACGATCGAAAAATTACAACTTGTTCAAATATGCATCCGAAAAGTGTCCACTTGTGTGTTTGGTAGAGAATTTTCGGGGTTGTATATGTTTTATTGTTACATAAAATAATAAACCAAAAAAACACCCCAGACTTTGTTTAAATTTGTCTTTTTTACACTTGTCTCCACATTCTTTGCCGGCGCATATCAAATAAATAATTATAGCACAACTCGGGTTAATGTGTGAAGTCTGTGAACAATTTTAAACGAAAATATTCGAAACCCAAGATTTCGAATAAAAAGCATCTGAAGGCTGGTTAATTGAAGAATGGGCAAGAAAACTTGTAAGAAATGTGTAAGGGCCACAAAAGTTAGTGGAATTATTACCTAACCGGCTTTAAACAGGAGGGGTATGCCAAATATTATATCAAGATTAATAAAAATATTTGTTATTCTATTTAACTTCCTTTATTTTATAATTGGATCAAATAAGTTGTGACATTAAATCTGGTTATGTTTTTTACATGATTTTACATAGATAAAATTAATAAATGAAGAATGAAGAATAAAGCTCAAAATTCAAAAAAATCTTTTTGCGTCAATTAAACTGTGAGCCACGGTATAATTTTTTTTTAATTGGCGAAATAATTAGAATTTTTGCACAAATTTCACTAAAAAAATCAAAAAATCAACTCGAAAATATGTACAAGGCTATTGGTAGTGAAATTGGTCACAATACCTGGAAACAGTAGACCTGAATTTCGAAATCTTAAGCTAGCTATGATTTTCAAAAAGTTGACTGCGTTAAGGAAAGCGACTTAACAGCACACTGCGCATTGTAGCAGATCTGGTACAACTCAATTCTTACTTCTTTCATAAACTGTGTATCAGAATTTTAATCTGCAATTTGACAATGAAGGCTTTGTTTACCTCTGCGATTCGAAGTCCTATTTACTTTTTCTTGAGCAATATTTTTTGCCTAATTCAAAGTTTTTTCCTGTTTCCATGAAATTTGAACTATCGAGAGTTTATGAAATTTTATCAAGAGTCTGTCTAGGAAAAAACATTCCAAATGAAAAGTTGAGACAGATGTATTCGTTCGTCAAAAATTTTGTTTCAAGTTATTTTATGATAAGTTTTGGCCGTCGCGGCAGCATTTTCTCACCTTTTTTGGTAGCGCATTGAAAAGAATCTTTCCATTTCAAGAGTTGACTACACTTGTGGCTTCTTCGTACGAATTGGAGAGCTACCTGCCCAAAGTATTGTGGGTTTCGATTGGGCATTTGAAATTGTTTTTTTTTTATACCCAGCAAAAAACATTTTTTTCATCCTTTACAGTGGATACGATATCTAACTTACATGATTTTTACTGTCGACATTTCTATATCGACATTTAAATGTGTAGCTCCACTTTTTATTTTACGCAAAATAAAAAGTTTTCGACCCAATCGAAAGCAACATTTGCTGTTTTGAGTTAGTATATGCAGTTCCGCGCATAACTGGATACTTAATCGGCGATTTTATTGTCTTGTGTAAATAAAAAACCTTCCTTTTGATCGATTTGAATGAATTTTGTTGTTTATTTTATTATTAAAAAAATGAGGTATGAACGACCTTGATCGTATCACTAAAATTTGTGAACAATTTTTTCACAAAAGCTCATACTGACTCCAATGTATCCAGTTTTGTGCGTTTAGAAAAAATATTCGTTTTAATGCACAGTGATTTCAAATTTCTTCATAAATTTACAAAGTGATTGTCACACAATTTACATTAAAACATATCGAAATATTGTTTAATGTACATATCTTTCATCCGAAGCATTATCTTAAATTTTTTAAAGAAGAAGTTTACAAGAGATTTGGTAGGAAACAACGACAACGACAACGAGGAATGCACAGTGATAGTACGATAACTTTGGTGACAAAAATTTACAATGGTTTCTTAAGGGCCAAAATGAAAATTCGTTACTATGGGAGGGTGGTCTATCGTACCCCGGGGTATTTACATCATCTGAATTGAACACAAAAAACTGAATGGCTTTATTTCTTCTAGTTGAAAATTACTATTACTGCAAGGCAAATGCCTTGCATTTGGGGCGGGTATGGTTGGCCCATTCTAGTTTTCTTAAATACTTGAAGATATGAAATCATTCCTATTTGCCTAAAGTCTATTGGCTTGTGCTGGCAAGGAGCAGAGGAAAAGAGTCAATCATTCCCTAGTAATGCGATTTAGTATAACTTGGCAGTGGAACCGATTAAAAGGAGATAAAATGTCCTATTGAACTAATTGAAGCTCACATAAAATTCATTGACTGATATTCAAAATTTATCAGTCACCAATTGTTGTTGACAATTTTTCTGAATTAAATTTTCCTTATGCTGAAATAAAGGGTTTTTTAATAGGGATCGAACTTTCGCTAATCATCGAACTATCATTGTCAGTTTATTCAATAAACTCAACATTTTCATCATTGTAAAGCCCATGGGCAACGTCTGCAAATTATAAAAAATTTCTACCGAAATTCGGAGCTGGTCACCGCACCTTTAAGAGCGTTAACATCAATTTTTGGTCGTAGTTCTCGCCCTAGTAGACAGACAATAAAAAGTTTAGTGCAAAAACTTGAGTCGATTTGTGATGTTGCTGCATAGGTTGGTCGCAGTGTCCAAAATATCGCTGTCATTCAGGCGTCCGTAGCAAACGATAGAAATCAGTCGAATCCACGGCGTTCTCAAGTATTGGGCATCGCTCAGACTACATTATGGTGCATTTTGCGTACAGATCTTGGTTTACATCCATACAAAATCCAGCTGACTCAAGAATTGAAGCCGATGGACCATTTGAAGCGACGTACGTTCTCCGATTGTACTCTGAAGAAGACGCGCCTTTTTGGTTCAATTAGTTCGTCAATAAGCAAAATATGCGTTATTGGCCGGGTGAAAATCCACAAGTGCTTCATGAATCACAACTTCACCTAGAAAAAATAACGTGCGGGTGCGGTTTGCACGCCCGCAGCGTTTTTGGGCCATATTTTTTGATCGACGATAGCGATCGTCATGTTACTGTGAGTGGTCAGCATTATCGTGTCATGATTACTGATTATTTTTGACCCGAATTTAAAAATACGGACTTGAACGACATCTGGTTTCAAGAGCATGGTGCCAGAAGCAGCACATGAGCGTGTTATCTCAAGAAATGGGCCAGCCAATTGGCCGGCTCGTTCGTAAAATTTAACGCCTCTATACTATTCTTTTTGGGGCTACGTTTAGTCATTGGTTTATGCCAACAAGCCGAGAGCGCTGGAAGTGCTCAGAGCCAACATTGAACACGAAATAGAGGCCGTTTCGGCCAGAATGTGTGGCTGAATCATCGAAAATTAAGTTTGACAAATCGACCGCTGCAAACGTACCCGCAAGGCCATATGAACGAAGTCGTGTAGTGTAATAAATAGTTGAGTTGTACTTCAAGCCGTTGATAAAGTCTTAGAAATATCTCAATTGGTTTGTGTTTTATTTAAAAAAAGCTTGTCAAGTCCTTATTGGAAAACCCTTTACCTTATAGCTCACTACTGTTCAGTATTTGAAGAAGAGGTTCACCGTGAATTATTCTGTTTTTTTTTTAAAGTGGGACATTATTAGGTTCAGTATTTTATGTAATATTGATAAAACAAGTACGAAGGATTTTATTTTTTCTATAGTGTTACATTGTTCAGTGATTACAATTACTAAGCATAGCTTGCACAGAGACATGGTTTGATATACAATCTTACTACTGAAAAATAAAGACAAAAACGAAAATCTTAATCTTTTCAACAAAATAATAATGACCTAACTTATTGAATGTTCATAAATGATAATGTAGTGCAATTCTTCCATTAATTTCAATAACATTTAAGAACTTTTGAAAGTTGTTTTATTGTAATCTAAATTAATGCTTGGACAAATGAAAAAAGTTCTATGAAATAAACTTTATTTACAAAATTCCGAGTTAAAGCAATATTCGAGCTATAAAAATTCGAGTAGAGAATATCCACTCTAATTAAATACTCGGTAAATTTGTTTTGTCATCATTTGGAACTGTTGTCGTAGTTTTATGATCAACTTAGCTTCTCCGCCTTCATACACACACACCATTACCGCTAACGCAACCACTTCTTTTTATTGTGTGACAGCACTTATGGACTTTTTTTTTAGATTAGATTTACTTATTACAAATGTTATAAGCATCGAGTTTTCGACAATTAAGACATGGATTTGCCATCTGTTTTATATAGGCAATGGTTGCCAGTACTTGTAGTAGACAATTATTAGTAGATTGTATCAAATGCAAAGACATTGTTTTTTACCTAAATATTTAATTTTAAACTTAAATTGATGCATGTTTGGGCACCACACCACCTTCTCACTGCACTCTTGGCCAAATGAACACAAAAAAGCAGTGTTTGCTACTCATGTGTGTTGTTAGAACAAACTCTGATATAAGACAACCAAAACCTGTTATTTATACCCTTAATTTTAAAAAGGTAAATGATGACGCTCTAATATGATTACAATTTATAATAATAAAGTTCATGTTACACTATTTTTGCAAAATCTTAACTTTACAACTTTTTTCAGTATACAATAGGACAGCTAGGTTATGAAAATGAATTTACACAGGAGTACAATAGAAAAAAAAATTGGTGTTTTTGTTTTGTTGCATAATTGTTATGTTTTTGGGTGCTGAATCCGAAAATTCATTTTGTTTTAGAGCGCCACGTTTTCTGACGATATAGGCATCAATGGGTCATTCCGCGGCAAATCACCCAGCCCATATGGGGAGCTCTGAACGACCCCCTCTGATTTGGCTAAAAATTGGTAGACTTACTTATTGGAGTGGTTAAATTATTGGGACAAAGGAGTTTTGCAGACTTCGATATAGTTTGTGAGGCTCAAAAATTAAACAAAAAAGTCTAAATTTAAAGTTTCCTTCCACCAAAATCATCATCTTCTTGACCGCTTGATCCACTAATTGGGTCGCGGGGGTAATGTACGCAGAAGAGATCTCCAGGTAACCCGATCCTTCGCCACTGACTCAGGAAAGTTTTCTTATTATTTTAAAAAATCACAACTTTGGTTCTGCTCATCAGAATTTTGTGAGTCATATGTCTTTGACTTCAGGTCAGTAACACAGTTTTGATTTTCAGAAACAAATGATAGTTGATAATGTCCTTTTTCACACGTCTCCTTAATTATCTCAAAAAAGGTACAGTCGAATCCCTCTAAGTCGAATTTTCACGGGACATCAAAATTAGTTCGATTAGAGGATGTTTTTTGTATGGAAAATTGGGAAGGGGAATGCCAAAATATGGCGAGATACAGGGAAATTCGACTTAGAGGGAGTTCGACTTAGAGGGAGTCGACAATATGACGGAAAAATTCATGCTGAAGGAAAATTCGCCTTAGTCGACTGTATTTTAAGTTTTTTATGTCATAAAGCAACTCTTCACCTATCTTCATTCTAAATTTCAAACTCATTTGAATCTCAGCATGTAGGCTAACCAAGAGTTAGCCCAAAAAAAAGACTTTGAGACTTTTGCGTGTTGCAAAATATCCTAATGTTCTAAAATTTTCCGAGTATTTTTTTCGTTTTCAGAACACCAAAGTGTATAGAAATCAGTTGAAAACATCCAGACAGCATTTTAGTTGTAGACCTGTGCTAAAGAAAATTCTCCAATGGTTTAATCAGTCTCTCGCAGAGTTGAAAAACATTATTTTTTAGACTTAATGGACATATTATCACATCACATTATACTTTTTATTAACAAATGTGTGCGCCTTGTGGGAGCCAAGCAGGCATCAAAATAATTCTTTCTTCTGTTTAATTTACTTATTTTTTAAGTATTCCTTAGAGACTGAGGGGCAATTTTACGTCTTGTTACCATTTGTCACTTTCTGTCAATCATCAGCGTGACGCATTTCTGTGGCGAGATCCCCCTAAAGCAATTCTTATGATAGTGTAAAGGGATGTCATAAGTTTTCCTAATGATCACTTGAATCATATTCATCCTGTTTATTTTTAAATGGAAAATATATTTTTTACATATATGAGATAAAAAAAATACAAAATTCTAATCGAATTAAAATACCATTGTCTCGTTTCGTTCTTCCTTTTTTTGTTGATTTTCTTAGTTCTTTTTTTCTGGTATGTGTCTACCAGTCAAGAGCCGACCGAGTTAAGTTCGAAAAATTCAGTTGGCATTTTGTCAATCATTTTTGTTGCCAAGAAAACTTAACGTCGAACGAATTTTGTTGAAATTTGTGGGGATTTTGTTTTTAGCATATTCATTAATTAAAACAAACAAAATTCTAATAGAAATAACTATCGTGATCATTGTAGTGTAATGATAGAATTAATAATCACATCATCTGGCACAAGCGTGCTTCTCGTTAAATGGTCCCCGTCAAATGCGATTATGTAATGTGTAATTTATGCTTACTTTTAGATTTATAATTTGCAGTGACATGACAATTTGTCTTAAGAAGAGGAAGCGTCGGATGATGAAAACAGATTACCGGTCGATTGCGTTGAATGGACTTGAAAAAGTTTTCACAGACGATCGCACATACATACTTCTTCGAGGATAAGAGCGATAGTATGGATGTTAAGCGCATTATCAGTTTTATAAACAGGCAAAGACAGTTCTGTTTTTGTTTTTCAAATAGGCTGTAAAGCAGGCCTGCTAACTATTTATCACGAATGAGCAAATACAGATATCCAACTTCCTCTTCTCTTGCTCCTTGATTTTATTTGACATCGTTTTTTATAACATTTTGTGTCTGTGAATACGTGTGAGAGCTTTGAACAACAAATCAAACAAATGTTCGAAAAAATTATGAGCTCGTGTTCGATGATTCCTGAACTAGTGTCAAAATGTTTTTTTTATTTCCCATGTTTATTTAATTCCTGTCTGTATAACAATAATTAAGTGGTTTTTATATGGAATTTGGATGTATAAAAAGCAAGTAGGACCAATGTCCTATATAACATACAAGGGTAAAAATGGTTCCTGTATTTCAGCTACATTCGTGAAATCAATGTCAAATTCATCGATGGCCAAGGAAAAATAGCAGTTGCTCAGATGGGTGTCTATATGGGTTGGCTGTGCTACTTATTATTTGCAGGAAATTTCTAGCTAAGCGAGTCCGGCTGTGGCAGTACAATGGGCCAATGAGCTGCGTTCTTTCGTGGCAATCACTTCGAGCTAAGACCTAAGCAAACAGATCGAATTATTCTTATGGTGTAATAAGACCGCAGGACTTTCAATGAACAAAAGGTTTTGTCTATCGATATAAAAATTTCGTCGGCACTTGTAAATTTAAGAAAAGACCGTCACACAAAAAACAAGAAAGTTAGATTAGAAAGGACATGCAGAAAGCCGTTAAGAAACAGTACAAGCGTTGGAACTACCACATCACGATGGTGCTAAAAAAAACGCATTTCGAAAGAAAAAAGTTTACCTTGAGAACCAATGAAACATGAGACTTGCGTTTTTTTCGAAAGAGATTTATTCTGTTTGGCCCAATCGAATTTTGCATGAAAATTTGCATCGTCGGAAGTTTTAAGGGTAAGGAATTTAAAAAGATTTATAGATGATCCTTAGCCACTTCACTGAAGGGTCTGTGCACCAAATGTCGCTCTTCGACATTATAGCCCTTCGCTTTTATAGCAGCCTTAAGGACCTTAAGGGGTCTTTTGAACGTGAAGTCCTTTCTTCGAGCAGAGGAAAAAAAAGGAAGGTGAGATAGCAGCCTGCGCGTCGATCATTTTAGTTCATCGTCTTTAAAACATTCAAACCGGGGCCGATTTATACTATTTTTGCTGTTGGGCGGCGTGCGAACCAACCCTGCGTTTTTCTTATGAGTTTTTTTTTAAACTATTTTAATTTTCAACGCCAAATAGGATAATCCAATCCGTTCCACCGGTGGTACACGCCGCCCGATGAGACAGTCTAGTCGGCGTGAATGTGTATCTAGCAATTTTAGGCCGTGTCGATTGGTTGTAGCGTCAGAAAAGCCTTGCTAATCATTAAACCGAAAAAGATAACCTTATTTTAAAGTACTGAAAAGATAAACATGCGCATGAGAACACCCAATTTAATAAAAAGAACTATCTATTTTAAAAATTTAATTAATTATTCTTTTTTTTATAACTTTAGTGAATTGTTAAAATTATATAATAACAAATTTACAGCGCTATTTTTTATTTATAAAAATGTTATGCAAGATTTTACAAATTCTGAACAAAAATTAAAATTCTTCTGGCTCTTAGGCGCACGCTATCTTTTTTATAAATTATAAAAACTATTTTTCGACCCAATGGAACGTGAGATTTGTCGTTTATTTGGAATAAGCAAAATATGTGAAGGGGTAATAGTTCCTTTTTTTGGCCCAATCGAATTAAGCATGAAATTTATATTTTCATCATAGAAATCTCTGTTTATTGATCCCAAGCCAGACCCACAAGGGACCGCACTCATCCAATCGACTAAGTAGAAAATGACTGCTCCAGCCCATAATCCATTTCTTCCTATCACCCTCACAAAAATAAAACTCCTGTCTCTGAAAAAAAAGTCAAGTCCTAAAAGACCGATTACTCACGCATTTGTGAAATCTCTCTCACCCTGCTGTTCCTTTTTCAACCCAGATAGCTCATTGTCTCTATTTTATTGTAAAAAGTATAAAAACAAATTACAAAACCACCAAATGACCCGAGACAAAAAAAAAGATCTCAAATACTCGGAGATGAGACACAAAACATCTGCCTGTCGTCGCATCGTCGTCGCGGGACTTGGTAAAGTGCAAAAATAAATTTAAAAAAACTTTTTTTTTTACCTGGATTTTGTTTATTTTTAAACATTAACAATTTGATTGACGTTTCACTAAAACTTTTGTGTTTTCTTCATGTTTTTCGCTGAAGTATGTCTGTTGCTAGGATACAAGAAACAATTCAGTTGAAGTTCATTTGCCAAGCTATTTCGTTGTGCGTCGTTGTACGTTTTGCGTAAAGTGATCGTATTTTTTTTCTAAATAAATATATTTTTATTTTATTTTTTGTTTTTCAGATAACTTAAAGAATCGAGAAACACGAAAATGGAAGTTGCCGAAGTTGGTACCGAAACGGGTGTTTCTAAAAGTTCAACATCTGCTTCTGAAAGCTCAAAACAGGTACGTGAATCTCAGTCATCTTTTAACGATCTTTTGGTTTTTTCCATATATATAAAAATTTAAATTAGTTCTCTTCCTCATCGACATGTAAACCAAACAATCTTTTTTCACATTTACCTTCTTCTTTTTGTTAACTTCTTTGCTTTTGCTGCATTCTCTCTTTATTTATATCTGCCTGTCCGCTTTAAAGTTGCTTTTGAATAAATATGACAAGAAAATGGATAATTAATGTTTGCGTGTGTGCTTTTTATTTTAATATTAAATTCTTCTCTTTTTTTGAATTTTTGAAAAAAAAACCATCGTCCCGGCGATCTGGAGGAACACTTGGATATAAAAGAACCTTTAAAGGAATTGATGTTTAATCGAGAAGTGTTTTTGTGTTTGTCGTTGTTTTTTCAACCATGAGGATGTCCTTTTGTTTGTTGTTTTGCATACTTTTGACAGCATTCTTACGTTTTCTTTTTGTTTTTTCAACGTTCGGAATACATTTTTTAATAAGGCTGCATAATAATTAAATGCATTGCTTAAAAAAAGGAAAAGAACGCCCATAGTGACGATTTTTTTTCGATTCAACAGATTTTCAGTTCACAAAAGCAAGACTACAACAGACCTGCAAAGCATTGCTACGTAATTGCTTTTCTAGACTGTCACAGTATTGCATTTATGAACTCACACCTTCTCAAGATTGAAAATGAGTAATTCCGACATTTTGTTTTCTAGTTAAATTAATTTAATCTCCGAAATGACTTCGTGAAAGGTGTTTCAGGCGTTGATGGTGATGACTGAACTTAAATTAAAGACTAGTTTTTTCGTTAGTCCCACTCTCTGTAAAAACCGGTTAACTATTGTCGTCCAGACAGGCATTAAATAAATAAGGGATTCAAAAAAAATTGCATACTGGCCTAAGCCTCTGCTGATCTCTTTTTAAACTTTTATTCCAGTTTTAAGGACGATTAAAACCATTTAAAATATATTCTTGAACAAAACCTACTGTTTTTGAAAAGATTAACTCCAAAGCAGACAAGAAAAGACTTCAAGAGCATGTTCTAAACGGAAAAGAATTTGTAGATATTTGAATCTATCTGAGTGCCGACTAGAAAGATCTTTTTCTTCTGAGATGCAATTGCCTCAAAAATTTACAGATATCATTTGCTCTTGCTTGATTCGGTGCTTAATGACAGGCTCATCATCTCTAATTTTTTGATCGTTGCTTCATGAAACATGACGACTTTTTTTTGTTCCCTAAGTAAATTCCACCAGAAATTTTTTCTGACTCTTGGTCGTTTTTATTTGTTGTTTTCTGTATATTTGTCACGTAATTAATCAAATCAATTGGGTTTTTCATCGTTTTAACCATCGAATTATGTTTGTTAAACTATTTTGTACATAAACTTCTTTGTTTTGTTTTTCTAAGCACCACCGACCCAAATTGAACGACAGATCTATTGTAAAATGAATATATGTACTTGCTTACTTGGTTATCAGGCAGTTAACACTTGAAGGGTCTGTACCTAAAGTCGTAGCTAAAGTCGTCTTCCAATATAGACGGTTCCGGGCATGAATATAAAATTATTAATTAGCTAATACTTCTGGTTTCAACCATCCAGCTAATCAACTTTCTTAATTTTTGGCACCACCAAAAAAAAAAAAACGGAGAAGATATTTCGTGGCAATTCCGAAGAATGCCAACCACGGATTTTAAGATTTCTCGTGAAGGAACCGTTCTAAGACAATGAACGGCTAAAATTCCTGAAGAAAAAAAAGTTTGAAAATTTTCTAAATAGTAAGACTTCCGAAAATAAGGTCTTAACACTTTAAAAACATTTTAAATCAAATAATGAGATTTTCCTCTCAGAAAGATTTGAAAAAAGTTGAGAGTCTTTTCAACATTTTATCTGACTAAACGATCTTTAATGTTTGTACAACTCAGATTTATTTTAATTATCTTCAAAATCCCGAAATTTCTTTTAATATATATGTAGTAAAAAAAAATATGTCGAAAGGCTGTAAAACTTTGATTATTCAACGCTAATTCCGTTGTCAATCCAATTGTTAACCCTAGATAGGTAACCTTTAGTACTGAAAAGATAAACATGCACCTGATAGGTGCCCATTTAAAAAAAGCGATTCATTTCAAAAGTTTAATTAACTCTTCTTTTTTTATAACTTCCATGAATTGCTGCATTATTAATAAGTAAATAAAACATAAATGTCAATATTATTTTTTATTTATAAAAAAGTTATGTAGGATTTTATAAATTATATTCTGAACCAAAAGGAACAAAATTAGAACTCTTCTGTCTGCGCCTCTTAGGCGCACGAATTATAGCTATTCACGCCAATGCCACTTAAGTCCTTTCCAGCCATTTCTACCAAAATCACTTGAAACTATGAAAAACTGACGGTTGGTGACATTTGAATGCACATTTATTTGATCTCACAGGGATCTGTACATTCTTCCATGTTCTTATTATATTTCTCAAAGTCTGTAAGTTTATGATAAGACAGCGAACTTGGCCATGATGGCATCGTACTGGGCTTTTTGTCGTGAACAAATGAATATAAATATAATGAGAAGTAAAAAAGTAAAGTTCTTATCGTTAGTAATAAAAAAAATGTCTTCCTCAGGCTTAGAGTCCTCAATATAAAATCCCTGCTCAACTCTGTCTTAGTTCCCAAAATCAATGCCTTCCTCAGGAGTTGGCTTCACTTGGAGCCTGCAGAGTCTGAAGTCTCTGCTCAACTTTGAAATACTAAAAAATTGTAAATATTTCGTGCCACTAGCAAAACTGCTTTCTCCCGAAAATTCCACATTGTCATGTAAGGACAGATATCCTTTCAAAACCACGTGAATTTTCCTTTTTTTCCGATCCTGGTGCTCAAGCTAAGATGTCACTAAAAAGGCCAAATGTGTTCCCTAGCATGATTTTTTTTTTGTATTTGTTTTACCCCAACACCACTTCGACAAGACAACTCACATAAACGACACACGCAGTACCTCGTCCATCGAAATGCACTTCGGGGGCATCAATCCACACAAAACAAACTTCACTTCACTACAGAAAAAAACAGAAAACAGAAAAACCATACAAATCCTTTGAAAAAAAAAACAAAAAACAAAACTCCTTCTTTCAGATAATTGCATCTGGAAGCATGCAGAAAGAAATTAGCAAAGAAAAAAGTATTGAGCAATCTGTGGAGCAGTCCATTCAACAGAGTGTTGCGCAGGAATCATCGCAGATAATAAAAAAGTCGGTTGTCTCATCGGTGTCGGTGAGTGCCACTTCGTCATCAACCAGACAATTAGTGTCCTCGTCAAGTTCATCCGTTCAGAGCAAAAGTGTTCAATCAATTGAGATCGTCGAGGATGCTGATTTCTAAGAAAGAAAAAATATACACAAAACCAGCCAAATGCTGCTAAAAAGAAATTAATTTATATTTGTTATCTTTTTTTTATATTTTATATCAAAATTCAAATTCAAATAATTTTTTCTTTCATTCAACACAAAATACACACACACACACACGCTGATCAGGATGATCTGAATTTGTCTGTTGGTTCTCTTTTCCAATCTTTTTTTTTTGTACGTATTTGTTCTGTATTTTCCTCTACACTTCGTCAATTTATTTTTATCCTGGCACCATGATCCCTTTTGAAACAAAAAGAAAAAAAAAACTTTTATTGTTAACCAACAAAACAGGAAAAGAAAACAGAAATGCGTTTAAAAGAGAATAATTTAAATAAATTAAAATAAAATTTGTGTTTGCTGTTTGGAATAAAAAAAAAGAAAATGTTTTTCTGTTCTTTTTCGTTTAGTTTTGTGTTAAGTTTGTAATTTAATTTTTAATAAATAAACTTTTGTCATCACTTGAGTTGTTGTTTTGTTTTTTTTTTTTTTTTTGTTGTTTTGCAAAAGCTTTTTTTTTTGTTTATGTCACGCTTGCGATTCAACAACCGCGGGTTTGGTAGAGTTCATAAAAGCAACGCTGCGACAGTCCTGCGAAGCATCTCGTTCATTATTACTTTGCAAGACCGCCACAGTGCTGAACCCATTCATTTTCTTTTTCCTTTTTCGAGAAGGCGAATTCTCACGTCGTCGAAGCTCCTCAACGAAGTTTTAACAGCTTAATTCTGTCTTACAAATTTGGCATAGTGTCAGTTCCTCTCTAGGATATGCATTTCCCAAAGTCAGAGACCGCAAAGTTTTCCAATCCCTTCATTTAGAACATCGAAGCGGTAATAGCCTAGCACAATTTCAAATTTTTATTAAGAATAGAAGAGTGATGAGTTATTTACAGATGAAGAGTTCTTGCCTACGTGTACAATAAAAGTAATACATCCAAAATGCACTCCACTCGTCCAATCCTGTGCTGTATATTTTTACAGACAAGTAGAAAATGTGATGAAAAAAATTCAAAATTGTTCATTTTTGGTTCGAAACGACCAAGAGATCAACTCTCGTGAAGACTGCATATAAATTCAAGCTATCGTTCATCATCAGTTATCATCCCCAGTCTTCGAAAACATGATGCAATATGCTTGGTATGCCTCCAACCTTTCCGGCGATAAATTTTTTTTTTCTAAAATCCGCTTTTCAATGACTGCTTTGAAGATTCTTTGTTCTTTCGGACAAGGTTCTTTAATAAATTGCGTAAGATACTTAAGAATGTAGTACTTTTATTGTTTTAAAATTTATTATGTAATTAAAATTTCCTTTCTAATACCTCTGAATAAATTTAAAAATTTTCCACTTCGTCACTTCGAGATCTCGATATTTCGTAACCCGTCGTAATTCGTAAAATAATGCTATTCCCCTGCCATTTCGAATTATCGAGGCTCGACTGTATATAAGTGAAGCCAAGAAAAAAAACTTCTCCACACTTCTACCGATATGATTTTATATTTGAAATCAAATATTTTAAATAAAGTTCTGATTTTCCAGATGTAATTCAGACAGATTTAATAGGTTTTCGAAGAAATTGCCGATCTGTTAAACGCAATTACGCTTCTTGCCGGATCATTTCATTTCGCTTTTTCTGTAATCTGTTGCTTGGGTTTAAGCCCAACAGTAAAATTTTGTTGATGGTCTGCCAAATTTAAAAGGATAATTATTTTTTCCATCCTGTAGCTTGGATTTAAGTCAAAAATCCGTAAAATGATAAGGAGATCTTTGTAAGTGTCTTCTACAAAACTGTATCACAAACAAACGGCCATGTCGAAGAAGTGCCATATTAGCCAACAAATCGTACGAGATCTTCTTAATAAAAACAGGTTTGCATTTTTTAGCAAACAAAATAATGCGAATTGAATCGTTGATATCTCGAAAAATAAAGGTTCAAACTTTAAAAAATTTTATCAAACAGTAAAATCGTGTTTTTTTTTCTGAGATCTACAAAACTATGTTTTTAGTTCTTCGGAACTCGCGCGGTTACATTCCCACTATCCCATTTTTTTTTTCGGATACATTTCTAACAAAATTGCGTTATTTTGCTGGTTTTGGACAAAAACTCAGAGACCATTCAAGCGAGAATTCTCAAATGAATTTTGAGTTTAGATATTATTAGATAGATTAGATATTATTTTTTGCTTAAAATTCCGAATTCCTTACTGAATCAATAACAAAAAGATGTAGTTAGAAGGAAAACGCAAAGGAAAAACCTCCATTTAAATTTAAGGTAACAACAAGACCTACCTTCCAGTTTTTCGTTAGATTTTTAGTTGCATCAGTATAAAAACTCAGGGCCTCAGCCGACACGCCACGCCATCTAGCGCGGTCTTGGGCTAGACGCCTCCAGTTTCGTACGCCCAGCTGATTTAGGTCCCTATCCAACTGGTCACGCCACCGGAGGCGAGGTCTTCCTCTACCGCGTGGTCCATCAGTGTTGGGCTCGAAGACTTTACGAGCCGTTGCATTAATGTCCATACGCTCCACATGACCTAGCCATCTCAGTCGGGACACTCGAATTCGTTTAACTACCGTGTGGTACACAAATGAGTACATGTTTTTGGTAAGTGTAATTTACACTTCATAGAAAAAACGGAATAAGGTAAATTCAAAATGTTTACTACATTTAAAAACGAAAAGAACGGTATATAATACAGGACGGAAAACCTAAAAGCTTGAGAAATAACGAGCAAAACAAAAAACAATCCGCATGTACTTAATTTTTACCCAAAATTTTTTTTTAATAGTTTAGTCCTAAAAACTCACAAATGTGCCACTATATTCACATTTTTAGCTGCTTTTTCAGTGCTTTAATTATTTTTGTTTATAGCGTGTTCAATTGCGTGTAATAAGACCTTTTTTATCCTTCAAAATCGTAAATGGTATTTATTGCAAACGATTTTCAAAAGAATGATGAAACGGGCTCGAAGAGAGTGCTATGACAAAAAATGGCTGATCGAGAAAAGCGATAGATAAGCAACTTAATAAAAGCCAGTAAGAGTTGAGGACCTGCGTCAAAACCAAAAGCTAGAGTCCGTAAAAGGACATGAAATTTGAGCTGACCCCATTCCGTTTTTTTTATGACGTGTAAACTACACTTACAAAAAACATGCACTCATTTTTGCACCTCACTGTCGCTGTGAAATCTACATCTCCTGGATTTCATCGTTTAGCCTTCTCCTCCAAAACTCCTCCTTCTGTGCAAACGGGCTTTGCAACTCATGTCACATTAAATTCCATGACTCGATTCTTTGATAGTTCTGTACAGTAATTTTTTGTCTTCAATATTTTAAACATATTTTTTTCAAATGTCGATGCGCTTGAATTCAGACCTTTGAGAAAAAAAGGATATTTTACAAATGAATAACATACTCGTATCCAAACTAATCATGCATAGCGTCGTTTTGTAGGTTATGTCAAGACCTTTCAAATGATGTATTGCCAGATACGAGCTCTGTAGCGCTTTGTACATAGCCGTAAAATTCAAAAGACAAAAGGCGGAAGGGAGATATTTGACAACCTAATATTAGTGGGAATAACTTCCGATTTGATAGACCGATTTAAATAAAATTTTAAAAATAGACTGCTCACATAATGACTTACAATATAGATTAATTATTTTCTTGATTGAAAAAGTTTGACTTCAATTCGGACAAGTGCACACCGAAGCAAACAGTCAAAATACGCTTTTCATACGGTCTGGAAACTGTTGTCATCGCATTCGATATACTTTTTGCACCACTCCATCGCAGAGTGTACATTTTTAAGCTTTAGATTGTATGTGTTTTTAAGCCGAGGCGAACGAAGTGACAGGAATAGCGGGTTGTTCTAAAAAAGACTATGTCTCAATGTACTGCACCAAAACCCAATAAATTGAATGGCATTCAATTGAATTGAATTTAGACGACGCGTCGTGACGCCAGGATGTGTTAAGAAGAGCCTCTGAACCTATTGAAGTGATGGTTCGCTAGAGAAATCACCCCCAGGTATCCACTGCGACGGCGTTTATTCTGTGTTCCTTTAATTTCAACCCATTTTACTCCCCTAAGAGCTCTGAGTAAATGTAATACGCTGTGGACCTATAGGTCTATGTGATTGGCGATTAGTCAGCACCACATAACCTTTACTCCCCTTAAAAAGATGGTTTTAAAATGTAGCAATTGGCAAGAGAATATGCCAATTATATAATATAAACAACTTTCGTTTATAGCCAAAGTTTCTCCTTATCCTGACCCACTTTAAGATTGCATTGAAAAATCCTCAAATCTCCCTCCAACACGCGAGTTGCTAACACATCGCAAAACTAACTTCAATCTGACGCTTCGCCCGCTGCTTTACAATTCACTTATTTTTATTTCATTTTGATTTGATTTTCTTTTATTTTATTTTTTATTCTGTTTGATTTTACGGTAGATCCTGTAGAATATGATGCCATAGCACAGGAATATAAATACCATTTTATTCAGACACATACAAAAATTCGCTTGCACTGATAAACATTTCAGACAAACAAAAAAAAAAACAATTTTGATTGTAGAAAATAAAATCTTTTTTTTTCGTTGTGTTACTTTTACTTGTTAAATAGATATAGATTCATTGCTTTTTCGTTGACCATTTGCCAAGACTAAAGTTTGTTGGCGTGCTGTGAATTCTCAACGCGCCACAGACAACAAAAAAGTACAAAGCTCAAATTTTTAGTATTGGGGTAAAAGTATATGTCGACAGCATCGGGATATGTTAAAAATAGTTGTCTCTGGCTGGCTTTATGTATTTCGTTTTGTTCATTCACTTATTTATTATTGCTTTTTTTTCCCGTTTTATTGTTTTATGTATTGTATTTTGTGTTTATTTGTACAACTGACAAGTAATCATAAGCCAGTGGCAGCCACAACACAATGATGCTATTTTTGAACGGATCAGAATACAATCTTTTTTTTTATTTGTCCAATGGCAGAGCAGGAAAGAAATGAACAGTTTGGTCACATCCGGCTATGGGTCCGGCCAGCTTATTTTGAGGGTTATGCGCTGGGAGAAGCGGCTTAGTACCAAGTTACTCTCTGCATTTTTTTAGGGCTACGAGACGATAGTCGAAGATAAATTTAAAAGAAATAGAAACATCTTTTCCGGTTTTTATAGACATCGGTCGCCATCATCACCAAGATGAAGGAAGTCGATATCGGACACTGAAAAGTTCGCTATGGACATCTTTGTTGAGAAGGTCAAGGACAACGATCTTTGTAGAGAATACTCTATATGTACTTCTTTTTTCAAACATCCTTCAACGCGTTGAACACTGTCGCAAAAGCGAGGATACGCCAAATACATAAACTGTAGGCAACAAGCTATAGGTATATCTATTTTTTGCTCCTCTCATACTCTTTTCAAAAACCAAAGTAATATAAACTTGGTACGGAAATTCTATAGCAAACATTCCTTAACAAACTCTATTTTTTTTCCATTGCCTCCTATTTTGAGAAACATCAGTAGCTAACCCTCATCTGCATTTCATTTTTAAGTGAAAAATTTCTGTGATCTAAATTTTGGACTGTGTTTTTTTAAGACTTCTTCCTTCCTGTTCTATTAAAAGAGTTTACTTTAATTATGTGTGTTAAGAAGAAAAACAAATTTTGTTTCTCTAAGCAAAAATATCTGGTCCATCTAATGAAAAGAAAGATTTTAGACAAATTAAAATTTAGAATAGTGCAGGATTTAAACCGCTTGAAAGTTAATCACACCAAGTAATACAGTTGCTATCAACAGAATTTTAATGCAATATTTCAAAAGTACAATATTGATCTCTTTTCAATTACATTTTATGTAATTTATGATTCATTTTACAAAGAATAAAAAACTAACGTCTTCAACAGGGTCTACTACTTTTATGTTGTGGTTAGTGAACAATACTCCTCAACTTATAAAATAGGAACGAAAATTCAGAAAATCAAGGTTTATAAATTTTGACAGCAAACATTAGAAAATGAAAATCAGATCTTAGCAGAAAGGTTTTGTTGTTGTGGCTATATTCACTCATCAAGTCATCACGACTTCCGACGCGCGCCTCGGCAGACCAAGGGTGAGATGGATGGACCAAGTCCAACAGCTCGCCGGGTAGCGTTTGGGCATACCTCCTTATGAGTTACAGTCGGCGGCGGAGGATCGGGTTGCCTGGAGATCTCATCTGCGTGCATTGATCCCGTGACCTCATTAGTGGAGCATGCGACCAAGAAGAAGATGCTCACGATGATGATAAATAAATAAAAACCAGCTCTTAGGAACTTAACAAAAGTTTTTCTTTAGGGCAGAGATTAGGGCACCAGCGATTAGACACTTTTTAAGCTCAGTCAACCGACTTTCAATTGACAATTTAAATGCTAGTTACTACAATCTTGGCCCATTTTTGTGCCAGTATTTTTTTGGTGTTCAGGATATAAATAATAAATCTGTGGTCGCAGTAATTAACCCCTCACACATATTATAATAAAAAAAAGTCTGGCATAAGAACAGGCTTAGTTTGACTCAAGCTAAAACATAAAAACATTTTCAAGATGAGCAATGTTGCCCTTGTACAACATCATCGATCTAACGAATATTGAAAAAAAAAAAAAATGGCGAAATCCTCTTTCAAATTCCACGCAAAAAATTAAGGTGGGGTAGCACAACAAGAATAACGTATTTGATAATGTGTCACAGTCTTCAGACAAGATATAGACTTACCGTCATTGGTGCGGTAGGGTTGCCGTAGAAAAGCGTAAAACAGCTTTTCAGCTGGCATCTATCTCATCATCATATTTCTAAGTACGATCTAGAAATTGCAACGTTTCTATTTGGTTAAAGATCTATACGTTATTTTCTGGTTAAAATAAGTTTGATCTTTCAATGTTCACTTTCGTCTTTTTGGATACGTTTTGGATAGGAATATTATACACCAACAACATTCAAACCCGGGTATTAGATGACATTAAAACGTTTTGTGCAGACAATCCTCAAGCCTCATTGTACCTTTAGATATGTATCAATAATCCTTTCTGCCTTAAAAAATAAAATTACCGATGGTGTCTCAAATTACTGTAACAGCAGCTCAAAGTAATAATGGAAAAATGAATAGATGAATAAATTTGAATGAAATATTTGAATCATGAATCATAATTTTTGTTTTCGAGTAAGTTAATAGTAAAAGCTTTCAAACTGCATTTAAATTTTTTTGTTACTCGTAGGAGTTCCGAGAAAGAGACAATCAAAATTCTAAAGCAATATATTCCTGTTTTCTTTTTGTCTCATTATTACTTTGAGCTACTGCATATTTATGCCAAATTCGATAGTTAAATGTTAGTTAAACATCAAATAAGCTGACATACACACAAAGGAACGAAAAAAAAAAAGGATATCATACACAAACTCCCCTCGAATAATACTTAGAAATAAAAGAATTCTTAAATGTTGTAAAATACTTTTCCAGTTGAAAGATATATCTATATCTAATATAATATCCCTGTATGTAAATTGTTAAAAAAATAAAAAAATATCTATCCATCATACACAAAGTTTTCGAAAATTGTCTCTCCTGAAATGTGGCTTTTGGAATAGGTATTGTGTGGTCTTGGACGATTTTTGACTTAAAGCAATGTGCCAATAAGAGGCTTCTATCAGTACAAATTAGAAAAGCAACTCACTGGATGAGGATTAAGATTCATTATTAGATCGAAATTTGGAAATGTTTATACCTGCTTATCTGCAGGTGATTGTTTATTTGGTATGGTAAAGGTTTCTTTCAAGATCACCAGTTGTTAGCTCAAAACTACATACACATTGGTTTTTGCCGATTAGACAAAAACTACTTCGAAGGAATATGATCAAAAACAGCATAAAAATTGGCAAACGCAACGCAAGAGTTACGAAGAATTATAGTTAACATTGCAAAAATAATTAAACCGATTTCTGCTAATAGGCGATGTGACTATCCAGGTTCGACTACTAATTCTTACAAAATTTTTACTCAATATTTATGTGGATATATGCTTTTCTGCTTCCCCTTTCGATCTGCTATTTAAAAAAAAAGGAATTGTGCTCGATTCAGTGTTTTTCTCAAAATGAGTTTATCCACCAAAATATCAGCTGTAGTTTCAGAATCAGTTGTTTATCGATTTCATTATGATTATTTTTTTTTTTCGTTTTTCCATACAAAAAAAAATTTGCCAATGACTTGAAAGGAACAGGACAAGTTGGAAAGGAAAAAAGAAATGAAATAAGATTTTGTGTTCGTTGAAGTAAATTTTAAATGCCAAATAAAATATCTCAATTTCGCTTTGCTCACTGCAACGAATTTAGCAGATCCCCTTATTTGCAGTGTTAATTCACTGTCTGGTGCAGCTGCATTCTTTTGAAAGCATATAAATTGTAATATTCGGGACGATCTCTAAAAGATCTCCTACAAAACTCACTACGTCTAGATACGACGCAGCTGGCGCCATCAGCCTACAGAGTACTATTCAAAATCTGAATATTTTCCAAACATTCTGGTGTCGGGAAAGATAACAATTTCTCTGAGGACTTTTCTATTTTCGCCTTTTTGGTTTCGTTCCAAGATAAATATATATATACTTTTTATTTCCAAAAATTTGCGAGCGACTTGCTCTAATAAATCTCAAGATATATAAAAACTGTTCCATTGTAAACAAAGTTATTCCGAGCCATTAACATTTTTAGATGCAAGAAAAAATTGCATGGCCCATTCGCGTACGCGATCAAAACGTTAAGCGAATAAATCAACAAAAAATGTATTTAGAACAACTTTTTATAAGTATATAATGGATAAAATGGAGCAAAATTTATGCAAATTTACAGAGAATTTTATGGAAAATATGGCGCTGCTCAGTGAGAAAGTGGGGGACCTCTTTATGGTTAATTTGTAATTGAGAATATGAAATAAAAAATTCAAACATAAATCGGACATAACCTTGAAGCAGCAGGCGGCTGAGAGAATAGAGAAAAAAGAAAATCATGTTAATAAATAAATCGAGAACATTATGTAAAAATACTTTTCTTGGCGCACGACCTCGTACGTGGCTTTTTAGTACAGTGATAGTTGTTTGTTGGCATCTATACAGTTAATTTGAACGAGCCTAGTCTCCTCCACACAAATGCTGGCTAGTTCAATTGCTAAAAACTGAACACTTCTTTATAAAATCATTTTTTTTAATTCCTTGCTTAACATAGTCTACTTAATTTAAAAGATCCCTTGGCAGATTAAGAATGTAAGGATAACTAGAGGCAAGGAGTAGGTGGAAAAATGACCGAAAGTTCTAGTCATTTGGAAATGTGGAAGTTCCGCGTAATCTGTCTGAATTTAGTTTTACGCCTGGAAACAAAACAGCAAGAATGTGTCCGTTTTTAGCTAGTTTTAATAAGCTAATAAGAACAAACTGAGTTTAGAGAATGCATATGGAAAAGTAATGACATTACACACATTTGTGAGTGTTGTCAGCGCCGATTCCTCTGCTCTTCGGTAGCGAAACAGTCAGTCAGCGAGCCGTGACAGGCAATAACGTTTTCAGTTCTTTTTTCACTTTCATTTTTTTTATATAACATCTATTTAAGTTAATACACTCATACTTGCAAAAACGCACACGACGCGTTATCACTTTTCGTGACGGCGTTACATCTCCTTTTTCACATTCTACATTAATATGTCGTAGTTGAATTTTTATTTTGAGCCCTTTCATGAGCGCCTCTAATTCCAGCCGCAGGCAAAAATATTTTAATTTACCTTACCAAAAATTAAGTAAAAGATCTCGATTTCACTAAGAGACGCCTGGTGCAGAATTAAATGGACCAAAATTGGGCTTTAGAGTAAACCTTAATTGTAACTACGCCAATATTTTTGAGTTTACATGAATGGGTTAATTACTTCAGCACATCTTCGTCCACGGTATGAACCAACTTGGTACAAGTTTCAGTAGGAATGGAGTGCCACGCAGAAGGATTTTTGACCACAGTAGTTCTTTGCTGGTGGCTCTACGTTTCTCGATCTTGCGTTTCAAAATTCCTCATAGGTGTTAGGAAATGATTGCAATGGCCACCTTATAACTAACTTTTCTATAACACGTAAACCAGTCTTTCGCTAGTTTCAAAGACTGCTTAAGATTATAGTCTAAAATGAACTCCCACTTCAGTGGTATCTCCTCTTCTGCGAAGGCCTTCTTAACACTCAAGTAATAACTCAATTTTGTCTAGGAAAAAAAAAAATTATCCCATTTTAAGAGGGATAAACCTTGCTAGGTATGTTCATAAAACTGCAACCTATAACTACAAACTCTGTTTTTAATATCATCGTGGTTTTTAAGAGGATGCTGTTTCAATTTTCGCCTCAAAGATGGTTATTTCCGAAATTCAATCTCATTAAAAGGATTTTGTTTGCTCGAACATGAAACCTGTCTAGATGATCTGTCAAAAAATTTTGCCTGTTTTCTAATAGCGCTACTCGTGAACTGTTTTTAGGTGCATTTGAAGAAGCAAATGGACTTTTTTGCATTATCGCACTACGAAAGAATCGAATCGAGATGTTGTTTTTAGATTTTTTTCCCTAGTTTACGATTTTCGACTAAAATTAATTGATCTGCAGACGTTTTTCATTGAGCACTTCATAATTTAGGATATTTAATCTCCCATCTTTTCGCAGATTTTCAATCAACCGCCGCTCAGTATCGATGCAAAAGAATCCATTACCCATTTATTGTAAAATGTTCACTTAATTTTTTTCAAAAATGTACACTAGTAGTACACAAAACAATAATACCAGAATATTTTATTCAAATAAGTTGAAATAAGACTGAGCTCTAAGAATTACCTTTGTTTCTATTATTTTGTCCAGGCTAAAACTGGCTGAAAACGAAACTGAATTTTTTTCTAGAATATTTGTAATCTTTCCTACACAATTTTTGTCGGAACAAGTACGTTTAGCAAGTTAAAAAAGCTTGAATTAGATAATTTATACCACGAAACAATCGTGTTTCTAATATTTATGCCACCACTGTATATTCGCATTCAGCTGAATGCACGGTTTCAGCATATTCAGCGAGTATTTGATGCCACAGTGGTTAGGTTGTAAATCGAACGAACGAACGGTAGGTTAATTTAGATTGACCCTCAGCCGCACTAAGGCCAGATTAGTCTCAATGTGATACCACACCTCGAACGAAATCCCCCATGCTAACGCAGCGCCGATAGGACAGGCTATCAAAGGAGTACTTGCCGAGATGTGCTCTTTTCCGAAACATTAAGACATCGCACGAACAAAGAAGGTGGGAAATAGATTCCTTCAAATCGAACAAATACTAGTAAAACAAATTTAGAAGCCATTTGCCAAACTTCATAACTCTAGGCAAACATCGAAGAAGGAGGAACTTTGAGCTGCTGTTACAGTAATTTGAGACACCATCGGTAATTTTATTTTTTAAGGCAGAAAGGATTATTGATACATATCTAAAGGTACAATGAGGCTTGAGGATTGTCTGCACAAAACGTTTTAATGTCATCTAATACCCGGGTTTGAATGTTGTTGGTGTATAATATTCCTATCCAAAACGTATCCAAAAAGACGAAAGTGAACATTGAAAGATCAAACTTATTTTAACCAGAAAATAACGTATAGATCTTTAACCAAATAGAAACGTTGCAATTTCTAGATCGTACTTAGAAATATGATGATGAGATAGATGCCAGCTGAAAAGCTGTTTTACGCTTTTCTACGGCAACCCTACCGCACCAATGACGGTAAGTCTATATCTTGTCTGAAGACTGTGACACATTATCAAATACGTTATTCTTGTTGTGCTACCCCACCTTAATTTTTTGCGTGGAATTTGAAAGAGGATTTCGCCATTTTTTTTTTGTTTTCAATATTCGTTAGATCGATAATGTTGTACAAGGGCAACATTGCTCATCTTGAAAATGTTTTTATGTTTTAGCTTGAGTCAAACTAAGCCTGTTCTTATGCCAGACTTTTTTTTATTATAATATGTGTGAGGGGTTAATTACTGCGACCACAGATTTATTATTTATATCCTGAACACCAAAAAAATACTGGCACAAAAATGGGCCAAGATTGTAGTAACTAGCATTTAAATTGTCAATTGAAAGTCGGTTGACTGAGCTTAAAAAGTGTCTAATCGCTGGTGCCCTAATCTCTGCCCTAAAGAAAAACTTTTGTTAAGTTCCTAAGAGCTGGTTTTTATTTATTTATCATCATCGTGAGCATCTTCTTTTTGGTCGCATGCTCCACTAATGAGGTCACGGGATCAATGCACGCAGATGAGATCTCCAGGCAACCCGATCCTCCGCCGCCGACTGTAACTCATAAGGAGGTATGCCCAAACGCTACCAGGCGAGCTGTTGGACTTGGTCCATCCATCTCACCCTTGGTCTGCCGAGGCGCGCGTCGGAAGTCGTGATGACTTGATGAGTGAATATAGCCACAACAACAAAACCTTTCTGCTAAGATCTAATTTTCATTTTCTAATGTTTGCTGTCAAAATTTATAAACCTTGATTTTCTGAATTTTCGTTCCTATTTTATAAGTTGAGGAGTATTGTTCACTAACCACAAAATAAAAGTAGTAGACCCTGTTGAAGACGTTAGTTTTTTATTCTTTGTAAAATGAATCATAAATTACATAAAATGTAATTGAAAAGAGATCAATATTGTACTTTTGAAATATTGCATTAAAATTCTGTTGATAGCAACTGTATTACTTGGTGTGATTAACTTTCAAGCGGTTTAAATCCTGCACTATTCTAAATTTTAATTTGTCTAAAATCTTTCTTTTCATTAGATGGACCAGATATTTTTGCTTAGAGAAACAAAGTTTGTTTTTCTTCTTAACACACATAATTAAAGTAAACTCTTTTAATAGAACAGGAAGGAAGAAGTCTTAAAAAAACACAGTCCAAAATTTAGATCACAGAAATTTTTCACTTAAAAATGAAATGCAGATGAGGGTTAGCTACTGATGTTTCTCAAAATAGGAGGCAATGGAAAAAAAAATAGAGTTTGTTAAGGAATGTTTGCTATAGAATTTCCGTACCAAGTTTATATTACTTTGGTTTTTGAAAAGAGTATGAGAGGAGCAAAAAATAGATATACCTATAGCTTGTTGCCTACAGTTTATGTATTTTGTGTTTTTTAGCTAATGTTTCAGTCAGGATTCATTATTCTGTAGGGTGTATACTTGCTTTTGCGACTGTGTTTATATCTCATAATCCAAAATTTAACTGAAAAAAAGGATATAGCACCGAGTTGTATTCACATCCAATACAGATTCTGACCCCCAATAATTTCGAACTAAAGGGGCCAGAAAAAATATTACCGGGGGCTTAGATAACAAGAGCTTTTTAAATAAAGTAAATAAACAAGCGTTTGATCGAAATTCAAAAAGTTTGTACAATTATTCACAAATTTTTATCTATAAATATTATAAAGCAAAGTCTTAAGATTGTAATTTGACCGATTTTCATACGGTTTTCATCAGTAGGTTTTAGGATATTTTTCTTTAACCATTTTGACACAGCAAGTTTTCAATATAATGAAATTTATAAATAAAGTCGAGAAGTGGCAAGCTTCTAAGGCGGGTTCTGACTCGTCAGGGAGAATACATGCTGAATTTTCATTATTTGTTATTCTGCTATTCATTTCAATTGAATGCAGATTGACAGCTGTAATTTCATTGGTGGTTGTATTCTGCTATTCACGTAAACTTGCATATTTCATGAAACTCAGATTCGCAGCAGGATTTGTGAATTGTTTGCTTCGTTTATGTGAATTTGTTTGTGATTCATTTATTTGTATGGTTCTTTAGCTAGCGAATCGAAAAATTTGCGTAAAAACAAACAAATTTGATTCGTCTTAAGCAACCAACAGTTAACATAAGTACGCGACGAAAACGATTCCCAAAAACAGATTCCTTCCTACGTAGGTTAAAAACCTCCTTAATACGAAGTTTGGCCCTGGTCCCATGAAATATCGAAATATCGAGAGCTCACTGTACTTATAAAATATTCTTCCTTTAGTTTTTCCCACAATTAAATCTTTTTGAGATTTACTTATGTCCCTGAATTTCCCCGTATGAAAAATCTCTCATTCAATAATTTTCATATTTGCTATAACACAATTTTAAACTTAAACTAATCACCCAAGCAGTCAAAACAATTTGTACAATTTGAATAATTTGTATTAAAATTTTTAAGATATTTCACATTGGTACGAGATATTGTAGCTCGCCCGACGGATAACAGAATGAAAAATCAGTGTAAATGGCGATCGGACTTATGAATCAAATGTTCGATCCATGTGAATAGGAGTTTAGGGCTTCTAGATACAAACAAAAGTATTTTCTAACGTTAATATTAGTACTAACTTTTTCTTTAATATACGACTAATTCCGGTAAAAATCCCGATCCGAATCCGATTTATTTTTGGGTTTCCCAGATACATATTCATACCAATTTCCATCGCTTAACTACAGAGGATTCACAAGTTATTAGCAAATATGCAAAGGCGACAGACAGACAGATAGACGGAAACCGAAGTGATTCTATAAGGGTTTCATTATTCCTTTGGAATGAAACTCTAAAAAAAGATATATTATAGAATAATAAACCAATAATGTACAATCGTTTCTAAAAGTTAAAAAAAAAGCGTGCAACAGCATACATTTGTGCTTATGGAGGCTGTAGGAAAATTTACTAAAATATCACTCTTTCATGCCCAGTGAGAGTATTAAATAATATAATCATGCCCTAAAAGAATATTATCACAATTAATGGCAAGAACCCAAATGTATCAAATTATGTGAATTCAATTGACTTCCGTAAATGACTTCAATTTTTTAATTGCTAAATAGTGAATGCAGCATTCAATGACTTCAAGAGAATGGTGACTTGACTTTGTTCCTTTCCGGAAACACTACATACAAATGAAAAAAAAAATTCCGAATGTATTACTGTAAGAAAAATATACCGCCATAATTGTTTTCCAACGTAATACTCCCAGGCGGTGTTTCACAGTCACCTTCGACTTTTATCATGGCCCCCTAAGCCTATCATTAGTGAAATAGTGTCATTTGACAAGGCTGACATATCAAGAAAGAGGAAACGATATTACAAGAAGTGTCATGACATAAGCCGCACTTCAAAGCAAACAAGTTTCAAAGATCAAAAAAACGTCTGCAGCGAACACTGAGAAAAATCAGTTGTATGTCAAATTTGTTCCTTATGAACAAATTGACCAAATAATAAAAAACAAAGCTATAATAATTTTTTTCATATAAATAAAGAATGAAAAACCAACTTCGAACAATATTTTACAATATTATTTCGAACAATAGTTAGAGCTTTTCTAATACGGTGACTTTGGGTCACCGCCTAGGTGGATTAGGGAGAAAATTGGTCTGGGCTGATTAGGGTTAATTTAATTTTGTGTTTATTGAGCTCGGTGGACTCAATGTATTTTGACGTGTACTTGTTTCATTTGAGTAAAACATTCATAAGTGTAGAGAAATAGAGTATTCATTACGTTTTCAGGCTTGTTCATGTTTGTTGTACAGGGTTTGTTTCTCGCATAGCGATACTCATTTTCAGTAAACACTATTCTGTATGCCTTCACTGAGTTGAGTACACTGAAGTAAAGACAAATGTGAGAAAAGGCAAATAAATGTATTCATGCAGACCTCTATTATCTACCGCCTTAATAGCGGCTAAACTATATGAGCACAAGTGTCTATATTTTAAGTTAAGCTCACAATACCCATTTTTAATGCCGATGAGTACATTAAAAAAATTAATTTCAGCATTCTGGCCCCAATGATTTTGGAGCTCTTAGCCAAAACCGATAAAACGTCAATATGCGAATTTCAAAAATCAAAAAACCCAGCTTTGTTGATATCAATCAATGTACAGTGAACTCAATGATTCGAACCTGAAAAATTATAAAATATTTGTAAATAGAAGCATTCTTACAGTCCCCTTTAACCTTTGAAAATCGAAGAAAACTTCTCTTTTCCTTAATTCTAATTTGTATTTGTACAAAACAAACTACCAAGACCGTCTTTTTATATAATTTATATACTTGTTCTAAAGTCTTATTACGACTTTTAGGAAAATATAAGAACAGTTAATTATTACTACGCTAGTGTTATATGAAATCAAAATAAGGGGGAGGAGGTGTGTGACATATTGCGTTTAGAATTGTCACAAAAAGCCAATTTCAAAGGTGCAACAATAAGGTCAGGAAAATGATTGTGTTAGAAAAATTAATATTTTTTTAATCGAAAGAAATGAGCCACCACCAGGCACAAATTTTGAAATTAAAGGAAGATAGAACTTAAGTCCGATTTTAAAAACTACCACGAGATTCCAATTTTATGCGTAAACATTATTGATCAGTTAGGGATTTTAGGAACTGTACGAAATTTAACTTTAATAATATTTTGGGTTAAAATTTTCACAATCAGCGTTGGCAAAACAAAACTAAATATTTAATCAGCTGTCTTGCAGTATTTAATTAACACAAAATAAACACAACTATTATTATACTACTTTTATTTCTTCTTCGCAACAACGTCATTGCTGCCGCTGCACTTTCGCTTTCCCTAAAAATCGCAGACTTCATCATGAGCTCTTTCTCATAAAGGTTGTATATATACATGAAATTTTAATTACAAAACAAATTTTTCTTTTATTTTTGTCCACCTGCATCCCTTATGCTTAACAAAAAAAATCAATGTTTCAATGTAAATAAAAAACAAACAAAAAAAATTAGGAAGTTGTCCAAAATGGCAACGCAAAGCCAAAACAAGAGAATGGCGATCAATCAACAACCACTACTGTCACAGTAGAAGATTGTCCTGAAGACGACGGTGACGGTAGCACTGTCACCACGAAAGTCGTTGTCACAAAGAAAATCATAACTGAGAGTAAGCCTCAGACGAAAGAGGAAGATGCCGACGATGAGGAAGTCGAAGAGATCGTTGAAGTTGTCGAGGGCGACGAAAGTGGCGAAGAGGTGGAGATTACTAAAACGCTTGTTTTGAAAAAACCCGTAACCACAACAAAAACCATTAAAACCATCACAACCACAACACAGCCTGATGGTCAAATAACAACCGAGACAAAAGTTACCACAGTCGAGGGTAGCGGTGAGCCAGACCAGGCTCAACAGGCTTCTGAAGAAGAGAAACCTGAGATAGTCAAGAAGGTAGAAGAGGTCCCCCCAGAGGAACCAGAAGAAGAGGAAGAAGAAGAGGAGGAGGAAGAGGAAGAGATTGAGGAAGCTTCTGAACCACAGGCCAAAACACAAAACACCACAACAAAAACAGAAAACACTGACACAACTCCACCAAACACGAATGAAACGAAAACTGATATTGAACCTATAACCGAAAAAATCGAATCAGTAAAACTATCATCCCAGCAGGTAGCGACTTCGTCCGTCGTTGAGAAGGATTCCGGCGCACCGCCGGCCAAGGCAACTGAACCGACTCCAGCACCCGTAGCGGCAACTCCAGCTGCAGCTCCAGCTCCAGCTCCAGCCCCAGCACCAGTAGTGGCACCCGAACCAGCACCGGAACCCATCAAACCGGACGCGTATTCAGCCGCAGAGAAGCAACGACAGGTAGGCTCACAGCAATTTGCTTATGGCATAACAAATTTAACAGCTAATAACGGCAGTACACTCAACAATAATCAGGATAATATAAACAATACGTTAAAGGAAATAATATCGGATATCGATCGTGTTATCGAACAGGAAGATGTCCAGCAACAACTGCAGCAACAGCAGCAGCAAGAGCAATACAAGCTGCAGCAGCAGCAGCTGTTGGCCCAACAGCAGCGCCTTCTCGAGGAGCAGCAACGCTTGGCCCAACAAATTGCCGAGCAGCAGCGCCTCGCCCAACAGCAGCAGCAGCAGCAGCAAGCTCCGCCGAGGAAACAGCTTCCACAATATCAACCTCCGCAACCCCAGCTTCAGCAACAACAACAGCCGCCAATTGTGTCAAAGTCCTCAACCACCGAGGAGTCCCACTCTGACACCGGCTACGTCAGGAAGAACGAGAGCTACGAAGTCGAGGTGAGTACGGTTTTGGTTTTTTTCGTGTTGTTTTTAAGCAATCAGTGATTGTGATAGTTGACAGATTGTCTGACAGATCTCTGATAGATGTGACAAAACCACTGACAGTTGTTAAGAAAAATTTGATTTTGATTTTTTAGTTTTTTTTTTACTTACTTTCGTTTTATGTTGGAACTTTTTTTGCACGTTCTGCTTCATGAATGTAAGTGGCGATTTGAAGAGTTGGAAACCAGGTTTATAGAGATATTCAGGAACGCTTTGTTACTTGACATAATCTGTCCAACCTGGGTCATGTGCCTCGACGTTCAACGTCATTTCAATGCGTGGAGACCCACGCAACGCTGTGTCTATCTTGTGCTACCATTGTTGAGCATTTTTACCAAAATTTTTCTAAACAATCTGCTTGCGAATCACAACTTGTGACAGTCAGAGTCGAAAGAAAGTGTACGTTTGTGCTTCGAAGATTCAAAGACTCATGAAATAGGTTCTGGTGTTCCAGTTCTGAACTCTTCTTAAGCTTATTTATTCTTTTTTGATTTTTTGACAAAATTTTCATAATCGCGCTCTTGATCTCAAAAACGTTGTTAAGTTGCCATCTCTGAGAAAACACCAGTCTTGCTAATATATCGCATAGGTTTTCGATTAGGTTAAAGTCTGGCGAACGTGCTGGCCATGTCATAATTAGAATATCTTCTCCGGAAAACCACTTTTTAGAAGAAGCCGCAATGTGAATTGAAGCATTTTCCTGTTGAAAGTCCATGAGATTTTGGTCGAGTAAGAGTTTTCTCCAACATGTCCTGATACTCCGCATTCATCCTGCAAGGATAAAACTCATAAAATTGGTTGGGACTTTTTTTAGTTTTAAAAAGGTTTTTTACTTTCTAAAAGTGGTAAAAAGAATTATAACAATAGATTCAACAACAAAAATTTAACAAAAAGAAAACCAAAATTACTTTATATTATTAGAGCCACCTTGATTACAAGACCAAACACTCAAAACTATATATTTCGTGTCTAAGATAGCTTTGGGGTTGGACCTCGAACCTTTTTACGCCAATCTGGCAAGAGTTTTATGCCTTCCATCCATTAAAATCAATCTTAACGACATATTTCTTATAATCTACCATTTGCGAACATTTCCCCAAATTACCTTCAGATTAGCCTGGTAAGAGTAGATGATCACTCATTTACCTAGTTGTCTAAAAAAGGAACTCTTCCGTTTTCGTTTATGCCTTATTCTTCAGATCATTGTCCTACGAGAGCACCCAAGAGCCATTTAACCCCAACTTTGCGACCTTTAATGGCAAATTTTTCCTTCAGAAGTTTGAGGAATCTATTTTTTTGTAGTAGCTATGTTTTTAATAAAAAAAAACCGAATGTTCGAAACAAAGGTAAACACTTTCTTTTGACTCTGACTGTAATTCTTAATCGCAGGCGATGTGCTTTATTTCATTGCTGCTAATCCTGCTGTAACACAAAGTTCCACGATAATTTTCGCCACTTGTGGCACAGTTCTGAGCCATCCTTCTCTATGACCATAAAATCATAGCAACTTCAATAAGAAAATTAGATGAGAACTTGAAACGAATTTTCCAATGCAAAGAACTCTGTCATACCCACTCGAATTGGCACTTACATTCCGCATTCATATTCAACCCCATAGTCCATTCATTTTTCATATATATATATATATATATTTAACATAAACCCTAGGAAAACGACGGTTTTCGAATGATACGATCGAGTAAGACAACAATCCAGGAGAGCCATACTCCTGATTACTCGGCCCCCAAGGAACATAGATCCATGTCATTACCCACATGGAAGGAAAACACAGAGGTACACACATGCATACAATCAGAAAAAAAAATTAAAAATGTCATAACAAAACAAAAAAAATATATACACATACGCGCATCACTCACCAGTAATTTTGCTTTCAACTAATTTAACTTTTTTTGTAGTTTTCTAAGTTTAAAATGCTTTTGAATTGCTCAAAGGGGGGGATACTTTGCTTTAATTTTTTTAAGCGTATTTGTAAATTATTTTTGTTTGTGACCAAAGATCTGAGAACATGGTCACTGGACTTAGATGCCTTCAACCGGGACTGGTCACTCCATCTTTTGATTGAATACAGTCATGAACATATAAATAGTATAATTTGATTAGTCACACAATGCCATAAAGCAAAAAAGTATTTCTTTTTTCAATTTAGAAACAGAAACAAAGATTAAATTTTCGTCTGTGTAAGGAAATGCTTTCACGAGCAGGCTTAGGGTTTTAGTGGCAAAATCGTAAAGAAAGGCAAATCAGAGTGCAACTTCATATACAAGCTTGACAAGTACGGTAGGCCCGGTATTAGTGCCACATACAGCTCTAGGTTCATTCTAGGTAAACAAATGTCGGAGCTCGTAAAATAAAGTTACTTTTCATAAAAAAAAAACTTAAAAAGACAGGAAAAGGTATGTCCATTTAGTTATAAATAGTAGCAATGAACTACGATTAGCCTTTTGAAATTGTTTTTTAACAATCGTCTCCGGTTGTGTCTTACAAACGACTTTTATGAGGATATTAGTTACAAATTACCTAAAGGATCTGGAAGGAGATGTTTGTGATCAAAAATACTCTCTGATGTCAAGAGAACGACGATCCCTTCTCAGAGTGACATCTCAGTCCCACGACAAGGAAGATTGTGACATCAGAAGACCTTTTGAATGTGGTAAATAATCCGCAATAATTTATTTATTCATCGATTATGTAATATCAGGAGCTTAAAAGTGAGCTAATAACAAAACAATGAAAGAGCCTAGCTGCGAGGACTATTGGCTCACTTCGCGATAAATGGTTGAGACATGCCCTCGATTTTGAGGCTTTTTAATAATTTTGTTCAGCAATAACACAAAACTATGTTTAGAAATAAAAATTTCTCATTTCTAAGAACGAACAAATTATTCATAGACACTGAACTGTAAGACTGTCCTCGTCTGTTCGACTATTCTCTGCACTCAAGGATTATACAATTTCAAAATTTTCTTCAAAAGAAAGAATAAATTGACACGAACTTCAGAACTTGTGAAATCTTTGCAGAACAAGAAGAATGAGTCTTGGGTTTTTTTGAGGCTCTTCTCATGTTCTCAAAATATACTCCACGACAAGTGGTTGAGACATGCCCTCGATTTTGAGATTTTTTCTTTTATAATTATGTTCAGCACCTGCAACATATTGCGCCCTAACCGCCAAATTATCGTAAACATTACATTTATTAAATGAAATGCTTAGCTCCTTAGATAAAAAATACGGGAAAAAACTCAAACATGTAATGTTATAGGGCATCGAACGGTTAAATCCTTTCCGTCCAGAACGATAGAGGTTGTAAACATTAATAGAGCAAGTACTCGTTATTGAAAACTTAAATCTCTTATATAGAAATCGAAATTTTGTTTTAACCAGTCTTAACCAGTTGTCACGGTCAATTGAGAAACAATTGTTAATCTAAAGGAGATGGCGTAAAGCATTCGGTCTGTAATTATAAGAATTTAAATAAAAATTAAAACTGATTATTTGACAGTAACATCTTTAGCAGATGTTGAACAAAATTTTTGAGAAACCTCAAAATCGAGGGGGTGTCTCAACGAGTTGTAGCGGAGCGTATTTTCCAACCACTTTTTCACAAAAACTGGACTCTAGTCATCCATGAGCTGTCGCAAAGGTTTTTAACAGATGTAGATTTCATTTTTATTGTAGTTAAGTCTCGAAATTAAAGAAAAAACATAACTTTTTATTTTACTATAAGTTTTCAGAATTATAAAAAAATTGTGTAACTAGCCAAATTGTGCTGTTCATATGAAAATGACTGTTTATTGTAGACATCATCGCAATCGGAAAATTTATAAACTTGATTCTTAGAGACTTTTTAAAACAGGAGATATTCGGAATTTCCCTTACTCCATTGCTCCCGCGGCACCTTCGGCCCGTATTGTGTCTTAAACTGCACACTTACAGGTAGCCAAAAATCCTTCAGCAAAAAATAAGACAGATGATCACACACCGTGACTTTCTGCTTTTACTTCACTGAGAACTTTTTGGGTACGTCTGCTCAAAAAAAACTCTGTTGGATTTTGAGAAGATTTTTTGAAAAATTTAAATCTGGCCACATACAACTGCGATCAAAATAATAGTAGTGCATAGCAGTAATAGTTTAAGAGAACTTTTTTTTCTTAGAGGCTTTGGAAATCTTCTTCTACTTTAGAACAATAACTGAAAGAAGTAAAAGATTTTTCAATTACTGCAGTCACTAAGCAAGATGTTACTAAAGTTGCAAAAAGGTATCCTTCAGAAAGCAGCACTTCTATTATTTTCACCGCAACTGTATGTAGGACTGCAGTACTCCACGGATATGAGCAACTCCTTTTATTGCAAAACGCTTTTAATACCAACAAATTATACTCAGTTAAGTTTTACCAACTCCATCCTATGCCATACTATGGCCCCCGTTTAATAGGAGTTTAGTGGAAAACCCGCCTGCAAGCAACACAATTTTATGCCGACGTGCATGTGAGTACTCTATACCGCGCACAACACAATGGAGGTACAAAAGGCTAGGCTGTGGTCCTCAACGGCCTGTAACGCCAGCCAATGTAAATGGCAGACACGTCAAAAGATCATGTTCATTTCCGAGTCTGATATACAGAAATTGTGCTTCTGGGCACTTCTGCTTAAAGGTTTCTAATGAGTTTTGCGTAAACCCCTACGATCGTAGCAACGACTGAAACTCTATTCCATTAAAAACTGCTGTCGGTTTTTACATTCTCACCTTTATTATGTTCAGAACTGTTAAAGAGTGGTAACGTATTCATTGAGTTCTCAAAAAGATAAATGAAGTTCAATGATTTATTCAATTGACATCTTTTGATGGATTAGCCTTTAATACTGAGGTCTTAATTTTTATAGAAGCCTTAGGCCAGGTCCACACAAACGTTTTTTTGTTTACGCGGCGGTAGCTTAAATTGTAAAATTAAATCTAATTGAATTGAATTAATGAGGCATTGTCGCCGGTAGTATTTTTGCCCGCAAAATGGTGACTCAGAAATTAAAAAAAAATACTTGATGTCCCTTAGAAAGGCGTAAATATTTATGGGATATATAATAAAAAAAATAGCAATGGCACCCAATGCCGCAGGCCTAAAGCTTCTAAAAAAAAAAAGACGACTTTAGTTTTGAAGTCATAACCATCTTTAGATTGTATCAATCCTTCGAGACAGTCTTAGATTTGAGCCAATAAACACTTTGGACCTTAGCTACCCCTGCCTTTAATGATGTACACCAAAAGCCTCTGTTTGTGTCGTTAATTAGGACTAGAAAAACACGACACAAATCGAAATAACTATGCCCATTTATTTTAACTTCACAATTGACATATCTTGTAGCTTAGTCTCAAAATTTTCACCATCCACTTGAACTCAACCGCATTCAGTAGATTTTTTTTTTGGGCTTCATTAGGTTTGTAGGCATAGTGGCTTGTATGGCTAGCATTCGACTGTAAAGCGAGCGTACCCGGGTTCGAGTCCAGCCCGAGGAAAGAACATCGCAAACATTTTTCACGGCCATTCCTCCAGCGAACGACTGACAATCCTCTGTCATGAAAAACTTTCGAAATTCGGAACTGGCATTGGTTCCCTTCACATGTGTCAAATTATAACGCCCACAAGATACGGAGATACCAAAAAGCTGGACCTGTACGGGCTGTTACGCAGATTCCTTACTTACTTTTCATTAGCTTTTTAGGATCAGCGTTTCAGACTCAGTCTCTTAGCCTTTAAACATTTTTAACGAAATCTTTTGCGCAAAATACACCTTCCGTCCAAAATTTATCCATTAACTAGGAACTCAAAAGTTATAAGCGTTTTTGTCAACGGGACTGACACCGAAGGGATTCTATAAGGGTTTTGTTTGAAGTTAGAATGACTACTATCGAAGTTCATGACGTCCAAGACACTTTCACTTGATTTGGTTGACTCTTAGCCATTAATGAATGAGGGAATTATTCATGAATGCAAGATAACTCCAAGGACCTGGACTCGATTGGTTTCAAATCTAAGATTGTCTCAAGGGATTCTTACAATCAAAGACTTGATTGTTCCAAAATGCTCTTATAATAAATTTGAAAATATAAACACTGGAATTTTTACTTTAAAGTTTGGTTTGATAGACAACCTGCCACCTGGATTTCATACAAACAATAACTTTCAATTTGGTTGGCAGGTGGATCTGATGATCAAAACTTTACAGGAAGGATTTCGCGTCGTAGACAAATTTAGCTATTCGTATTCACGTGCAGAAATTTCTGAATTGTTCACTCTGACAGACAGACTCTGACCCCAAATCGAAATTTATGGAAATCAGTGGTGACACATGAACCTGTTCGCCACTGTGAGTAAAACAAACAAAAAATCAGTCCCCCCGTCTTCACGTAGAAGCAACAGAAAATTTGTGTCATTTCAATTTGTTTCTTCCTCTCATATCGGTTCCTCTTGACTCGCTTCCAACAACGGCCGATCCTAAATTTAGAAAGCATCACTATTTAAAATATATCCCACCGATTAGCGATCTACGTAAAGATAGCTCTCTACACACACTCGCCACACAATCATCAGCAATGTTTAATAATAGGTTAAACTATCTGGGACAATATTCAAACAAAAGTCAATATAAAAAAAGGAAAGATCCATATATTCGAAAAGAGTATGATGATAAAAGTTTCTCTGTACATAAGTCCATCCTCGTGACAGAGCCAAATTGATTAAGGTACGTGTGGTCACAACACATTGTTGAATTGTTGACAGGAGAGGAGCACTAAATACAACCACACTAAACACCGATTAATTGATTTTCAAATGCGCTCGCGCGTTTAAACAAAGTTGAAAAAAAAAAAAAAAACCGAAAAAAACTCTCCGATATTTTTGCACACTGTTATACGTGTACTCGGCCACTCTACTTTGCTGGTGATTTCGAAAAAAAAAGAACAATCTTTCCCACTGTGTGTCGTCAACACGAGTCGCAATCGATTGCGAAAGTGTTGGGGTTCTATTCCTCCTTACTTATTTTTTTGTTTATTTTTTAAGAAAAACTTTTTTCCTTGATGTGGTAAACGATAGTTTTTTTTTTTCTCGCGCTGAGGAGGAAAAAATATTTTAGTGTGTATTTTCGAATTAATTTGTTAAAATTTGAGAGTTGAGAGTTTCTTTCAAGTCGTTGTCGCGGACGAAAAATCTAAAAAAAAAAACGAAAAAAAGAAATTGTAGAATATCGAATTCGAAAAATATATATACCGTAAAAATTTTTAAATAGAATCTCACCCCCCGCCATAGAAATAGAAACGAAAATCGAAAAACGAAAATAAAATAAAAACCATGCAAAAAAGTGTCAGTTCTCTAAATATATCATCAGATGGTGGCCTTCCCGGTTATGAACGATACTACAGTACAATTAAGAAGTCACAGTCCATGGGTAATTGCATTGTTGAGAAAACTCGCGGCTTTAAACCGAGCGATCGTCATGATCCCGCCAAAAGGGAGTTTCTAACTGATTTAAGCAAACAGATTTGGCAAAAAACAAAGGTGTGTTTTTCAAAAACAACACAACACTCTTTTCTTGTTTCTCTCTCTCTGTCTTTCTCTCTCGCTCAAATATCTCTCGAATATAGAAACGAAAAAAAAAGTTTTTATATTTTCTTTGCCATCCTCTCAGGAGTCATCATCAACCATTTCAAAAAGAGTCGATTTGCAGAAAATCTTTACACCAGCCACAGATGCTGAAGAAATTTTGCCAAAGAATCGTAAGTACTATCAAAAGAAACTTTTTTTTTTGAAAAAAAGCGAAACACACAAATGGGGATTTTCTATTGTGATTGATTGTGGTTGTTTTTTATTTTCTGTTGTTGTGTTTTTAAAAACTAACACGATTAACACAATGTCAATTTTTCATCATACTCTATCACAAAAACAAAAAAATTCGCGCACAAGGCTACTAAATGTAATAAAACTTTTTTTTGATTTCCAAAAACATAAAAAAAATACCAACAACCCCTTGTATATGTAAAGTTAAATAAAAAGAAAAAAGACATTCAATATTATGTATATACTCAAAATTAGACTAGATGGAAATATTTTTAAAACAATTTTGTTTTTCGATCTTGTGAAAAGCAAAGCTCCACCTACACGAAAACTTTGTAATTAAAAAAGAAAAAACAGAAATTTGAATGTGCATGTTTAGTTTTTTTTTTCGTAGCAACCACTTTTATTTAAAAACAAAAAAATCGAAATGAAATATATAATATTTGTATGTGATTTTTTTTGCACTTTTTTTTTGTTTTTTGAAAATCCCAATTTGTTGTGTCGCATCACAACACAACAGTCCTTTTCAATTGGTATTTTGTTGACAGGAAAGCTCTATGCATCGTCGGCGTTTTACTCGCCCAACCTCCATCCGACTGTTGAGGATCAGGTTGCACTTGCGCGAAGGATATCGCATTCGTTGAGCGACATTAGTAATCAACAGTCAAAGGGCCAGTCGATGTATGTAAATCGTAAGAAACGCTCTGTCAAATGGGTACACGAAGGCTCAGGTAAAGGTTAGATGGTTCCTTTCCTTTCGATCGGAGTGCGTGGAACGCATGTCCACGCATTTCGGTGGTAGAATCGAATGTCAAATGAAACGAAATCCCTCTTAGGTCAACCAGAAACTCAGGAGTACTATGAGGAGAGCAAGGAGAATGAGGAGTATGACTCTAGAAATAACTGTGGCAAGCTGCCGTTGAAATTAGTCATGAATCCGAGGGGGCAGGTCCGGGACTTTAATTCTGTCCGTGAGCCGTTGAGTGAGACGGGACTGTTGTCGCCGGATAAATGCGCTGAATTGGTAACCGCGCTGAATGCCCCCAAGGGCAAAGGTAAAGATTTATTAATATTTTAAAAGATCATTAGATGGTCCTAACATAAGGCAATCGTTACATTTTTAATAGTCCTTTGGGTTCCTGAAAGAAGTTTCTTTTTCTGTGGATTCTGCGTCAAAGTTAGAAGTTTTGTTGGTTTTTTGAACGAGTTTATATATTTGTTTATTTATTTAAAGCTAACTAAGAATTTGAAAATTGACAACCAGAACATATAGCCAGAGCAACAAAGGCCTTCGGCCTACGTGTAGTAATTCTTTTTTTTTCTGTACCAATCTTCTTACGTTAAGCAATTGGCAATTTAATCTATTTTAGTTTTCATGGTTAGCGACAATCTGCCGTCAACGCAAAAAATGACAGTGAAAGAGAAAAGATGAAATTATTAAAAGTAAATTTATGAAAACCACAAAGTGCGGGTCAACACCAAACACTTTTGCGCCAGATTAAGAATCAGTTTAAGCAATCTGAACTTGAATGGATATTGACCAGTGATGAGATTAAATTTTACCGACAGAATTCCTTTGATGATACATTTGGTGGAGTTCCGAATAGTAATCACCTCCGATTTATTTGAGGACATAATCTAATGCGTCAGAAACCGATATCCAATTCCGTTTCGACCGCAAATGACTGGAAATGGCGAAAATTACATTCAATGTACAAAAATCGTGAAAAAAGAAATGGAAATATCTCGTATACCTTATAATCTATTTCTTTTTCAGATATCTGGATTTAAAGCTATTAAAAAGTTCGTTCTATTTCTCACTTTTATATTTTGAAAGTGTTACTTTGTTTTCTATAAATGGGCTTAAATTTTTGGAAAAAAAAAATTAAATTTTCTTTTAAATTTTTAAAAGTTCTGAACATTAGAAGAGACTCAAAAACCCAAGACACTAGTCCTTCTTGCTCGTTTACTTCATGGAAATTTATTCTTTCTATTTAAAAAAAAATGTTACTCCCCAACTTTGCAATTGTATAATTTCTGAGTACATAAAGTTCAGTGACCCTGGGAAAAAAAATTCAACATATGTTTTTGAAAATGAGACATTTTCGTATCGAAACATAGCTTCTCTTCTAGTGAAATGTTTTCCAGTCCTCTCAAAATATGCGCTTGTTTTGGAAATGACCTCTTACCCTAATGTATTCCAATTTTTTTTTTTTGTACTCTACAATTTTTGCACAAAAAAGGAAATAGGAACAAAAACTAAATCTAAGGAATATGATTGGATGATTGGAAGATCTATGAACTTTTAGCATAGTGACTTCACATTTGTAAAAAGTTCACAACGTTGTTTATTTTTCAATATTTGCCGAAGCCACAACATCATTGAAGCAGCTTATTTAAAAATTGAATACAAAAAGACGAACCAGTTGATGAAGATCAAGTTATCTTTTAAAAATATCACTCCCCACGTACAGAATCGAAATGGATTTGTTTTTAGTTTGGATGCAAGTGTTTTCCACGTTGTCACCTACTTTTGAAGCCAGCAGCAATTTCTTAATATTTTGTTCTACGTACTGTGAGAGTTAGCTCTAGGCACAACCGAAAGGTTTTGAGATTCGGATGGAGATCGAGCTTCAGTGGCCTCTTTGACGTGGGCTCGGCGTGCGGAATCGAGACTCGGTGTTGATGCAGGATTGTTGTCATGATTTCTGATCCATCGATCGTTTTGTTGCGCTCCAATTAGCAGTGCTGTAAAATATAATATTAAAAATTTAAAAAGAAAAAAAAACAATTGGCAGCTGAAAACAACAAATTCAAACCACTCTTTGCTATGCAATTTTCTTTCTGTGACCACAAAAGTACTTCCAAGAAAATCCGAAATCAGGGCCAACAAAATCATGGGTTGGTGTTTAAAAATTCGTGGATCAGGAATCAAGAATTCAGGGTTAAAAAGGTAGTGGAGAGGGATCGAGATAACGTGGATAAAAGCTAAGAGAATCGTGGAATAGTGATCAAGGGTTAACAAAGTTGTGGATCATGGCTAAAAAAATCTAGGGTCAGGAATCAAAAAATCGTAGATCAAGGTTGAAAAATCATAGATTTGGGATCAAGGGTTAACAAAATCGTGGATTAGGGATGAAGAAATCGTGGATGAAGATTAAAAAAATTCGTGTATCAGAGCTAAAAAAAATTGTGGATCAGGGTTAAAAAAAATTCGTGAATCAGCGCTAAAAAAACTGGAAATTGTGAATAAAGGGGTAACCAAATCGTTGATCAGGGATCAAGAAATCGTGAATCAAGATTGAAAAATCGTGGATAGAGGCAAAATCATGGATCAGTGTTAAACAATTCGTGGATCAAGGATCAAGAACTCGTGGATAAAGGTTAAAAAAAATCGAGTATCAGTGACAACAAATTTATTCATTTGAAAAGTCGTGGATCAGGGATTAAGAAATCGTGGTTCTGGTAAAAATTGTATCCCATAACCTTATTGCTGTCGCTGTAGCAGTAAATTTGGAGCTCAAAATGTCTTGGAATAGCTAAAAAAGAAGAAATCATTGTAGTTCGTCTATCAGCGGTTGTCTTAGACAGTATATTTAGACAACTTCAAAAGAACTGTTTTGACTTGGGCTAACCAGCTAACGTTTTCACGGATTAGGGGTTTTGAAAGTCAGAAGCATAGTATTGTTCATAGCTTAGCTCTTTTTCTCTGGAATGGAAACAAGTCGAATTTATATGGGCCACATTTGAGTGAAACGCTGCTCTAACGTCGACTATTTGATGTCTACGCATCACTAAAAACCGTAAAAATGTTGAAATTCCATAAATCCACAATCGGTACTTTGCAGCAGAGGCTTAACTATTTCCTTGAAACACCCAACTCCACTCTACCCTAAACCCGAACAAATTTCCACCGTAAAATAAAAATAAAGCTTTTTAAGTCCCCATTCCCATTTCCATTAGCTGCGGCTTAAAACAAAATGGAAAAAGTCAAAGACCCCAGCTCTGCCTAAAGTTTGTGTTACATTACATTACCCACCCGACAACAAAACAAAAACAACACCACGCATCTATTCAGAAGCATTGTTTCTTTCGCAGTCAATTCAACTGAAAGCTCTTAATGTAAATGGATGGATGTTGATGTTAATGTAGATGTTGGATGTTCGGCAAAAGTTCAATATGAAAAAAAAATGCATTACCGCCGTCATAGCCGCGCAGCAACCCAGCGACCTTCTGTAAATATTTCATCTCGCGCTCTGCCAACGAACCGCATCCCACGCTTACACATACATCCGTGAGCTCGTAAATTCAGGGCAATTTTTTTTTGTTCTCTTATTGACGTCACGAAGAATGAACGATGCGCAAGTTTAGGAGCATCTCGTTTTTCCTTGTTTCTATAGATGTGCGCAGAAAAACGAGAATGGGACGGTGTATCCAAGCAAACACATCACCCTGTTTCTTTTTTTTTTCTTTGTTGTAAAATGCCACCACTCTTTATAACCAGTAGGTACTGGTTCAGTGAAATAGGTAATTAAAATCACCAAGTACATGGACGTTGTGCGCAAAGTAATGCCAAGTATATAGATTTTAGTGTATCTGACGAAGTCGATTAAATTTTCGTCGGGATTAGTACTTTACCAACTCATCGCGCTTCTTTTGCACTTATGCAATTAAACTGTGGAATTCCTTACCAAATAATATTAATAGAAGACCATTTAAGCATGCCAAACTTTCTTATTTTTCTACCCTTTTCTATCCGATTGTACACAATTTTTCACTTGAACTGTAAAACACTTTATTCCACTTTTGGTGGAAATGGAATGCAGAAAATGGGTGATGGTTTTATTTAAAGAGAAAATTAATCCAAGCAAATCTTCAATCAGTTTTGCACAATGGAATTTTCTTTTGTGTATAGGAGGATTTTTTCAACTGTCGAAACGCCTGACCGAGTAAAGAGTAGCTCCGCTCAAAAGTCTATACTCGCTGTTACGATATTACGGCCTGTGAAGTTTCAAAAGAGCGACCGCCCTTTCGATTTGTGCAATGATTCTACATGTATTCTAAGCTAAATAACAAGGCTAGGATCGGCATGGGCCCTAGACTAACAGCTTCTAAATTGCGTTTTTTTCTTTTATTGGCAGCACTCAACTTCTCCAATAAGAGGTGTTATTTTGATATTCAAAGAAAAAGTACATTTTTTGAGATAAATGATCGAATGTTCAAAGATGAAGGTATGCCATTAACAACGGAAAACAATATCAGTCAAATGGCCGCCCCGGCTACGCTTACAGAGCCATATTCTTTTCATGAAACTTTCCATCACCAAATCACAAAGTGGCAACTGTATGCCCTCAATAGCTTCACGAATTCCATCTCTGAGGATCGACGCTGGGCTGTTGGCGTAGATCTTTTCTTTCACGTAGCCCCAAAGGAAGAAGTCGCTTACTTAGATCAGAAACTCTCGGTGGTCAATTGTGATCACCCCTTCGAGAGATAACACAGTCCGAAAACGTTTTACGTAAGAGATTGATGGTTTTGTTGCTTGTGTGGCACATAGCGCCATCTTGTTGAAGGTGAACGTTGTCCAGATCAATTCCGGCCAATCTATTCACGGTAACTGTTGCTCCAGCCTCACTTTCGAAAAAGTAAGGTCCAATGACCCCGCTGGACCGAAAACCGCGCCAAACAGCTACACGTGGAGGACGGAGAGGCTTTTCAACAATAAATATTACGTTTTCCAAGCCCCTGATGCGACAATTTGGCTTATTGACGTAGCCACCGAGGTGAATATGGGCCTCATCATTCAAGATGATTTTGCGATGCAATTCCGGATCATTTTCATGCATTTCAGGGACCCAATCAGAAAGCATACGACGTTGTTGATAATCGACCGGCTTGAGTTCTTGTGTTAGCTGAACTTTACAAGTCTTGAGAACCAAGTCTTTATGCAAAATACAGTGTAACGACGTTTGTGGAATGCCCAATTCCAAAGAACGACGAGGAATGGACAAACCTGGGTTGTCTTCAACACTTTGGGCTACAGCAGCAATATTCTCAGTTGTTCTTGAGCAGCGTGCACGGGTTTTATTCTTCACATCAATAACTTGCCCAAACAGCTCGAATTTTTCAAGTTAAATAAAGGTTTTTGTCATTGTTTTCCTTTAAAAGCTTTCTAGTAGATTTATATAATATCATAAGTCTGTTCAGTAGTAAGGTAAATTGTTATCATATCTCTGTGCAAGCTGAGTTCAAAATAAATTTGTAATATCTATGTTATTTAATGAAAATAAATGTAACTACTACTACTACTAGCTCGAATTTTACCTCCCATTTCTATATTGCGCTTCGACAAGGTGTTTCACGACGATCAAAAAAATGTTTTGGTTTTACAAATCGTCTCTGCCAAATTTTCACCATGTTTATAATGCATTTTAATAATTTCAACGCGTTTTTGAAGCCGTTATTGTTCTAATGGCGTAGTTTCTACTTATCAATTGTCAAAAAAATATAGCAAAATAACAAAACTTATTGAAAAAACGCTATACTCGAACATAAATGACGGTAACTTCAAATATTGTATTTTAGGCCAGATTCATGAAACATCTGAGCTTGAGCTCAATGCACTCCGTTTCATAACTAAACAGCCGCCCTGAAAAGTGTAGTCTTTTTTTATCAACCCACTACGAAGCTATGGAACGGAATATAGAATATCAGTAGCAGGGTTTATTTGTATTCACTGAACTATAGAATCGTCCTATTTTATTCGTTTTTTTGCAAGACAAGGGGTATTCAGTGATACTTCTTCTTCAAGTTATATTTTTAGTTGAAATTGTTTGGGAAAATCGAGTGTAAGTGCAAAAACTACACGAATTTTTGATTTTTGTCAAGAGGTATTTAATTTTACATATGAACTCGGGGTTTCATCTTCACAGACTACGTGTCATCATAAAAACTCATCGCTGTCAAGCTTTAGCCGACGATCAAGATATGCTTCAATTGTTTTTTTTTTTACACATCTCCATTTCATGCTTTCATTTCCAACTTCCAATTCCTTTTCTAATCTTCTTATTTGGTTCCAAAAAAAACAAACACAAATCCGAAATTAAGGTGCTGAGCTCTTCGCTAAACGCCGCAGGAAAGCCGAGAAATGGATCGTCGATGGCAGCAACACCGGTACACTTAGCCCATCAGGCCTGCCCGATCATCAGCCATACAAGCCAACATCGCCCAGCCTTGTGCCAGCGTACTCTGATGTTGGTATTCATCGTGTCCAATTGAACATGCAACAGGATCAAATTCAGGACAAGTACAGTCAACCAAGCCTAAAGCTTGTCAAGTCACCTTGGGAGGCCGCTCTAGAGACTGGCTCAGCGAGTAACGCCTTCGAAGAGGTAAACAAACAGTCCTCGTATTATGACATATATGGTGGACAACATCCACAATATGGAACCTATGAGTACCAGCAGGTACCACAAATATCCGTTACACCAACACAAAAACAAGTATGAAAAACAAAAAGAATTGCTTGCTTTCACACACACTCTATCTCTCTATCTCACTTTCACTTCCGCCCCCAAATTCATCTGGGTTTGAAATATAACATACTTCTTTTATTTTGTTAATTTTCGACAGCCGACTACCTCAAAGCCTGTGCAGGTTAAGCCCTTGGGCTACAACAGTCAACGTGACTTGGCGTACAAACCGAGCATACCGCAGGGTTGGAGAGCACCTGCTGTGGAACTCCCTAAGGGTAAGTTTTTTTTTTTTTTTCTTAACTACACAAAAGAGTATTTGCTTCAAAAAACTACTTATTAATACATTTTTCAAAATATAGAGTTGAAAATAATTGTTTTTTTTTTAGCTGTAGTTAAATACCCACTGAACAGTGCCGTGCACAAAAAAGTCTTTCTCTTTTTTATTTCATCATAACTCACGTACTTTCCACCTTACAAATGATGATGATTTTTGGTTTTTATTGTAGCTACAGATTACACCGATTAGAAAAACCATGGATTTTTTTATAAAAACTTTAGGCGTTTGTAAATCTAATTCGCAAAAATGAGTAAAATAGCCAGTGCATATTATTACGGGGGCGACAAAATAAAGGGTTTTCCAATATGGAGTTGACAATTTTTCTTCTAAAATAAAACGCAAACCATTTGAATTATTGCAAAAACTTTATTAGCGGCTTGAAGTACAATCAAAACATTTATGAATGAAACTCAACTTCGTTTATGGGGCCACCGTGGGCACGTTTGCAATGGCCGATTCATTGGACCCAATTTTCGATGGCTCGGTCACACATTCCGGTTGAAACGGCCGCTATAGATTGGTTGTAAAGATTACTTCAGTTAGGGCTTCAAAAAGAATGAAAGATTTCAATGCGGAAGTTTAAGTCATAAAATGAAGTCAATTGAATGAATCAACAAATCGTGAAATACTTTCAAAGAATTCTGGGATTGCATTACAAAAGATTGCAGTCTTTTACAACTCTGGTGGCTAGACCATCGAAAATTGATGAAATACTCTGTTGATGGGGAAGTATAAAATTGTTTTTTGTGGCTGCTCTGTGAACCACCAAGCACTTATTGACACAAGAAGATTCTTAGAACATTGAGGGTCTAATATTACAAAACATAGCACATTCCATGATATCGGCTTATAAATGCTCGCATGAATTTCGTACAAAATATTGAATCAAGGCCGTGGTATGCGAAATCGAGAAAATCAGGCTAACCATAATCAGGCTAGATTCGCATACTACGGCCTTGACTCACTATTTTGTACCAAATCCAAAATATAAGCAAACAAAACTTGGCTTCGGGAAAGAGTTAAAAATTAAAGTGACAGAAATATGATGCCAATGAAATTAAAATGAAAAAGAAAAATAAAGAATTTAAGAATTTAAGAATTAGACTACATTGAATAAGAAATACATTAGTGAATAGACTACATTGACTGGAGATACATTTTTAGAACAAATTTGAAACTGGTATTATTGGTTACATGCCTTAACGCACTCGGTAAGGAGTTCCACAGGCGGATGGAGCTTCCAAAAATCTGCCGTTCTGAAGTTAGATAAGAAAGACGAGGAGGGACTATAATGGTGGACCTGTTAGAAGATGCGGCTTATTTTTCTAAAGAGGGAAATAGGTTAACGCGTGAAGAGTATGTTGGAGAAAAGACTTAGGGCACGGTACCTAAGCAGATTATTAAAAGTCATGCCATAAATATTTTGAGTAGTGGGATGTGCGGGTGTGACGGCTCAGACCAAATACGTAGCGGGCAATGCTGTTAAAAGCCACATTGAGCTTGTGCTTAGACTCACGGCAACAGTTAAGGAAAATATCGCAGCTGTATGTGAGGACAGGTACTGCGAGAGTCTTAGCCGGCAGAAATCTGGTCCTGAAGGGAGTGAAAGACTGAGACGCCCATAAAGTACCAAAAGTCTTGCCAACAGCAGCATTAATGTGATTATCCTAGGTCAGTCTTCTGATGAAAATCACTCCAAGATTTTTGGGTATTGTAAATGAGAACTATCAATGCTTTCAATTCCTCATTTATCAAGTAGATCATTCAAGTTAAGGAGCAAGAAAAGCTTACAAAGGAGGTATCGGCTGTGTGCTTATTTTACAGCCCCTGCAATTATATTCATTAGCTATTTTACTCATTTTTGCGATTTTAAAGAACTAAAGTTAAATTTGGGTTTAGATTTATTAGACACATTATTCTCAATTAACAATTCACAAAATAAAATTTATTTTATTAACAGGAAAATAAATGACAGTATTTACAAAGTTATAAGGAGAATAGTTAGTGACATTTTGTATTCAGAAAAATAGGGTTGAATAGGTCACAACAAGTATGATTAAGCATTTAAATGATTCAAATTTGTAATGTGGGGTGACAAACAAAATTTATGACTTAGATAGAAAAAAGAAGAAGACGAAAACGAAAAAACAAAACGAAAAAATAAAAACTGGGCAAATAAAAAATTGTGAACATTTAAACATCGCAGCGCAGCTAATTTTCAATTTTATTGTTATCAAACGATAATAACCAAGATCTCACCTTCAAACTAAACTTAAATCGGTTTCGAATGATACTTATTTCCGTGTATTGAATACTTTGCAAGATAAGATTGTGTAGGAGTGACTAAAGCGAGTAATGTTACTTTTCAGGTAAAACAGTAATCATATAATGTAAAATTTAATTTAATTTTAATGTTATTTATTAAAAGAGAGAGTAGTTTTTCTTTTCTATGTATGTACCCTAAAAGACTTGGTCTTATGTACAAAACAAAAATCTTGTAAATATAAATATATCAATGAAATAATCCGTAACATATATTTTTCAGGGTTTTATTAGAGAGATATTTTGTAAGACGGAAAAAACAGCGATTTGCGGAAAGTAAATATCTTTTTTTTAATTCAAGATACGATCTCCCCAATTTAAGTGTTGATCTATTTGCCTCAATTTCAAAGCAATTAGCGTTACAACACTTTTTTGGGTCGTAAAAGTGATGGGAACCAATTTCCGAACAGCTGAGATTGTATAAGCTGTATTTATGCATCTGTTAGGACAGTGTTTTCCGCAGTTTTGGCAGTTTTGGCAATTTTGGCAGTTGATAAAAAGTCCATGGTTTTTCTAATCGGCATATTCTGTATCTATAATAAATGTAGAAAGTATAGGAGTTATGATAATAACAAAAATATCATTTTAGGTGTTTCTAATTACATGCATGGCATTGTATGTACTGCAGTTTTTTTTTTTTTTTTTAATCTTATGCAACCACTTTTTTCTGATGCAGATGATTGTTGGGTAACTGAACTAGACAAATCAAAATCATCAAGTTGTTCATACCTTTTTTTTAAAATTTTCTTATTCTACAAGTCAACAACAACATTTTCATTCTTCTCTTCTTCTTTCAACTCACGTCACTCTTTTAATTTTTTTTTCTGATCACCATCATCTCTCATAAAGACTTTGCATCGTCATCATCATCAGCTTTTGCTTGCTATAATGCCTCAACGATCACAAGTACTGTAGAGGAGCAGCTTGAGGCTATAACTAAAATCAACCAAGTTTCTAGCGCCAGTAAAACCTGTGAAGCTCTGACTCGCAACGACGATGACGAGATAATTCGCCTGATGGAAAAGACCAAGCTGCAGCTTCCAAAGTTTCAGCAGCACGATCTGACCAATTGTCTTGTTCGGTCGCCAGAGCTCATCGTCTCAGAGGCTAAGGCGAATCTGCTTAGCTATGACAGCGCTATTCAGGAGCTCCAAGCCACTCTTGAGTCCGTCCAACAGCAATACGAGGCGTCAGCTATTGAACATCAAAAAGTAGTCGAGCCGCAAGACGAAAGAGAGACCGATGGTCACAGCAGTATTCGACCAGAAACCGAAGCCGCTGAAAAACAAAGCGAGGAGGACTACGTAAAGGTTCCAGTGAAAGACCTCATCTTGACATTCGAACAACAGTCGGCGGCAGAGAAACTGATTGCAGAGACTCAAAAGACTGTCACCAAGAAGCCGAAAGTGGAGGAGCCTAAGGTGGCGATTGAGGATGAAAAATACCAGTTCAAACGAGTCGTCGAAGAAGAAGACGAGAAACAACAACCCGAACAGCAACAAGGCAAGAAGATTCCAGGAAAAAGTTGGCTAACCCCGAGACGCTTTGCTCTCATAATCTCATGTCATTACTAACACTGCCTCCATCGCATGATGTCCTGTGTAAAAAAAAGGATAGTCGATAGATAGTTTTGATTTTTGTATTCACCCTCTTTCTGCCTCGTCGTCTTGTTCATTTTCTTTCTTCCTTTCAGAGCTGTACATGCCAAAGGAGATCCCACTGGAGAGCTACGCACCACCACCAGTGACAGCCGACTACGCCCCGAAGGGCGGCTTCCCGGTCTACCAGCCGCCGTCGAGCTACCCACTCCCCGAGGAGAGCAAGCCCTACTCTGGCTTCCCACTATCGAAGCCAGCCCCAGCACCAGCACTGGCACCGGCTCCCTACTACCAACCAGTATCGCGGGCCATGCCGCCAAAGCAGCAGTCATGGGCACCGTCGGTCTATCAGCAGCAGCAGAGCGGTCCGGCCCAGCCGGCCCCGGTGAACTTCAGCCCGTCGCCGCTGTCCTATGACAAGCTGGCCAAGTTCGAGAACCCGGACTCCTCGTCCACTCTGCCCTACCAGGCTCCGTACCAGCGGCCTCTGGCAGTCCCGACCGTTGGCAGCAAGGTCCGCAATGCCTCGCCCATCCCGTTCTCAAGCGGCGCCCCGAAACCCAACTACCCCATCGGATCACCAACCAACCAGACTCTCTCGGGCTACGGCTCCAACTACACCACGCCGGCCTCCTCCCGACCGCCGTCCCAGCAGTTCTCCACTAACACTCCATCGCTCGGCGGCAGCGGCTACGAGAGCTTCCAGTTGCCCAGTTCCAGGGTGTCATCCGTCGGCATGCCGCCCTGTCAGAACTTCAACGTTGCGGCCCGCGGCTGGGGCGGCCGGAAAACAGAGCCCTATCGCCCTGTCCCCGTCGGCCCTAAGTTGGTCACCGCCAACTTGCCCTACTCTGACTTCTGAGTCTGAGTGACGAATTAGGGGTGGTAATGGTGGTTTTACGCACAACACGCACATGCACAGATTTATACTCACACACAGGATAAACACTTTTCTTGTCTAGCTTTATTGTCGGTCTCGTCGTCAGTTTGAAAACGCCTAACAACTTATATTTATATATATACGAGTATATTATATATTATGACAAACATACATATTCACTTCAATCCCCCAATACAACTACACACCAAATTTAACCAATTAATTAAAATTTACAGAAAAACGAAAAAAAAAACCAAAAAGGAGTGTGAAGGTGTTTCTTGGAGATGTTTTCTTAAAGCTTCTTCTTAATTTATTAATTTTCTTTTTAAGACACACTACATACATGCATAAATAAATTTATATTCACGTGTTATTTTAAAGTTGTGTTAGTTGTTGAAATATATGCTGAATGGAAACACTTGAAAACTTGAAAAAATAAAAAGCTGAAAGGTTTTTATTTTTTTTCGTTTTCATTTTTTTCTTGTTGTTGAACTTTTGGTATTTTTGTTTACGTTTCTATTTTATTTAATTTTATTATATAATTTATTTTTCTCTCTTAGCGAAAAATAAAATTATAATTGTACTAAACACAAAATGGACGGTGGTCTTTTATTTTTGGGATGGATGAGCTTTTTCCGAGTTGGGGAGGATTTAAAATGAAAAAGTTCTGGATAAGCAGACTCAAAAAAAAGAGCTTTTTCTTCATGATATTTTTCAACATTTTAATTACATTGTTCATTAAAGTGATGAAACTTGCACCAGGGATGGAGGGAAGAAGGAAGAAGGATTTGGGTTGCATTTATAAAGTCGGTAAGAAAGATGGCAAGTCAAGGAAATTATTTTTTTTCTCATTTTCTTTTTTTATATTTTATTAAATTATATTTAACTTAGGTGTTAGGTAGAAGTGACAGGCTCACATAGGCCATTTATTGGCCCATTGTGTGGTCACACATCCGGATTGTTTCAAATGCACGGACTAGCTGCCTAAAAAGTTTCCTGCAAACATGCCAAACAAAATATTATCAGACATTTTATACTACCGGTTTGACGTGCAAAGTTTGTAGTCTGATATCCCTTGGGCCATACCCAATTGGATCTGTTGATGAAACCGCTGATGCGCCTTAAATCCAAGTTAGCGAGTTCGCTTAAATCCTCAAAGAAGTATGCGCCTAGAGTGCTTTTACTAGTACGTGAGAGTACTGGACATGTTCCAAGAAGATGTCGCCTCCTCTTCCTCCTCATCCCTACAGCTTCTGCAGAAATTATATCACGCCCATCCTTCTGGCGTGATTGCCGAAAAGGCAGTGGCCAATTAGAACACCAACTAGACCATTTATGCTAGCTCTGCTTATTGAGAGCAGCTGTTCTGTCCTACCCCTATCCAGTCCAGGCCACACTAGCCTAAAGATATTGTAGAAATGTAGATTTCTCCATCTGGAGTCTGCTGCCAATATGGCTTCTGCAAGTAGTTGTGAGCCAACCTCTTTCATTGAGGGAAATGTAGTCTCCTGGTTGTTGCTTAAACCCATCTCCCCTCCTATCCTCGCTAATTCGTCGGCCTTTTCGTTGCCTAGAATACCCGTGTATCCAGGGACCCACCACAGGGTGAGACTACACCTGTCCGCCATCTCCTTTAGAGATTGGCGATATTGTTTTACCATTCTTGATCTGATCGATGGTGTTTCCAGAAACTTAAGAGTAAACTGATGACATTTAGGGAATATTAGCTCTTTTGTACTAGAGAAGAAATTGAATGATGAACATAAGATAACATAGAAAACTAAATAAAACCAAAGTCTTTAACGAAATTTATGAAATTCATCAGAAGGAGCTAAAATCTAAAAATATCTAACCTCCTGACTTGCATAGAGAGGCTATAAATTGAGTTGCGTAACAGCCCGTTGAGGACCAGAGCCTAGCTGTTCGCTTTCGCAAAATTATTCATATAAGACTATATAACAACAAAAACAAGTTAAAGCCATAAGCGACCTTATCCAATTGGATGATTTTCATGGTTCCGCGTTTGGATCATCGGCCAGGCAATTCCCCGAGATGTCACAGTGTCCCGGCACCCACATGAGGTGAATGTTAGACTGCTCTGCCCTCTCGTCAAGAAATATGCGGCAGTTAAGAGAGTTATTGCATAATACGTATGATATAAAACATTTATTAAAAGCAACAAAAATTAAAAAATAAAGTGCACACCAGATTAATATGTTTAAAAGACATACAGTCATTCCATTCATCACGAAGTCGACCTTCAAATATAATAAATAAAGTTTTATTTAAAAGAATAGTTTTAAGTTTTTTTTTAATAATGTTGTAGTCAAAAAAGGTAAATATCCATTGATGAATAAATAGATGAAGTGGGCCTCATAAAAAAAAAGTCAGCATCAAAAGTGAGTGTCCAATGATCTTAACTCCCCATCTACGAATATTGTCAAATTTATGAAGGCAGCAATGTTAGTGCTGCCATATTAAAGAAGGGGGTACCATAGCTAATGCTAAAAATGATGTATCTTATTTTAAAGGATGCATTTTGTAGGCTTTGTAAGTTTTTTTCTTGGGTGCTGCTACATTAATAGTTCATAAATTCACAGTGTTACAATTTGTTTGTTTTTCGAACCATTTGAGAAATGTTTCCAAAGCATCGAGGATTTGCCTACGAGTTGGTCCTGCATAATTTTTGTAATCTACGTTTTTTCTGATCGTCATTTAGCTGTAATGTGTCCCAAAATAATGTAATAATTGTCTATAAGGCTCCAGACAACTTGGGGTGTTGTTGCGTTACATTTTTGTATTTTAAGAAAAGTTTTTTTTCTGCTCTTTCGTTCCATATGTTAGCCGTTCAGAGTTCGAGAGTTTCTCAAATTCGCCGCTGTTACTGACTTGCCGCATGAGATATTGGAACCAGTGTGAAGTTGGCTACTAGCAGTCCATATGTAATATTAGATTGTCAAATATCTCCCTTCCGCCTTTTTGTCTTTTGAATTTTCCGGCTAACTAATCATACATAGCGTCATTTTGTAGGTTATGACAAGACCTTTCAAATGATGTATTGCCAGATACGAGCTCTGTAGTCGTATCTGATTTTTTGCGAGCACTTTGAGCTCATAATTTGAAGTTGCTTCCTTATTAAGGGCCCTGGTTAGAGTCTGGACGCTCTTAACCTCTTTTACATATATTGGGGGTCGGTAAATTTTGTTTTTCGTTGTCGTTTTTGTCGTTGATCTCGTTAGTGCATTGGTCGTCTATTGCTAGATGATTAAAATAAACGAAAGAAAAAGGTTCATGACACAGGAATGCACAAAAATGTTTATGTCTTTACATTTTTTTTATCCTTATTCTTTGTTTGCTAATCCTTTTTACATTTTTGTTAATCCTTTTTACAATTGCTTCATTAATGGGTGAAAAGTTAAGAGGACTTACAATCAACACAGAAGTTGTAATACACCTAAGTTCGGCTTTCAGCACACTACGCTGCTAACATGCATAAGCGGCCAAACAGTGGCCAAATTTTATGCCTGTAGTTCCCACTTAATTTTAATAAAAATCGTTTAGTTCTAATAAAAATCATTTGTATTGTGACCACGTCGTCAGGCTTTTAATCCACTTCCAATACGTGTGAAACAATCAAATGGAGCTAGAAAGTATAAAAAAGAGATTCTTGACTTTTTTAGTTAAATTATCATTATACATACTCCCCTTTTCCTATCCCTCCCCCCTTCTTTCCTTTTTTACCTTTTTTTTCCTTGAACGAACATTAATTAGTAGGTTGTCAAATATCTCCCTTCCGCCTTTTTGTCTTTTGAATTTTCCTGCTTTCCGTCTTTTGAATTTTATGGCTATGTACATAGCCGGAAAATTCAAAAAACAAAAAGGCGGAAGGGAGATATTTGACAACCTAATACCAAAAATAATTGTACTATAAAAGACTTGTATGCCGAACTAAAATTTAAATTGAATAGTATAGATAGATTTTACATAAAAAAAATACAATTTTGTTTTTTTAAATCTTTTTTTTTTTTCAAATAAAAACTAACTCAGCGATGTGCAAGAAAAAGTTGAGAAATTCAATGAAAGAAGCTACGCAATGAATTACGATTGGTGTTGCAACACCTGTTTTCGATTGTGCCAAAAATTTGTAACATATTTTTTTTCCTCCAGAGCTAGTTCCATACAAAATCTTTTCTTTAAAAGTTTAATTTCAAAGGAATAACGAAACTCTTATGGAATCACTTCGGTGTTTGTCTGTCTGTTGCCTTTTACATATCTGCCTATAACTTATAAGTCCTTTGTAGTTAAGGGATGAAATTTGGACTAAAGATGTATCTCTGCAACCTAAATCTTGCATACTTTCGGAATTATTCGGAGATTAGAGGAAATGTTAGTACTGATACAAAAAAACGTTTGTTAACTTTGATAGTCGATGTAGGTGTCAATGAATAGAGAGCGGTGCCCAGATTATAAAAATGTATGTCCGTATGTCATTAGGCCTTAATTCTGGAATTTGATGAACCACTTAGATTTAAGGAATAAAATTCAACCGAAAGTTGTATTTTACTTGCCCAAAGAAAGTTCTGAAAAAAAAAATTAAAAAATTGATAGCATAGTTTGTTCGCACCTCCACTGTGTTGTGCCTTTCCATGGCAGAGTTTACTCCAGGCCGATTGTCAGTCGATCGCCGTCAGGTGGGGCCGTGAAAAATGTTTGTGGTGTTCTTTCCCTGGGCTGGATTCAAACACGGGAACTTTCGCTTAACACCTCCGCCACCTTATATCCTAAAATATTGTACCAAAAAATAGCACAGAGTTTTGGGGTATCTCATCGCAATGTCTTAAAAAACCCAAAAATCTTTTACGACTTTTTTCATACTACAATAAATTAATTACTAATTTAAAAAAAAATTGGCGAAGACCATTGATCCATTGATCTTTGTTTAGGTCTTGTAAAATAAAATAGGCATTTTAATTGCGAAGTTAATTTGTTGAGATATTAGTCAGAGATTTAAAGTCGAAAAAAGACGTCCTCTTCCGTTTTGTTTGTTTAATTTCATTTGAAATAAAAATAATTTTTCTGAAGCTATGTTTATTTGTTAATTCCTTTGACTTATATTGAGTCCTAATCTGTTTGCGAAACCCTTGTGCGTTTTTTAATTTTTTGTCTGTACAACAAACGAAACGTAATACAAATAAATTTACCAAAAATCTTAGATAAATCTGCAGTTTGATTCGTTTTGTTATATTAAAAAACGTCTAAAATATATTATTTCATTAAAAAAAATATTAAGTACTAATAATTGCTTTGGAAAAATTTCAGACTTCTTCCTTGGCCCAATCGAAGTTATATTTTTCTTACCTGCTTTTGGTTCTTGTTCCACATAAACAATAGATTGCAATTGTGTTTTTTCCCCTAGTTAAGACTAGCATACGAGTTTTTGTATTTTCCTTTTTATATTTTTTGCTCTAAAAAAATAAAGTAAACTTAGCAAGTCTAAGTTTAAACATAAGGAATGTGTTACTAAAAATTCACTTAAATGAAAGAAATGATTTTCGATTGCATAGTGGCTAGACATGTTCACCAACAACGTAAACAAACACAAAATCGTTTCTTTTTCTCTTACCATTTCTCTACAAATGACAGTCAGATATGAAAAATAACCAAAAAATTCGTCAGCGGAGAAAAAATAAAAGCAAAAAACGGGTCAAGTGCGAGTTTGGCTCTCACGCCGAGGGTTTCGTTCTGCGGCTGAACAAAATGAAATGAAATAGCGTCAATAAAATTCTTTTCATTTTGAATGAAATTGAGCAAACACAAGAACGTCCTTTCCCATTTGTTGACCACGCCAGATGTGTGAAAATTGCTCTGGCTAACTTGAGGGTTGAAATGCCCGCAAGCGACACAGACACTGCCGTCAATTCATCATTTTAAGCAGAAAACTGATCTGATTCAAATCGTTGTTATCTCGGAAAATTAAGTGGAAATACATTTTCTTTTTTTATGTAATATTTTTTGATTCTTTTG